>JAIOJX010000032.1:73030128-73670128 GCA_022376925.1 Tragulus kanchil | reverse complement strand
TAAAAACACCTAATATAATAAACATATATATTTAAATATTTATTTATTTGATTGCACCAGGTCGTAGTGGAAGCATGTGGGATCTAACTGCCTAACCAGAGATCAAATCCAGGCGTCCAGCATTGGGAGCTCAAAGTCTTATCCACTATACCACCAGGGAAGTTCAGTCTAATATATATATTAATATATATATATTTTTTTTTTCTGGACCCAGCTTTATTTAAGCAAATTAAATCACTGTTAATGACAGCCAGAGTGGGAAACCTTCATGTCAGGGCACAGTTAGTATGAAAGAATTCACTGCTTTCTTTACAAGCAGCATCAGTGATTTAAAAAACAAAAATAAAATTACGTTTCAAAAAAGTTAAAATTAACCCCCAAAAATGCTATTTAAATCCTAAAAACAAACTTTTGAACTAAGGTATTCATAAAGATACTTTAGATAAAAATTTCTCATATAGTTTTTATAGTATCTCCTTAATACTAAAGTAAGCTAAACTGTTAATATAATGAAACAAAGCCACATCAGTATCTAAAAATGGATACATACATATGCAAATATAGATGCCAAAGCGGCTGGGTTTATTCTAACCATTTTCTTTCTTTTTTTTTTTTTTTTTAAACCTTTATTTTACTTTTAACTTTTACAGAGTTTTGTTGTTCACAGACATGCATGTTCTCAGATTAGTCACATGTATATCCCCCCCTTCCCTCCCCTCCCGACCATCACACAGCACCCCTGAAGGATCCCCTTTTCTCACAGAGCAATGACTAGAGCTATTTTCTTCACTTATGATAGTATAGGCCTTCATGCTACTTCCTTTACGCCTCTCACCCACTGTTCCTTCCCCACAATGTCCATATGTCCACTGTCCATGTCTGTCTTTCCGTCGCTTCACTGCATGTGCCATCATCACCATCCTACTAGATTCCATATATATGTGTTAATATACTGTATTTGTCCTTCTCTTTCTGACTGACTTCACTTTTTAGGATACGTTCTAGATCCAGCCACCTCATTAGGGTTGATTCTTCTGCATTTCTCTTTACAGCTGTGTAGTATTTCATTGTATATATGTACCAGAGCTTTTGGATCCATTCGTTCGTCGATGGGCATCTAGGTTCCTTCCATGTTCTAGCTATTGTATAGAGAGCTGCAATGTTTAATATATTTTAAATGACTTAAATTTTAATACAAGACAACAGGGAAACAGCAAGATTATCTGGTGAAGGAAAAGGATAAATATGGTAATTTAATTCTAACAGCCATATGTGGAATGGGATAGATAAAACTCAAATATTCTGATGACCACTTCTTTCCATATTTGAGTGAGTTTCACTGGAAGTTTTTGGGGCATCCTGCCCAAGGACTTGCACCCATGATGACCATTCCCCCCTGCTTTTGGGAGGAATATCACAAGGAGCTACTCCTGCCTATAGCTCTTTGCTGTCAGGATAGGCTCCCTGCCTGGTGTTTCTGAGATGCATGGTGGCAGCAGCAGGGAGAGCCCAGCACAGCTGCCAGACTATTCTGATGCTTCCCTAACCCTCACAGCTGGCAAGCATATAGCCAGCCTTCAGACCGGAGAGATTCTCCACCAAGTTCAGAAAGACTCCCAGAAGGGGAGAGACCTGGCCTTTTCTGAAAAGTAGGTTAACATTAAGGATAGAAGTGAGAGTAGGGGACTTCCTGGTGGTCCAGTGGCTAAGACTCTGAGTTCCCAATGCAGGGGGCTTGGGTTCAGTCCCTGATCAGGGAAGCAGATCTGTAAGTCACAACTAAGACCCAGCACAGTCAAATAATAAGTGAGAGGCTGGAGGGGTGTGTTGTGGCATAGGCTGCAGCTGGAGATGGGAGCAGGCGAAAATTCACTTCTAAAATGAATGGAGGAGCAGAAATTAATTGGAGTAAAATGGGCATTGGATGAAAGGGGTACCACCAATCCAACAAGAGGCAGTCCTGGGGTTCTTAGGTGGGTGAAGGAGAAGCCCTTGGCAGAATTTTCCGTATGGTGTTACAAGTCTTCAAGAGGGTTAAAGGTGCAGGGTGAAGGAAGATATGGAGGTGGTGGCTATTTCTGACTGACTTCTTTAGGATACGTTCTAGATCCAGCCACCTCATTAGGGTTGATTCTTCTGCATTTCTCTTTACAGCTGTGTAGTATTTCATTGTATATATGTACCAGAGCTTTTGGATCCATTCGTTCGTCGATGGGCATCTAGGTTCCTTCCATGTTCTAGCTATTGTATAGAGAGCTGCAATGTTTAATATATTTTAAATGACTTAAATTTTAATACAAGACAACAGGGAAACAGCAAGATTATCTGGTGAAGGAAAAGGATAAATATGGTAATTTAATTCTAACAGCCATATGTGGAATGGGATAGATAAAACTCAAATATTCTGATGACCACTTCTTTCCATATTTGAGTGAGTTTCACTGGAAGTTTTTGGGGCATCCTGCCCAAGGACTTGCACACATGATGACCATTCCCACCTGCTTTTGGGGAGGAATATCACAAGGAGCTACTCCTGCCTATAGCTCTTTGCTGTCAGGATAGGCTCCCTGCCTGGTGTTTCTGAGATGCATGGTGGCAGCAGCAGGGAGAGCCCAGCACAGCTGCCAGACTATTCTGATGCTTCCCTAACCCTCACAGCTGGCAAGCATATAGCCAGCCTTCAGACCGGAGAGATTCTCCACCAAGTTCAGAAAGACTCCCAGAAGGGGAGAGACCTGGCCTTTTCTGAAAAGTAGGTTAACATTAAGGATAGAAGTGAGAGTAGGGGACTTCCTGGTGGTCCAGTGGCTAAGACTCTGAGTTCCCAATGCAGGGGGCTTGGGTTCAGTCCCTGATCAGGGAAGCAGATCTGTAAGTCACAACTAAGACCCAGCACAGTCAAATAATAAGTGAGAGGCTGGAGGGGTGTGTTGTGGCATAGGCTGCAGCTGGAGATGGGAGCAGGCGAAAATTCACTTCTAAAATGAATGGAGGAGCAGAAATTAATTGGAGTAAAATGGGCATTGGATGAAAGGGGTACCACCAATCCAACAAGAGGCAGTCCTGGGGTTCTTAGGTGGGTGAAGGAGAAGCCCTTGGCAGAATTTTCCGTATGGTGTTACAAGTCTTCAAGAGGGTGGCAGGGAGAAACAGAAAGGAGTCAGCAGAAGACCTGAGTGCAGCTGAGTGAAGGAAGGATATGGAGGTGGTGGCTACAAAGATGGACAGTTAATAAAGATAGCCACCTCTGTGCTTAGCAGATGAGCTAAGCTGGGCAAGTTAGCGGAGCACAGATAGCAAGGAGCATCCAGGTTGAGTCCGTGGAGTTTAGGTGGTAGAGCTTAGCCCACAAGCCAGGGAAACAGGTGGTCATGACTGAGGAGTACAGGAAACTGAGCACTGAGATGTGGGACTCCTAGCAGAATGTGGGCAGCAAAGGTAGGGAGTACCGTACTGGGAGGTTGGGAGCAACCTCTAGGCTGTCATCTAGACAGGCTCACAGGTTTTTAGAGCTGTGACATTTCTTAGACATGACAATTTAATCCCTCCCCGTTTTGTTCCTAGAAGAAAAAATAGAAGCTCAGAGAGATGATCTTCCATCCTCTTTGAGATCCTTACCATGTAACTACAGGACCATCTACTCCTATTTGTTATACAGGGAATGGACATACAAGGAACCGGTCATATTTAAGATTCTGGAATCTTGCTCATAGTCTTTCTTTATCTTTTGGCCATTACCATCATCCTGCATAGTTTCAGAGTTAAGACAGGCTTCTCTGGTAGCCTGGTGGTGAAGAGTTCCCCTGCCAAGGAAACCCGTGTCTCAATCCCTGAGCTGGGCACATTTTGGGGAGCAACTAAGCCTGTGAGCCACAACTATGGAGCCTGTGCCCTAGAGCCTCGGAGCCGCAACTATGGAGCTCATGTGCTGCAACTACTGAAGCCTGTGTGCCCTCGAACCTGAGTTCCACAACAAGAGAAGTCACCGCAACAAGAAACCTGCTTACCTCAACTAGAGAGTAGCCCCCACTCCCCGCAATTAGAAAAGAGCCCGTGACAACAGTGAAAATCCAGAATAGCCAAAAATAAATTAAAAAATTAAACTAAAAAAAATAAAAAATAAAACCAAGAAACCAATGGAGAAAATCAATGAAACTAAAATCTGTTTCATTGAAGTGATCAATAAAATCGATGAGCTTTAGAAAAAAAGTGAGATGACACAAATTACTAATATCAGAAATGAAAGAGGGGGCATCTTCCCAGAACTCATGGACATTAAAAGAATAATAAGGGAGTATTATGAATAGCATTATGCGCACAATTTGGTAACCTAGATGAAATGAACAAGTTCTTTGAAAGGCACAATCTGCCAAAACTTACACAAGAATAAATAGACAATCTGAACAGGCCTCTATCTTTTTAAAAAAAAAATTTTCCCCATCATGTCTCTTTTATTTTTATATTTGTTTTCATCCATCTTTTATTCTTTGGCCTGTGCGGGCCTCCCATTTCAGTGGCCTCTCTCGGTGCAGAGCACTGGCTCTGGGTGCATGCACTCCAGAGTGGCTGGCTGGTAATTGGACACACTGGTCCAGCAGCTCCGTGGCACGTGGGATCTTTGCCGATGCGAAGGGGAATTGAACCGGTGTCCCTTGCACCGCAAGGCAGACTCTCCACCCACTCGACCACCAGGGAAGCCCAGGCCTATATCTTTCCAAAAAAATTGAACCCTATAGGATATTGGTAATAATTTATGATTTATAACTATAAAGTTATTAGAATATTAATTGGCATATAGAAACATAGGATAGTTATTGTTATATTATTAGCATAAGGTCATGAAAGTAGATGGTCTATATGTATCTTGTTCATTGTCCAGTGATATGCTGGGGCCAGCCTGAACTGACTCATAAGAACCAATTGTGCCCATTTTGGGCTTCCCTAGTGGCTTAGACAGTAAAGAATTCACGTACAATGAGAGAGACCTGGGTTCGATCTCTGAGTTGGGAAGATCCTCTGGAGGAGGGCATAATAACCCACTTCAGTATTCTTTTTCTTTTTTGGCCACTTCTATTGGTCTTTCATTTATTTATCTTTGTTCTTTGGCCTGTGGGACCTCCCATCACAGTGGCCTCTCTCGTTGCAGAGCACCAGCTCTGGGCACATGTGCTCCAGAGCTCCAGCTCGGTAGTTGGGCACATCGGTCCTACTGCTCTGTGGCATGTGGGATCTTCCCAGGCCAGGGATCGAACTGGCACCCCTTGCACTGCAAGGTGGTGTCCTTACTCACTGGACCACCAGGGAAGCCCCCACTTCAGTATTCTTGACTGGAGAATACCCATGGACAGAAGAGCCTGGTGGGCTACAGTCCATGGGGTCAAAAAGAGTTGAACACGACTCAGCGACTAAGCATGGCACAGTGCCCATTTTATCCTGATTCCACACTCAGAGATGTTGTAGAGCTTGATATTGACTATGGTGGGAATATTTACACCCTGGTAATTTGGCTAATGCTTCAAATCGGGGATTCTTTGGGTTTGTTTTTAGAGAATTGGTTTACTAGTCTGCCATTATCTACTCTAGTGCCTGATACTTAGTTGGCTCTCAGTAAATCCGTGTTGAATAAATAAACATATGACCACATTATTTCATTAAGGTCTCTTCAGTCGTACCTTGAACTGCTTAAGACCCAATGTGGAATTTCTTTCCATAGGAGACCCTTGCTGTGTGTGATACTGGGGTATTACTTGCATGTAACCTGCAATACAGAAGCAAATCCTGGCATTCTTCCCCACCAGTTTTGGTTTCTTTGAAACATTTGACCAAAGGGATGAGGGACAAGAAACAAGATGACCATCAAAGGTGACTGATTCTGATGAACTGGGCTGGTCTATGGTCTCAGGAGTCAGCATCCAGGTTCTGTGTGTGAAAACTGTTGGAAGGCTGCTGTTTGGGTTTTTCAGCTTTGAGATTTCTGTGAGGATGTCAGAGTGAGTGAGAGAAGGTCATGAGACTCAGTGTATGTGCTAGGTTAACGAGAAAATGATGTGTGGAACTGACTGTACATGTTTTGAGAGCAGCTGCAGAAGAACCCCTGATTGTGTGAGGACCCATGAGGAGGCAGTGATTGTGTGAGGACCCATGAGGAGGCAGGGATGAGACTAGAGTGTGGAGAAGCAGCGTAGGAAGGGAGCAGGCTCTTGTTGAAGAGGGTGACTTTAGAAGGCTGTTGGAGGGGAGGGTTCAATGTGCAACCCTCTGTATAGTAAAGCAAGTATAAGAGCATCATTCATTCTAGTTGTCAATTCCCTTTCTCCAGTTTCCTTTTTTTCTGTAAAATTACTGTACAGCTTGATCCTCCTGCAGCGAGTATGGATTGATGGAATGTGGGTTTGGAAAAGGAGAAAGTATGAGAGATATTTGTCATTATAATTATTAGTAGTACTGTGTACTGTGTACTGTGTGTGCTAAGTCGTTTTAGTTGTGTCTGACCATAGCCCGCCAGGCTTCTCTGTCCATGGGATTCTCCAGGCAAGAGTACTGTAGTGGGTTGCCATGCCCTCCTCTGGTGGATCTTCCCAACCCAGGGATTGAACTTGTATCTCCTGCATTGGCAGATTGGTTCTTTTAGGATTTCCTTGTAGCTATGCTGGTAAAGAATCCGCTTGCAACGCAGGAGACCTGGGTTTGATCCTTGGGTTGGGAACATTCCCTGAAGAAGGGAATAGCTACCCACTCCAGTATTCTTGCCTGGAGAATTCCACAGCTTGTTCATAGGTCGCGAAGAGCTGGACATGACTGAACGACTTCATGTTCGTAATAGCTTCACTGCAAAAATGCCATTATTGCTTTACACCTTACAATAATAGCATATGTTTTTACAATTTTTATTTGATCTTTCTACTTGATCCTGTGATGTAGTTATGGCAGATATTATTTACTTTAAAATGTATGTACTTTTAGTATAAGGAATACAATCTTGTATTTGAGAAAAATCGTAAGTCAGGGGAAAACCTATTTTCACATCTGTTCTCCAGCCACCCGCTTCCTTCTCCCCAGTAGGCAACCTGTGTTATTAGTTCTTGTTTATTTTTCCGGACATTTAAATGAGTTGACCTAAAACAAAGAGACTGCCAGACATTTGGCCAGCAAAGGTGGATTTATTCAGGGTCAGCAAGTCTCCCCACGGCAAGGGAAGGGAGTACACTTTTTAGAGAGAGGAAAAGGAAGTTGAAAGGGCTCTGGTAAACAAAAACTCCATGGCTTTTCATTGGCTAAGTTATCTCCAGGAAAGAAGAGGGGTCTTTCTTCTTCCTGTTGGGCTCTGCTCCCATCACAGGGAGTAAGAGCTCCCCCTTCTGGTCTTCTCACTCCATTTAACTGGGATTTCTATTTACTAATGGTTTGCAAAAGCCTAACCAAATAAACATGCATATGTATTTCCCCCCTTTTAGACAAATAATAGAATCCCATGCATACTACTACGTCCTAGAGGTATTTTGACATCAATACACGAGGGGCTTCCTCTTTCTTTTGTCTGTGCTCAGCGCTGCCTTTTTATTTTTGATCACTTCAGTTGCTTCCATTATTTTGCTTTTGAAGCCATGCTGCATCCCTCATAACATTGCACCTGTGCCAGGCAAGAGTACTGGGTTGCATGCGGATCTTCCCAACCCAGGGATTGAACTTGTATCTCCTGCATTGGCAGATTGGTTCTTTTAGGATTTCCTTGTAGCTATGCTGGTAAAGAATCCGCTTGCAACGCAGGAGACCTGGGTTTGATCCTTGGGTTGGGAACATTCCCTGAAGAAGGGAATAGCTACCCACTCCAGTATTCTTGCCTGGAGAATTCCACAGCTTGTTCATAGGTCGCGAAGAGCTGGACATGACTGAACGACTTCATGTTCGTAATAGCTTCACTGCAAAAATGCCATTATTGCTTTACACCTTACAATAATAGCATATGTTTTTACAATTTTTATTTGATCTTTCTACTTGATCCTGTGATGTAGTTATGGCAGATATTATTTACTTTAAAATGTATGTACTTTTAGTATAAGGAATACAATCTTGTATTTGAGAAAAATCGTAAGTCAGGGGAAAACCTATTTTCACATCTGTTCTCCAGCCACCCGCTTCCTTCTCCCCAGTAGGCAACCTGTGTTATTAGTTCTTGTTTATTTTTCCGGACATTTAAATGAGTTGACCTAAAACAAAGAGACTGCCAGACATTTGGCCAGCAAAGGTGGATTTATTCAGGGTCAGCAAGTCTCCCCACGGCAAGGGAAGGGAGTACACTTTTTAGAGAGAGGAAAAGGAAGTTGAAAGGGCTCTGGTAAACAAAAACTCCATGGCTTTTCATTGGCTAAGTTATCTCCAGGAAAGAAGAGGGGTCTTTCTTCTTCCTGTTGGGCTCTGCTCCCATCACAGGGAGTAAGAGCTCCCCCTTCTGGTCTTCTCACTCCATTTAACTGGGATTTCTATTTACTAATGGTTTGCAAAAGCCTAACCAAATAAACATGCATATGTATTTCCCCCCTTTTAGACAAATAATAGAATCCCATGCATACTACTACGTCCTAGAGGTATTTTGACATCAATACACGAGGGGCTTCCTCTTTCTTTTTGTCTGTGCTCAGCGCTGCCTTTTATGGATACTCTGTAATTTGTTTAAAACACTGCAGTTGGACACTTCAGTTGCTTCCATTATTTTGCTTTTGAAGCCATGCTGCATCCCTCATAACATTGCACCTGTGCCATTTTTGTCTTTCCGTCCCCTTTTCATAGATAGGGCAGCTGGAGCTTAAGGCGATGCAATGACAAGTCCAAGGTCACAATGAGCAAGTTCTATGTCCCAGACACGGGGCGAGTTTCCCTCCACTACATTGTGGAGCCTGGCTTTTAGTTCATCAGCCGTCATTTCGTGCTGCCATGGCCAGGTCCTCCCAAGATGCTAGTATAGCAGAGATAGGGAGAGACCTATTTGACCCTGCTTAAAGGGCTTCCCTAGTGGTTTCAATGGTAAAGAATCCACCTGCAATGCGGGAGACCCGAGATCGATCCCTGGGCTGGGAAGATCCCCTGGAGAAGGAAATGGCAACCCACTCCAGTATTCTTGCCTGGAGAATTCTATGGACAGGGGACCCTGGCGTGGGATCACAAAGCATCAGACATGACTGAGTGACTAACATACACACATACACACACAGGATCAAAATGAGCTTCTGAGCAAAATCCTAAAGGATGAGGAGGAATTAGTTTAAGCGGTGACCAAGAAAGGGCTTTTTTTTTTTTTTTAATAGACCTTCTTGTAGGTGTAAACAGGGTTTAATAGGTGAGAGGTAGATTTATTCAGATTTAGAGGGTGTGGGCCATCACAGAGGGTAAGTGCCAAGATAGGGCCTGTTAATCTGTGGGATGTACAGGCACCCAAAGCCCCAAGGCACAAGCAATTCAGTGCTACCAGGATGTCAAGTGGGTGGTGGGAAGTAGCTACCGAAGAAGTGTTTCCGAGTTTTTGTGTGGGAGCAGTGATGAGTTCCTAGAGTCCGTGCTGTATTCAGCTTGGACTTGGTTCTTTAGGTCTCAGCTTGGAGTCAAGGGGATTTCTGTGGGAAGGTGAACTTTTGTGTCTTACTTTTAATGATAACAAAAGACAAAAGAGATGAATGTGTTTTGTATGAGCTGGGTGGCACTTAACAACCTATATTGCCAAATGATTTCAGTGTTGGCATTTGCCTTTGTCTTTGTGATGAGCTGGCACCAAGAAGGACTGCTTTAATGGCCTTAGCTAATGAGAACAGAGGAGGGCTCGTATGCCAATGATGCGCTTGTGCCTGCGAGAGGCCACATGGCCTCCCAGCAGGCCGGGCCAGCCAGGGGTGAGCAGGAGATCCAACGGGGAGAAGTGGTGGGAGAAGTGAGTCACCACACGCCTGCCAACTCCAGAGACCCTGCGCTGGAGGAATCAGCTCCACAGGCACGTTTTGTGCAGACATTAGTTTCAGCAAACATCATCTGTCACGATAAATTAATGTTATTATTTTAAAATGGAGTGGTTTTATACTGTTGCTTCTAGTTCATTGGTACATTGCCATTGTTTTTATACTCTTATGTGCTGTAAGAATATATTTATATCTAGTTTTACACCTACATTTACTTTCATACAGATAATGCTACCAATAATTACTCTCACTGGGGGTACAGAGACCTATTTTTCCTTTTAGGGGAGCCATTGAAGGGCTTTGAGTCACATGATCAGACTGGCTTTTTAAACAGGACATCCTGGCAGTATTGATTATGGATGGGGAAGGGACATGCTTAGATACACTAAGAGGCCGCAGGGGGCCTAAACTAGGTCCATGTATTACTGTCCAGAAAACAATAGTTTTGAGAAATACTTAGGAGGTGAAACTGGTAGGATTTGGCGGCTGGCCGGGTATCGGAGATGAGGCAGACGAAAGTATGGCTTGTCACTCTAATTTCTACTTGGGTGTAATTAGCTTTACAGTGTGTCATTAACTATTAATACAGTTAGAAACCGAGAAAAGGGGATTGAGGAGCAGCGCTGGATGATGAGACAAAGAATTCCGTTTGGGATATGATGTGTTCGAGTTGCCTGTGGGACAGTCAGGAGAGATGCTCGGTGGACAGCCAGACCAGTGAGCCTGAAGCTTGAGTCAGAGGTCAGTGCTGGGTGTGGAGATGCGGTGGTGGCCAAGACGAGGAGAGACGACAAAACCAACACCATGTAGGAAGGAAGCGTCTGTGGGGTAAGCAGAGCTGAGGCCGGTGTTCTGGAAAACATGGGAGGTGGGGTGCAGAAGAGAGCTCAGAAAGGGGTTTGAAAAGGATCAGTCATGGGGACGTTGAGAGGGGTTGGATCTTAGCAACGAATGAAACAAGGGTTGTACAACATTGCAAGCAGAAGAGAATGAATAAGGTGAGGACCAAAATGTGGCCCCTGGATTTAGTCATGTGGAAGTGCCAGAGAAATATGGCCCCGGTTCTCTTCCTAAACCCCAGCACAACCTTGGAATCCTTCTCCACTGTGTGCCTCCTCATAGTGGGGGTGGTGGTGGTGGTTTAGTCACTAAATTGTGTCTGACTCTTGCAATCCATGGACTGTAGACTGCCAGGCTCCTCTGTCCGTGGGAATTCTCCACGCAAGAATACTGGGCTGGGTTGCTATCTCCTTCTCCAGGGGATCCTCCCAACCCAGAGATTGAAGCTGGGTCTCCTTTGCTGCAGGCAGATTCTTTACCATCTGAGCCAACTGTTGGCACAAGGTGCTGACAACTGCCTGACCTTCCTTGTTAATTTAGGATTATGTCACTGGGGAGACAGTCCATTCCTAGGACTAGAAAAAAGGATCAGTGCAGGGGAGGGAAGCCCGAGGGGAAGATGAGGTAGACTGAGAGGATCTCCGTTCTAAATCTTCAACAAAAGATGCTAAGAGCTGACCTGGAATCAGCAAAAGATTTGTGTGGGCCCACATGAGGTTGGACAGGGCAGCTTCATGGTAGCACCCTGCCCTGCAGTTGTGGGGTTTTCTCCATCAGTTCATGGCAAGCTGGGAGAAGGGAAAGTTAATGGGATTGATTGTTAATACATAGGAGTTGATACCCAGAGTTTGTGGCTCCAAGTGACCAGGGTAACTTATTCTTGGGGACCTTTGAACCCTCCACTGAAAAACAGATGGGTTGAACGAATGG
This sequence comes from Tragulus kanchil, assembly GCA_022376925.1. NCBI lineage: Eukaryota > Metazoa > Chordata > Mammalia > Artiodactyla > Tragulidae > Tragulus > Tragulus kanchil. The sequence continues at coordinate 73,658,414 of JAIOJX010000032.1, read as the reverse complement.
TCTCTCTTGCTTCACTGCTAATTTCCTGGCAATGGTCCATGGTAATTGTGCTTTTGGTCTCATTCCATTTGGATGCAAAACCTCTGGTCCAAAGATGAAGTCTCACCCACCGCTTGTTTCCTCAGGCTGAACCCTCCAAGTAATCACTGCTGTGCTCATTCAGATTTCCCCTGATGGGTTGCTCTGACTGGTCTGAGCCTTTGAAAGGTTAAGGACAAAGCAATGAAAGAATTAAAAACGGCATTAATTAGTGATAGTATTAACATTTCAAATGGAATGAATAGCTCCCAGCCAGGAGACCAGAAAAATTCCTTCCGTAGGTTATTATGATAAGTAATTAACACTAAATGAGATAAGTGATACCTTGCCCTGTGCCTGAAACATTTACTTCCTCCCTTTCCTCAAAACCTGAAAAGCTCTCCTTTTGGCTAATCCTACTTCCTACCTTCATCCTTACTGAGCTATAATGAGAATTTAAACTATTTTTAAAATATTGTATTAGTGAGGCTGCCTTCATTCCTGGTTTGAAAGCAGGAGAGTCCAGGTTATAAATAGCCTAAGAGCATAACAGTGTTCTGTTTCGTCAGCATCTACTAAAAACATCCCAAAGACGACAGTAATTATGTAACAGTTTGCTCTTATTAATGAATGTGGAGAAGGGTGGGGAGAAGTCATGGGGTCCGGGGGACCTTGTCTTTTTCAGCTGAGATCAGAGACCAGCACCGGAGGCAGGACTACCCGGCCGTGACCCTGGCTCTGTCACTGCTGGGAGAATGGCCTTGAACAGGTCGTTCCGCCTCCCTAGGCCTCGGCGTCCTGTGAAATGGGATGATAACAGTGCTGACCTCCTACAGCTGGCGTGGGTTTGGATAAGCTGATGTGTGGGAAACACTCAGGATACACTTCATAGTAAGCAGTGTGTAAATGCGACTTTTTAGAATATTTTCATCTTTTCGGAGGACATTTGAGCAATATGTATCTAAAGCCTTCGAAATGTTGTGATTTTTGACCCAGTTATCTTGCTCCTGGGAATGAATCTCAAAGAACTAATGTAAGGGAGAAAAAGACTGTAACTGTGGACAAAAGTTTTGAAACCATTTTATCTATAAAGCAAATAACAGGAGATAACCCAAAAAGTCACCGAAAGGGTAATGGTAAAATGCATGCTGTTATCAACATGATAGAAAAGTCGGCCTGGTGAAGATCTGCTGTTGTCATTGTCCAGTTGAGACCCCATGGCTTGCAGCACACCAGCCTTCCCTGTCCATCACCATTTCCGGGAGCTGGCTCCAACTCATGTCCATTGAGTTGATGATGTCATTTAACCATCTCATCCTCTGTCGCCCCCATCTCCCCCTGCCCTCAATCTTTTCCAGCATCAGGTTGAGATGGGTGACATTAATCATAAATGCATGGTGAAGTGTTTAGGAAGTAAAGCGTGATGAAAAAAGCGATTGCAGAATTATATAACTGTTTCGATAACTTTATCAACAATTGACGTGTTGCCTGGGTTTCCACATTTGGGGATTAGAAAGGACTTAAGATTTACTTTTAGGTATTTTAATTAGTTAATTAATGGAGAAACAAGTCTATTTAAAGAGATACACATTCCATAGGGAGAATATAGTTCTTTTCAGAAAGTGAAAGTGGCCTACTTTTAGGTGTTTTAAAGTAGGTTGATTACCAAACCAACTTTATGTTTGCATAAGGTGTTGAGCATGAATGCAGAAACCTTGCCTTTCAAGTGCCTGGTATTGAGTCGCCTGCCAAGCCCTGACACGGCCACCCGCCCTCTTCTTCAGGGCCACGCCACCTACCTTCTGTGTAAGGCACAGACTCCTGCCACGTTGTCTGTGACCCTTCACAGACCTGGCAGCACCGTGTGTGGCATGTGGAGGGCATTTAAGAAATGTTTGTTGGTTTACCTATGGCTGATTCATATTGATGTTTGTCAGTAAACAACAAAACTGTAAAAAAAAAGAGAGAGAGAGAAACAGTTGTTGAAATATACATATGTGTGTGTGTATTCATATGTGTGTGTATAAAACATATATGGTATTTGAATTTTTTTTCTCCCCTTTTGGTCAGGGTCTTCATTAGGGGAAAAAAGGGACAGGATCAGGGTTATTTTCATTGCCAGCCGTGATTCAGAGCACCAAATACTTGTTTTAAGTCTCCAAGTCCTCTTCCCATATGCTAATGAAGTGGTCCAGTGACAGAACACCTTCTCTTTAACAAGTAAGTGTTGCATCACCCTGAGAAAACCAGGCTATGGGGACAGGATATTAATATACATCAGGCAAGTAGAGGACAACCCTAGACAATAGGTATCCGAGTGCCAAAATGCACATGAAAAGGAGTGTGTTTGCTACTATGGTCATATTAAGAATTACACAAGGCCTGGGAATTCTCCGGCAGTCCAATGGTTAGGACTCAGGGCTTTCTCTGAGGTGGCCTGGGTTCAATCCCCGGTCAGGAAACCAAGACCCACAAGTTGTAAGGCGCAGCTGAAAAAAAATTACACAAGACTTATTTTCAAAGCAGAAATAGACTCACAGACATAGAAAACAAACTTATGGTTACCAAAGGGAAAAGGAGGTGAGGGAGGGATAAATTAGGATTTTTAGATGAACAGATACACACGACTACATATAAAATGGATAACCAAGAAGGACCTACTATATAGCACAGGGAACTATATTCAATATCTTGTCATAACCTATAATGGAAAATAATCTGAAAAAAAAAATAGAATCACTGAAAGTTGTAAACAGCTTTGTAAGTCAACCATGTTAAAAAAAAAAGGTAAAATCAACTATAATTCAATTAAAAAATCACAGAGGAATGAATAACTTAAAAAAATTCTCTCTTAATAAATGATATGCTCTTATTTCTGAGGAATTTTAAGGGCCTCAGGTTCCCATTCAAGTGATTATGGTGTGATGGAAAGAACATGAACTGATAATTAGGAAGTTTATATTCTAAATTTGGCTCCGCTACATGTATGATTTTGAACAAGTCCCTTCTTCTCTCTGAGCCTGTAAAATTAGGGGGTTGAACTAGATGATCTCAAAGGTCCCTTCTGGCTATTAAGGTCTGGTTCATAAAGTCTGGGAGTTCTGACGCCATGCTAAAACTCTGCTGAAACTCATGCATGGTTCTATCCCTGCCTTTGGTGTGATAAGCCCAGGGCCTTGGAACTGGGGTGATTGGTGAGCCAACTTTGCTGCGTCTTGGCCTGGTTCCCACCCCTCCTAGAAGAAGGCAGAATATCCACTTGGTGTTCTTCCCAGGGGAGGCTGGAAGACTTGAGGAGACCAGAGGACCAGCGGGTGTCATGCGTAGATTTGTTGGCTACACCAGAATGTACCAGAGGAATTGACAATTTACCCTCTGCTTGTCCGTTAGACTTGTGAATTCTTTGGTGAATAGCCTGTGGTTTGGAAATGGGGTTTCTATCTTGCAATTCTCTTCCTGCCCTAACGAGACTCCAAGGTGCCCATCACTCTCCTTCACTTCCATTAGCGCCCCCTATGAGCTCTACTCACTCAGCCTAGTCGGGAACTCTAAGCTCTTCTGATCGCTGAAGTTGATTTTGGCCACCAGAGGGCACTCTTACAATGTGTAATGGTTTTTGCATTGATGGAGCCTGGGTCCCATCTTCGCCCGAACATCTGGACTTGCTGAAGCCATTCTTAAGTGATTCTCAACTGGGGACAGTTTCTTCGCCTGGGGAAACATTTCACCAGAAATGACGGTCTAGAAGAGGAGGCAGAGGGGAGAGTGCTACCCATTCCAGGGATATACTAAACATTCTGGAATGTGTAGAATGTGTGCGTGTGTGTTAGTCTCTCAGTCATATCTGACTCTGTGACTCCACGAACTGTATCCTACCAGACTCCTCTGTCCATGGGATTCTTCAACCAGGAATACTGGAGGGGGTTTCCATTTCCGACATGAATTTTGCAGCCCCAAACGTCAATAGCGTGGAGGTTGAGAACCTCTGCTCAACTTGAATCTGTTGTCTAAATGGCAGAGGGCATGGCCTGGAAATGTATGTTCTCTGAAGTTGAACTTTCAGTCTCAGGGGTTCACCTACTCCAAAAAGAAACTTTAGAAAAGTGGCCACAAAGCATTTTTTTTCATTGTCTGAAACATGGTAGTGGGGGGAGGGTGTCATAGCAACCATGAACCCCTGAAGAGGAGGAGGGGTCAGGCAGAAAGCACATGGAGGGTCCCCGTTTATGGGTCCCTGTCCCTGAGGCTGGCCTCTCTGAAGAGGACCATAGCCCTATGACAGTGACGTCCAGTTGCTTGAGTCTCAGCAGACAACATTAGCTCTTTGTCTCTCTGAACTGGGTAGGATGATGGGAAAGCCCCAGGCTAGGAGTTCAATCCTTTCTGTAGGTCTGGGGGTGGCCTGTGAGGCTGGGAGCAAGTAAGAAGCAGTTTTCATTGTAGCTCCCAGGATCTCCTGGGAGAGACACTCGGAGGTCCCTTTTCTTGGCATCTAGAGTAAGGGAGGGTGACTGAGATGAAGACCACCCACAGATCCTTTCTCCTGGCCTCTACGCAGCTTGGAAGCCTGAGGGCTGGTTCCTTGACCAGCTTAACCTTTCTGTGGGTGAGGGCTTAGTCTGGCCTTACTCTGGGGCTCTTCTTACCCATTCCATCCACGAGAACATGCATCTGCTGTGAAGAAGGACTGAGTGGCAGTGGAAAGCTGAACAAACAGGAAGCTCAGAGAGAGGGCTGTGTACCTACTCTCTGGATGAGGCACAGGGACAAACAATGGACAAAGGCAGTCTCTGAGCCTCCTTAGTTTCTGCTCTCCATCGTGGGAAGGAAGTGGAGATAAATCCTCAACCTGTAATTTGGAGCCTAGAGATGGTTGCATTGCCTTGGCTTTTGTAACATTCTTTTCTGTTGGCCTTTCCTCGGTTGAACAAAAATCCCCTCTCTCCTCCTTCTCCAGCCACCTGATGCTTCAATGTGAACCCTGCCAACACCCTCCTTCATCCCCAGCCCCTTAGAACTCTGCCCAGACATCCATGGCAGGGACCTGGGGGTCATTCTGTGAAGACCTCTGCTAGGCGCTTAAATTTCTTCCTTGAGGCTGGTTTCCCATGGCCTGGGCTGTTCCTCGGGCTGCACTTTCAGCCTTTCTCTTGGGGACATGATGGTGGCAGAAGGGAGGAGACGGGCTGGCTTGGTTCCTACTGCTGCTCTAGGCCTCAGGGCCTCCTCCCGACCCCCGCATCCCTTCCCATCAGGAATCTTTAGCTTTACACCAGATCAGAGGGCAGCAGGGACACAGCAGGGGGCGGTCAGTCAGAGGGCAGTTTGCCAAGGGAATTTTATTCGTGGTCTGCAGTGGAGGGTTACAGAGCTGAGGAGGTCTGTCCCTCCTGACCATGCTTGTCTGCGTCTTGTAGAAAGAAGGGGACAGGAGTTCCCAGGGTCACGGAAATCAGAGGGATGGGAGAGAAGCCTATGGAGGCACAGGAGAGAGACGGAGGACCTTAGCCTGAATGAGGAACAAGGGCCCCAGAGAAGGAAGAAATTGCCCCGAGACCTGGGGGACAAAACAACTGCTGACCCCTCCCCAAGTGAGACTCTTAATCTCCCATCTTCTGTGGCCAGGTAAAGGATCTTTCAAATGATGGAAACATTCTCATCTCCCTCAAAAAAAAATTGAGATTAAGAATATCTCCTTAATGTGATCAGCGATTTGGTGGGAGGGACCATTCCGCCTCAGTTTCCCCATCCTCACATGTGCATCTTCCCTATGATGCCCCCAGCTCCTTGGGTCCAACTCCAGCCTTCAGATCCTCCTGAAATTTAAAGCTGCCTCCAGTCAGGGGAAGGTGCAAGGCCAGAAGGGAGGTAGACAAGAAGAGAGATGGAGTTTGAGGGGCAACCCCTGCCAACATCACATCTTCCTCGCCCATTAAGGAGGATCCAGGGGCCACACTGCTTTGAAGTTCTCCAGACTAGGGGACATAGGACTTTCCTCTCCAGTGTTCAGTCTCTGCTTCTCTGAGGAGACGCCCTCCCTGGGAGCCCTTGTGGGTTCAGGCTTTACCTCTGGCCCCTCGGGCCTCAGGGACCAGAGCCAGAGCCTCTCGCCAGCCCCGTGCGCCAGCCCAGCCAACAGAGGAAGCTCTGGAAAATGCTGGGCTACTGAGGTGCATACGGGTCCTGGGAGCAGGGTACCTGGAGTGGAGAACCCTGGGAAATGCTGCTCTGGGGGGACAGGAGGCCAGAAGGGTGCTGAGAGGTGGGGCCAGTTGGAGGGGACAGGGGATGGCAGGGGAGGGGTGAAGGAGGCAAGACTGGGCAGCTCATTTGGGAGGTTCCCCAGATGGCAGCAAGGGCCAAGCCGGCAGGCGACTGGGGCAGAGCCAAGTCCTAGAGAGGGGAAGAGGGGAGAGAGAGAAAGGATCAGTGAGTGCCCTCCATCGGAGATGCCCCTTTCTCCACAGCCCACTTCCCATTGCTTTTTCTCCTGAGTGAACCACCATGCACCTTTCATTTTTCTTCGCGTCCCATCTCATTGTAAATGTCATCTCCTTGGGGAAGACTGGGTAAGAGTGTCTGGACAATCCCTCATCCTTCCTGGTCCTCTCCTCCAGGGCCTGTTGTTCAGAATCAGGAGTCACTGGTGTGATTATTTCATGTCTGTGTCCCCAGCAGTGTAGGGGCAGGAATAGAACCTGTTTTATTTTGGATCCTGGGATCCAGCCTAGCCTGGCGTGTATCAAGTGCTCAATAAAAATGCATCAGATGAATGGACTAAGGATATTCTTGCCATAACTCAGTGAATCCGTCCTTCTCTCTCCTCGTCCCTGTAGCAGAGGACTCAAGTTCTATTCTAGTTGGACACAGATCTGGCTGTGTGGCCCTGGGTTTGTCATTTAAGTTCTCAGGTCTGTTTCTTCATCTATAAAACCTCCTCTCCTAGCTAAGATCTAGCAGCATCATGGGTACAAAGGGGCCTGCCAGGCCGTGAGGTCCATACCTGTGGGGTGAACCCAGCCTTCCCCTGCTCTGACTGGCTCTGGCCCATAGCTTTCTTCTTCCAAGAAGCCCTCTCTCCTTCCATTCCTTTCAAATTTACCTTGTTTCCCTAGAGGGTTTCTAGCCTGGGATCTCCGGGAATGATTATATAGAATTTGACACCACTTCCATTAGTTCAAAAAACCTAACTCCAGGGCTTCCCCGGTGGCTCAGTGATAAAGAATGCACCTGCCAATTCAAGAGACACTAGTCTTATCCCCTGTCTGGAAAGATCCCTCATGCCACGGAACAGCTAATCCTGTGCGCCACAGCTATGGAGCCAGTGTTCTAGAGCCTGGGGCCGGCAACTACTGAGCCCATGCGCGCAACTACTCCCTAGAGCCCATGCTCCCTGACAAGAGAAGCCGCAGCAACAAGGAGCCCAAGCACCGCAACTAGAGAAAGGCCCGTTCAGCAACTAAGACTCAGCACAGTCAAATAAATAAATGAAATTATTAAAAACAATCAACCAACCAACCAAACAACAAAAAAAAGGTCTACATTTTTTCTTAGCAAGGCAAGTATGAACCTGAGGTGACAACATCAGTGAGGTGATAGTTTAAAACTGGAAAAATTGTTTTGTTATTACTTAATTATGATTTAATTCATCTCATTTATTTGATAGGGACAATATTTCTCAAGTTGGATTCATGAAAGGGGAAAACATTAAAAATGATCCTTCATGACGCAAAGTGTGGAGACCCCTGCTAGTGTGTACCTTCTCGTGAATCACAGTCCTTTCCTTGGGTTCTTAGATGAGGTTGGGATTGGTTTTTCCCCTAGGAAGGCTGTGTCCCTTGGGGCTCCTGGGGGTAGAGCCCCACAGCTGAGCAGGCGGGTGGAGGAGATGGTTCTAAGTGTCCTCCTTCCCCTCCCCGCCCCTTCCCAGCTCTGGCCCCTCCACTTCTCTGGCTCAATAGTCCTGGCCTCTCTGCTGAAGGTGGAGTGAGGGGCTGGCGCAGCCTTCTGGAATCCTGGTCCAGAAGTTGGGCATGTAGCTACTCCTGACCTTTCGGCGACCTAGCCCGTTGAGCATGCCTCGGGACTCCAGCGCAGGCAGGGCCTGTACCCACAGAGAGCAGGGACGTACAAAACAATTCCAAGCTAGGGCTCGCCAGGGAATTTTCTTTTTCCCCTGGTAGTTTCTCAAAGAGAGACGCTCTCTTTGTGCCCAGGGCATTCCCAGAACTGGGAAGGGGTGGGTGAGGGTGGAAGGACAGGGAGGTGTTCAGGTGCTGTCTTGTTTCCGGCTGCCAGACTTGTGGTCCTGCAAGTCCTGGCAGGCCATGGGCTGCCCACGCCCACAGCCTTGGTTACACTCATGAGGGCCTGGAGCCAGGTGCCCTGCGTTCACTGGGAGGTAGGACCTCTGGGCTCCCAGCTGCACCAAGGTGGGGCTAAGGCCAAGGGTCTTTGTTCCGTAAAATTGCCAGAGGTGGAGGGACAGGCCTTGGGCTCTACAGAAGAGCCTGTGATTGTTCAGGCATCTCTGTAGTCTTTTGCACAGAAAAATCTGACTTTGCCTCTTCCTAGGTTACAGCCCTGGAGGAGGGGGCACCTGCCTGCAGTTTCACTGTATCCCCACTAATTGCCATGGGCTGCCACACCAGTCTGCCCCCCGTTCCTCTTTCCTTCCTCAGGACCTTTGCACATCTTATTCTCTCTGCTTGCCACATACTTGCCTCTTTCCCTCTGAACTAAGCTGGCACCAACTTATATTCTGAGTCTCAGCTCAAATGTCACTTTGTCCAGAAGGTCTTGCCGGCTGCTCTCTGCACCATGAACTTCTTGGTAGCAGTTAGCACAGCTATCAATACTTGTCAATTTGTTGGATGATTAACTGAATGTCTGCAAATAAGGCTGTTTTGCTCACATTTGCACCCCTCCCTCCAGTCCTAGTACAGGGTTTGGCACACTCACTAGGGGCCCATGAGCTATCTGTTGAAAGAAGAAATGAGTGAACGAGGGAATGAATGAGTGAACTTTATCTTCCCAGTTTCTCTTCAGCTCGGTCTCCTTCTCCACTCACGGCCCTTGCCTTGATTCTGGCTCCGTCGTTTGCCACCTAGATGATCTTCAAAATCCTCCAAGACCAGGTGTACAAGGCCCCCATCCTAAACTTTATATACATCCCAGGCAGTCTTTGTGAAATGAACATCTGGACATATTTCTCCCTGTGGGTTCCTCTTGCTTCCAGGAGCAAGTTCAAGCCCCTCAGCATGGCTTCTGGGGCCCTCCATGACTAGATGCCTGTCTACCTTGCCGGCATTGCCTTGCTAATGTCGTTTCTTCACCACTTTCTTGGCCTATTCTTATCATAGGCCTTATTCTGACCATGTTAGCTAACAGCGGACCTTCAGGCTAACTCACTCACTTTGCACCAAGCTGCTCCAGCTCACTGGAGGCCTTGGTTACACTCATGAGGGCCTGGAGCCAGGTGCCCTCGTTCACTGGGAGGTAGGACCTCTGGGCTCCCAGCTGCACCAAGGTGGGGCTAAGGCCAAGGGTCTTTGTTCCGTAAAATTGCCAGAGGTGGAGGGACAGGCCTTGGGCTCTACAGAAGAGCCTGTGATTGTTCAGGCATCTCTGTAGTCTTTTGCACAGAAAAATCTGACTTTGCCTCTTCCTAGGTTACAGCCCTGGAGGAGGGGGCACCTGCCTGCAGTTTCACTGTATCCCCACTAATTGCCATGGGCTGCCACACCAGTCTGCCCCCCGTTCCTCTTTCCTTCCTCAGGACCTTTGCACATCTTATTCTCTCTGCTTGCCACATACTTGCCTCTTTCCCTCTGAACTAAGCTGGCACCAACTTATATTCTGAGTCTCAGCTCAAATGTCACTTTGTCCAGAAGGTCTTGCCGGCTGCTCTCTGCACCATGAACTTCTTGGTAGCAGTTAGCACAGCTATCAATACTTGTCAATTTGTTGGATGATTAACTGAATGTCTGCAAATAAGGCTGTTTTGCTCACATTTGCACCCCTCCTCCAGTCCTAGTACAGGGTTTGGCACACTCACTAGGGGCCCATGAGCTATCTGTTGAAAGAAGAAATGAGTGAACGAGGGAATGAATGAGTGAACTTTATCTTCCCAGTTTCTCTTCAGCTCGGTCTCCTTCTCCACTCACGGCCCTTGCCTTGATTCTGGCTCCGTCGTTTGCCACCTAGATGATCTTCAAAATCCTCCAAGACCAGGTGTACAAGGCCCCCATCCTAAACTTTATATACATCCCAGGCAGTCTTTGTGAAATGAACATCTGGACATATTTCTCCCTGTGGGTTCCTCTTGCTTCCAGGAGCAAGTTCAAGCCCCTCAGCATGGCTTCTGGGGCCCTCCATGACTAGATGCCTGTCTACCTTGCCGGCATTGCCTTGCTAATGTCGTTTCTTCACCACTTTCTTGGCCTATTCTTATCATAGGCCTTATTCTGACCATGTTAGCTAACAGCGGACCTTCAGGCTAACTCACTCACTTTGCAACTTTGTACTTTACAAATGCTGTTCCCTCTGCCTGAGCTTCTTTCTCCATCTTCACCTGCTCAGGTGTAACCTCCTCCACAAAGCCCCAATTCACCTGCATTCCAGTAGCACCTTGTGATTCCTTGATCCCAGTGCTGGACCCTGACCACTCTCCTATCTCTCCTCCCCACTGATCTCTGAGCATTCTGAGAGCCATCATTCATATCTGGATCCTCACACCTACTAAGTAGCTGATGTATCATACGTGTTTGTTGAATGAATATACGACTTCTCCCTTGACTCAGGTCCCTCTTTCATGTGCTCAGTCCAAAGGGTTCTCCCCTCTTTGGCTTAAGATTCCCTGGGTCCCCTCCCCAGTCCTGAAGACTCACGGTGGACACTGCTGCTGCTTCCCTTCTTGTTCCCCGAGGCCTCTGATGGCCCTTGAGGGGTCTGCTGTCCAGTCAGCTGCTCCGCCATGGCCTGGTGGGTGAACAGCATGTTGTGCAGGAGCTGGGGAGTGAGGAGAAGTGGGCACAGGGGTGGAACGGGGCCTCCTTGGCATGTATACCCAGTACACATTGTTTTAACAACCAGTTATTAAAATAATGAAATAGTCTCATAATGGTAGTTAAAATAGCACTGCCCACATGTTCCACACCCTCTCCCGAGACCCCACCCCTTTCCCTGGGCTCCACCATTAAGGGAATCATGCCTGGCACGGAAAAAGCTGCCCTCTCTCTGGGCAGGTGCTGTGCTCTAGGGATTGTTAAATACGTAGGGGTTATTCAGACAATTGCTCCCACCCATGGGACACGCAGGGACTAGGATGCAGGGGGAGGAAATATTGAAAGCTGGTGGGCCCCCAAGGCAGAGAGGAGGGCAGGGGACTCCTGGACAGAGAAGCAGAGCCTGTGGAGCTCTGCAGACAGGACCAGCTTTCCCGCCTACCTCACTCTGCACACCCATGGGCACCAGGGCGGGGCGAAATAGAGCAGGGGCCCCCAGCAGCCAGTGGGGGGCTGGCGGTGCCCGGAGCTCCCACAGAGGGCAGTTGACGATGATGAGCTTGCTGAAGTTGAACTTGTACGTGAACCTTTTGCCTTTGGTCTTGTGCAGGATTCTCTTATTGTAGTAATACCTAGTGGAGGAGAGAAGGTTGGCCCAGTGGCGAGCAGGATGCGGTTAGAGACCCAGCCACATCCCCGTCCCTGGACTGGCAAGGCTGACCCAGGGCTGTTCTTGGATAACCGCTTGACGCCTTGTCATGCTTCAGAGTGTTTCCCAAACCTCAGAGGGGCGGGCATTGGACAGGGGTGCCAGAAACCACAGCCTTTTTCTTTGAACTCTGCCCTCTCTGGCCACGTTGGCTGCCGCCTCTCACCTGAGGGCCCGGCTCAGCTTGTCGTAATTCATCTGTGGTTTGCACTTCCTGCGGCCCCAGAGGCGGGCCACCTCGTCTGGATCCTTGATGACAAACTCCCCGTACTCGCCCTGCTGCCAGGCGATGACATGGCGGAACTCCTCCTTCTGCAGCAGCTCCAGGATGAAGTGCCACAGCTGGATCTGCCGGGAGCCCGGGGACGACTCGGCCTTGTAGGCCCAGTCGGGGAAGGCCAGGCCTAGGGTGGAGAGGGGAGTAAGCTCTGCCCCACCGCTCCTGAGGCCTCCTCCGGGCCCCCGCTGGTGCACACAGCTGGGACACCTGGCAGAGGCTCACCTGAGATCCAGGAGTTACCAGTGGTGGTGACGGCAGGAAGGCCCTCGGCCAAGCAGCTGCAGTGCATGGTCCAACCCGCTGGAGTGAGGGCTGCGTCTGGGTCTTGAGGGGAAATAGTCACCTCTTAGAAGGAAGGGAAAGAGGAGGAGGTGAAAGAGGAAGGAAAGAGAGAAGAGGGGAAAGACTGGGAGAGGAAAGGCAGACTGAGGCAGGGGCGTGGGGTCTGAGCAGGAAGATATCCCACAGCCAGGCCGGGCCCAGCCTCTCCTGGGGACCTCCTCATTGGCCAGGACTCAGGCCTTAAGGCTGAGTTGCTTAAATAGATGGAGAGGAATGGAAAGGGTCCTAGATCTGCCCCCTGCTGGGGGATTTAGACAGAGAATGAGTTCTCTTCTCAGGGCTTAACAGGATTGGGGTTTTTCCCAAGAGGAGACAAGCGAAAATGTAATTAACCACTGGCTCTTTCTAAACCTTGAAGGGAAGGAGGAGGCAGATCACAAACCATACTTTTATAGTACTTAAAACAATTTTACATTTGAGAAGAGGAGAGATTTTTGTGTGTTTTATTCATGGAGGAGTCTCAAGTGTCTCGTAGAGTACCTGGCTTTTCATGGGTGTTCAAGAAATGATTGTTGGTAGAATAAGAGAGTGGTGAGGAATTCCTCCAGGATGTCTGTTTGTGTTTAATACACATCTTCCTTCTAGAGCGTCAGCCACCCTGGTCAGGAAACCTGGGTGTTGTTTTCACTGCTGGCTCCCCACATCCCATTCTAGCCCAGGGCCCTGGACGCACAGAAGCTCTGTCAATATTTGTTGAATGAATGACCCATGGGCAAGGAAGATAGAATCTTGCTGGTTCCCAGTGTAGCTTGGGCGTAGGATAGGCGCTTCTTGGTGGCACCAGTGGTAAAGACCCCGCCTGCCAATGCAGGAGACATAAAAGATGGGAAGATCGGAGTTCCATCAGGAAGATCCCTGGAGGAGGGCAAGGCAACCCACTCCAGTACTTTTTTTTTTAATTTTTGGCCGCTTCTATTGGTCTTTCATTTATTTACTTTCATCCATCTTTGTTCTTTGGCCATTGTGGGCCTCCCATTGCAGGGGCCTCTCCTGTAGCAGAGCACTGGCTCTGGGCACATGCGCTCCAGAGTGCTGGCTCGTAATTAGACACACCGGTCCAGCCGCTCCATGGCATGTGGGATCTTCCTGTGCCAGGGATCAAACCGGCACCCCTTGCAGTGCAAGGCGAACTCTTTACACACTGGACCACCAGGGAAGCCCCCCACCCGAGTATTCTTGCCTAGAAAATTCCATGGACAGAGGAGCCTGGTGGGCTACAGTTCACAGGGTTGCTAAGATTTGGACTGAAGTGACAACTGAAGTGACTTAACACACATGTCGAGGATAGGGGCAACCAGTGAGACAGAAGAATACTGGCAACCCAGCCCCCATGAGATAAACTTGCCTGCTGCAGGCTACGGGAGGAGAGGAGCATCTAAGACCCAAGGCCTTCTGGATGAAACTGAGGATGGCGTGAAAAGCTGGCTGGCTCCCACCATCACTAGCCCAGTAGGAACCACCAGGCCAGAGGATGGGGAGGGACGGGAGAGGCACGGATGCGGCAGAAAGAGAGGCCTGCTTCAGGCTAGGCCAGACGCAGCGCAGTTACCTGGGTGTGTAAGACAACACACATGCCACGGGCTCACACCACCCGGCCTCTGAGTTTCCATCTCCAATGCGGTAGGTGCGAGGCAAGCACCGTTCTCAACTAGAATTTACTAGGCCGTCAGGGCAGAGGGCTTCTCTGGAGGAACCTCCTCACTTGTCAGATGAGGCTCAGAGAGGGAAAGCGACCTGACATCTGCCTGTGGCTGTCCTACCCCCACTCCTAATCCACGGCACTTTCTCATAAGCTCTGCTGTCTTAAGACTTAAATCCTCTGTAAAAGTGTTTCTCAAGCTCTAATGTGCATAAGAGTCACCTGAGGATCTCTTTAGAATGCAGATTTCAATTCAGTTGGACTCGGTGGAACTTGAGATTCTGCATTTCTAACAAGCTCCTGGGTGATCCCAGGGCTGCTGGTCTGTGGGCCCAGCTGCCGTAGCTGGCATCCCACTCCGGGGGGTACTTTTTAATTTGGCCACTTCTATTGGTCTTTCATTTATTTATTTTCATCCATCTTTGTTCTTTGGCCTGCGTGGGCCTCCCATTGCAGCGGCCTCTCCTGTAGCAGAGCACCGGCTCTGGGCGCATGCGCTCCAGAGTGCTGGCTCGTAATTAGACACACCGGCCCAACCGCTCCATGGCATGTGGGATCCTCCTGTGCCAGGGATCAAACGGGCACGACTAGCAGCGCAAGGCGAACTCTTTAAACACTGGACCACCAGGGAAGCCCCCCACCCGAGTATTCTTGCCTAGAAAATTCCATGGACAGAGGAGCCTGGTGGGCTACAGTTCACAGGGTTGCTAAGATTTGGACTGAAGTGACAACTGAAGTGACTTAACACACATGTCGAGGATAGGGGCAACCAGTGAGACAGAAGAATACTGGCAACCCAGCCCCCATGAGATAAACTTGCCTGCTGCAGGCTACGGGAGGAGAGGAGCATCTAAGACCCAAGGCCTTCTGGATGAAACTGAGGATGGCGTGAAAAGCTGGCTGGCTCCCACCATCACTAGCCCAGTAGGAACCACCAGGCCAGAGGATGGGGAGGGACGGGAGAGGCACGGATGCGGCAGAAAGAGAGGCCTGCTTCAGGCTAGGCCAGCGCAGCGCAGTTACCTGGGTGTGTAAGACAACACACATGCCACGGGCTCACACCACCCGGCCTCTGAGTTTCCATCTCCAATGCGGTAGGTGCGAGGCAAGCACCGTTCTCAACTAGAATTTACTAGGCCGTCAGGGCAGAGGGCTTCTCTGGAGGAACCTCCTCACTTGTCAGATGAGGCTCAGAGAGGGAAAGCGACCTGACATCTGCCTGTGGCTGTCCTACCCCCACTCCTAATCCACGGCACTTTCTCATAAGCTCTGCTGTCTTAAGACTTAAATCCTCTGTAAAAGTGTTTCTCAAGCTCTAATGTGCATAAGAGTCACCTGAGGATCTCTTTAGAATGCAGATTTCAATTCAGTTGGACTCGGTGGAACTTGAGATTCTGCATTTCTAACAAGCTCCTGGGTGATCCCAGGGCTGCTGGTCTGTGGGCCCAGCTGCCAGTAGTGAGAAACCATGGGAAACAGAATCAAGGAGCTGTGGGTGACAAGACGTCAAGGAATCCCAACAACAAAGTCTACCGCATAGAACAGGAAACTCTATTCAACACCCTGTGATAAACCATAATGGCAATAAGCAACAAAACTGCAAAAAGTAAAAATAAAAAAATGCAAAAGAAAGAAAGAGAAAGAAATGAGATGTGTCCATTGCATACATTACAAGGAAATAAAAACAGGGAAAAAAAGAGAATATATAAAAGGATATGTATACAAACACACACACACAAAACTGAATCACTTTGCTGAAGAAATTAGCAGAGCTTTGTAAACCAAATATAGTGGTGGTGGTTTAGTCACTAATTCATGTGCAACTCTTGTGACCCCATGGACTGTAGCCTGCCAGGCTCCTATGTCCATGGAATTCACCAGGCAAAAATACTGGAGTGGGAAAAAAAAAAATACCGGAGAATACTGCCATTTCCATTTCCAGGGGATCTTTGTAACCCAGGGACTGAATCTGAGTCTCCTGCATTGCAGGAAGATTCTTTACCAACTGAGCCACCAGGGGAGCCAACCACAGTTCAATAAAATAAAATAAAAAAGTTAAGGAATCCTCTCCCTACCTACACACCCAGAGGTCACTGGGCCTCTTGCTCCCTTTTCCCCAGGGCACACTCAGCTCCAGGTAGGCCAGCCGACAAACCTGCAGCCCACTGAGAACCGGTGTGTGCAGGGTAGCCAGTCCAGCCCGAGCAGAGGGCATCCCTGGAAGTTAAGGCAGACAGATCCATGCCTGCTCTGAATCTGGGTGAAGAGGTTTTCCCACTTCTTCTGTCCATAAGCTGATAGCTGATATTCTGGGATCTTCTCTCTTTTCTCCCCTGAAGCAGGTGCCCCTACTCCTCTCCCACCCTCCTTTCCTGGTCTGTCCACTGGGAGTCAGATGCATGCATGCTAAGTCGCTTCAGTCGTGTCCGACTCTTTGCAACTCTATGGACTGTAGCCTGCCAGGCTCCTCTGTCCATGGGATTCTCCAGGCAAGAATACAGGAGTGGGTTGCCTTGCCCTCCTCCAGAGGATCTTCCCAAGCCTAGGGACTGAACCAATGTGTCCTTGGTCTCCTGTATTGGCAGGCAGTCTTAAACAGAATCAAGGAGCTGTGGGTGACAAGACGTCAAGGAATCCCAACAACAAAGTCTACCGCATAGAACAGGAAACTCTATTCAACACCCTGTGATAAACCATAATGGCAATAAGCAACAAAACTGCAAAAAGTAAAAATAAAAAAATGCAAAAGAAAGAAAGAGAAAGAAATGAGATGTGTCCATTGCATACATTACAAGGAAATAAAAACAGGGAAAAAAAGAGAATATATAAAAGGATATGTATACAAACACACACACACAAAACTGAATCACTTTGCTGAAGAAATTAGCAGAGCTTTGTAAACCAAATATAGTGGTGGTGGTTTAGTCACTAATTCATGTGCAACTCTTGTGACCCCATGGACTGTAGCCTGCCAGGCTCCTATGTCCATGGAATTCACCAGGCAAAAATACTGGAGTGGGAAAAAAAAAAATACCGGAGAATACTGCCATTTCCATTTCCAGGGGATCTTTGTAACCCAGGGACTGAATCTGAGTCTCCTGCATTGCAGGAAGATTCTTTACCAACTGAGCCACCAGGGGAGCCAACCACAGTTCAATAAAATAAAATAAAAAAGTTAAGGAATCCTCTCCCTACCTACACACCCAGAGGTCACTGGGCCTCTTGCTCCCTTTTCCCCAGGGCACACTCAGCTCCAGGTAGGCCAGCCGACAAACCTGCAGCCCACTGAGAACCGGTGTGTGCAGGGTAGCCAGTCCAGCCCGAGCAGAGGCATCCCTGGAAGTTAAGGCAGACAGATCCATGCCTGCTCTGAATCTGGGTGAAGAGGTTTTCCCACTTCTTCTGTCCATAAGCTGATAGCTGATATTCTGGGATCTTCTCTCTTTTCTCCCCTGAAGCAGGTGCCCCTACTCCTCTCCCACCCTCCTTTCCTGGTCTGTCCACTGGGAGTCAGATGCATGCATGCTAAGTCGCTTCAGTCGTGTCCGACTCTTTGCAACTCTATGGACTGTAGCCTGCCAGGCTCCTCTGTCCATGGGATTCTCCAGGCAAGAATACAGGAGTGGGTTGCCTTGCCCTCCTCCAGAGGATCTTCCCAAGCCTAGGGACTGAACCAATGTGTCCTTGGTCTCCTGTATTGGCAGGCAGTCTTTACCACTAGCACCACCTGGGAAGTAACTCATGGGGAAGCTGCTCCTTTTTCGAACCTCTAGCTGCTTGGGGGTCTCGCCTTCCTCACCTTAGGAAAGTGAATGGGGAAACAGGGGCGTAGAGGTGACAGTTCCCAAAGGAAGCGTGTCCCTTGGAGGAAGTAGATGGAATTCCTAGGGCTGCAGCACCTACTGGATCTGATGACGTTTCCTGGTCTGGAGGGTTTGAGACCTCAGGGTAGATTCAGGATCAGTCAAGAAGAGAACAGTAAATTCACTGGAGAGCAGTCACCCAGGGCAGTGGAGCTGAGGAACTGACACATCCTGAAGTGGAGAAGACTCTTGAGAGTCCCTTGGACAGCAAGAAGATTAAACCAGTCCACTCTAAAGGAAATCAACCCTGAATATTCATTGGAAGGGCTGATGCTGAAACTGAAGCTCCAATACTTTGGCTACCTTGTGGGAAGAGCCGACTCGTTGGAAAAGACTCCGATGCTGGGAAAGATTGAAGGCAGAAGGAGAAGGAGACAACAGAGGATGAGATGGTTGGATGGCATCACCGATCCAGTGGACATGAGTTTGAGCAAGCTCTGGGAGATGGTGAAGGACAGGGAAGTCTGGTGTGCTGCAGTCCATGGGGTCGCAAAGAGTTGGACAGGACTGAGCGACTGAACTGAACTGAACCTCACAGGAAGTAAGAGACGACATGGAGCTCAGAGGTGCTAACTTCTGTAAGGTCACACACATAGCTCTTAAGTGAAAGGGTGGAAAGCAAGACCTTAAATTCAAGATTTATAATATACAGGCACCTCAGTAAGCTACCAAGACCCTCTCTCCTGCCACCTCAAAGAAAAAAATTCTAAAATACTATGCCAAAGTGGGTCAAACCCTGAGTTTCCTGAATGTTTCAGCCTCCTCCTTGACCTCTCCCATGTTTGTGAGAGTCCTTCCTGGATCCTGCCTGAGGAGCTTGCTGGTTCTGGATGTGGAAATCCTTGCTGCTGTTAACATACAATATATATCTTTCTCTTTCTCGCTTACTTCACTCTGTGTAATAGGCTCTAGGTTCATCCAGCTCATTAGGACTGATGTTAACTCACATTCTGGTGGCCACCTTCCCTAAGGCTGGGGGGAGGTGCTCCCTCTCTGTCCCACTCTTCCCATCTCCCAACTCCCTCCCTCTTGCACTGTGAGCGGGAGGGAGGACGGTGAGTGGGGTGGCTCTAACAGGCTTTGCACAGCCCCTCCAACTCCTACTGCAGGATCAGTGCAATGGCCTGAGAGGATGAGTATTGAGGACCATAAATCACAAAGGATCATAACCCAATCTTGAATGATCAGAGAGCCTGCTCTTAAGCTCTTTGTGTCTCTGGATGGGCTATAGTGGCAAGCAATTGTCATTCTCATCATCACCATTTTTCTGATTACTAATAATACGACTAATCCCCTTGACCAATGGCAAGGGCTCGTTGCAACACATGTAGGTTTTAGGTCATTATTTAAGAAAAGCAATAGAGATAACGATGATAAAATCGAGAGTAAGTCTTAACCGAGGGGTTAGAGCTGAAGGAAATATCTCAAGCAGATTTTACCTTTTCATGAGTTAATATGAATTGGGTCCCTATCACACACCCAGGATTGGCCTTAACATTTTTTTCCTTAGCATCACCGACTCAGTGGACATGAGTTTGAGCAAGCTCTGGGAGATGGTGAAGGACAGGGAAGTCTGGTGTGCTGCAGTCCATGGGGTCGCAAAGAGTTGGACAGGACTGAGCGACTGAACTGAACTGAACCTCACAGGAAGTAAGAGACGACATGGAGCTCAGAGGTGCTAACTTCTGTAAGGTCACACACATAGCTCTTAAGTGAAAGGGTGGAAAGCAAGACCTTAAATTCAAGATTTATAATATACAGGCACCTCAGTAAGCTACCAAGACCCTCTCTCCTGCCACCTCAAAGAAAAAATTCTAAAATACTATGCCAAAGTGGGTCAAACCCTGAGTTTCCTGAATGTTTCAGCCTCCTCCTTGACCTCTCCCATGTTTGTGAGAGTCCTTCCTGGATCCTGCCTGAGGAGCTTGCTGGTTCTGGATGTGGAAATCCTTGCTGCTGTTAACATACAATATATATCTTTCTCTTTCTCGCTTACTTCACTCTGTGTAATAGGCTCTAGGTTCATCCAGCTCATTAGGACTGATGTTAACTCACATTCTGGTGGCCACCTTCCCTAAGGCTGGGGGGAGGTGCTCCCTCTCTGTCCCACTCTTCCCATCTCCCAACTCCCTCCCTCTTGCACTGTGAGCGGGGAGGGAGGACGGTGAGTGGGGGTGGCTCTAACAGGCTTTGCACAGCCCCTCCAACTCCTACTGCAGGATCAGTGCAATGGCCTGAGAGGATGAGTATTGAGGACCATAAATCACAAAGGATCATAACCCAATCTTGAATGATCAGAGAGCCTGCTCTTAAGCTCTTTGTGTCTCTGGATGGGCTATAGTGGCAAGCAATTGTCATTCTCATCATCACCATTTTTCTGATTACTAATAATACGACTAATCCCCTTGACCAATGGCAAGGGCTCGTTGCAACACATGTAGGTTTTAGGTCATTATTTAAGAAAAGCAATAGAGATAACGATGATAAAATCGAGAGTAAGTCTTAACCGAGGGGTTAGAGCTGAAGGAAATATCTCAAGCAGATTTTACCTTTTCATGAGTTAATATGAATTGGGTCCCTATCACACACCCAGGATTGGCCTTAACATTTTTTTTTCCTTATGTTACTTCATGGAATCTCCACAACAGCCCTTCGTGGTGGGTATCATTATCTCTGTTTTGCAAGCTGAGGAAATTGAGGTTCTGAAGATTAGTAGGAGACTTGCATAAGATCCCAGGGCAAGTGGCGGAGCCGGATGCAAACAGGTCTGTCTGACTCCAGGCTCCGAGCTGAAATCAGTCAATCAGGGCAGAAAACTTGGGAGCAGAGGTGAGGCTGGCAGGAGTCCCTGGGGTCCTGAAGGAGGCGCTCCAGTCTACACCTAAGAGGTGGGCTCATCATCAGAAAGATGATCAATGGGAACCCCAGGACGCCAGAGGACCATCAGATGGGCAGAGTGGAATACAGAGAGGGTGAGAAAGACAGAAACACACCCAGAATTAAAAAGACGTCAGCGTTCAAGAGCAAGGTTGCCTCTATGCAAAGTAGGAACTTGGTGCCTCAGAAGTCGCTTTTGTTGTTGGCTCTTCGAAGTGGCTAAAGTGGATTGTCCCCAAAATCTGATTGATTGGACACAACGGAGTCTTCTCAGTGACTGCTTGACTGATGCAGTGGGAAAACGGACTGTTTATAAATTCAAAGGCAGCCGAAAGAGAGGGCAAGTGAGTCAGTGAGGAAGAGAGTGAATCAGAGAGAACGAGGCAGACAACAGCATTGCGGAAATTGGATGCTGGACACAGGTGAGATCCAGATAGGGTCCAGGAGAGACCAGACACCAGCCCAGAGGGGCAACCAGGGAAATATAGATATCACAGGCTGACAGGTGGGGGCGCGGGGTGGGTGGGTATTGTTTTCTACCTGTTAGCATTGAGCAAACTGTGTCCCCACCCCTCACCAAATCCCCAATCTGATTAGAAGCCTCTGGTCGCTCCCCTTGATCTCAGGCCCAAGTGGAGAGCGGTAGGTTCTGAGATCTCCCTTAATGCTATTAGTGAAAGCAGCTTAGGTGGGCAAGCAAGACCAGCTGGGGGCCTGGGAAGGGCAAAGCCAGCACCTTTTTCCTTGGGGAATTTGGGGGAGGGGCAAGGACAGATGTCCTTCTCCACCAAGAGCATCTTGTTGCTTCTGTAAAACCTAGAGACTCTAGGGCAGAGAGGATCCCTTCTGGATGCTCCTGGGCTGGGAATATGGCCAGCTGAACCCTGTCTTCCTCCCGCAGGCCATCAACCCACACCTGGGAGAGACACCTCCCTCGCTGCCACTGTCCCAGCCTGGTTCACCCTGGTTCTCCTGAACCCTTCCTTCCTCCTCCGCAGATCTGAGCCCGGTCTCCAGGCTCCCTCCCAACCTCCTCCCATTGTCAGGTCCCCCCGGTGGGTCTTAGATCTTTACCTCCTTTTCCCTGACCCCTCCAGCCCTTTGCAGACTGTCTTTGACTCCTCTGTGGTCCCTGGGGACTGTGGGATTTAAAAGGTTTGTGTAACTCTATGGAGTAGAAATAGAAACCCAGACACCCCTGTGCTCCATTCCCAGACAGGGTGGGAAGGGCAGTTAAAAGTCATGGGTGGGGGTGCTTCCCTGGTGGTCCAGTGGGTAAGGACACCACCTTGCAGTGCAAGGGGTGCCGGTTCGATCCCTGGCCTGGGAAGATCCCACGTGCCGCGGAGTGGCTGGACCGATGTGTCCAACTACCGAGCCGGAGCTCTGGAGCACATGCGCACAGAGCTGGTGCTCTGCAGCGAGAGAGGCCACTGTGATGGGAGGCCTACACAGGCCAAAGAACAAAGATGGATGAAAACAGATAAATGAAAGACCAATAGAAGTGCCCATGCCCCAAAAGCTTTAAATAATAATAATAATAAAAACCTTACACACACACAGAAAGTCCTCTGGACCCAGGGTTGGGGGATGGGAATTAGGGTGTCAGGAGACTAGCTTCCAGCCCCAAAAGCACGCCTGCCTTGGTCAGGCCCCTCTGAGTCTCTGTTTCGCTTTGTTTGACCTTTTATCTTCAATGGTTTCCTCCTTCCTTAGAGTTTCTCTCCTTTCCCCACTCAAGTCCCCTTCTGCTTCTCTCTTTCCACTTCCTGTCTGCCAGCCTTCTCGTGTCTTACTTCCCCAGCTCCATCATTTCCTTTTCTCTCTGCTGTCCATCCTCCTCTGTTTCAGTTTCCCTTGGCCTTTCTGCTCCTGGCTTTACGTCTTATGTCTACAAATCATACTGTCTGTGTGGACACACCAAGCGGTCTGCCTGTTTTCCTCCTTAGACTGGGTCCCTGCCTCTCCATCCCTCACCCAGCTCGCCCTCTGTGGCACCTTCTCTGTCCCTGTCTCTCGCCATCAGTTTCTTTTTTCTTGCCTCTTTGTTTTTCTCCCGCCCTTCTGTCTCTCACCTGTGCTCCAGAGCTGGAAGCTAAACCCAGGCCCCCAGCTTCCTGCCCAGCTCCTACAGCCCCTTCCCTCCTCTCCTGCCCTCAGGGCCCCTGGCCCACTCCCCCAGCACAAACTCACTGTCTTTGACTCCTCTGTGGTCCCTGGGGACTGTGGGATTTAAAAGGTTTGTGTAACTCTATGGAGTAGAAATAGAAACCCAGACACCCCTGTGCTCCATTCCCAGACAGGGTGGGAAGGGCAGTTAAAAGTCATGGGTGGGGGTGCTTCCCTGGTGGTCCAGTGGGTAAGGACACCACCTTGCAGTGCAAGGGGTGCCGGTTCGATCCCTGGCCTGGGAAGATCCCACGTGCCGCGGAGTGGCTGGACCGATGTGTCCAACTACCGAGCCGGAGCTCTGGAGCACATGCGCACAGAGCTGGTGCTCTGCAGCGAGAGAGGCCACTGTGATGGGAGGCCTACACAGGCCAAAGAACAAAGATGGATGAAAACAGATAAATGAAAGACCAATAGAAGTGCCCATGCCCCAAAAGCTTTAAATAATAATAATAATAAAAACCTTACACACACACAGAAAGTCCTCTGGACCCAGGGTTGGGGGATGGGAATTAGGGTGTCAGGAGACTAGCTTCCAGCCCCAAAAGCACGCCTGCCTTGGTCAGGCCCCTCTGAGTCTCTGTTTCGCTTTGTTTGACCTTTTATCTTCAATGGTTTCCTCCTTCCTTAGAGTTTCTCTCCTTTCCCCACTCAAGTCCCCTTCTGCTTCTCTCTTTCCACTTCCTGTCTGCCAGCCTTCTCGTGTCTTACTTCCCCAGCTCCATCATTTCCTTTTCTCTCTGCTGTCCATCCTCCTCTGTTTCAGTTTCCCTTGGCCTTTCTGCTCCTGGCTTTACGTCTTATGTCTACAAATCATACTGTCTGTGTGGACACACCAAGCGGTCTGCCTGTTTTCCTCCTTAGACTGGGTCCCTGCCTCTCCATCCCTCACCCAGCTCGCCCTCTGTGGCACCTTCTCTGTCCCTGTCTCTCGCCATCAGTTTCTTTTTTCTTGCCTCTTTGTTTTTCTCCCGCCCTTCTGTCTCTCACCTGTGCTCCAGAGCTGGAAGCTAAACCCAGGCCCCCAGCTTCCTGCCCAGCTCCTACAGCCCCTTCCCTCCTCTCCTGCCCTCAGGGCCCCTGGCCCACTCCCCCAGCACAAACTCACTGTCAGTTTCTTCCATCTCATTCCCATCAGCTGGGTCTCGGGGATCCCCCTGCCTGGACACCCCCTGATCCTTCCCTTCATCCCCCCGACCCAGGGGACAAGAAATCCCCTCCAGTCGGCGCTGAGGTGGCTGAGGAGCCAGGCCAGCCAGAGGAAGTGAAAGCTCCCGGCCAAGTGCTGAGCTGGGATGAGCTGGCAGGCCTGCCTGGGGCTGAGTAACAGGGATCAGGAATGCAGTGGGCAGAGGGCCTCAGGAGTGCAGGGGACCTCTGACGCTTTCTGACTCAGTCCCCGGCCCTCAGCGCTGTGTCACTTCCAGCCTCCACCTCGACCCTCGCCCTCATCCCCAGTCTTACCACAAACGGACTTCAACTTCCAGCAAGCTCGAACCCCAGCCCAAGAGCTGACCCATGTGCCCAGGACCCATTGCCCCTGTGGGGGGTCAGAGAGGGGCTGGAGGTGGAGGGGCCGTGGCACCCCTCTCTTTCCAGTCTCCTCTTGTCGGTTGGGGAGGCGGTGAGGATCAGAGCAGGACCAGTCTCTCTCTGCCATAGGAACGTCACCTCCTGTCCTCTCCAGCCTCACACAGCCCGTCCTGACAAGAGATACCCAAGCGCTTAGCTTTCAGGCTTCTTGGCTCTCGTTCTTTGGGAGGCTGAGGATGTGAGGAAGGCAGATGGACAGGGCAGAATCCCGCCACCCCTCAGAGACACCACTTCATCCCAGCCTGGCTCTGATGGGAGCGCAACCTCAACTCTGCCCTCCCTGAACCACCAGCTGCTCCTTCCCATGCCCAGGCTGCAATACCCACAACCTCGGCGTCGGTCCTCCCCCACCGCCCTTCAGACTGGCCGGAGGGATGGCAGCAGTGACACACTGAGACGCCTGGAGGGACAGCCAACAGGGCACGGGGACGGCCGAGACCCTCATTCATTCGGCCCCCAGAGCCGGACTCGACCCCATTAATCCCAGGAGACCTCTCTGCCCCAGTGAGCTGACACTTGACCCCAGCTGCGCCCCATCTGGGAAGAAGAGCTTAGTGCCACGCCAGACCTGCTGTCTTTCAGCCTCCTCTGGCCGGCCCACACCTGCCTCTGCACTGTCCCACATCTGGATGGACGAGCCTGGCCCCCCTACACGGAGCCTGGCTTCAGGGTGGCCCCTGTGCTCTCCTCTTCACCGGGTGCTTACGTCTCTTTTCTTCTCCCCTTCCCAGTTACCCCACGACTGGCTCTTCTCCCCTTCCCAGTTACCCCACGACTGGCTCTCCAGGTGGGGCGGGAGTTGGGGTGGGGGCGGAGAAGAACCATCCCCCTAGCTGGCCCCAGCCGCAGACTTGCCACCGGGAACCCCTTACCTTGCTGCAGCAGCCGGTCCGGGCTCTGTCCAGAGGCTCCTTCCGCGCTCCTCGGCCAGCGACCCCTCGCTCATCACACGCTGAGTTAGGGTTACTTAAAATGAGAGCGGGATCTCTAAGCTCCCAGGGGAGCTGATGTGGTTTTCAGACAATAGCATTAACCCTTTGGGGGCCAGTGGCACCACAGCCCCATGGCCCCTCCACCTCTGTGCGGGGTGGAGTGGGAGGGAGCGTCTTCCGCGAGGTCTTTTGCATCCAGAACCCACCTCTGGGCAGACGGCTCCTGAAATAATCTGACCAACAGAGAGACCTGCGGAGGACTATCCCTGCTTCAGTTTTAGGAAAAAAGACAGAGCTCCCGGGTAGTCCTTCTGACGGTCTACCCTTCCTGCTACATCAGCCCTTAATCTCCTGCAGAGAGGAAGAGTCTGGGCCTAGAAAAGAATCCTCTCTTCACAACCTCTGGCTCTTAACACTACCACACCTGCTGTGTTTCCCTCGGAGTCCAGGCCCCACCTCTGCTCCCATACTGGTGTTGAACTCTCATAATTTGTCACTTTCCTCTTAGTCTCAAGCACAAACATGAAACTGATAGTTTACCCAGTCACCTTTTCTCTAAGGTTTTTAAAGCACTTACTATGTTTCTTTCCTCTTAGGGCTCTAGAAAATAGATTCTTTTTTTTTTTTTCCCCCTATTTCTTTATTAATACTACTCAAAGTTAGACAGCAAGAAGAACTGTCAACTAAGCCCGAAACCAGACGGGAGAAAGTACCTGCAGGGGCATCCGGTACCCAACTAAAGAAGATAACAGGGACGAGAGAAGGCGGTAGGAGCCCAGATTACACTGCGGAGGGCGTGGACGATTCAGGGAGATTCAACCGAGC
Organism: Tragulus kanchil; assembly: GCA_022376925.1. Taxonomy (NCBI): domain Eukaryota; kingdom Metazoa; phylum Chordata; class Mammalia; order Artiodactyla; family Tragulidae; genus Tragulus; species Tragulus kanchil. The sequence goes on along the minus strand of JAIOJX010000032.1, from coordinate 73,632,161 downwards.
TCAGGGGGAAGGAGAGGAGGGAGGATGTCAAAGACCAGAGCCTCTGTGCTTAAGTCCTGGGGACCAAGGGACCCTGGAGCCTGCGTTCCATCTCCCCATCCCCAGAGGGGAGGAAAAGATTGATGACTGTCATTGGGGAATCAATATGATTTTCTTTTTTTTTTCTTCTCCCCGACTCAAGGAGGCCAAGTTTCTCTCTCTCCCTCGCTTCTCCTCCATCATTACACAGCCCCTCCCAGTCTTGAACTGATCGAGATGGGAATGGAGGGCCATGGAATTAAATTCTGGGGGTTGTTTTCTGGTTAAATCAACCGAAGCTAACATGATGGAAAGGTGAGAGAGAGAGGTTGATTGATGGAAGAGACAGGAGATGGGGGCCATGAAGAGAGAGGTCCTTGCTGGGGAGAGGCAGAAGGCGGGGCTTGGAGCCTATCGAGGGCAGAAAGGAAAGAGGCTGTAAAGGGAGGGATGGTCGAGAACTTTGTTCCAGTGGGTGCAGGGAGAAGGGGGGAGGATTAGCCAGGAGGAGGCCAACTTGACTGCTCTGGAGGCCAGAGAGCTACAGCCAGGAAGACTGGGGTGAGTGCCCGGGCAGGATGCTCCGGGTATCTCTCTTAGGGGTTACTGGAGTTTTCTCGCCTGAAGAGCTGCCTCTGCCCCTTGCTCACCTTCGCTCCATCCCCTGGCCTTCATTTAAGGATTTAGGACCATTTGAGTTCAGAGTAGGAAGGAGCCAAGGGCAAGGAGAGGGTTCAGGAACAACCGCTTCCTCTCTAGCATGAAGGCCCCATGGGAAGAGCAGGTGGTGGCAGAATCTTGAGTGGGAGAACTGGGACCTCCATCTGGGCCTGGACCCGGGGTCCTTCAGACCCCCTGCCCCGCTCTCCTGGGAGGGCCACGGCCAACAGGCCCCAGGAGGGAGGCTCAGGGCCCCTCCTTTATTAATACTACTCAAAGTTAGACAGCAAGAAGAACTGTCAACTAAGCCCGAAACCAGACGGGAGAAAGTACCTGCAGGGGCATCCGGTACCCAACTAAAGAAGATAACAGGGACGAGAGAAGGCGGTAGGAGCCCAGATTACACTGCGGAGGGCGTGGACGATTCAGGGAGATTCAACCGAGCTCAGGGGGAAGGAGAGGAGGGAGGATGTCAAAGACCAGAGCCTCTGTGCTTAAGTCCTGGGGACCAAGGGACCCTGGAGCCTGCGTTCCATCTCCCCATCCCCAGAGGGGAGGAAAAGATTGATGACTGTCATTGGGGAATCAATATGATTTTCTTTTTTTTTTCTTCTCCCCGACTCAAGGAGGCCAAGTTTCTCTCTCTCCCTCGCTTCTCCTCCATCATTACACAGCCCCTCCCAGTCTTGAACTGATCGAGATGGGAATGGAGGGCCATGGAATTAAATTCTGGGGGTTGTTTTCTGGTTAAATCAACCGAAGCTAACATGATGGAAAGGTGAGAGAGAGAGGTTGATTGATGGAAGAGACAGGAGATGGGGGCCATGAAGAGAGAGGTCCTTGCTGGGGAGAGGCAGAAGGACGGGGCTTGGAGCCTATCGAGGGCAGAAAGGAAAGAGGCTGTAAAGGGAGGGATGGTCGAGAACTTTGTTCCAGTGGGTGCAGGGAGAAGGGGGGAGGATTAGCCAGGAGGAGGCCAACTTGACTGCTCTGGAGGCCAGAGAGCTACAGCCAGGAAGACTGGGGTGAGTGCCCGGGCAGGATGCTCCGGGTATCTCTCTTAGGGGTTACTGGAGTTTTCTCGCCTGAAGAGCTGCCTCTGCCCCTTGCTCACCTTCGCTCCATCCCCTGGCCTTCATTTAAGGATTTAGGACCATTTGAGTTCAGAGTAGGAAGGAGCCAAGGGCAAGGAGAGGGTTCAGGAACAACCGCTTCCTCTCTAGCATGAAGGCCCCATGGGAAGAGCAGGTGGTGGCAGAATCTTGAGTGGGAGAACTGGGACCTCCATCTGGGCCTGGACCCCGGGGTCCTTCAGACCCCCTGCAGCCTCCACAGCTCTCCTGGGAGGGCCACGGCCAACAGGCCCCCAGGGAGGGAGGCTCAGGGCTCTTCTGCTTTCCTACTTCCTGCCATGGTCCCAGCTCCCAGGAAAGTCCCTCATGCTGCTGACTTCAAGTCCTTTCGAGAACCAGAGCAGCTGCTTCTGAGACACTTAGGGTTTCACCTTTTCTCTTTGGCTGCTCCACGCGGTACCAACCCACTTCCTCTTATATTCCTGTAAACCTGATCAAAGAGCCCCCCTCCCTGCCCTTTCTGTCCAGTTCATGTTTTGATGGCTGGCCCTGGTACAGGAGGCTAGTGAGGAATTAAGAAGCCAGGCGCTTGGCACAGACCTTGGCTTCTAGGGTGGGATCCTGGGTCTCTTCTGTTCCTTTGCCAAGGCACAGGCAAATGGCCTAATGCCCTTTGGGAAGGAGAGTCCCATGGCCAAATCCAGCCCTTTCCTTTGCTTTTCTTTTTTTGCAGCTCCACAGGCATGCGGGATCTAAGATCAACAGTCAGGGATTGAACCTGTGCCCCCTGCAATGGGAGCATGGAACCCTAATCACTGGACCACCAGGGAAGTCTCCTTTGGTGTCCTGAGCATCTCTGTGTGTGTCAGGCACCTGGCTCAGTGCCCAGACATGGGCCCTACTGATGATCACAGAATGAATAAACCAAAAGCGACCCCACCGGCTCCCCACACTCTAGACAGTCCAAGTACCCTAATTTGTCAACAAGCAGTCTCAACTTTTTATTTTTTTTTAAATTGAAGGATACTTGCTTTACAGAATTCTGTTGTTTTCTGCCAAACATCAACCTGCATCAGCCATAGGTATACATATGTCCCTTCCGTCTTGAACCTCCCTCCCATCTTCCTCCTCACCCCACCCATCTAGGCTGTCCCGGAGGCCCTGTTTGAATTCACTGAGGAATTATAGCAAATTCCCCTCTGCTGTCTATTTTCCATATGATAATGAAGTGTCCATGTTAATCTCTCCATCTTATCCTCTCCTTCCAACCACTCCCACCATCCCCCTGAGCTGCCCTGTATCCATAAGTCTATCCTCTATGTCTCAGTCTCAACTTTTTAAGCTGCCTTCAACACCCCCAGCCCCAATTTTTTATCTAGTAAATGTACTTGGCCTGGTCCAGCTCCCTAAACAACCCTGACACCGTGACGCCGTGCGGGGGCCAAGTGATGGGGAGTGGAAACCCCTCCCTGTCTGGAGACTGGAGTCCACAAGAGGCAGCCCTTCCCACTTTGGGCCTAGAGCTGGTTCTGCGTGTCTCCCAGTGGCCGCTGGGGGAGGAGACTCTCAGGGCTGAGCATGGTGCAGGGTAGGCTGGGAGGAGCCCCTCTCCTCAGCTCCCCCACCAGTCCACAGACTCAGGCCTGCAAATGGCTTTCACAGTAGTGAAGCCAAGGATGCTCTCTATTCGCGCCTCAAGAGGACTTCTCCTGTTCTAGTTAGTGACTTCTTTTCATACATGAGTAACCAGCATGATAGAGTAAGGTCCCCGCCTATCAACACTGTCTGATGTGCTTTATATCGCACAGGACTCAACCCAGTAGCTTTTTCCCCACCCACTGCGGGATCTAAGATCAACAGTCAGGATTGAACCTGTGCCCCCTGCAATGGGAGCATGGAACCCTAATCACTGGACCACCAGGGAAGTCTCCTTTGGTGTCCTGAGCATCTCTGTGTGTGTCAGGCACCTGGCTCAGTGCCCAGACATGGGCCCTACTGATGATCACAGAATGAATAAACCAAAAGCGACCCCACCGGCTCCCCACACTCTAGACAGTCCAAGTACCCTAATTTGTCAACAAGCAGTCTCAACTTTTTATTTTTTTTTAAATTGAAGGATACTTGCTTTACAGAATTCTGTTGTTTTCTGCCAAACATCAACCTGCATCAGCCATAGGTATACATATGTCCCTTCCGTCTTGAACCTCCCTCCCATCTTCCTCCTCACCCCACCCATCTAGGCTGTCCCGGAGGCCCTGTTTGAATTCACTGAGGAATTATAGCAAATTCCCCTCTGCTGTCTATTTTCCATATGATAATGAAGTGTCCATGTTAATCTCTCCATCTTATCCTCTCCTTCCAACCACTCCCACCATCCCCCTGAGCTGCCCTGTATCCATAAGTCTATCCTCTATGTCTCAGTCTCAACTTTTTAAGCTGCCTTCAACACCCCCAGCCCCAATTTTTTATCTAGTAAATGTACTTGGCCTGGTCCAGCTCCCTAAACAACCCTGACACCGTGACGCCGTGCGGGGGCCAAGTGATGGGGAGTGGAAACCCCTCCCTGTCTGGAGACTGGAGTCCACAAGAGGCAGCCCTTCCCACTTTGGGCCTAGAGCTGGTTCTGCGTGTCTCCCAGTGGCCGCTGGGGGAGGAGACTCTCAGGGCTGAGCATGGTGCAGGGTAGGCTGGGAGGAGCCCCTCTCCTCAGCTCCCCCACCAGTCCACAGACTCAGGCCTGCAAATGGCTTTCACAGTAGTGAAGCCAAGGATGCTCTCTATTCGCGCCTCAAGAGGACTTCTCCTGTTCTAGTTAGTGACTTCTTTTCATACATGAGTAACCAGCATGATAGAGTAAGGTCCCCGCCTATCAACACTGTCTGATGTGCTTTATATCAAGGCGTCACCACCCCGGATGGGTCCTTTCAGGTCTCGCTTGTGCTTTTACGACTCTCTGACATGAACACGGGAAGGACCGAAGACCCGCAGGTGGCAATCAGGCCCTGGGGAGGGCTTCCCCAGGCACTGTGAGGGGATGCAGGGCTTGCCAGGAAGGGTAGAAATGGGGAGGTGGTGGCATCTTCTCCCAGAGGAACAGGACCAGGAAAAAGAAAGACTCCTCTTCCTCACTCTCTCCTTGTTCTACCAGAATCTAGCCTGGGGTTGTGGCAGCCAGTGGACTGAAAGTGGGGGTTGGCTGTTCCAGGAGGGTCTATCTGGCCAGGCTAGGTGTGATAGAAGGAGTCAGTCCCTTGAGAAGCACTCTTTGCCAGCTAGTGGTGAAGTAGGGATCATTCCCACGGGCTCATTCCCCTCACTCGCCATCCTTCCCCAAGACTAGCTGGGGCCCAATGCACCCCTATGAGGGAGGTGATGCGACTGGACTGGACCCAGAGGAGGGAGGAGAGAGGAAGTGAGGGGAGGGAAAAGGGACATCCCTGAATGCAGGAATAGGGTCCTCAGGTGGCCGGAAACAGGGGAAAGGAAAGGAGGTGCATGGAAGCTTTTGGACTCAGCCTCCAGGAGGCAAAGAAGAGGCAGAAGGAGAGGAAGAGGAGGGGAAGGCATTGATGAGGCAGAGGGAGGAGGCCTGGCTGGGGATGCAGCAGGAAGCGGGGCTGAGGCAGCCTGGGATGTAGCTTTGGGATGTGGGGATGGGGGAGGGGAGCCACGGGTGAATGTGTGCTGCCGGGGGCTGCGGTGTCGGTGGCGACTCTTCATGTCCCATTGAGTCGACCAATGGAAGTCCCAGTAATAAACCCATTTCACTGAGCATGGTGCAGGGTAGGCTGGGAGGAGCCCCTCTCCTCAGCTCCCCCACCAGTCCACAGACTCAGGCCTGCAAATGGCTTTCACAGTAGTGAAGCCAAGGATGCTCTCTATTCGCGCCTCAAGAGGACTTCTCCTGTTCTAGTTAGTGACTTCTTTTCATACATGAGTAACCAGCATGATAGAGTAAGGTCCCCGCCTATCAACACTGTCTGATGTGCTTTATATCAAGGCGTCACCACCCCGGATGGGTCCTTTCAGGTCTCGCTTGTGCTTTTACGACTCTCTGACATGAACACGGGAAGGACCGAAGACCCGCAGGTGGCAATCAGGCCCTGGGGAGGGCTTCCCCAGGCACTGTGAGGGGATGCAGGGCTTGCCAGGAAGGGTAGAAATGGGGAGGTGGTGGCATCTTCTCCCAGAGGAACAGGACCAGGAAAAAGAAAGACTCCTCTTCCTCACTCTCTCCTTGTTCTACCAGAATCTAGCCTGGGGTTGTGGCAGCCAGTGGACTGAAAGTGGGGGTTGGCTGTTCCAGGAGGGTCTATCTGGCCAGGCTAGGTGTGATAGAAGGAGTCAGTCCCTTGAGAAGCACTCTTTGCCAGCTAGTGGTGAAGTAGGGATCATTCCCACGGGCTCATTCCCCTCACTCGCCATCCTTCCCCAAGACTAGCTGGGGCCCAATGCACCCCTATGAGGGAGGTGATGCGACTGGACTGGACCCAGAGGAGGGAGGAGAGAGGAAGTGAGGGGAGGGAAAAGGGACATCCCTGAATGCAGGAATAGGGTCCTCAGGTGGCCGGAAACAGGGGAAAGGAAAGGAGGTGCATGGAAGCTTTTGGACTCAGCCTCCAGGAGGCAAAGAAGAGGCAGAAGGAGAGGAAGAGGAGGGGAAGGCATTGATGAGGCAGAGGGAGGAGGCCTGGCTGGGGATGCAGCAGGAAGCGGGGCTGAGGCAGCCTGGGATGTAGCTTTGGGATGTGGGGATGGGGGAGGGGAGCCACGGGTGAATGTGTGCTGCCGGGGGCTGCGGTGTCGGTGGCGACTCTTCATGTCCCATTAGTGACAATGGAAGGTGACATGCGGGGATCGATACCAATCGAGGCAACAGACTCCCAGTAATAAACCCATTTCACTCACACTTCTCCACCCCCGCCGCCCGACCCCAGGAGAGGGAGCCAGGGCTTCCCATGCCCACCCCCCTCTCCAGAGAGGCTGGTCTCAGCGCTGTCCCCAGTTCTGGCTTGGGTTGGGGACAGGCCCCCCACCCCAGGCAGAAGGATCTTCAGTAGAGTGGGGGTCCGTGCTCTCTGGTTCTGTGTGTTGAGCTGGGCTCCACTGAGACCTCGGGGCTGGGCTGACCTTCTCTGGGGGTGAGGAGGAGCGTCCCACCCCACCCCCACCCCCCAGCCCTGTGAGTATTTCCAGGACAGAATAGGGAGAAGCTCTGGAATTTGTTGATCGGCTCAGCCCGAGGGCGCAGGTGAAGGCATCTTTGTGCTCCTGGGTCTCACTCATGCCTCCGTGTGGGTGTCTGAATGTGTGTCTGTGTGTCTCTGAGGAGTCGTAAAGTGAGTGTACGTCTCTCTATGGAGGTCTGTCTCTATGGCCGTGTGTTTGTGTGCATGGGTGTGCGTGTCCGTTTTTGTGTTTCTGCTGTGAGCTGTTGGTATACTGTATGTGCCTGTCTGTGTTCGCACACACCTGTCTCTGGGAACGCGGGTGTATGAGGCTGGGTTTGTCTGTGAGTCTGTATGTGTGTGTCTGTGTTTGTGTCTGTTTCTGGGTGTGTGGGCTGTGCTTTTGTTTTAGAGACTGTTTACGAGTATCTCTGTGTGTCTGTCTGACTGGCTTTGTCTTTGTGGACACGTGAGAAAATGCTGCTGGCCTCTTTGTGTTTGCACCCAAACTCCGCTCCCATCTGGGCCTCAGGCCGCACCTCGCCTTCCAGGTAGGGTGGCCTACTGTCCCTGGGACACAGAGGTTCTCCCAAACACAGGACTTTCAGCACTAAAACTGGGACAGTCTGTGACAAACTGGGAGAGCTGGTCACGCTCCTTCCAAGCCTGGATACAAGGAGGCTGTTGTAAATGGGTGTAGGTGTCAGAGAAGGAAGGATGAGAGAAAGATGGGGTGCGACGTGTTGAAGGAGAAGCTGGAAAGGCTGAGGAATTTGAATGAAAGAGGAACTAGGGGGGAAAATAAGGTCTTGGGAGCAGAGGGAGGAATGCTTGTTAGATCAAGGAGGAGCCTCCCGTGAGCACAGTTGGGACTCTGGAAACTAAGCTTGGAAGGAGACACCATATCCTTGGCTCTGGAATATTCTGAGAGTTGGGTTAGGCTCTGGGGGGACACTGGTGCTAGCCAGCTCACGGCAGGTGAGATGTAGCCAGATGGACCCTGTGGGGCCCCGGCCTCCTGCACACCCCTTACTGCTTCCTCTGGCTTCTCACTGGGTGGGCATGAGTTTGTGGGGCTCAGAGATGGGACCCCCCACAATCTGACAGTGCAGACTGTGGCTGGATACCCTGCGTCGAGTCCTTCCCTCTCTCTGCCTGGTGGGCTCCCTTTCTCAAGGGGACAGAGAGAGCCTGCAGGGAGAGCCCTGGGTGGTGTGGATAGGGTCAGGCGTGGGACTGTCCTAGAGTCTCTCAGCTCCGTCGGGTCTTACCTATCGTGTTGACCGTGGAATTCCCAGTTCCTACCTCAGTGCTTGTCACAGCCTCACAGATGTTTTGAAAACTGAGTGAAGAATCTGCACCCTGGGCCCATTTGCAGAAGAATCTGCTTGCTAATGCAGGAGCTGTAAGAGATGCGGGTCCAATCCCTGGGTCGTGATGATCTCCTGGAGAAGGTCATGCTAACCCATTACAGTATTCTTGCCTGGAGAATCCCATGGACAGAGGAGCCTGGTAGGCTACATACAGTCCATGGGGTCACACAGAATCAGACATGTCTGAAGCCACTTAGCATTCATGTGCAAGAGAACAAGGAGGATGCATTCAGGGCACAGGCCCATGTGTACCTGGACCCCCACCCCTGGCTATTGTGCAGAGAATTCCAGGGTGCCAGGGACCCAGAGTGCACCCTGGAAGGAAGGACCTGGCTGCAAGAGGATGGGTCCCTTTGATCCCACAGATTCCACATTGAAGCTCAGGACGCTACTGTTGGCAAATAACAGTTTCAGTGTTTCCTGCCCAGCTGGTCTGTGAGCTGAGCTAGGGCTGAGTTTTGGGAGGTGTCAGAGAAGGAAGGATGAGAGAAAGATGGGGTGCGACGTGTTGAAGGAGAAGCTGGAAAGGCTGAGGAATTTGAATGAAAGAGGAACTAGGGGGGAAAATAAGGTCTTGGGAGCAGAGGGAGGAATGCTTGTTAGATCAAGGAGGAGCCTCCCGTGAGCACAGTTGGGACTCTGGAAACTAAGCTTGGAAGGAGACACCATATCCTTGGCTCTGGAATATTCTGAGAGTTGGGTTAGGCTCTGGGGGGACACTGGTGCTAGCCAGCTCACGGCAGGTGAGATGTAGCCAGATGGACCCTGTGGGGCCCCGGCCTCCTGCACACCCCTTACTGCTTCCTCTGGCTTCTCACTGGGTGGGCATGAGTTTGTGGGGCTCAGAGATGGGACCCCCCACAATCTGACAGTGCAGACTGTGGCTGGATACCCTGCGTCGAGTCCTTCCCTCTCTCTGCCTGGTGGGCTCCCTTTCTCAAGGGGACAGAGAGAGCCTGCAGGGAGAGCCCTGGGTGGTGTGGATAGGGTCAGGCGGGGGACTGTCCTAGAGTCTCTCAGCTCCGTGGGGTCTTACCTATCGTGTTGACCGTGGAATTCCCAGTTCCTACCTCAGTGCTTGTCACAGCCTCACAGATGTTTTGAAAACTGAGTGAAGAATCTGCACCCTGGGCCCATTTGCAGAAGAATCTGCTTGCTAATGCAGGAGCTGTAAGAGATGCGGGTCCAATCCCTGGGTCGTGATGATCTCCTGGAGAAGGTCATGCTAACCCATTACAGTATTCTTGCCTGGAGAATCCCATGGACAGAGGAGCCTGGTAGGCTACATACAGTCCATGGGGTCACACAGAATCAGACATGTCTGAAGCCACTTAGCATTCATGTGCAAGAGAACAAGGAGGATGCATTCAGGGCACAGGCCCATGTGTACCTGGACCCCCACCCCTGGCTATTGTGCAGAGAATTCCAGGGTGCCAGGGACCCAGAGTGCACCCTGGAAGGAAGGACCTGGCTGCAAGAGGATGGGTCCCTTTGATCCCACAGATTCCACATTGAAGCTCAGGACGCTACTGTTGGCAAATAACAGTTTCAGTGTTTCCTGCCCAGCTGGTCTGTGAGCTGAGCTAGGGCTGAGTTTTGGGAGGTGTCGAGAGAGCTGGATCTTGTCCGGGATCTCCCAGCATTCACCCGCTCCCTGGGCCTTGTCCTTTTATCTTCTTGTCCTGTCCTCAGATAGGTCTGGTCCCCTCTCTCAGACTGGGGGCTTCAGGAAGCCAGGAGCTGTTGCCTCTCAGATTAGGGACTCCCTGGGGAAACTATCGGTGGACTCCCTGGGGAGCAGGTGAGGCTCCTTCCGCGGGTTTTCCTCCCTCCAGCTGAAGGCTCTGCAGACTTACTGAAGGGCCATCCGGGAGTCTGGCTGTGGAGTTGGGGGATTCCAGGTCTTGAAGTTAGGGGAGCAGGATGGATGGGACGTTGAGGAGAGACAGGCTGAGCCCAGGGCCTTTAGTGTCTCTTTCCTAGAGCTTTTACCTGGACCTCGGAGACCCTAGGGTGGGCGATTACTTTCGCTGCCCAGAGCAAGAGGATTTAGGGGCTCCGAGGGGAGGCTGGCCTCACCTCCCTCTATCCACCCTCATCCTCCACCCCAAACACCAACCCTGGGCAGGGTAACCAAATTTATATATTTCTGTGTTAAGGAGCCCTGTGTCAGGCTGATAGGAAAAAACACGAGGGAGAGAGACGTGGAAGCCAGCGAATGCAGAGCTCAAATGAGACCCGAGATAAAGCAATTACCTGATCAATACGGGTGAAATTGAGTAATCTAGCGGATCAATACGATGGGCAGGAGGTTGAGGGGCGCTCCTTGCTCTCAGCCCTGCTCCCCAGCCCACTCCTTCTGCAGCCCCGCCTGCTTGCTTCAGGTCCCCCACCTCCTTGGGAAAGCATCTCTAAGTCTGCCTTGTACCCATGCCTTTGTGATCTTTCCTCCAGAGTATCCCCCCACCCCTCCCAGCTCCCAACCTGTGCTTAGGCTGCCACCCCCGCCCACGACCCTTCTCCAGCTCCCCTGCCCTCACCCATTCTCTCTCCTCCCCTCCTGGATGGATAGTCTGAGGCTTAGGCTTCTCACTCGTTCTTCATCTTCTCCACCCTCCGCCCCTTTACCTCTCGGTGGGGGCCACAGCCCAAGCCAGATGGATAGCCAGCTGGCCACATCTGTGTCCTGAGAGTGAGTGCAGATAAGTGGACCCCTCCCAACCCCCATGTCCTATCAGGTAGGAGCTGTCTAAGGCCCAGAACTAGGTTTGCAAGGATCAAGCCTTCCCCAGCCTGAGCTGACTGCTGGAGAGGAAGCTGTGCCCCTTGCTTCACTGTTATTGGCAATACAACCTACCTACTCTATCTGTAGAGCACACCTTTTGTGCTAGGTGCTGGCCAAGCTGGACTCTGGGGCAGGAGGCTTGGAGGATGGTCCTGCTGATCCAAAGTTCAGGTGGTGTGGATGCTGCTGGGGAAGGCCACCAGTCTCTCTGGGGATGATCAGTGTCTAGAAGGGGTCTTGGGGCTCTGCTTTTTTGTTTTTCAGAAGGGGCATGGAGGAGTGGGAGAACTCCTGACACCTGGGTTCCCGCCTGTCCAAGTCTGTCCTGAGCATTCTCTGGTGACTGGGAAAGTTAGAGTTTGCTGGGGGATGCAGAGAAAGGCTGGGGCATTGTGGGAGAGCATTGGAGGAGCCAGAGGCTCCTAATCACCCACCTTCGGACTGGAGGCTCCTGGTGGGCTTGGAGTGTCTTTATCTAACTCTGAAATCCAGCTGGCCTCCAACAGGCACAGGAAATGCAGGGGGGCAGAGCATCAAATGAGACCGAGATAAAGCAATTACCTGATCAATACGGGTGAAATTGAGTAATCTAGCGGATCAATACGATGGGCAGGAGGTTGAGGGGCGCTCCTTGCTCTCAGCCCTGCTCCCCAGCCCACTCCTTCTGCAGCCCCGCCTGCTTGCTTCAGGTCCCCCACCTCCTTGGGAAAGCATCTCTAAGTCTGCCTTGTACCCATGCCTTTGTGATCTTTCCTCCAGAGTATCCCCCCACCCCTCCCAGCTCCCAACCTGTGCTTAGGCTGCCACCCCCGCCCACGACCCTTCTCCAGCTCCCCTGCCCTCACCCATTCTCTCTCCTCCCCTCCTGGATGGATAGTCTGAGGCTTAGGCTTCTCACTCGTTCTTCATCTTCTCCACCCTCCGCCCCTTTACCTCTCGGTGGGGGCCACAGCCCAAGCCAGATGGATAGCCAGCTGGCCACATCTGTGTCCTGAGAGTGAGTGCAGATAAGTGGACCCCTCCCAACCCCCATGTCCTATCAGGTAGGAGCTGTCTAAGGCCCAGAACTAGGTTTGCAAGGATCAAGCCTTCCCCAGCCTGAGCTGACTGCTGGAGAGGAAGCTGTGCCCCTTGCTTCACTGTTATTGGCAATACAACCTACCTACTCTATCTGTAGAGCACACCTTTTGTGCTAGGTGCTGGCCAAGCTGGACTCTGGGGCAGGAGGCTTGGAGGATGGTCCTGCTGATCCAAAGTTCAGGTGGTGTGGATGCTGCTGGGGAAGGCCACCAGTCTCTCTGGGGATGATCAGTGTCTAGAAGGGGTCTTGGGGCTCTGCTTTTTTGTTTTTCAGAAGGGGCATGGAGGAGTGGGAGAACTCCTGACACCTGGGTTCCCGCCTGTCCAAGTCTGTCCTGAGCATTCTCTGGTGACTGGGAAAGTTAGAGTTTGCTGGGGGATGCAGAGAAAGGCTGGGGCATTGTGGGAGAGCATTGGAGGAGCCAGAGGCTCCTAATCACCCACCTTCGGACTGGAGGCTCCTGGTGGGCTTGGAGTGTCTTTATCTAACTCTGAAATCCCAGCTGGCCTCCAACAGGCACACGGGAAATGCCAGTGGAATACACGAATGACTCTTGTCATCTAACCACAATCTGCCTCGCATTTCAGTTCATTATGTGGACTCCTTTCCCCCATGGAACAGTCCCCAGTGGGTCTACAGAGAGCAGGGACCCTCTATGACTCTGGGCATGTGGCCCGTCACGTCAGTGTCAGGATGCACGCGTGGCCTCACCCTCTTCAGCCCGGAGGTCATTTCAGGGAGCTCACACTGGTGATGATCCCATAAGGTTCCCTTCAGAGAGTCAGGGGCCTCTTTAAAGCACCTTGATTCCCTGCCCTTGCCTTCTAGCCTCTGTGTGTCATCACCGAGGGGCAGGATACGTTTGAGAAAAAGCATGGAGTTGAGAACTCGGGGTGGGTCCTGGTTTGGCTACTCACTGACTGTACTGACCTTGGGGGATTTACTTAACTTCATTGACCTTTGTTTTCCTCATCAGTGACATGAAGATAATAGTCATAATAATCCACAGAGGGCAATTTTGTGGATCAGTCCATGGATCAAGTAAGTTAAAGCAAGTGACACAAATGTACAAATGTTATTTGTTACTGTCAACATGGGGGTAGGAGGAGCTGCTCACCAGAATTTCCACATGGGCAGATGAAGAGTTTTCCTGGCTGGGCCAGGAGTGGTGGAACCAAAGCAAACTTCCTTTCACTAGGATGTTCTGAAGATACCTACACCACATACCTCAGTTTCCCCTCCCTTTTCCTTCCGGTTAGTTGCCTCGAGGTCAAAATCATACAAAGACATCTCTACCCCACCCTCTGCCTGTTCAGCTTGCTCTGGGAGGAATTTTAAGGGGAGAAAACAGAAGGACAGGACAGACGCACTGGCACAAAGGGTCCTGCCACTAGAGTTGTGTTTTCAAGTGACCTCTGTCTCCTGGAGGGAGGGGTCCCTCCATCCTCCACCCTCCTTCCTTCTCCTCCCTGGCCAGGTCGCTGCACAACTCAGGGTGAGAGGCCACAGGTTTCTCCCTCATGGGCCCTTAGCTTTCTGGGACCAAGGCTGTGAGGGTCTGACTGTCTTCTAAACCAGTCTTTGGACAGATGCTGGGTTGGAGCCCACACCTGACAACTGAGGCAAGAAGCAGAGACGTTGGGGCAGGGCCTGCTGCCTCTTGGCTCTAGACCTTCACTTCCCAGTCTTCACCCACTGTTTGGGGGGTCCCTTCCCCATTGTCTGCCTAGACCAGATTCCCAGACTCTGAAGCCTGGGGTTGGAGATGTGGGGCTTCTCCCCTTAACCTGGACCCTGGAAGTCAGGGTGGGGCTCACTTGCATTCTAGGAAGGCTTTCCTCTGATCTTGATTCTTCCTTGATCAGTCCTCACAACCTAGCCCCAGGAACCGGTTTGTCCAGAGATAAATGCCCTCTCCCCTGGGCCTGCTGCAGGTTCTGGTTTTCCTTCTGCTCTCCAAGACTGGAACACAAGGCCTAGAAGTGCTGAGGTTGGGGTCCCTTGCACCACCCCTACTCTGTGTGCCTGATTAAAATGCCTCCACCCTTGCTTCAGAGATCCAAGGCCATCACTGGGCCAAGTGTGGGATTCAGACCCCAGAGACAGGTTTGAAATCAGGAGGACAGGTCGCCTACTGTGGACTTCATTTTTCTCATCTGTAAAACAGGGATTGCTGTGTTAGGGGAACCTCTGACAGAAACTGGCCAGGTCTGACAGTAACCCCTTGCAAGAGGTATCTTACAACAGGAAGTCCTGGTAAGAAACGTTAACTAACAAGCTGATGCCAACCAGAAGAATTTGGGAAAAGGCAAAAGGAGAGAGGAGATTCCAGTCCACAGGTCCTACCAACCTCCCAGTCCTTTCAATTGGACTCTATCTTGCTAAGTGACGCATGGGCCACCATGAAAGGCCCTGAGTCAGAGTGACGGGCCAGAGACAACCTGGAAACTAACCCCATCACCACAAAAGATGAGATGATGAGACATGTGGCAGGGCTGTCCTCCTGGGTTCCTTAACCCGCTGTTTTCTGCCCAGGTGCCCCTTTCCAGTGAAGTCTCTTGCTTTCTCAGCACGTGTATCTCCTTGGACAATTCATTTCCAAATGTTAGACAAGTGTGAGCTTCTCAGGTGGCTCAGCTGGTAAAGAATCCACCTGCAATGTGGGAGACCTGAGATCGATCCCTAGGTTGGGAAGATTCCCTGGAGAAGGACGTGGCAACCCACTCTAGTATTCTTGCCTGGAGAATGCCATGGACAGAGGAGCCTGGCGGACTGTAGCCCATGGGGTTGCAGAGAGTCAGACATGACCAGAGCATACACACAGACCAGAGTGCACTCTGGGGCCCTGGAAGGGTTCCCTTCCTGCAACAGCAGCATCTTACCTCCTCTTGGGAAACAAGAAGGCATTTCAAAAAAACGAGACTAAATGCTTTACCTGATCGGGTGGGGCTCACTTGCATTCTAGGAAGGCTTTCCTCTGATCTTGATTCTTCCTTGATCAGTCCTCACAACCTAGCCCCAGGAACCGGTTTGTCCAGAGATAAATGCCCTCTCCCCTGGGCCTGCTGCAGGTTCTGGTTTTCCTTCTGCTCTCCAAGACTGGAACACAAGGCCTAGAAGTGCTGAGGTTGGGGTCCCTTGCACCACCCCTACTCTGTGTGCCTGATTAAAATGCCTCCACCCTTGCTTCAGAGATCCAAGGCCATCACTGGGCCAAGTGTGGGATTCAGACCCCAGAGACAGGTTTGAAATCAGGAGGACAGGTCGCCTACTGTGGACTTCATTTTTCTCATCTGTAAAACAGGGATTGCTGTGTTAGGGGAACCTCTGACAGAAACTGGCCAGGTCTGACAGTAACCCCTTGCAAGAGGTATCTTACAACAGGAAGTCCTGGTAAGAAACGTTAACTAACAAGCTGATGCCAACCAGAAGAATTTGGGAAAAGGCAAAAGGAGAGAGGAGATTCCAGTCCACAGGTCCTACCAACCTCCCAGTCCTTTCAATTGGACTCTATCTTGCTAAGTGACGCATGGGCCACCATGAAAGGCCCTGAGTCAGAGTGACGGGCCAGAGACAACCTGGAAACTAACCCCATCACCACAAAAGATGAGATGATGAGACATGTGGCAGGGCTGTCCTCCTGGGTTCCTTAACCCGCTGTTTTCTGCCCAGGTGCCCCTTTCCAGTGAAGTCTCTTGCTTTCTCAGCACGTGTATCTCCTTGGACAATTCATTTCCAAATGTTAGACAAGTGTGAGCTTCTCAGGTGGCTCAGCTGGTAAAGAATCCACCTGCAATGTGGGAGACCTGAGATCGATCCCTAGGTTGGGAAGATTCCCTGGAGAAGGACGTGGCAACCCACTCTAGTATTCTTGCCTGGAGAATGCCATGGACAGAGGAGCCTGGCGGACTGTAGCCCATGGGGTTGCAGAGAGTCAGACATGACCAGAGCATACACACAGACCAGAGTGCACTCTGGGGCCCTGGAAGGGGTTCCCCTTCCTGCAACAGCAGCATCTTACCTCCTCTTGAGAGGGACCAACCGAAGGGATGCAAAGGGACAAGCTCTGTACAGAGGACAGGTGTAAATAAAGGACTTGAGTACTAAATGCTTTACCTGCATCGTTTGATCTTCACAACAATCCTATAAAATAGAGGCACAGAGAGGTTCCCTAATCTGCCCAAGAACTCACGGCCAGTAAAATGGCCGGGGTGGGACTACAGGATTAAAGCCAACTTCACTTTATCTCCCTTCCTCAGGGAGCCAACACGCCCAGCTCCAGAGAGGGGAGGGTAGGGGTGCTGGAGTGGGGGGTGTCTGAGACAGAAGGCCTCTCGCGTCCTCAGTATCCTAAACTGGCATTCTCTGGCCAGACTATCAAACCTCCTTCAGATAACTCTTGTTACTCATTTCTCTAGCAGACACTCATCAAGCATCCTCAGGCTCCAGGCAGTGTTCTGGGCACTGGAGGCAAATGAACTGACCCTGTACCAGCCCGGGGCTTCCAGACCCGCCTGTGGGAAAACAGGCCGGCCGAGCACTGACCACAGTGCGTGAGGGTGGTGGACACAGGTCAGCCCTGGAAAGGCCGCCGGAGGCAATGACGTCTGAGTTGAATTCTGGATAAGATGTAATTGGTCACATGAAGCCGAGGAAGGAAATCTGTCTCCAGGCAGTGAGTTCAGCCAGGCCAAGAGGCTGTATGGCCTGAGTGGTTAAGAAAACAGGCAGTGGGGCTTGGGCCCTGGTCATTCCAGTCAATATCTCTGCGACTTAGGACTCCACTTGATAAAGTGGGAATTAATAGAAGAAAGCCCTAACCATGCCTTGTATATGGTAATGGCCGCACTGGCTGTCCTGCTCACAGCGTAGGCTTTGTGTATGGTGGCAAGACTGTGTGTGTGCATATGCGTGGGGTTAAGGACAAGGCTGCAATTGTAAAGGAGACCAGATAATAAAGGGCCTTCTAGACTAAACTAAAACTAAACCTCCCTGGGCTGACCTCTGTCCACCACCCTCACACACTGTGGTCAGTGCTCGGCTGGCCTGGTTTCCCACAGGCGGATCTGGAAGCCGGGCTGGTACAGGGTCGGTTCCTTTGCCTCCAGTGCCCAGAACACTGCCTGGAGCCTGAGGATGCATCTTACCTCCTCTTGAGAGGGACCAACCGAAGGGATGCAAAGGGACAAGCTCTGTACAGAGGACAGGTGTAAATAAAGGACTTGAGTACTAAATGCTTTACCTGCATCGTTTGATCTTCACAACAATCCTATAAAATAGAGGCACAGAGAGGTTCCCTAATCTGCCCAAGAACTCACGGCCAGTAAAATGGCCGGGGTGGGACTACAGGATTAAAGCCAACTTCACTTTATCTCCCTTCCTCAGGGAGCCAACACGCCCAGCTCCAGAGAGGGGAGGGTAGGGGTGCTGGAGTGGGGGGTGTCCGAGACGGAAGGCCTCTCGGTCCTCAGTATCCTAAACTGGCATTCTCTGGCCAGACTATCAAACCTCCTTCAGATAACTCTTGTTACTCATTTCTCTAGCAGACACTCATCAAGCATCCTCAGGCTCCAGGCAGTGTTCTGGGCACTGGAGGCAAATGAACTGACCCTGTACCAGCCCGGGGCTTCCAGACCCGCCTGTGGGAAAACAGGCCGGCCGAGCACTGACCACAGTGCGTGAGGGTGGTGGACACAGGTCAGCCCTGGAAAGGCCGCCGGAGGCAATGACGTCTGAGTTGAATTCTGGATAAGATGTAATTGGTCACATGAAGCCGAGGAAGGAAATCTGTCTCCAGGCAGTGAGTTCAGCCAGGCCAAGAGGCTGTATGGCCTGAGTGGTTAAGAAAACAGGCAGTGGGGCTTGGGCCCTGGTCATTCCAGTCAATATCTCTGCGACTTAGGACTCCACTTGATAAAGTGGGAATTAATAGAAGAAAGCCCTAACCATGCCTTGTATATGGTAATGGCCGCACTGGCTGTCCTGCTCACAGCGTAGGCTTTGTGTATGGTGGCAAGACTGTGTGTGTGCATATGCGTGGGGTTAAGGACAAGGCTGCAATTGTAAAGGAGACCAGATAATAAAGGGCCTTCTAGACTAAACTAAAACTAAACCTCCCTGGGCTGACCTCTGTCCACCACCCTCACACACTGTGGTCAGTGCTCGGCTGGCCTGGTTTCCCACAGGCGGATCTGGAAGCCCCGGGCTGGTACAGGGTCGGTTCCTTTGCCTCCAGTGCCCAGAACACTGCCTGGAGCCTGAGGATGCTTGATGAGTGTCTGCTAGAGAAATGAGTAACAAGAAATACACGAAGGAGGTTTGATTATCTGGATAGAGAATGCCGGTTTGGAATATCGAAGCCTACTGTCTCTGACACCGGTCCCTCCCCCACTCTACCACTCCCTGTAAATAGAAAGGTGATCTGGAGCTTTTGAAGAGTTTATTCCTTACTCATTCATCTCGTTTTAAAAAATATTTATTTGTAATTGGAAGATAATTGCTTCCAATGTTGCGTTGGTTTCTGTCATCCATCAGCATGAGTCAGCCGTAGGTATACCTACTCACTCATCTTGACAGGCTCTGACTTAGACTTTCTCATCTCCTGCACCCTGACGCCCCTCTGCCCCGCCTGTGGTCTCATCCTGAAACTCCGTCTCTTTCCTTACTTCTTCCCCCTGCTCACCATCACTCACTCCTCTCTTTGTTCAGAATTTGAATAAGTCTGTACAATTCTATGTATTGAGTGGTCAACGTGTGGTGGCAGAACTGGTGGCCTGGCATCCTGACCTCAAAACTACACCCAGTTTCATTCCTAACAAGCCTGGGTTTGCTTCCAGCAGCCTGAGGATGAGAAAGCAGCAGGAGGCTCTCCTAGCTGGAGGGTCTGCATCCAAGCCCATTCATTCTCAGCTAGATTTGGGTTGCTGCAGGGAGTCAACCAGTCAGCCTCTGTCATATCACCTTGGCCTACCAAAATGAGTTATAATGAGTTGAGTCTCATAATAGCAGACATGTTAATTTGGCAAGCAGCTCCTCTTTGGCCTACCCAAACTCTTCTCCATAAAATTGGGGATGGCCATTGCTAGTGGAATAAACTGTAAGTCTAGGTATCTCCTAAGATCCTTCATAATCCACCCTTTTTTAAACTCTTTTCTGACCAGATAATAAAGGGCCTTCTAGACTAAACTAAAACTAAACCTCCCTGGGCTGACCTCTGTCCACCACCCTCACACACTGTGGTCAGTGCTCGGCTGGCCTGGTTTCCCACAGGCGGATCTGGAAGCCCCGGGCTGGTACAGGGTCGGTTCCTTTGCCTCCAGTGCCCAGAACACTGCCTGGAGCCTGAGGATGCTTGATGAGTGTCTGCTAGAGAAATGAGTAACAAGAAATACACGAAGGAGGTTTGATTATCTGGATAGAGAATGCCGGTTTGGAATATCGAAGCCTACTGTCTCTGACACCGGTCCCTCCCCCACTCTACCACTCCCTGTAAATAGAAAGGTGATCTGGAGCTTTTGAAGAGTTTATTCCTTACTCATTCATCTCGTTTTAAAAAATATTTATTTGTAATTGGAAGATAATTGCTTCCAATGTTGCGTTGGTTTCTGTCATCCATCAGCATGAGTCAGCCGTAGGTATACCTACTCACTCATCTTGACAGGCTCTGACTTAGACTTTCTCATCTCCTGCACCCTGACGCCCCTCTGCCCCGCCTGTGGTCTCATCCTGAAACTCCGTCTCTTTCCTTACTTCTTCCCCCTGCTCACCATCACTCACTCCTCTCTTTGTTCAGAATTTGAATAAGTCTGTACAATTCTATGTATTGAGTGGTCAACGTGTGGTGGCAGAACTGGTGGCCTGGCATCCTGACCTCAAAACTACACCCAGTTTCATTCCTAACAAGCCTGGGTTTGCTTCCAGCAGCCTGAGGATGAGAAAGCAGCAGGAGGCTCTCCTAGCTGGAGGGTCTGCATCCAAGCCCATTCATTCTCAGCTAGATTTGGGTTGCTGCAGGGAGTCAACCAGTCAGCCTCTGTCATATCACCTTGGCCTACCAAAATGAGTTATAATGAGTTGAGTCTCATAATAGCAGACATGTTAATTTGGCAAGCAGCTCCTCTTTGGCCTACCCAAACTCTTCTCCATAAAATTGGGGATGGCCATTGCTAGTGGAATAAACTGTAAGTCTAGGTATCTCCTAAGATCCTTCATAATCCACCCTAGTTTGCCTCTTTACCCTCTACCCTAATCAATTCCAGCCTTTCTGAACTTCCAGGACCCTTTCATAGAAGTCGACTTTAACAGCTAGCTATGATTCTACAGATGTTGGAATTTTTAGATCACTTTGCTTATCTCAAGAGCAAAATGGGATTACTTAAGACTCTTTTGAGAGTTCCCTGCACAGTAAGATCAAACCAGTTCATCCTAAAGGAAATCAACCATGAATATTCATAGGAAGGACTGATGCTGAAGCTCCAACACTTTTGCCACTTGATGTGAAGAGCTGACTCATTGGAAAACATTCCAATGCTGGGAAAGATTGAAGGCAAAAGAAGGGGTTGGGCAGCAGAGGATGAGATGGTTAAACAGCATCACCAACTCAGTGGACATCAGTTTGAGCAAACTCCAGAAGACAGTTAAGGACAGAGGAGCCTGGCGTGCTGCAGTCCATGGGATCACAGACATGACTTGGCGACTGAACAACAAAAAGCCTGGCACTGTTTTTTTTAGGGTGTGTTATGTGATACTTATACACCACTAAATTCTCCTCCTACTTCTCTGGACTCTTGTCCTCTTCTGGGAAATAATAGGCTTCCCTAGCACTGATTTGTCATATACTTATCACATACCAGAGGAGTCACCCTTTTAGGAGTGACCAATTGAATACCTTTTCTATTCAAAAAAACTTTTTTTTAAAATAAAGCATTTTATTATTTTTTAAAAATTTTATTTATTTTTGGCTATTCTGGTATTTCACTGCTGCCTCAGGCTTTTCTCTAGTTGCAGGGTGAGCAGACTTCTTGCTTCTTGCGGTGACTTCTCTTGCTGTGGAACTCGGGCTCTAGGGCACACGGGTTGTAGTTGGGCCCATTCATTCTCAGCTAGATTTGGGTTGCTGCAGGGAGTCAACCAGTCAGCCTCTGTCATATCACCTTGGCCTACCAAAATGAGTTATAATGAGTTGAGTCTCATAATAGCAGACATGTTAATTTGGCAAGCAGCTCCTCTTTGGCCTACCCAAACTCTTCTCCATAAAATTGGGGATGGCCATTGCTAGTGGAATAAACTGTAAGTCTAGGTATCTCCTAAGATCCTTCATAATCCACCCTAGTTTGCCTCTTTACCCTCTACCCTAATCAATTCCAGCCTTTCTGAACTTCCAGGACCCTTTCATAGAAGTCGACTTTAACAGCTAGCTATGATTCTACAGATGTTGGAATTTTTAGATCACTTTGCTTATCTCAAGAGCAAAATGGGATTACTTAAGACTCTTTTGAGAGTTCCCTGCACAGTAAGATCAAACCAGTTCATCCTAAAGGAAATCAACCATGAATATTCATAGGAAGGACTGATGCTGAAGCTCCAACACTTTTGCCACTTGATGTGAAGAGCTGACTCATTGGAAAACATTCCAATGCTGGGAAAGATTGAAGGCAAAAGAAGGGGTTGGGCAGCAGAGGATGAGATGGTTAAACAGCATCACCAACTCAGTGGACATCAGTTTGAGCAAACTCCAGAAGACAGTTAAGGACAGAGGAGCCTGGCGTGCTGCAGTCCATGGGATCACAGACATGACTTGGCGACTGAACAACAAAAAGCCTGGCACTGTTTTTTTTAGGGTGTGTTATGTGATACTTATACACCACTAAATTCTCCTCCTACTTCTCTGGACTCTTGTCCTCTTCTGGGAAATAATAGGCTTCCCTAGCACTGATTTGTCATATACTTATCACATACCAGAGGAGTCACCCTTTTAGGAGTGACCAATTGAATACCTTTTCTATTCAAAAAAACTTTTTTTTAAAATAAAGCATTTTATTATTTTTTAAAAATTTTATTTATTTTTGGCTATTCTGGTATTTCACTGCTGCCTCAGGCTTTTCTCTAGTTGCAGGGTGAGCAGACTTCTTGCTTCTTGCGGTGACTTCTCTTGCTGTGGAACTCGGGCTCTAGGGCACACGGGTTTCAGTAGTTGCGGCACATGGGCTCCATAGTTGCAGCTCCGAGGCTCTAGAGCACAGGCTCAATGGGTTGTGGCTCACGGGCTTACTTGCTCCACAGCATGTGGGATCTTCCCAGATCAGGGATCGAACCCGGGTCTTCTGCACTGGCAGGCGAGCCCTTCACCACTGAGCCACCATGAAGCCCTGTTCGTTACTGTACAACCATCATCTCATCTCTAACTCAAGAACACTTTCACTGCCCCCAAGGAAAATCTGACCTGTTACCAGTCACTCTAGACCCAGCAACCATTAATCTATGGTGTCTCTGTGGATTTGCCTATTCTGAACATTTCATATGAATAGACGCATTCAAAGTGTGGCCTACTGTGTCTGGCTTTGCTATCTACGCTTAATGACTCTTCAAATCAATCTTGAGGAAATTTCCCTGTGTTGTCTCTGGCTTCGGCGGTACATCGTCTAGCAGCAGCCACTGACTCAAGGCCGTGGACAATCTTCAAACCTGTTCAGGAACCGACCCTCACCATATTGGGCCCTGCGTAATAGGAATAAAAAGTAGGGGGGAGGGGTGAGCCAGAGCACACATGGCAAATTCTCTGACAACCACCGTGGCTCAGTGTACCAACAACAAAACCAACACTCTGCAAACGTTACTTGAAAGTATTTTTTTCTTTTTTATTTAACTTTTAATTTCTGAGGTAAAATACTTTTTTTTTTTCTTTCAACTTCCATAACAAAATACAGAGCTATCAGATACCCCTGGAAAAAATATGTATATTATACATATATTTCTATAACATTACATCATATATATATAATATATATATATGCAAAAATTTGAAGACTTTATAGAAAGCGGAACATCTAAAAGGCACTGCACAATGGAGTTAAGATTACTTACACATTATGTACATATACACACTATTCTGCTTAAGCGGGTAACTAGTGAAGTCACCTTTCACATGTGAATTCCCCACAATCCCTGCATCACAATTTTATAACTCAAAGAATGTCTAAATAGTTCAAAACAAATTAACTGATAACCTTCTCCCCCACCCACCCCGAAGAAACAAAAAACTGAACAGTTCTTGAAAGACTGGATCCTTTTTTTTTTTCTCCAAACAAAATTTAAAAGTATGTTCCATTACTGTCTACAGAACAAAGAACACAAACATAATTATGGAATAAATAAAAAACAAGGGACAAACAGCCAACTAACTCTACCCGCTTGGTGAGAAGTGATATACTTCAATATTTTTTGTCTTTTAATGCTTCTGAAAGTTTCTTGGCCCTTTGAGGACTAGGGTGCAGTAATTCCCAGTGTTAGTGAGCTGGGTTTAATGCAGTGCAGACTGAAAACTGGGGGCTGAAGGGACTTAGTTAATTGTTCATATTTCACTCCAGCGGTTTTTAAAAAAACCAACCTCAGCAAGGCTGGATACCCTGAAGAGATCTCTACTATTTTCTTCTCTAGTCAGAAAAGCAAACGGTTTGCAAGAACAGATTCTTGATTAGTACAATTTCAAGATTTGTATTTGCAAATTTTTAAACATTTGGCACAGCAGAGGTTGGAAAAAATGGGGCAGAAAACAAGACCTGGTGTTGTTCCCCCTCTTTCCACCTGCTGTTGGACAGTGACGAGATGCTCACAGAAGAGAAAGGCCTGGCTCTGTGCCAGGCTTGTGACAGGTGCTGCCAGGAGTGGGCTTGTGGGAGAGGAACAGTCTCCCACACTTTTGCCCCAGGAAATATCAATGACCTCCACATCTCCTGGTCCATTTCCTGGGCAAGCCCAAGTTCGGCTCTGAGTAGGACCCTCCCTCCCCGCCAACCCAACCCCAGTGTGCAGTGCAAATCAACCAACAATTTATTGGTGGAATGGCAATCAAAGGAAACAATTAAACACCAAACAATTTCTTAAAGCCAAAAACAGTTTTCATGGAGTCGAACATGTTTTGAGTTTTTCAAGTGTTTTAAAAGCGGTGACTTTATATTCAAACAGAAGCAGCATCTAGGAATTAATTCTGGCACTTGGGTCCTAGGGGGTTACAGGTATACATCATGAATTTTTCTCCCTCTTTTTTTTTTTTTGAAAGGCCTCATGTTTCTATTCCTGAGTTCATACTGACACCTGCCAGCGCCTCCCCTCTAGTGGACACAGACGGTGGGCAGCCAGCTTCCCTGGTTTAGATCGGGCAATGCCAAGCAGAGATGCCTCTTCCACCTGCCTGGGCTTGCTTTTCTGATTCGAGGTAAGTCAAGGTACAGAGAAAGGAATCGACAAAAACAACCAACCAAAGGCAGCCTGACCAAAGCCTGAGTTGTCAGGGACCACTCTCCTAATCCTTTTTCCAGGGAAAGACAAATCACTCATGGAATTTGAATCAAATAAGGGGGAGGGCAACTGCCAAAAAAATGACATGACAGACTCAAGCTATCACTGTCTACTAATTCACTCACCTGCTCTAACCTTTCCTGGGCTTCTCTCATGCATGCACTCTGGTTTAAAAAAGACCCCCCACCCCCACCACGAACAGACAACCCTCAAGTGCTTCTTAGTAGAGTTCACCTAGGCCAAGACGGAGCCAGGGATTTCTTGACAGCATCCCTGTGCCCGTTTCCTGCCTCTACCAGATATGGAGTTACTTTTCTCTGCTGCTCATGGATCTGAGCCATGTTAGGGATTTCTGTAAGCTGTGTACTTCCATGTGCACACACGTACACACAGCTGGCTGTGGCTTCTGTCTGCCTTTAGTCTGGGTTCCTTTTGCTTCATGTATGATCAGATACTTTCCCATTCCTCTGAAGCTGATGGAAGGGAACTTCCCATGAAGAAACAATTCCCGGAGTCTCATCATGAAGGACAGTCAACTGATCATGAATGAGTACAGCTTAGGGGATGGGTACGGCCAAGAATGGCACCACCGCCACAGGACAGACACCCACTGTTCACTTCCACCAGGCCTGTGGCACCTGTCTGCCTCCTGTGTCTCCTGTCCACCTCTCCCTTCAGTCTCCTACACGTCCACTCGTACCCTTGGCTACTTTCTGCATGTCCAAGTACCATTTGCCCTTAACTCCCACAATCCTGCCTTTCTTCTACCCATCCCAATAACGTCAAGTGGGGATGATTAAATACCAGCTAAAAGTTTAACCATTTTCCAACATTCCTGGATTATCTGAAAAGTTGTCCATGCCCTTTTACAAGTTTATGATGACAGACCCGTATCATGTTGAAGTACGTTCATTGTTAAGGCTTTGACTTAAGAAAAAGAGAACCAGACACAACAGAGACATCTTCAACTCATGTCTCTCATTTAACTCGCTCACAGTCACACATCGGTTTGGCTCCCCAAACCCACGACGGAAAGGAAAAAGAAAGATCATTTCTGTGTTGTTTTTAAAGGCATCAGGTTCCTCCCTCCTGTCCTCTTCTTTCTTCCCTGAATAGGAGTTTATAACTCCTCATGGCTTCTTAATAGATGACGTGGGTGAAATGTCCAAGAAACTCACAGCAGGGCTTCCTGTCTCAACCATGGAGCTGAGGCTTGGTGCCTGTGCCTTCCCGGCCCCACTCTAACTGGCAGTACATTTCATGTTTCCTGAAAACATTTTATAAAAAAAGAAGAAAAAAAGCAAAACAACAACAAAGGGAAAAAGAAAAGAGCAACACCTGAACATCCCCTTGCCCCAGTGAGACTGAGACCATCTTCCACCTTTCAGGCAAAATACTTCAGTTATTAATGGTCTCTCACTGCTCAACCTCCCAACCACGCCCCTTTACCTTTTATGTATCTCAGAGCAAAATAAATTCATTAATGGCTTTCCATATATAAATACAATAGAAAAGATGAAGTCTGGAACCTGAACTATCATGGGACCAAACAGTACCTTGGCCCTCTGGGAGTTTGTCAAAGTTTAAGCCTCCACAGGAAACAGAGGCTCTTTCTTCTTTCAGTTCAACATCCTTCCTGTGTCCTACTCACCAGGAAAACGTGTGTTCACATCCTCTCTAATGTACAACAGAAGATATCCCATCCTATCCCCCAAACGTAAAAATACAAGTCTATACCCCTAGAATGATCAAACCAGTCTAAATCCCTCCCCACCCCCTACCCTAAAATCTTGCTACATAAATACATGTGTGTTTGATTATAGTATAAACAGCTCCCAATCCACTTCCAGTTCTAAGCGTCAGCCGCGGCCGTTGCCAAGCCCTGGGGTCCGGACCCATTCCAGAGGAACTTGCCATTCTTACTCAGGGCTTCAGGGTCATCATTCCAGCGGCGCTTCAACCGAAGCTTGGGAGGCATCAGGGCATCTTCTTTCTTCTCAGGTGCCCCGGGCTCTTTGCCAGGCCTGTCCTCACTGTCTTCAGACACCTCCAGAGGTTCTTCGCTTGGAGTGCTAACGGGTACGGAGGGCCACGCAGGCGGTGCAGCCGGGCGGGCAAAGACGGTGCCTTTTTCCTTTTCTGTGGTCCTGCTTGGCACAGTGCCCTCGTCTTGAGGGCGCTCCTCCTCCCGGGTGGACTGCCTGAGACTCTCAGGATCCTTTTCAGAGGCTGGTTCCACCTTAATTCTCGGGGGTACAGGAGTCAGTGTGGGACCAGTGACAGGTGCTGCCTCCTCACTGCTCTCCACCCTCTCCCGGTTCTTCCGCCCGACGGGTGGGGGCTGCAGCTTGATGGAAAACTGGGATGACTCCTCAGGGTGCATTTGGCACTGCAGTGGTGGAACCATGAGCCCTGGGAAGCGAGGAAATGTCCGTGGACTCAGATGGTAGTTGAACACGGAACAGGCTTGAGAATGAAGGTAGTGTTTCATTTCTTCAGGGTTGAAGGAGAAGCAACTGCTGCTGGTGAAGGGGCTCAGGCCTGGCGAGGGGCTATAGGAGAAGATGGTGGGAGTCAGGGAGAGGGCTGGTGAAATGGGGACGTTCAGGACACCTCCGCGACCAGGGATCGGAGAGACAGCAAAGGGACTGTGGGGGTCAGGGTACATCCCTGGCCTGCTGAACAGAGGAAGCATGATGTCAGGTTTGCGCTTCTGATGGCCAATCCCTCCACCAATGGCACTTCGGGAGGACATGAGGTCCACGCTCCGGCGCCAGTCAGCGGCTGGGCCATCCTCCAGCTCTGAAAGCTCCCCCTTCCGATCAGCGCCATTACTTGACTCCTGGCCTGAAGCAGTCAGGGAGCTAGTGGAGAACCGCCCTGGCTGCACATCACTAGTTGGAGAATGGGTGTCCAGAGGGGGGAAATGGAAGCGGGAAGAGGCTGTTGGCACTGGTGGTGCACTCTGGGGAACCACACCTGTGAGGGGAGGAAAGACAAAAAGCCACTTGAGAGGTCTGGTCGTTCACGATCAGCGATTTTACTGATGCTAGGTAAGTTCAAGATGTTGAAGAGCAGCAGGAAATAAACATTCCAGCTGGACTGAATTCCCCAGCTGTCTGTCTCCTCCGCTTCCTCCATTCAATTTAGTTGCTGCCTTTCTCAAGCCTATTACTCAACCTTGTTTTTCTGGTACTCAGCAGTATCTAGACTATCATTTACCTGTTTATTTATATTTTAAAACATAAATCCCACGAAGGCAGGGACTTATTTGCAAGTAGATTTCCAGCAGTTCAGGGCTTAATAATTAGTAGGTTCTTAATTACTGTCAGTTGAATGAATGAATGAGTATAAGAGCCTTCTCCTCTGCAACTCTAAATACTGTGTAAGTACCACCTGCTTCAGTTCTCAACTTTGCAAAGTCTTTTCTTATTTCCATAATTTGGGTCATGAAAATAAAGCAAGCAAACAATCCCAAAACAACAAACAAAACTGGGGATGATATTTTTAAAAACAATGCATTAAAAGCTTGAAGATCCTGCAACATACAAATATGAACAAGACTGTATTTTAAGAATAAAAATAGAACACAAACAAGGGCCACGTTTGTTAAGGCAGGTTCTTGTGGTGTAGCTTGTATCATTTCTGATATACAATCACTACTTTGTACAGAGTCTATTATTTTTCAATCTCTCCAAATCTATTCTCTAAATTCTCTATAATGATCTGCACTCCTATGCTTTCAATGCCTTGCCACCACTGAAGAGGCTGGGAGAAAGTCCAGTACCTACCACCCCTTCTCCCAAATTTGTTACTAAAATCTGAAGCTCTAAGCAGAAGCCAACCCTACGCGGCACCAGTCGCCCTCAGAGGCTCTCAACTCCCCTCCAAAGTCCTGACAATCAGAGCGTAAGAGGTATGAGGCCTCAGGGACCCTGTGGGCTTCTGGGAGTTATCAGTGTCTTCTATCACTGATGACGTCAGCAGGGCTATTTTTACCCTGAGGGAAGGATAAAGGAGAAAAAATAAGGAAACCTGAAATAAGTGAAAGCGCAGTGATTCCGGAGAAGAAACAAAAAGGTGCACAAGATACCATGTGGGTTGGAACTGCCAGTCCTCAGCCGCATCCCTCTATTCTTGTTATAATTGAGTCATCTTCTGATAGAATTCTGGGAGTCAGCTGTAGTGCAAGATTGTAGCATTTTTGGCACATGTGTCTGAGTAACACTGTGCCAGAGCAGCATCTCCCAAACTGATGTTCTGCAGAAAAGTGTTCTGCAGGCCTTTTTTTCTAAAGCCACTGATTTTAACTGTGTGTTAGGAAAACAGATGGACAACCTTGTATATAATTTGAATAGAGTCAAGAGGACTCCAAAGTATCTCTTCTATTAGCCTATTATAGTGGTAAAATTCTGCTCTTTTTGATTCTCTAAATACTGTGTAAGTACCACCTGCTTCAGTTCTCAACTTTGCAAAGTCTTTTCTTATTTCCATAATTTGGGTCATGAAAATAAAGCAAGCAAACAATCCCAAAACAACAAACAAAACTGGGGATGATATTTTTAAAAACAATGCATTAAAAGCTTGAAGATCCTGCAACATACAAATATGAACAAGACTGTATTTTAAGAATAAAAATAGAACACAAACAAGGGCCACGTTTGTTAAGGCAGGTTCTTGTGGTGTAGCTTGTATCATTTCTGATATACAATCACTACTTTGTACAGAGTCTATTATTTTTCAATCTCTCCAAATCTATTCTCTAAATTCTCTATAATGATCTGCACTCCTATGCTTTCAATGCCTTGCCACCACTGAAGAGGCTGGGAGAAAGTCCAGTACCTACCACCCCTTCTCCCAAATTTGTTACTAAAATCTGAAGCTCTAAGCAGAAGCCAACCCTACGCGGCACCAGTCGCCCTCAGAGGCTCTCAACTCCCCTCCAAAGTCCTGACAATCAGAGCGTAAGAGGTATGAGGCCTCAGGGACCCTGTGGGCTTCTGGGAGTTATCAGTGTCTTCTATCACTGATGACGTCAGCAGGGCTATTTTTACCCTGAGGGAAGGATAAAGGAGAAAAAATAAGGAAACCTGAAATAAGTGAAAGCGCAGTGATTCCGGAGAAGAAACAAAAAGGTGCACAAGATACCATGTGGGTTGGAACTGCCAGTCCTCAGCCGCATCCCTCTATTCTTGTTATAATTGAGTCATCTTCTGATAGAATTCTGGGAGTCAGCTGTAGTGCAAGATTGTAGCATTTTTGGCACATGTGTCTGAGTAACACTGTGCCAGAGCAGCATCTCCCAAACTGATGTTCTGCAGAAAAGTGTTCTGCAGGCCTTTTTTTCTAAAGCCACTGATTTTAACTGTGTGTTAGGAAAAACAGATGGACAACCTTGTATATAATTTGAATAGAGTCAAGAGGGACTCCAAAGTATCTCTTCTATTAGCCTATTATAGTGGTAAAATTCTGCTCTTTTTTGATTCTCTTAGATCTTGATTTTGCATTAAGAGCACATCTATTCAAAAGCAAAAGAAAAAAGCCCAAAACAAAAAACTCCCCCCGCCCCTCCCTCCCCGCAGGGACTCCCCTGATGGCCCAGTGGTTAAGACTCTGTGCTCCCAACGCAGTGGGGCCAGGGTTTGATCCCTGATCAGGGAACTAGATCCCACATGCCTCAACTAAGACCCAGCACAGCCAAAAAAAACCAAAACAAAACCCAACAACTTTCCCCCTGCCTTTTTTTTCGTGCAGTGAAAAGTTTATTAAAGGAAGGAAGGATAGGGAAAAGTTTCCAGCATAGACACTGGAGGGGGGGATAGAAGAACATCCCCCCCAAGATGCCCTACTTTTATGTATGCTGGTGAACTGAGTGGGTATAATGTGGGGAGAAAGGGAAGAGGTAAAGAAGGTCCTGTCTTCTATACAATGTTTTGCTTTTTCCAAATAGTCTCTACACAGGTTAAGATACATTGCAAATCTGCAAAAAAGGAGATAGAATAAGGAACATTTACCAAATGCATTTAGAGTGAAGGAAGGCAGAAGCAATTTTGGATCCCTCTGACTAACTGCAGCAACCCTACTTTAGCAGGGCTGGAAAATGTGGTTTTGAATCTTAACACCTTCTACACTATAGCCCAATACAAGTAACCAATGTGTTTTTGAACCTCTTTGGCAAAATGGGAATAATAAGGCCCTAGCCCTACCACTTAATAGCTATGTTATTCTAGGTACCTTACTTACCTTTGTGCCTCAGTTTCCTTACCTGTTAACAGATAATAACAGGGCTAATGCTTATGCTATGAAACTATAAGAGTTAGTATTTATAACGTCCTTAAATAGTACCAGCACATCTTCTGATAGAATTCTGGGAGTCAGCTGTAGCGCAAGATTGTAGCATTTTTGGCACATGTGTCTGAGTAACACTGTGCCAGAGCAGCATCTCCCAAACTGATGTTCTGCAGAAAAGTGTTCTGCAGGCCTTTTTTTCTAAAGCCACTGATTTTAACTGTGTGTTAGGAAAACAGATGGACAACCTTGTATATAATTTGAATAGAGTCAAGAGGGACTCCAAAGTATCTCTTCTATTAGCCTATTATAGTGGTAAAATTCTGCTCTTTTTTGATTCTCTTAGATCTTGATTTTGCATTAAGAGCACATCTATTCAAAAGCAAAAGAAAAAAGCCCAAAACAAAAAACTCCCCCCGCCCACTCCTCCCCGCAGGGACTCCCCTGATGGCCCAGTGGTTAAGACTCTGTGCTCCCAACGCAGTGGGGCCAGGGTTTGATCCCTGATCAGGGAACTAGATCCCACATGCCTCAACTAAGACCCAGCACAGTCAAAAAAAACCAAAACAAAACCCAACAACTTTCCCCCTGCCTTTTTTTTCGTGCAGTGAAAAGTTTATTAAAGGAAGGAAGGATAGGGAAAAGTTTCCAGCATAGACACTGGAGGGGGGGATAGAAGAACATCCCCCCCAAGATGCCCTACTTTTATGTATGCTGGTGAACTGAGTGGGTATAATGTGGGGAGAAAGGGAAGAGGTAAAGAAGGTCCTGTCTTCTATACAATGTTTTGCTTTTTCCAAATAGTCTCTACACAGGTTAAGATACATTGCAAATCTGCAAAAAAGGAGATAGAATAAGGAACATTTACCAAATGCATTTAGAGTGAAGGAAGGCAGAAGCAATTTTGGATCCCTCTGACTAACTGCAGCAACCCTACTTTAGCAGGGCTGGAAAATGTGGTTTTGAATCTTAACACCTTCTACACTATAGCCCAATACAAGTAACCAATGTGTTTTTGAACCTCTTTGGCAAAATGGGAATAATAAGGCCCTAGCCCTACCACTTAATAGCTATGTTATTCTAGGTACCTTACTTACCTTTGTGCCTCAGTTTCCTTACCTGTTAACAGATAATAACAGGGCTAATGCTTATGCTATGAAACTATAAGAGTTAGTATTTATAACGTCCTTAAATAGTACCAGCACACAGCAAACTGCATGTATTTTTGTTAAAATACATGATTTTTTATCAGACAATAATCATGGTTGAAAAAGCAAAACTTCTTAAATGCACGTGGGACCATATGTTAGATAACAGCATCAGAGCAATGTTAAACTTTCCTGAGGATGGTAATGTCACTGTGATCAGGAGGATGTCCCTGTACTTGGGCAACACATACTGAAGTACACAGGGATCAAGCTGAGGAGGCTGGGAGAAAGTCCAGTACCCACCACCCGTTCTCCCAAATCTCTGACTAAAATCTGAAGCTCTAAGCAGAAGCCAACCCTGTGCAACACCAGTCAACTGTGGACGGTGCTACAGAAGTCAGAGGATATATAGGTGTTTGCTTCTCTATTTTTTCTCCCAAATCTTTCTGTAGTTTTAAAGTTTTCTAAAATAAAAATAAATATTATAAAACGGGGGGTAGGGTAGAGTGAGAGGTCTCAAGTTTATCCTTGAACTGGTATTCCCTGCCCCCAGACCCTGACAAGTAAGCATTTTTACTATGTATCTTCTATATCTTTTCAATATTACTTATAAGTCTGTATTTTGTACATACGAACATTCTAGTTTGTATGTTAAAATATTTTAATGTAAATATTAAAAAACTTAAAAATACTTTTAAAAATGTATTGTTTCTCTTTTGAAAAACACAGTTCAAAACAGCCAAATTGTATCAATCCATCAACTAGACAAAATCTCCCTAACCTCCAGGATCTAAATCCACACAGCTCTACCTTTTAAAGCATTTATCACATTCCATATAGGTTTCTTATCTCTCTTGCTAAATTTTAAGTTCCTTGAGGGAAAGAACCACCCCTCATGATCTTTTTTTTTTTGTTTTTAGGGTTTAACACATTATCTGTTGAACTAATGAATGAATCAATCTCAATCCAGGGAAGGAATGTATGATTTATTAAGTAAGAACTAGAGTTCAATAGCACAATCTCTCAAGAACTGTTTCCTGAAAAAGTGTCCAAAAGATAACTGTACTCAATCTGCCCTGATCAACCTTTGACCCTGTTGTCACCCTTAACGTCTTGTTTTACATGTATGCTATGAAACTATAAGAGTTAGTATTTATAACGTCCTTAAATAGTACCAGCACACAGCAAACTGCATGTATTTTTGTTAAAATACATGATTTTTATCAGACAATAATCATGGTTGAATAGCAAAACTTCTTAAATGCACGTGGGACCATATGTTAGATAACAGCATCAGAGCAATGTTAAACTTTCCTGAGGATGGTAATGTCACTGTGATCAGGAGGATGTCCCTGTACTTGGGCAACACATACTGAAGTACACAGGGATCAAGCTGAGGAGGCTGGGAGAAAGTCCAGTACCCACCACCCGTTCTCCCAAATCTCTGACTAAAATCTGAAGCTCTAAGCAGAAGCCAACCCTGTGCAACACCAGTCAACTGTGGACGGTGCTACAGAAGTCAGAGGATATATAGATGTTTGCTTCTCTATTTTTTCTCCCAAATCTTTCTGTAGTTTTAAAGTTTTCTAAAATAAAAATAAATATTATAAAACGGGGGGTAGGGTAGAGTGAGAGGTCTCAAGTTTATCCTTGAACTGGTATTCCCTGCCCCCAGACCCTGACAAGTAAGCATTTTTACTATGTATCTTCTATATCTTTTCAATATTACTTATAAGTCTGTATTTTGTACATACGAACATTCTAGTTTGTATGTTAAAATATTTTAATGTAAATATTAAAAAACTTAAAAATACTTTTAAAAATGTATTGTTTCTCTTTTGAAAAACACAGTTCAAAACAGCCAAATTGTATCAATCCATCAACTAGACAAAATCTCCCTAACCTCCAGGATCTAAATCCACACAGCTCTACCTTTTAAAGCATTTATCACATTCCATATAGGTTTCTTATCTCTCTTGCTAAACTTTAAGTTCCTTGAGGGAAAGAACCACCCCTCATGATCTTTTTTTTTTTGTTTTTAGGGTTTAACACATTATCTGTTGAACTAATGAATGAATCAATCTCAATCCAGGGAAGGAATGTATGATTTATTAAGTAAGAACTAGAGTTCAATAGCACAATCTCTCAAGAACTGTTTCCTGAAAAAGTGTCCAAAAGATAACTGTACTCAATCTGCCCTGATCAACCTTTGACCCTGTTGTCACCCTTAACGTCTTTGTTTGTAAAATGGGGATGCTGAGACATGTATTTCACTGGGCCAGGCCAGGGGCATGAGTCAACTCACAGAAACACTAGGCAAAAGTAGTACCTCTACTAAGCAGATGTTCAATAAATGTTCCATTCCTTTGTCATCATCAGAAATTAACCTGAAACATTTGGTCTATCCAGGTAAAAGTTCTCTATGAACTTATGACTCTAGTTCTTTGGTGTTATCTGCACCCAGAATCTTAAAAAAAAAAAAAAACCTATTTGCATCCTTGAAAGAAATGGACAGTTCTGCTTTCCCTGTGATTTTCTGATCAGGATCTTGAGCTACTTAAGCATAAATGTTGACCTGACTGCACAGCAGGCAAAGCTAGGGCACTACTGTTTGGTTGCTAGCATCTCTGCAGAATGCAGGTCCAGATTTCCTCTTCCTGGAAGAGCATATTACTCCCCATCTCAGGTTTGTCCAAGTAGCTGGATTTGCGAGTTTTCAATAGAAAAAAAAAAATGGGTCAACGACAGAAGAACAAGACTTCACACGCTAGTACACCCAGCTAGTCAAAATTCCTCTAAGTACACAGGGAGAGGGCATAGTGAGAAATAGAGGAAACAAGATGCCAGGGGTTACAGCAAGTTTGATTTCCTAACATTTCTCCCTCAGGCACAAGGAAAGAAAACAGGTTGTAATTAGAGAGATGCATTCCAATACTTTTTTTTTTTTTTTAAATGCATGCCCCAGAGACAGGAGGGAGTGGTCACAGGGGAGATGGAATTGTAATGATAGCAGCGTCAAGCTAAAACTGCCCTAACTTGTTGTGTGTAGTAATTACATATCTGCCACGGATCTCAGCATATTCTCTCAGCCACACCCCTGCTCTAATTTTTCAAGTTTCTCCCAACTTTTCTCTGACTTATACTACTACAGAATCATAATCAGATTTCTTATCAGCCTTATACAACGCCACAAAGACAAAGCACTGATGGACTGCTCAGAAACTAGTAAAATACAGTCTACCTTCTCAGGGAGAGGCCTGATTTGCATCTTAAAACAAACAAACAAACATCCTTATCTGAGACTGCCTTCTGCATTGCTGAGAGGCTGATCCGAAACCTCTGTGAAACCTGTAATGGAAAGCTGTCCTGTGGTGAGCCTAGAGGGGAGGCCTTGCAACACTTGAGAGGAGAGAAGGTCAAGTAACCCCAGAGTCCTGTTCTCTGAGGAGTAGTACCTCTACTAAGCAGATGTTCAATAAATGTTCCATTCCTTTGTCATCATCAGAAATTAACCTGAAACATTTGGTCTA
This sequence comes from Tragulus kanchil, assembly GCA_022376925.1. Classification (NCBI taxonomy): domain Eukaryota; kingdom Metazoa; phylum Chordata; class Mammalia; order Artiodactyla; family Tragulidae; genus Tragulus; species Tragulus kanchil. The sequence goes on along the minus strand of JAIOJX010000032.1, from coordinate 73,596,521 downwards.
TCCAGGTAAAAGTTCTCTATGAACTTATGACTCTAGTTCTTTGGTGTTATCTGCACCCAGAATCTTAACAAAAAAACCTATTTGCATCCTTGAAAGAAATGGACAGTTCTGCTTTCCCTGTGATTTTCTGATCAGGATCTTGAGCTACTTAAGCATAAATGTTGACCTGACTGCACAGCAGGCAAAGCTAGGGCACTACTGTTTGGTTGCTAGCATCTCTGCAGAATGCAGGTCCAGATTTCCTCTTCCTGGAAGAGCATATTACTCCCCATCTCAGGTTTGTCCAAGTAGCTGGATTTGCGAGTTTTCAATAGAAAAAAAATGGGTCAACGACAGAAGAACAAGACTTCACACGCTAGTACACCCAGCTAGTCAAAATTCCTCTAAGTACACAGGGAGAGGGCATAGTGAGAAATAGAGGAAACAAGATGCCAGGGGTTACAGCAAGTTTGATTTCCTAACATTTCTCCCTCAGGCACAAGGAAAGAAAACAGGTTGTAATTAGAGAGATGCATTCCAATACTTTTTTTTTTTTTTTAAATGCATGCCCCAGAGACAGGAGGGAGTGGTCACAGGGGAGATGGAATTGTAATGATAGCAGCGTCAAGCTAAAACTGCCCTAACTTGTTGTGTGTAGTAATTACATATCTGCCACGGATCTCAGCATATTCTCTCAGCCACACCCCTGCTCTAATTTTTCAAGTTTCTCCCAACTTTTCTCTGACTTATACTACTACAGAATCATAATCAGATTTCTTATCAGCCTTATACAACGCCACAAAGACAAAGCACTGATGGACTGCTCAGAAACTAGTAAAATACAGTCTACCTTCTCAGGGAGAGGCCTGATTTGCATCTTAAAACAAACAAACAAACATCCTTATCTGAGACTGCCTTCTGCATTGCTGAGAGGCTGATCCGAAACCTCTGTGAAACCTGTAATGGAAAGCTGTCCTGTGGTGAGCCTAGAGGGGAGGCCTTGCAACACTTGAGAGGAGAGAAGGTCAAGTAACCCCAGAGTCCTGTTCTCTGAGGAGTTGCTGGTGCACATCAAAGGCACTGCTTCTGACTGCTAACATAGGAACCTCCCCTCCTGTGATCAAGGATGCTGTGGTTTTGATGAGATTCACTTGATAAGGGTGAGCTTGGTTGTTTCATAGAAAATCGGAAGTGTTTGTAGAAACTAGTTCTTGTCTATGAAAGAGCCACTGGGCAGGGTGTTAAAACTGAGTCCTGAATCAAGGATCAACACATACCAATGGAACACCATTCCTAAAGAGGACAATGCAATTATATCTGGGAGATGAAAGATGACAAGCAGGAAGTGAGACCAAAGACACCAAATCTACCTTGAAGCTGCCGAGTTTATCACCTCCTGTGAGAAGAATGGGAATACTTGGCAGAAGAAATTCAGGGGATCATATTCCTTTGGTGTTTCTAAATATCCCTTAAACATGACAAATTTTAATATTTTGGTTTCTAAAATTCTTTTTCAACTCAAAATATCCTCCCCACCGAGAGAGCTTGCATCTTACCACTTGACCGAATGTTGATGAATGGGTAGTTGGGCATCACCAGCTTGTTGAAGTTAAATTTATAAGTAAACCTTTTCCCTTTTGTTTTATGAAGGATCCTCTTGTTGTAATAGTATCTGTAAAAACAGGAATGCGTGTCAAATTGTCTTCTAGCTACTGACAGATTTTGATATACTTAGGTAACCACTAACAGTTCTTGTTCAGAGTATTACCTGCAAATACCTCTATCAGTCTTTCGCAGCCTTGCCCTCAGGTTAGAGCTGGGAGACCTAAGAGCTTACTTTTCCCATTCAGTTTTCATCAAGATTCTAGTCCTTTACAAGACAGTTGCTCTTCGAGATTCTGAATACCGATTCTAGCCCCAACCACCTTTCTTCTCTCTCTCCCTCTCTGTTTTCAATTCTTTAGTCCATTTCCTTCCTGTTCCACTATTTGTCACTGCTTCATTTCTCTTTTCTGCCTTCCCCAGGTGGGGACAGACAAATCTCTTGAGAGACCTGATGTGGTTAGTCTGGAGGCCTAAGCTCAAGGCACAAAGGAACCGAGAAGGGTTTCACAGTGGCAGTCAAACAATAGTACACCCTCAGCTGGAAAACAACAGTCAACCTGGCCGACTTTACTTTCAAAAGAAGTGAGAGGCTCCAGCAACGCTGCTGCCAGACTTTACACTCAGAATCACTTACCATGAAGGCAGACAGGGAATTTCAATTGTACCTAGAACTTTGAATATTTTCAGTGGCACAGGTTATAAACTGGCCCCTGGAGGGGTAAAGTTTATGAAATGTAAAGACTGACAAGGGAAAAGAGAACCTGGGGAAACTTACAGGGACCAATCTTTAGACAAGCTGAGGCTACCTATGAACTGACAACACCCTGAGCTCACTGGCTCCTGAAGAGCGAGGCACCATCATGCAGTGAGCGCTCCTCTTGTGCCTGCTTTTCACTCTTTTTCTAGTTTCTTCCAGGAGAGCCTGAAGAAGAGAAATTCTAATAGACTTTCAACAAGGAAGTCTAAACTAATCTTATGGATTACAAATGAGCTCCAGTCCAGGTTTCACCACACATTCTCGCCCACTACAGCGCAGAATTGGCTGTCAGGATCCAGTGCCAGCCACGTTGGAATTCCCTCCTACATACAACCAAAGATATGCCTTTTCTCCTCCTGTGCCTGTGCTACCCAGATTCAGCAGCTCTTCCACTCCCACTGGAAAGCTCCACGTTATTCACTAGCGCAGTCTCTCATCACCTGATACCCCCTTTGATCTAACAGTCACCAAACTACTTGACTCTCCTTCCAATCTGTTAACACTATGGATTTGGGAATTCTTTCCCTTACCTCAGGGCCCGGCTCAGCTTGTCGTAATCTTTTGCAGCCTTGCCCTCAGGTTAGAGCGGGAAAAACCTTTTCCCATTCAGTTTTCATCAAGATTCTAGTCCTTTACAAGACAGTTGCTCTTCGAGATTCTGAATACCGATTCTAGCCCCAACCACCTTTCTTCTCTCTCTCCCTCTCTGTTTTCAATTCTTTAGTCCATTTCCTTCCTGTTCCACTATTTGTCACTGCTTCATTTCTCTTTTCTGCCTTCCCCAGGTGGGGACAGACAAATCTCTTGAGAGACCTGATGTGGTTAGTCTGGAGGCCTAAGCTCAAGGCACAAAGGAACCGAGAAGGGTTTCACAGTGGCAGTCAAACAATAGTACACCCTCAGCTGGAAAACAACAGTCAACCTGGCCGACTTTACTTTCAAAAGAAGTGAGAGGCTCCAGCAATGCTGCTGCCAGACTTTACACTCAGAATCACTTACCATGAAGGCAGACAGGGAATTTCAATTGTACCTAGAACTTTGAATATTTTCAGTGGCACAGGTTATAAACTGGCCCCTGGAGGGGTAAAGTTTATGAAATGTAAAGACTGACAAGGGAAAAGAGAACCTGGGGAAACTTACAGGGACCAATCTTTAGACAAGCTGAGGCTACCTATGAACTGACAACACCCTGAGCTCACTGGCTCCTGAAGAGCGAGGCACCATCATTCAGTGAGCGCTCCTCTTGTGCCTGCTTTTCACTCTTTTTCTAGTTTCTTCCAGGAGAGCCTGAAGAAGAGAAATTCTAATAGACTTTCAACAAGGAAGTCTAAACTAATCTTATGGATTACAAATGAGCTCCAGTCCAGGTTTCACCACACATTCTCGCCCACTACAGCGCAGAATTGGCTGTCAGGATCCAGTGCCAGCCACGTTGGAATTCCCTCCTACATACAACCAAAGATATGCCTTTTCTCCTCCTGTGCCTGTGCTACCCAGATTCAGCAGCTCTTCCACTCCCACTGGAAAGCTCCACGTTATTCACTAGCGCAGTCTCTCATCACCTGATACCCCCTTTGATCTAACAGTCACCAAACTACTTGACTCTCCTTCCAATCTGTTAACACTATGGATTTGGGAATTCTTTCCCTTACCTCAGGGCCCGGCTCAGCTTGTCGTAATTCATCTGTGGTTTGCACTTCCTGCGGCCCCAGAGGCGGGCCACCTCGTCTGGATCCTTGATGACGAACTCCCCGTACTCGCCCTGCTGCCAGGCGATGACATGGCGGAACTCCTCCTTCTGCAGCAGCTCTAGGATGAAGTGCCACAGCTGGATCTGCCGGGAGCCCGGGGACGACTCGGTTTTATAGGCCCAATCAGGAAACTGATATCCTTTGATATGAAAAGGGCAAGATCAAGGTAGTCAGGATGTAGGAACATACCAGTATCCTCAGCTACACATTCCGATGCTGAGAATCTCTAGAGTGCTGTGCAAATATGCCACAAACACCCTTTCAGTCAGTGGGGGCTGACCACAACAGCAGAGATGTTACCTCTCATTGTGGCAATCATTAAAGCTGGTAAAGAGCTGGGTAGCAGGTGTCCTAATCCTTTACCCTTTCAGACTTTACTAAATCTCATGCCCACGTCCTGTGAGGCCATGAAAGTTCCAAAGGGAACAAACAAGAAAAATACTGTTTTAGAAAATACAACCTTACTCCCAAGGTTGGAATTGTTTCTCTAACAGGACAGAGACTCTAAAGCTTAGAATAAGGGTGTGGTGACCAGACTCATTACATTCACCCATTGGAAACAAGCCTACAACTGTCCTAGTAGTATCTACACTCTCAAGAGGCTGACAGCCATGGTCTGGCATTTGTGAACCAAGCCCAAGCGAAGAGGAAAGGAACCGCTGAGGGACATTCCAGGTACATCAGAAGATCACCAATTAGCTTCTGCTCACCTCCACCTCCTTCTGGCTTTTCCACGATGCTACAGCCCGCTTTCATTTTCACCCTCCTGCTGAGAGATACAAGCCACATCAGTTACTTCAAGGTGCTCTCTGTCTATTATCCTCCTGAGGCTTTCTGGCACAGATATGCTTTTTTTACCCAGATTCAGCTCTTCCACTCCCACTGGAAAGCTCCACGTTATTCACTAGCGCAGTCTCTCATCACCTGATACCCCCTTTGATCTAACAGTCACCAAACTACTTGACTCTCCTTCCAATCTGTTAACACTATGGATTTGGGAATTCTTTCCCTTACCTCAGGGCCCGGCTCAGCTTGTCGTAATTCATCTGTGGTTTGCACTTCCTGCGGCCCCAGAGGCGGGCCACCTCGTCTGGATCCTTGATGACGAACTCCCCGTACTCGCCCTGCTGCCAGGCGATGACATGGCGGAACTCCTCCTTCTGCAGCAGCTCTAGGATGAAGTGCCACAGCTGGATCTGCCGGGAGCCCGGGGACGACTCGGTTTTATAGGCCCAATCAGGAAACTGATATCCTTTGATATGAAAAGGGCAAGATCAAGGTAGTCAGGATGTAGGAACATACCAGTATCCTCAGCTACACATTCCGATGCTGAGAATCTCTAGAGTGCTGTGCAAATATGCCACAAACACCCTTACAGTCAGTGGCGGCTGACCACAACAGCAGAGATGTTACCTCTCATTGTGGCAATCATTAAAGCTGGTAAAGAGCTGGGTAGCAGGTGTCCTAATCCTTTACCCTTTCAGACTTTACTAAATCTCATGCCCACGTCCTGTGAGGCCATGAAAGTTCCAAAGGGAACAAACAAGAAAAATACTGTTTTAGAAAATACAACCTTACTCCCAAGGTTGGAATTGTTTCTCTAACAGGACAGAGACTCTAAAGCTTAGAATAAGGGTGTGGTGACCAGACTCATTACATTCACCCATTGGAAACAAGCCTACAACTGTCCTAGTAGTATCTACACTCTCAAGAGGCTGACAGCCATGGTCTGGCATTTGTGAACCAAGCCCAAGCGAAGAGGAAAGGAACCGCTGAGGGACATTCCAGGTACATCAGAAGATCACCAATTAGCTTCTGCTCACCTCCACCTCCTTCTGGCTTTTCCACGATGCTACAGCCCGCTTTCATTTTCACCCTCCTGCTGAGAGATACAAGCCACATCAGTTACTTCAAGGTGCTCTCTGTCTATTATCCTCCTGAGGCTTTCTGGCACAGCCTTTCCCCAAGCTTCCATTTCTTTATCTTTCCCTCCCTATCTAACCTTCTTTCTTTCAAACATGTCACCTTCAAACTGCTAATCCTCAAGTCCTCAAATGATGGTCCTCCAGTCATCAACGTCAAAGGCCATAATTATCTCTCACCTGACTTGAAACCACAAATAGTAAACACTGTTTTTTTTTTAATATTTGCTTTCCTTCTCCTGATCAGTCCTTCAAATGTAAAAGGAAAGGTATGGTGAAATGAGTCCAAAAAGGCAGCCAAAACAAGTCCAGCAGTTTGTCTTCTATTACTAGAGAGGTCCAGATGCCAAGATACACAAGCCTGAATTCACCCAGATGTACCAGTTTAAAGAGGGGGAAAAAAAAAGTCCAAATCCAATTGCCACTCAAGAACGAACATCTGATTTTGATTTATTTTCCTAAATTATATGAGATGGGAAAAAGTAAACGCCTTCCAGTCAGAAACTGCCCTTTCTTCCTTGAAAAAACACCCTGGGATACAGGAAGTAAACACACCATAGGTACAGTGACTCTATACAAGAAACACAGATTCCCCCAATTCTTTCCTGAGAAAACATTTTACACTTTCTCCCCTTTCACAGAAAAAAAAAAAAAAAAAACCCAAACATTTCTGGGAACCTTCTGTTCAACAAGTGGAGGGAGTCTGGCAGTGATCTTGAAGTCATTCCATTCAGATTTAGTTCCTTAATAAATTTCCTGCTCCTAGCAGCAAGCAGTCTGTATCAGTTAATCCTTTAGCAAAAAGCAGGGAAGGGTAAAACTGCCAGAGAGATACGCAGGCATGAGAAGGCAGACCAACCCTTATTCAGGCAGTTCCCAGGGTGAATGCCTGGCCCTCAGCACCAACATTAACACTCTCAAGAGGCTGACAGCCATGGTCTGGCATTTGTGAACCAAGCCCAAGCGAAGAGGAAAGGAACCGCTGAGGGACATTCCAGGTACATCAGAAGATCACCAATTAGCTTCTGCTCACCTCCACCTCCTTCTGGCTTTTCCACGATGCTACAGCCCGCTTTCATTTTCACCCTCCTGCTGAGAGATACAAGCCACATCAGTTACTTCAAGGTGCTCTCTGTCTATTATCCTCCTGAGGCTTTCTGGCACAGCCTTTCCCCAAGCTTCCATTTCTTTATCTTTCCCTCCCTATCTAACCTTCTTTCTTTCAAACATGTCACCTTCAAACTGCTAATCCTCAAGTCCTCAAATGATGGTCCTCCAGTCATCAACGTCAAAGGCCATAATTATCTCTCACCTGACTTGAAACCACAAATAGTAAACACTGTTTTTTTTTTTAATATTTGCTTTCCTTCTCCTGATCAGTCCTTCAAATGTAAAAGGAAAGGTATGGTGAAATGAGTCCAAAAAGGCAGCCAAAACAAGTCCAGCAGTTTGTCTTCTATTACTAGAGAGGTCCAGATGCCAAGATACACAAGCCTGAATTCACCCAGATGTACCAGTTTAAAGAGGGGGAAAAAAAAAGTCCAAATCCAATTGCCACTCAAGAACGAACATCTGATTTTGATTTATTTTCCTAAATTATATGAGATGGGAAAAAGTAAACGCCTTCCAGTCAGAAACTGCCCTTTCTTCCTTGAAAAAACACCCTGGGATACAGGAAGTAAACACACCATAGGTACAGTGACTCTATACAAGAAACACAGATTCCCCCAATTCTTTCCTGAGAAAACATTTTACACTTTCTCCCCTTTCACAGAAAAAAAAAAAAAAAAACCCAAACATTTCTGGGAACCTTCTGTTCAACAAGTGGAGGGAGTCTGGCAGTGATCTTGAAGTCATTCCATTCAGATTTAGTTCCTTAATAAATTTCCTGCTCCTAGCAGCAAGCAGTCTGTATCAGTTAATCCTTTAGCAAAAAGCAGGGAAGGGTAAAACTGCCAGAGAGATACGCAGGCATGAGAAGGCAGACCAACCCTTATTCAGGCAGTTCCCCAGGGTGAATGCCTGGCCCTCAGCACCAACATTAACAGGAGTCTAGAGGGAATGCAGGTGCCTTAGTGACCCGAGGGCGGGTGGGTACAAACTCCTAATCTTGAAATTTCATCTAACCTAGAATTCCTCTAGATCCTTTGAAATTTTTTTTTTTCTTCACCGTACAGATTAAGACGACCGACAAGTTTCGGTCTATGAAATTACTAAGGAACGAGAAGGAGATAAATACCCCAAAGGAAGGAGAAAACAAAAAACAGACATACAGTTGCATACAGAAGATACACAATAACAAGGCCTGAGAGCTGATGCAGGAGTTTCCTCTCCTGGCTGCTTCCATCTCCGTGACAATGAGGGAGGAAAAACGCTAATTTCCCCACGGCTCCAGGAAGCTGCCCTGGACGTTAACAACGAGATCGCTCTGTCGGACCGCAGGCTCTTGATCCTGACATGGGAATGCCTTCAGTCACTACAACTCTGGGGATCCAAACAGCCCACTGCAACAATGACGTCCCCAGGCAGCTCTCTCCTGACATCTCAACAGCCCATAAAGGCCTCCTCCCTGGAGTCCGGAGGCGCCTCTTCATGCCTTTCGTAAATTCGCTCCGAGGTGACTCGGGCCAAGTAGGGCCGCTCAACTCTGCAAAGCCCGGCAAGCCCCTTGCCCTCCTTCGGACTGCGACCATTGCCCATAGAGCGAGGCTTGCAGAACCTGGCACCGCATCCCGGCTTCCACAGCCCCGGGAGCCTTCTATTTACCTGCCTCCCGATCCGGCCTCCTCCTCCCCGTGGCCTCGGGGCTCCGCGGAGCCTCCGCACGAACGCCGCCTGGGTCCCCGGCGCCCCTAAGTTCGGGCCCCCTCCCTCCCCCGCCCCCGCGCTGGGGGAGGTCCAGCAGGGTCAGGACGCGGCCCGCCGGCGACCCCGGCCGCAGGGACGCCGTCCCCGCCGGGGCCAAGGGGTCGGCCCAGAGGAGTCGGCGGCGAGGCCAGGACTCACCTCTCTCCGGCACGGTCCGTCTTCGGTCCGGTCTTCTCCGCGGCGTCTCCGGCTCCTCCTCATCCACCCCAGCAGGAAGTGACCTCCTCGGCTGCTTTCGTCACTTCCATCCTCAGCGGAGAAGGCGGGGGAGGAGGCGGCGCCCTCCCGCCGGTCTTCCAGCCGCGCCCCGCCGCACCCAGCCGCGTCTCCCTTTCCTTTCTCTTTTCCGCAGACGCCGACTTCCGCCCGCACCCCGCCCCCGGCGCGCGCTCCTCCCGCCGCGCTGCCCGCGCAGCCGCCCCGGCGCGGCCCGTGCGTCACGCTGCGGGCGCACGTTACGCACGCTCGCGGCGGGCGGCCGAGCGGCCGGGCGGCGGTCCGCCGGATTCACAGCGGGGATCGCTGGGCTCCTGCCGGTCTGGTGGGAACCAGGTGGTACTCCGGGGCCTCGCGTGCCGTGGGAGGTCACCTCGCAGTCCGCACTGAGAGGGGGCCTCACTCCGGCGTAAAGCTCACCCCAGACCCCTGCTGGGGGGTCCCCAGTTTCTGCTTAAAAAGGCCCTGCGACCTCCTAGAGAGGAGAGCCTTCACAATGGAAGAGGCACCCGCAGACCTCAGAGGGCATTCTTTACCCGCTAAGATAGAGCCTTTTCAGATCCTTTTAAAAGAATCCGAGGCTTTCTGTGATCGCTTTTCTTAGGCATTTACACCTCCCCCCAGCCCCTGCCACCAGCCTATAAGGGGCGTGTGATGTTTCTTAGACGATCCCCATCCCTCTGCATTTTTTTTTTTTTTTTTTGATTTGTCTGCTTCTAAACAACTTGCGGGTCTCCGTAAGTCATTCAAATATATCTCCCTTTTTCTTTTTTCTGTCTTTTGTTCCTGCTCAAGCAATGACAAGCATTTTGTCCAAAGCGCTTTTTGTTTTTCCTTTAAGGTTTATTAATGGTAAAGGACCTCAAACAGTTCAACTTTATTTCCATCCCCAGCCCCATAGGTTTGAGTGATGTCACGGCCTAGTTTCAGTCCAAAAGGAATAAGAGAAAGGGGGGTGGTGGTGGAAATGGGGATCAGTAAAGTTTAAGTAAATTGAAATGAATAGTTAAGAATGTACCAGAAGTGAAGAAGAGAAATAAGATTTGGAGTGAACGGAGTAAACTTGGTTTTGTGCCCCAGTTCTGACAGTACCTGTATATCCTGAATGCCAGAAAGAACATGAGACACCGTTAGAAAAGTTGGCTTCTAGTTTGTGGTTTGCCACTGGCTGTTCTCTAGTTCTTGTAAATTACCTAGTAAGTTGGTCCCCTCTGGGCCTAAAATTGCCTTTCCCGTTTAAAAAGAAAGGATAAGAGTATGGGTGATCCAAGGTCTTTTCTAGTGAGAAAATTGTATGTAGGTGAATAAAGTGAGCAAAATGTAAGTGCTATAGAGGACTACTGTAACAGGAAAGAGTGAGTTAACCTTTGTATTCTCTTGCTTTTGCTTCAAGTTTGATCACTAAAGGAATGTTACCTGTAATCTTAAATTATACATCATGGTCCACCTCTGGGAACTCTGCCTCCCATGTAATGAGTCTTAACCAGAAATACCTTTCTTTAGAACATAGGAAACCTCCTGATCAGGGTCTCTTGGAAATGACTGCAGGAAGGAAGAAATGAACACATCCTGGAATCAGGTCTTCTCCCCCCATCCCTCTTCAGTATAAAAGAAGCTTGAATTCTGACTCAGGGAAGATGGTTCTTTAGGACACTAGTTCACCTTCTTCTTTGTCTGCTGGCTTTCTGAGTAAAAGTTGCAGTTTCTTGCCCCAGCAGCTCATCCCTTGATACACTGCCATATCCTGCTGCGAGCGGTATGAACTAGGACTTGGTAATGTTACCAATATTTTCAACTATACCATGTGCCCTTTAAGTGCAGGAACTGTCTATATATCCTTTGTACCTTTTGCATAGTAGTGGGAACAATTCTTTATATGTAAATGTCAGGTGTGTGGTTAAACATCCTTTTTTTTTTTTTTTTTAAACTTTCATTTTACTTTTAACTTTTACAGAGTTTTGTTGTTTACAGATATTTATGTTCATCCTTTTTAAAGTATGGGATTTTGGGGAGTTCCTGGTGGCCTAGTGGATAGGGTCCAGGCTTTGACTACCAGGGCCCAGGTTCTATCCCTGGTCAGGGAACTGAGATCCTGCAAGCTGAGCAGTGTAAAAAAAAGAAAAAATGGGATTTAGCTAAATGACATAAATTATAGTCAGATCCTAGTGCTTTCATTAATGAGCTGTGTTCTTTTATTAAATTATTCAACTTTTCTATGAACATAATAGCTATAGAGTCTGCTCATGTGGTTGTATTAAATGAGTTAATACATGTAGAGTTGGTTAGACAACAAAATGGCACGTTTTAAATATGGCAGAGAAACAAATATTGGTGAAGATAATCGTAAGAACTATCATAAAAATTGAAGGGACTGGGCTTCCCTGGTGGTCCAGTGGGTAAGGACACCACCTTGCAGTGCAAGGGCCGCCGGTTCAATCCCTGGCCTGGGAAGATCCCACGTGCCGCGGAGCAGCTGGACCGATGTGTCCAATTACCGAGCCGGAGCTCTGGAGCGCATGCGCCCAGAGCCGGTGCTCTGACAACAGGGGGGCTCGTTGACCAAATGTACTGCAAAGGAACTCTGCCTCCCATGTAATGAGTCTTAACCAGAAATTCCTTTCTTTAGAACATAGGAAACCTCCTGATCAGGGTCTCTGGGAAATGACTGCAGGAAGGAAGAAATGAACACATCCTGGAATCAGGTCTTCTCCCCCCATCCCTCTTCAGTATAAAAGAAGCTTGAATTCTGACTCAGGGAAGATGGTTCTTTAGGACACTAGTTCACCTTCTTCTTTGTCTGCTGGCTTTCTGAGTAAAAGTTGCAGTTTCTTGCCCCAGCAGCTCATCCCTTGATACACTGCCATATCCTGCTGCGAGCGGTATGAACTAGGACTTGGTAATGTTACCAATATTTTCAACTATACCATGTGCCCTTTAAGTGCAGGAACTGTCTATATATCCTTTGTACCTTTTGCATAGTAGTGGGAACAATTCTTTATATGTAAATGTCAGGTGTGTGGTTAAACATCCTTTTTTTTTTTTTTTTTTAAACTTTCATTTTACTTTTAACTTTTACAGAGTTTTGTTGTTTACAGATATTTATGTTCATCCTTTTTAAAGTATGGGATTTTGGGGAGTTCCTGGTGGCCTAGTGGATAGGGTCCAGGCTTTGACTACCAGGGCCCAGGTTCTATCCCTGGTCAGGGAACTGAGATCCTGCAAGCTGAGCAGTGTAAAAAAAAGAAAAAATGGGATTTAGCTAAATGACATAAATTATAGTCAGATCCTAGTGCTTTCATTAATGAGCTGTGTTCTTTTATTAAATTATTCAACTTTTCTATGAACATAATAGCTATAGAGTCTGCTCATGTGGTTGTATTAAATGAGTTAATACATGTAGAGTTGGTTAGACAACAAAATGGCACGTTTTAAATATGGCAGAGAAACAAATATTGGTGAAGATAATCGTAAGAACTATCATAAAAATTGAAGGGACTGGGCTTCCCTGGTGGTCCAGTGGGTAAGGACACCACCTTGCAGTGCAAGGGCCGCCGGTTCAATCCCTGGCCTGGGAAGATCCCACGTGCCGCGGAGCAGCTGGACCGATGTGTCCAATTACCGAGCCGGAGCTCTGGAGCGCATGCGCCCAGAGCCGGTGCTCTGCGACAACAGAGGCCACCGCGATGGGAGGCCCACACGGGCCAAAGAACAAAGATGGATGAAAACTAGAGAAATGAAAGACCAAGAGAAGTGGCCCGCCCGCCTGCCCCCTCCCTCCTCAACCCGCCCCCTCCAATAAATAAATAAATAAAAAAATAAAATCTTTAAAAAAAAAAAATTGAAGGGACTGAGACTGAAACAGTTAAGGGCCCATCCCCCACGGCCATAAAAGCCTCCCTAGAGGTGCTGTAACTGTGACCTTCCAAGACCTACCTGCAAAATGTGACCCCCTGACATGCATGTGACCTCCAGGCTACGTGACCACGTCCAGGTGCCCACCTAGACTACGTGTCATCGTCCAGGTGCCCACCGGTGGACATGACTGACCCCATATCACCAGAAACCCCTAGTACATAAAAGAGCCCCCACCTACCACGTGGATGCAGATGGTCTGATCCTGCTGAGAGACTGTCTGCCCCTCATTGCAGAGGAATAAATGCAATCTGTTCCTGTAGAGGTTGCCTCTTTCTCTTTCTTTTAGCTACAAAGCCAGAACCACTTTTCTATCCCCTGCCCCGGTCCTTTCAAAAATCCTCAAATTCTCCTGCCACCCATACAAATCCTAGTTATTCTGTCAAATCAGACACTAGGATGAGCAGCTTCCTCTGAAAGTCTGAAATTGCTAATCTTTGGCCCTTGTCTCAAACTGTCATGGTTAACGCCAGGACTTTCAAATTTTTAGACGATAATAGCTATAGAGTCTGCTCATGTGGTTGTATTAAATGAGTTAATACATGTAGAGTTGGTTAGACAACAAAATGGCACGTTTTAAATATGGCAGAGAAACAAATATTGGTGAAGATAATCGTAAGAACTATCATAAAAATTGAAGGGACTGGGCTTCCCTGGTGGTCCAGTGGGTAAGGACACCACCTTGCAGTGCAAGGGCCGCGTTCAATCCCTGGCCTGGGAAGATCCCACGTGCCGCGGAGCAGCTGGACCGATGTGTCCAATTACCGAGCCGGAGCTCTGGAGCGCATGCGCCCAGAGCCGGTGCTCTGCGACAACAGAGGCCACCGCGATGGGAGGCCCACACGGGCCAAAGAACAAAGATGGATGAAAACTAGAGAAATGAAAGACCAAGGGAAGTGGCCCGCCCGCCTGCCCCTCCCTCCTCAACCCGCCCCCCCAATAAATAAATAAAAAAAAAATAAAATCTTTAAAAAAAAAAAATTGAAGGGACTGAGACTGAAACAGTTAAGGGCCCATCCCCCACGGCCATAAAAGCCTCCCTAGAGGTGCTGTAACTGTGACCTTCCAAGACCTACCTGCAAAATGTGACCCCCTGACATGCATGTGACCTCCAGGCTACGTGACCACGTCCAGGTGCCCACCTAGACTACGTGTCATCGTCCAGGTGCCCCCCGGGTGGACATGACTGACCCCATATCACCAGAAACCCCTAGTACATAAAAGAGCCCCCACCTACCACGTGGATGCAGATGGTCTGATCCTGCTGAGAGACTGTCTGCCCCTCATTGCAGAGGAATAAATGCAATCTGTTCCTGTAGAGGTTGCCTCTTTCTCTTTCTTTTAGCTACAAAGCCAGAACCACTTTTCTATCCCCTGCCCCGGTCCTTTCAAAAATCCTCAAATTCTCCTGCCACCCATACAAATCCTAGTTATTCTGTCAAATCAGACACTAGGATGAGCAGCTTCCTCTGAAAGTCTGAAATTGCTAATCTTTGGCCCTTGTCTCAAACTGTCATGGTTAACGCCAGGACTTCATCTCCAGAGACCTTTTGTTCTACAAGAAGCCAGAATCAGAGTTATAGGACTCTCTGCACATTCTTCGCCCAGTCCCCCTGGCTTCCCTGGTGGCTCAGACAGTAAAGAATCCGCCTGCAAGGCGGGAGACCCCGTACGCCTGAGTCAGGAAGATCCCCCTGAAGAAGGAAATGGCTACCCACTCTAGTATTATTGCTTGGAGAATCCCATGGACAAAGGAGCCTGTCAGGCTCCAGTCCATGGGATCACAAAGTCGGACATGACTGAATGACCACAAATACAGAGCCCAATCTCCTACAGGTCTTCTGATGCAGCTTCTCTTGCTAATTACGGCCACAAAGGATGACTTGAGTAAACAAAATTAACAGATCAACAGGTATCTCTACCTGGATGGAGTCTGATTTGATGCGTTGAGAAATGTTCATATGCCATCAGAGTTCAACAGAATTATTTTTTTTTTTAACAGAATTTTTGCCTTAAGAATCTAATCACAGGCCTAAAACTCAACAAATCAGTTTGGGTTTGTTGAAAGCAAATGGGAAACTCTCTAACAATTTGTGTATCCAGATAAATGAGGGTTGCCTGGCAACCTCTCCTATAGTGTTAGAATCTGGAGAGATTGAGATTGAGGGCAAGATAGGGGCTCTTACCCTCAAGTAGGGACCTTGCCTTCGTGTATCCAAGCTCCCTCTCTCCTCTACCACGGCCCTGCTGCCTTCTTCATCCACTGCAAACAGGCTTCACAACTTGGAATTTCTTGTTCCTGGTTTGTGGAGAGCATGAGCTTTCTGAAAGTGCGGGGGTGGAAACACTTAAGATACAGCCTGGGAGTTAAGACAGGTCATCTCCCTTGAGCTTCCACTTGCTCAAAGCCCTCTTTGTCCACTGAGAACACCTTTGCCTTCCACATCTTTTCCCCCGCATCTTTATAATTGTTTCATAGGCCTAAGGATAAGTTTCTCTTTGAAATCTCACACTCTCAACTCTACTCTGGCCACCACACCGCTCATCTATTGCTTCTTAAGAAAGAGGAAAAAAAGAACTCAAAAGATTTTTTTCTTCCAAAAAACCTTTTCTGAATTGGGGTGTGTGTGTGTGTGTGTCTGTGTGTGTGTGTGTGTGTGTGTTTCTTCCTTCCCTGGCTCACTTTTCCTCGTTGCTCCTATTTTTACTTACACACAGGCTTTCCTCTCTATTCTTGTCGTAGATCACTGTGGTAGATCTCCTGTAGTAGGTAGCATCTGTATGTCACATACATGTTTGTTCTTCTTCGTGTGTTTGTCTTAAACTGCAGGCCCTCAGAAGTTAGAGCTGTAGTTGGTAGGTCCCCACAGTGCCCAAAGCAGTTCTGTGTCATCATTTGAAATGCCTAGTGATGATTATTTCCTTTTCTGAAGATGTGCTGCTGAGACTGGCTTCTGCCTGCCTCCTTCATAGTCCACCAAATCTCCCAGTAAAAATTAGATAGCCCCTTTTTCCCAAAGTGTGTCTTCAGGACACTTGGATTCAGAAGACATGAGTTTCCATCTTGCTTCTGCCCTTTGCTAACGAACTGCGTTCTGACTAGCCTCTGAGTTTCAGCCTTCTCATCTGAAAAGGCAGGATGCTGTTGATGTCCTTGATGAGGACAGAGTGTAACAGCATCTGTGGAGCACTTGTCAACTATGAAACCCTTTAGAAAAGTCAAAGAGGGCTTCCCTGGTGGTCCAGTGGGTAAGGACACCGCCTTGCAGTGCAAGGGGTGCCGGTTCGATTCCTGGCCTGGGAAGATCCCATGTGCCGTGGAGCGGCTGGACCGATGTGTCCAACTACCGAGTCAGAGCTCTGGAGCACATGCGCT
Source organism: Tragulus kanchil (assembly GCA_022376925.1). NCBI lineage: Eukaryota > Metazoa > Chordata > Mammalia > Artiodactyla > Tragulidae > Tragulus > Tragulus kanchil. The sequence goes on along the minus strand of JAIOJX010000032.1, from coordinate 73,580,135 downwards.
CAGAGCCAGTGCTCTGCAGCGAGAAAGGCCACTGCGATGGGAGGCCCACACAGGCCAAAGTACAAAGATAAATAAATGAAAGACCAATAGACATGTCCAAAAAAAGAGAAAAGTCAAAGATCCTGATGACTCTTGTTCCCACTGCAGAGCCTGCTTTGTTCTTGGTATCAAGAACTCAAACTTTACAGCGTTATCACCTAGTTTCATAAACTTCGAATGGATTTAATGTTTCAAACCTGGGTGGGAATCTAATGGAAAAAGAATTTTGCCTTGACAATGAGTGTTCTTGAGTTTCTCATTTAGGCACTATATTATGAAGGCAGTGTATTGAGACAATGCATTTCAATCATCTTTGCCTTGGTTTCCCGATTTATAAAGTGACCATGACAGGAACTTGCAGAAAAGAAAAATACTGTAACACTAGACTATTTGCAGTCTTTCCTAGTGGCCCAGACAGTAAAGAACCTGCCTGCAATGCAGAAGACCTACATTCGATCCCTGGGTCAGGAAGATTCCCTGGAAAAGGGAATGGCTACCCACTCCAGTATTCTTGCCTGGAGAATTCCATGGACAGAGGAGCCTGTGACAATCCATGGGGTCACGAAGAGTCAGGCATGACTGAGTTACTAACATTTGAAATACTTTACACCGATGAGGTGAAAGACTGAAGAGTATATATAAAATTGACTTGTTTGTTGTGACTCAGTTTTCCCTTCAATAAAATGAAGAGAAAAGATTATAAGAGAATAAATTTTGACTAAATATTATTTGCATTTTGCCACATTGGGCTCAAGTAGCTGGTAGGATTTTGTGTTTTGGTTTAGTTTTCCCATCAACTCAAGGTTGTTGTGAGGCCAGAGGAGTTAATGTCAGTAACATGAGTGGGGATCCCCAGATTAAAGGTTAAGTGAGTCCAAAGCAGAAGTCACTTTGCCCAGAGTCACAGCTCAGTCAGAACGAGTAGAGAGGCTGGCTGTTTATTTAGCAGTGACTTAGGGACTCAAGGACTCTCCCTGATTCCACATCCATCACAGTCCACAAATACCCTGTCCTCTCATTTCCCTTTTTTAGGTCTTGGTTCCCTCGTCAAATCAGCAATGTGGAGCTGGTTGTGAGAGATTATGAACGAACAGAACAGTAGAACAGGATTAACATGAGGAAATGGCCACTTAACATTATTCCGACTTTCCCCCCCACTGACAGCCTAGGAGAAAGGTTGCCCTAGGCAAATGTTTGATTGCCAGGATCGTGCCTTGTGGTTTAGTTGTGGGACCAGAGATTGAACCCATACCCTCCAGCAATGAAAGCGGGGAGTCCTAACCACTGCACTGCCAGGGAATTCCTAGAATCCATCTATTTCTGAAGGTTCACGTCTTTCAGAAAGCCTACTGAAGTTAACTGGAGCAGAGGGCTAGATTTCCTGGTCTTAACTCATATAGGATGTTTTCTTCTAAGACCCTAGGATATTTGTACCCAAGCCCTAAACCTTGACCTGTTTGCCATATAAACCTTTTTGGTGTCTTTTGTATGTCGTCAGTGTTCATACCTGGCTCTCACTGTATTCACTTTATGACTGTCCACATCTTAAGAGGGCAGAGGCTGCATCTATCTCAGTCTCATGATATAATGGTCAATAAAAGTGGTAATCACTATAATAGACTTGGAGATCATAGTCTAACAAGTACCAGTAATGAAAAATGGAGCGAGCCTCAGACCTCAGTTAATTAACAGGCAATCACTTAACGAGTATGTTTTAAAGTGTTCTTTTAGTAACTGTGCACATGTATCTGGATGTTTAGAATCTCAGAGATGGAGTGAGCATCAGAGGTCATCTGTCACATCCTCTCTTACAGGGCCCATCATAAGGAGTCACTGCACTAATATTATTTGCATTTTGCCACATTGGGCTCAAGTAGCTGGTAGGATTTTGTGTTTTGGTTTAGTTTTCCCATCACTCAAGGTTGTCGTGAGGCCAGAGGAGTTAATGTCAGTAACATGAGTGGGGATCCCCAGATTAAAGGTTAAGTGAGTCCAAAGCAGAAGTCACTTTGCCCAGAGTCACAGCTCAGTCAGAACGAGTAGAGAGGCTGGCTGTTTATTTAGCAGTGACTTAGGGACTCAAGGACTCTCCCTGATTCCACATCCATCACAGTCCACAAATACCCTGTCCTCTCATTTCCCTTTTTTAGGTCTTGGTTCCCTCGTCAAATCAGCAATGTGGAGCTGGTTGTGAGAGATTATGAACGAACAGAACAGTAGAACAGGATTAACATGAGGAAATGGCCACTTAACATTATTCCGACTTTCCCCCCCACTGACAGCCTAGGAGAAAGGTTGCCCTAGGCAAATGTTTGATTGCCAGGATCGTGCCTTGTGGTTTAGTTGTGGGACCAGAGATTGAACCCATACCCTCCAGCAATGAAAGCGGGGAGTCCTAACCACTGCACTGCCAGGGAATTCCTAGAATCCATCTATTTCTGAAGGTTCACGTCTTTCAGAAAGCCTACTGAAGTTAACTGGAGCAGAGGGCTAGATTTCCTGGTCTTAACTCATATAGGATGTTTTCTTCTAAGACCCTAGGATATTTGTACCCAAGCCCTAAACCTTGACCTGTTTGCCATATAAACCTTTTTGGTGTCTTTTGTATGTCGTCAGTGTTCATACCTGGCTCTCACTGTATTCACTTTATGACTGTCCACATCTTAAGAGGGCAGAGGCTGCATCTATCTCAGTCTCATGATATAATGGTCAATAAAAGTGGTAATCACTATAATAGACTTGGAGATCATAGTCTAACAAGTACCAGTAATGAAAAATGGAGCGAGCCTCAGACCTCAGTTAATTAACAGGCAATCACTTAACGAGTATGTTTTAAAGTGTTCTTTTAGTAACTGTGCACATGTATCTGGATGTTTAGAATCTCAGAGATGGAGTGAGCATCAGAGGTCATCTGTCACATCCTCTCTTCAGGTGTGCCCAGGCTCTCCTGGGACCCTCATGATCATAAGGAGGTCACTGCTTTGCTGGACACCTATATTTTAAAATATATTTTAAAGTCTATCACATCTACAAAAGAGTATATGAAAGAATATGCGTATCAGATGAAGAACAATGATAAAACAACGTCCTTAAGAACCTACCACTAGGCAGAGAATAGGAATTACCACACTCTAGAAGTCTTCTCTTGTACCTCCTGATTCATCGAAGTTCAATGTTTAGATCACCCTCATTATAGAAAGTTCTTCCTTATATGGAGCTGAAATGTGTTCCACTGACATGACTACCCATGACTCCTAATTCTGGGCACTGGGGCAACGAAGATTAAATTTAATGTTTCTTTCATGTGACAGCCTATCAGCTATTTGAAGACAGGTATTATGTCTCCCTAAATACTTTGCTGGGGAAAAAAGAAATCCTTCTTTCCTTTTCTCTCCAAATTCAGTTTCAATAGCTAAACACAGTCCTCCACAGACCTGGTCTGAGCAAAGAAGAGAGTAAAACTATTCTGCCTCCTTTATTCAGATGCTCTCCACCCCCTCTCTTTTTTTGGATAAGACTGACTTTTTCAGAGGTCATGCTACACTGCTGAGTGTGTATGTGTGTGCTCAGTAACTCAGTTGTGTCCGACTCTTTGTGACCTCATGGACTGTAGCCTGCTAGGCTCCTCTGTCCATGGAATTCTCCAGGCAAGAACACTGGAGTGGGTTGCCATTTCCTCCTCCAGGGCATATTCCTGATTCAGAGAGATCTACTGCATCTTCTGCACTGGTAGGTGGATTCTTTACCACTGAACCACCTGGGAAGCCCACACTGCTGACCAGGATAGTCAGAATCCTCATGGCTTTCTTTTGGGAACTGTTAACCCAGGACTCCTCTGATAAGTAGTTTTAAAATCTAAATGCCAGGCTTTATGTGACGTTAATTCTTGTCAATTTTATTTGATTGGTGTCGATCTGTTATTCATTTCAGCCTGTTTTCACCATCTTGATTTACTAGAATGTATTATTGTGTAATTTACTGATAAACTGAATTTGGGGCAAGTGCGACAAAAATGCAGAAGACACCAAAAGGCAAACGTTAAACTATTCTAAGCACAGTCAAATATTTTCTAAATGGTTCAGAAGTCACCGCGGTGTCTCCTCAATTATTGTACCTTTGATCTGTGAGAGGCAAGTTAGCAGAGCTGTAGGTAATGGGATTTCAGATAGCTGAGTGCTTAGTGCATGAGACTTTGGCAGAGAGGTAAAGCCACTGTGAGAGCAGAGAACATCAAAGTGAAGCTAGTCATTACATTGGCAACAGGGAGAGGGGAGTAGGAGTTCATGTACAGTAGTTGGACATCATAAGGAACTGGGAACCCGTCATATTTTGGCGTCAATTCAGAAGGCAGAACGTCTAGATACATGTACTGCCAGGATATTTTTCTCTCAACAATAGATTATTGAGATGGGCTTGGCTACTGTGCTTGCAATAACACATTAAGACCAGGTTCATTGCCACAATGAAAAAAACACACCATCATTATAATAACAAACCTTGACTTTGCAGCAAAAATCTGGGCTGCTAATACTCTAAGGGAAGAGGAAAAAGTTGCAGCTTGGAAGGAAACCACCCTAGCACACACCTTCTTCTCCTGACTGTTAGGAAAGCACCCGGGGCACGGAGAACAGGCACTGCAGAGGCACAAACACACACGCAAGTGCCGTCTTGTTCAGCTTCTACGTTATGCAGATGCTGTTTGCGAACCAAGTCCTCTCCTGCCCCTGCATGTCAGTGTGGCCCAGAACAGTGCTGGTTTCTCTTACATTCCTCGTGAAAAATATGTTGTCTTAAAACTGCCCCTGAAGCCCTGAAACGCTAATTGAACCTCATTACGTGAACTGTGTGAGGGAGATGTGGGCCCCTTGGGTCTGAAACAGCAAGGAGACGGTGCTCGCGGTCACATGGTTAGTCCCCTGGTGCTGAGATCCACCGCCCCTGGGAACCCAGTCACTTGTGGCAACTTTGAGTTTTCGCCTCCCCTGCTCCCTGTTGACTCCATATCATTCACACCTCAGCTGCCTGCATCCCTTCGTTTTTATGCTTTAAGTAAAAAAAAAAAAACTGGCCACGCTGCATGGCATGTGGGATCATTGTTCCTCGACTAGGGATCAAACCATGCCCCCTGCACTGGCAGTGCAAAGTTGTGAGCACCAGACTGCCAGGGAAGTCCCTCTTGATGCAGAGAGGGAAGTTGGAATTAGATGGAAATCGTGAGAGTCTTTCTAACACTGGGGAACTGCCACTAAATAAGTCACTTATCCCCACAGCTCATGCCACGCATTGGCCAGGGTGCCTGATGCTTCCTTATTCTGTAGAACATGGATAATCATCTCATGGGGTTTTGTGGACCCAAAGTAATGTGTGGTGGTGCTTTCTGTGGATTTGTGACATCCTTCCTGCAACTCCACAGAACCAAAATCACATATCATATGCATAGCTCAGTCTAGGCAAAATTGGTCTAAATATTATAGACTCATTGACCAGTCTCATCTGGATCTTTCTCTGTTAGAACAGAATAGAATGGACATTGTTGTTACTGTTCAGTCGCTGAGCCGTGTCTGACTCTTTGCGACCCCATGGACTGCAGCATGCCAGGCTTCCTTGTCTTTCCCTGTCTTCTAGAATTTGCTCAAACTCATGTCTGTTGAGCTGACGATGCCACCCAACCACCTTATGCCCGGTTTCCCTCTTCTAAAAGATATCAGGACCAGGTGATATTCCATCTTTGCAGTACCAATAGAGCATAAAGGATGCCCAGTTCTGGAAGACATTTTTCTAGAAAATGTAATAACTTCTTAAATTTATGTAACAATATTTTTCAAAGCATTAAATTTGTTTTAATTTTAAATATTTTAATTTTTTATCCATCCGTCATTCATCCTACAATCCGTGCAGCAGTTACTATATACCATGTCCTATGCTAGACTTTGGAGGAGAAAAGCTCATGGAGTTTGGTCTCCTCTGACTGAAAAAGCAGTTCTATTAGCTGTTCTCTGTGTGCGTGTGTGCTCAGTCACTTCAGTTATGTCTGACTCTGTGATCCCATGGACGGTAGCCTGCCAGACTCCACTATTAATGAGATTTTCCTGGCAAGAATAACTAGAGTGGGTTGCCAATTCCTCCTCCAGGGGATCTTCTGGATCCAGGGATCAAACTTGTATCTCCTGCGTCTCCTGCACTGCAGGCAGATTCTTTACTGCTGAGCCACCGGGGAAGCCCAGCCATCCCCTATACAAATACTTAAAAGGTGTGGACCACAGATGAAGCAAGTCAAATATGTGAACAGAGTTTAATTTAATCAAATATAACATAAACAGATTCATCTAATTCATTAAATTTTGTGTGTTCATTTGTTCAGTAGATACTGGATAAGCCTTATGCATCCCATTGGCCAGGGTGCCTGATGCTTCCTTATTCTGTAGAACATGGATAATCATCTCATGGGGTTTTGTGGACCCAAAGTAATGTGTGGTGGTGCTTTCTGTGGATTTGTGACATCCTTCCTGCAACTCCACAGAACCAAAATCACATATCATATGCATAGCTCAGTCTAGGCAAAATTGGTCTAAATATTATAGACTCATTGACCAGTCTCATCTGGATCTTTCTCTGTTAGAACAGAATAGAATGGACATTGTTGTTACTGTTCAGTCGCTGAGCCGTGTCTGACTCTTTGCGACCCCATGGACTGCAGCATGCCAGGCTTCCTTGTCTTTCCCTGTCTTCTAGAATTTGCTCAAACTCATGTCTGTTGAGCTGACGATGCCACCCAACCACCTTATGCCCGGTTTCCCTCTTCTAAAAGATATCAGGACCAGGTGATATTCCATCTTTGCAGTACCAATAGAGCATAAAGGATGCCCAGTTCTGGAAGACATTTTTCTAGAAAATGTAATAACTTCTTAAATTTATGTAACAATATTTTTCAAAGCATTAAATTTGTTTTAATTTTAAATATTTTAATTTTTTATCCATCCGTCATTCATCCTACAATCCGTGCAGCAGTTACTATATACCATGTCCTATGCTAGACTTTGGAGGAGAAAAGCTCATGGAGTTTGGTCTCCTCTGACTGAAAAAGCAGTTCTATTAGCTGTTCTCTGTGTGCGTGTGTGCTCAGTCACTTCAGTTATGTCTGACTCTGTGATCCCATGGATGGTAGCCTGCCAGACTCCACTATTAATGAGATTTTCCTGGCAAGAATAACTAGAGTGGGTTGCCAATTCCTCCTCCAGGGGATCTTCTGGATCCAGGGATCAAACTTGTATCTCCTGCGTCTCCTGCACTGCAGGCAGATTCTTTACTGCTGAGCCACCGGGGAAGCCCAGCCATCCCCTATACAAATACTTAAAAGGTGTGGACCACAGATGAAGCAAGTCAAATATGTGAACAGAGTTTAATTTAATCAAATATAACATAAACAGATTCATCTAATTCATTAAATTTTGTGTGTTCATTTGTTCAGTAGATACTGGATGAGCGCTTAACTATGAGCCAGGCATTGTGTTAGTTATTGGGGATACACAGATGATGGAAACACTGGCCTCTGCTTCAAAGAGCTGAGGATCTAATGGGAGAGGTGGACACGTAAACATGCAGTCACGACACAATGTTGGGGCACAGTGCAACGACAGTTTGGTAATCTACTCAATAATTCCCAGCTCTTTCTTTCTGGTTGGCAGAATCTTCCCATTATAAAATCAAAAATGCTTTCCTACCCTCCCCTTGTAACTAGGAAAAGGGCATGCTATCAAATCCTACACTGGAAGTCTACTGGAGGAATATTGAAAAGGATTCTTTATCTGAAAAGAGATATTCCCAGAGGGGAACTCCTAAACCTGTATCTCCTTCTGTTCTGGACTGAACTGTGTCCTCCCCCATCCCCACAAATTCACGTGTGGAAGTCCTAACACCCAGTGTCTCAGAATGTGACTATATTTGGAGATAGGGTCTTTAAAGAGATAATTACATTGGCTGCCCTGGTGGCTCAGTGGTAAAAGAATCAGTCTGCCAATGCAGGAGACACGGGTTCGATCCCTGATCCGACAAGATCTCACATGCTGTGGAGCAGCTAAGCCTATGAGCCACAACTATTGAGCCTGTGCTCTAGAGCCCAGGAGGCACTACTACTGAAGTCCCTGTGCCCTAGAGTCTGTGCTCTGAAACAAGAGAAGCCAGCACAATGAGAAGCCTGCACGCCGCAACTAGAGAAAAAAGCCTGCACAGCAATGAAGACCTAGTGCAGCAAAAATAAAATACAACAAAATAGATAATTACATTAAAATGAGTCTGTTAGGGTGGGTCCTAATCCAACATGATTGGTTTTCTCATTAAGAAGAAGAAATTTGAAAACACACACACACACAGACACACACACACACACACACACACGTACACAGAGGGAAGATCATGTGAGGACCGGGAAAATACGGCCATTTAAGTCAGAGACCTCAGAAGAAATCAAGCCTGCTAACACCTTGATCTTGGATTTGTAGCCTCCAGAACCGTGAAAAAATAGAATCCTGTTGTTTAAGCGCTCCTGTCTGTGGTGCTCTTAGGGCAGTCCTAGAAAATGCATAGATCTTCTCTGAGTTGGATGTTGTCATGAGTTTGGATCTGCTAGTCATCTTGCAGAAGGTCCAAAAGAATTGCAGAGATGCTCTTAGTCCTGAACCAACTCAGGAACCACCTACTTATGGTCAATTTCGGTTGGGGCAGAATCTTCCCATTATCTACTCAATAATTCCCAGCTCTTTCTTTCTGGTTGGCAGAATCTTCCCATTATAAAATCAAAAATGCTTTCCTACCCTCCCCTTGTAACTAGGAAAAGGGCATGCTATCAAATCCTACACTGGAAGTCTACTGGAGGAATATTGAAAAGGATTCTTTATCTGAAAAGAGATATTCCCAGAGGGGAACTCCTAAACCTGTATCTCCTTCTGTTCTGGACTGAACTGTGTCCTCCCCCATCCCCACAAATTCACGTGTGGAAGTCCTAACACCCAGTGTCTCAGAATGTGACTATATTTGGAGATAGGGTCTTTAAAGAGATAATTACATTGGCTGCCCTGGTGGCTCAGTGGTAAAAGAATCAGTCTGCCAACGCAGGAGACACGGGTTCGATCCCTGATCCGACAAGATCTCACATGCTGTGGAGCAGCTAAGCCTATGAGCCACAACTATTGAGCCTGTGCTCTAGAGCCCAGGAGGCACTACTACTGAAGTCCCTGTGCCCTAGAGTCTGTGCTCTGAAACAAGAGAAGCCAGCACAATGAGAAGCCTGCACGCCGCAACTAGAGAAAAAAGCCTGCACAGCAATGAAGACCTAGTGCAGCAAAAATAAAATACAACAAAATAGATAATTACATTAAAATGAGTCTGTTAGGGTGGGTCCTAATCCAACATGATTGGTTTTCTCATTAAGAAGAAGAAATTTGAAAACACACACACACACAGACACACACACACACACACACACACACGTACACAGAGGGAAGATCATGTGAGGACCGGGAAAATACGGCCATTTAAGTCAGAGACCTCAGAAGAAATCAAGCCTGCTAACACCTTGATCTTGGATTTGTAGCCTCCAGAACCGTGAAAAAATAGAATCCTGTTGTTTAAGCGCTCCTGTCTGTGGTGCTCTTAGGGCAGTCCTAGAAAATGCATAGATCTTCTCTGAGTTGGATGTTGTCATGAGTTTGGATCTGCTAGTCATCTTGCAGAAGGTCCAAAAGAATTGCAGAGATGCTCTTAGTCCTGAACCAACTCAGGAACCACCTACTTCCGGACATCTTGTAAAGAGACAATACGCCCCTATTGTTTCAGCTGCTTTAGGTGTGAGAGTTCTGTTCCACAAACCCAGAAGCATTGTAGTGGAGACATGCAAGGAGAAAAGCCTTGTGGTGTGGAGATAAGGCCCTGCGAACACAACAAGGGGAGGTGTGGAGGCCCAGTTTGGGTCTCTAAAGATGTGCAGCATTTAATCAAGTAAATGGCTGAACAAAAGACATTTCAGAATGTGAGTCTCATAGAAAAGGAGAAGCCACCGGCTATGGGGAAGAAACAGTAGCAAGAAGCCTTTGGTACTGCAGGAACCCAAGTGTGGAGTCAGCAAGGGCAAGACTGGACCCGTGGAGGTGGGCAGGGACCGGATGATGGAGTAAGACTTTTTTGTTTTTCCTTTGGCTGTACCATGTGGCGCGTGGGATCTTAGTTCCCTGACAAGGGATGGAATCTATGTCCCCTGCAGTGGAAGCACAGATTCTCAGCTGCTGCACCGCCAGGGAAGTCCTGTGGAGTGAGTCTCCGCTGGTAAGAGCTGTGACTTTGTTTCTGTTGGCTTGACTAGAATGATGTGAATGGAAGATACATCTGAGGGATCATAACTGGAAGTGGGGATGCCAACTGAGAGTTTTACGAAAGCTCAGGAGAGAGAGAGGAGAGAACGGAACTAAGGTGGTAGAATTGAGATGGAGAAGAGGAACTGAGGCCAGCAAGCTGGGGAGACTCAGAGCAACACTGCTCATCGCTGTGATGTCTGGACAACTAAGCATAGATGGTGAATGAGTAGAACTACACTATAGCTGAGATTAGAGAACTGACCTTTATCCTAAATGCCAACCTTTGTCTATTTGTATCATTTTTTAATAAAAAAGCATATTACCTACTTCCCTATCTTCTTCAACAGCGTCTAACCTTTTCTTAATGACTCATTGTCCTCATTATGAAAAAGGAGGCATCCGGGTATAGAGAAAAAGGCCTGTTTTAGACATCATCAATTCTAGGTTTATTCCCAGCTCTAGCACTCGCTAATCTGTGTGACCATGGAAAAGTCACTAAGCCTCTCTGCATGCTTTTTTTCCTCCTTGGCGCCTACTTCAGAGGCTTGCTGTGGAGTTGAAAAGAGATAATGTGTGTGAGAGGGCTTGATAAACCATCAGGCACCAGACAATGAGGCATTATAATCCTTTTTTTAAAGTGAAGTGATATACAGCACAATGCTGTGTCTACTTTTGAGCCCTGTTGTCCTTGGCTGTTTTCTGTGTCTTTGCTCTCAAAACACTTCCCTTTCTGGAAGGCCTTTCATGCACACCCACTTGTCCGCCTAGGACCATGGGCTGGGAAGCCAGAGGGTCAGCCACTCAGGAACTTTGTTCAGTGGAACTCAGTAAGGTTGCTCTGGCGTTGGTTTAGGAGCTCTGCATGAGCTCTTGTCAGCTCCTGAAGGCCTTTTTCACTTCTGGATTTGGCGCTGCTTTCCCCAGAACTGGGGCTGTCAGCATCTGACTTCCAGTTAAGCGAGGTGTAACTCTGGTGCTTTTACACTGCCGGATGAACTGTTCAGTTTCCCTCTTCTCCCTTAGTTCTCTTTTGTCTCTCTGGAGTCAGTTTTCCACAGTATCACATACAGATTTATCCTCACCATGGACTCACACAATATGACATAAATTAAGACAGAAATTTTGAATCTCACTTTTCCACAGAGAACATTCCTTGCATCCCCATCTTTAAAGATTTGGGGTCCCCGAGTTTCCTCCTCTCCTCCTTGGCCATCTAGCGGAGGTCCTTATTTTACGATGTTGGGGGATTTCTAGCCCTCACATCCCTTAAAGACATGGATGGGTCATTTCAATGGAAGACAATTGGATGAATGTTAGTTGCTCAGTTGTGTCCGACTCTTTGCAACCCCAGGGACTTCTCTGGTGGGCTCAGGTGGCAAAGAGTCCACCCACAAGGCAGGAGATCTAGTTTTGATCCCTGGGTCGGGAAGATCCTCTGGAGAAGGAAATGGCTACCCACTCCAGTATTCTTGCCTGGAGGACTTCATGGACAAAGGGCCTAGTGGGCTACAGTCCGTGTGATTGAGAAGAGTCAGATATGACTGAGCAACTAAGACTTTGGAGGAGTAGATGTATGACATGATAATTAAAGTCTGTACTTTTGAGTTAGAGCCCACAAGCTCATACGGTCAGGTGTGCTGCATATTCTCTCTGAGTTCAATTTCCTTGCCTGTAAAATGGGAGTCATGTCTTGTTGTAAGGAGTCAATGCAGTAATGCATTTGAAGCACTTAGCACTAACTCTGGTACAAAGGTAGTGCTCATTAAATGCAAGGTGGTGATTACTGGTTAGAGGAACTAGACCTGGGATATAGTTAAGTGGCTTTTTTGGAAGGCCTTTCATGCACACCCACTTGTCCGCCTAGGACCATGGGCTGGGAAGCCAGAGGGTCAGCCACTCAGGAACTTTGTTCAGTGGAACTCAGTAAGGTTGCTCTGGCGTTGGTTTAGGAGCTCTGCATGAGCTCTTGTCAGCTCCTGAAGGCCTTTTCACTTCTGGATTTGGCGCTGCTTTCCCCAGAACTGGGGCTGTCAGCATCTGACTTCCAGTTAAGCGAGGTGTAACTCTGGTGCTTTTACACTGCCGGATGAACTGTTCAGTTTCCCTCTTCTCCTTAGTTCTCTTTTGTCTCTCTGGAGTCAGTTTTCCACAGTATCACATACAGATTTATCCTCACCATGGACTCACACAATATGACATAAATTAAGACAGAAATTTTGAATCTCACTTTTCCACAGAGAACATTCCTTGCATCCCCATCTTTAAAGATTTGGGGTCCCCGAGTTTCCTTCTCTCCTCCTTGGCCATCTAGCGGAGGTCCTTATTTTACGATGTTGGGGGATTTCTAGCCCTCACATCCCTTAAAGACATGGATGGGTCATTTCAATGGAAGACAATTGGATGAATGTTAGTTGCTCAGTTGTGTCCGACTCTTTGCAACCCCAGGGACTTCTCTGGTGGGCTCAGGTGGCAAAGAGTCCACCCACAAGGCAGGAGATCTAGTTTTGATCCCTGGGTCGGGAAGATCCTCTGGAGAAGGAAATGGCTACCCACTCCAGTATTCTTGCCTGGAGGACTTCATGGACAAAGGGCCTAGTGGGCTACAGTCCGTGTGATTGAGAAGAGTCAGATATGACTGAGCAACTAAGACTTTGGAGGAGTAGATGTATGACATGATAATTAAAGTCTGTACTTTTGAGTTAGAGCCCACAAGCTCATACGGTCAGGTGTGCTGCATATTCTCTCTGAGTTCAATTTCCTTGCCTGTAAAATGGGAGTCATGTCTTGTTGTAAGGAGTCAATGCAGTAATGCATTTGAAGCACTTAGCACTAACTCTGGTACAAAGGTAGTGCTCATTAAATGCAAGGTGGTGATTACTGGTTAGAGGAACTAGTCCTGGGAGATAGTTAAGTTCAAGGTCTGAATTCCTTAGGAGAAAAGGAGAAGACAGGAGGCAATAGGAGATGGGGAATAAAGAATCTGAGAAGAGGGTTAGGTATTTGGGTAGAGTGGGTTCTAGATCCACTGGATTTCAAATTAGCCAGACTCCTGGGATCTAAACAGGCTAGACCACGTTTAAAGAATAGAGAGAAGGATTGGGAAGTTGAGGTATTTACTACCTTCTTCAAGGACCTCAGCCACATCTGAAACTTCAACTTTAATATTAAGAAACTCTTCATAGTCTTTTTCATCCCAGGTCCCTCACTTCCTCTCCCACACATCTCTCCTTCTGAGTTCTCATCAGATTACTCTGTGTGGTGGATTAAAGATGACCACAAATCCTTGGATACTCCGCCCCAGAGAGATGGGATCTATTTCCCCTTCTCCTGAATGTTGGCTGGCCTCTAACTGCTTTGACCAATAGAGTACAGTAGAAGTAACACCATGAATGTTCTGGCTGAACCTAGCCTTTGAGAGGATTTGTGGCTTCCACCTTTTTCTTTAGGAACCCTAAACTACCATTTAAGAAGTCCAGTCCCCCTGCTAGAGAAAACATGTGTAAAGACCCTGAAACTACATGGAAATGGAAAGGCACCTAAGATCAGCCTTTCGAGCATATCAGGCAAGATATCACATATGTGAGAAAAGTCATCTTTTTTTTTTGGCCTCTTTTGTTGACTTTTTATTTATTTGTTTTCACCCATCTTTATTCTTTGGCCTCTGTGGCATCCCATTGCAGTGGCCTCTCTTGTTGCAGAGCATTGGCTCTGGGTGCATGTGCTCCAGGGTGCTGGCTCATAATTGGACACACTGGTCCAGCTGCTCCATGGCACGTGGGATTTTCCCAGGCCAGGGATCGAACCGGTGCCCCTTCCACTGTAAGGTGGACTCTTTACCCCCTGTACCACCAGGGAAGCCCCACAAGCTCAGTTTCTTCTCTGAGTTCAATTTCCTTGCCTGTAAAATGGGAGTCATGTCTTGTTGTAAGGAGTCAATGCAGTAATGCATTTGAAGCACTTAGCACTAACTCTGGTACAAAGGTAGTGCTCATTAAATGCAAGGTGGTGATTACTGGTTAGAGGAACTAGTCCTGGGAGATAGTTAAGTTCAAGGTCTGAATTCCTTAGGAGAAAAGGAGAAGACAGGAGGCAATAGGAGATGGGGAATAAAGAATCTGAGAAGAGGGTTAGGTATTTGGGTAGAGTGGGTTCTAGATCCACTGGATTTCAAATTAGCCAGACTCCTGGGATCTAAACAGGCTAGACCACGTTTAAAGAATAGAGAGAAGGATTGGGAAGTTGAGGTATTTACTACCTTCTTCAAGGACCTCAGCCACATCTGAAACTTCAACTTTAATATTAAGAAACTCTTCATAGTCTTTTTCATCCCAGGTCCCTCACTTCCTCTCCCACACATCTCTCCTTCTGAGTTCTCATCAGATTACTCTGTGTGGTGGATTAAAGATGACCACAAATCCTTGGATACTCCGCCCCAGAGAGATGGGATCTATTTCCCCTTCTCCTGAATGTTGGCTGGCCTCTAACTGCTTTGACCAATAGAGTACAGTAGAAGTAACACCATGAATGTTCTGGCTGAACCTAGCCTTTGAGAGGATTTGTGGCTTCCACCTTTTTCTTTAGGAACCCTAAACTACCATTTAAGAAGTCCAGTCCCCCTGCTAGAGAAAACATGTGTAAAGACCCTGAAACTACATGGAAATGGAAAGGCACCTAAGATCAGCCTTTCGAGCATATCAGGCAAGATATCACATATGTGAGAAAAGTCATCTTTTTTTTTTGGCCTCTTTTTTATTGACTTTTTATTTATTTGTTTTCACCCATCTTTATTCTTTGGCCTCTGTGGCATCCCATTGCAGTGGCCTCTCTTGTTGCAGAGCATTGGCTCTGGGTGCATGTGCTCCAGGGTGCTGGCTCATAATTGGACACACTGGTCCAGCTGCTCCATGGCACGTGGGATTTTCCCAGGCCAGGGATCGAACCGGTGCCCCTTCCACTGTAAGGTGGACTCTTTACCCCCTGTACCACCAGGGAAGCCCCCAAAAGTCATCTTTGACCATTCAGCTGAGCTGAGCCCCCAGCTGAATACCACTGTGTAGTTCCATTCAGTGCCATGGAGCAGAAGAATCACTTCGCTGAGCCCTGTCCAAGTTCCTGATCTATTAAATGGTGAGATATAATAAAACAGCTCTTGTTTTAAATGGCTAAATTTTGGAGTGGTTTATCATATAGCAAAGATAACAGAATCAAGTACAGACAAAATATTAATAAAGTTTATTTCAATATTTTGAATGGGCACAAAGAATTTCAGGGATAAAGGGCTCTCTAGGATCTGACTATCTAGATATTCTTAGAGATCATTATTAGAATATGGGATACAGTCAATCACATATGGTTACTGATTAAAGGCCTGAAGTTCAATTGACCTGTGAAACAGAACTGACTTAAACTTACCTCTTTCCTGCAAGACTACTCTATTGAATTCACTTTACGTTTAGATGGAAAAAACGAGGGAAATATTTGGAAGATAAAAGGTCCCCCCTTCTCCTCCCACTGAATACTGGTAGTGGGTGGAAGGGATATAGGCTGAAAGAATAGGAAGGAGGACTGTAAAACCTAATCTCAAATCTTGACAGTTTCATTTATGGACAAGTCTGTTTTCCTATAGTCATAAGTGAACAAATAAAGGTTTTTCCAGACCCAAGGGATCTTGAAGGGGCCAGCCATGTGCACAGTCTGGGATGCGTAGTCACCAGTCTCAACATTCAGAGCCTTCATGGAGAAGTTCTTTGCTCAGGTCACCCAGCATGTCAGGAGTGGATCTGGAATCAGATCCTGGCTCTCTTGGCCTTTTTTTTTCAGACAGAATTTTATTTATTTGTTTTCACCCATCTTTATTCTTTGGCCTCTGTGGCATCCCATTGCAGTGGCCTCTCTTGTTGCAGAGCATTGGCTCTGGGTGCATGTGCTCCAGGGTGCTGGCTCATAATTGGACACACTGGTCCAGCTGCTCCATGGCACGTGGGATTTTCCCAGGCCAGGGATCGAACCGGTGCCCCTTCCACTGTAAGGTGGACTCTTTACCCCCTGTACCACCAGGAAGCCCCCAAAGTCATCTTTGACCATTCAGCTGAGCTGAGCCCCAGCTGAATACCACTGTGTAGTTCCATTCAGTGCCATGGAGCAGAAGAATCACTGCTGAGCCCTGTCCAAGTTCCTGATCTATTAAATGGTGAGATATAATAAAACAGCTCTTGTTTTAAATGGCTAAATTTTGGAGTGGTTTATCATATAGCAAAGATAACAGAATCAAGTACAGACAAAATATTAATAAAGTTTATTTCAATATTTTGAATGGGCACAAAGAATTTCAGGGATAAAGGGCTCTCTAGGATCTGACTATCTAGATATTCTTAGAGATCATTATTAGAATATGGGATACAGTCAATCACATATGGTTACTGATTAAAGGCCTGAAGTTCAATTGACCTGTGAAACAGAACTGACTTAAACTTACCTCTTTCCTGCAAGACTACTCTATTGAATTCACTTTACGTTTAGATGGAAAAAACGAGGGAAATATTTGGAAGATAAAAGGTCCCCCCTTCTCCTCCCACTGAATACTGGTAGTGGGTGGAAGGGATATAGGCTGAAAGAATAGGAAGGAGGACTGTAAAACCTAATCTCAAATCTTGACAGTTTCATTTATGGACAAGTCTGTTTTCCTATAGTCATAAGTGAACAAATAAAGGTTTTTCCAGACCCAAGGGATCTTGAA
Source organism: Tragulus kanchil (assembly GCA_022376925.1). Classification (NCBI taxonomy): domain Eukaryota; kingdom Metazoa; phylum Chordata; class Mammalia; order Artiodactyla; family Tragulidae; genus Tragulus; species Tragulus kanchil. The sequence goes on along the minus strand of JAIOJX010000032.1, from coordinate 73,563,014 downwards.
GGGGCCAGCCATGTGCACAGTCTGGGATGCGTAGTCACCAGTCTCAACATTCAGAGCCTTCATGGAGAAGTTCTTTGCTCAGGTCACCCAGCATGTCAGGAGTGGATCTGGAATCAGATCCTGGCTCTCTTGGCCTTTTTTTTTCAGACAGAATTTTCTACTGAAGCATGGTGTTCCTTCACCCTTGTTGCTGAGGACAGAAGCACGTTTAAATCATGACTATCTTGTGGTTCTCTGGAACACTGATTCCCAGATGGCCAGCTTTCTTTTCTGAGTAACCCTCCATCACTCTGAGAAGGTGAAAAAGAGGTGTGTTTCATTGTCTTTGAAAATAGAGCACAGATCTCATAGCTCAGAAAGAGGCATTCCAGTATGGTGAGGAAAATTCCAGAGGGGCCAAGTGTCTGTCCTCAGGTATTTACATTTAAGATGGAGACTATGGCATCTGCTTCCTCCAGTGAATGAGGGAGCCGAGAAGCCATGACTAAGTGAGGTCTGAGCAATGGCAGGGTAAGGCTGCCCCTGGAATCAAGGAGAGGAGTGGAGAGGCCTCGTCAAGCTGGCCTCCTGGAGGAGGTGATAGGCACTTCCTTGGGAAGGAGAAGTGAGGGAGACTATCTAGGAGCAAATTGTATGTGCAGAGTTTCGGAAGCAGACAGAAGCAATGCTTATGTTCAAGACATGATAAGAAAACCACTAGAGATAGAGCGTGGCCCTTGCTGAGGAGGCAGGAGTGGTTTGATCAGAAAAGAGGAGGGAGTGACAGGGTGAGGAATAATGGCGGGAGCCCTGGACCCTTAGGAGGTCTGTCCCTGATCTCTGGACAAGGGGTATGTGTGGTCTGGTCCCAAGGCCGAACCTCCAGCTCTTTCCAGCTCCATCTACGCTCCCAACTCCCATCAACGTCTCCCATCAACCTCAGCAATAATCACCACAGTGCCCACCATGGCTGCCTAGTGTTGAGTGTGTGTTGCATGTGCCAGGTGCCACATGAAGCTCTTTCTGTGCATCTTTGCCTGTGACACTCGCTGGGAGCCCTAAGGGAAACGAGCACCTCATACATGAAGACATGGTGGAATTACAAGTAGAGCTAAGGGCCTCTTGAAAGAGGTTGGCACATCTCCCCACAAAGTCCTTGTTACTCACAAGTGGCAGAGCCAGGAGGGAGCCTTGGCTGTTTCACCTTCATCTGTGGGGCCTCCTGAGGTTGGACCCTGTGGCACTGTGTGGGTCACCTACTTACGAAACCCAGTCCGAGTGCGTGGGTCCCTGCTGAGGTCCATGAGGGCCAGACACAATGGGCTTAAGTGCCGGCAGTGACCCTGTGTGCCCTCCGCCCCACCACTACCTCTCTCTTCCCTTGAGGTAAATCTCTGAGCACCCTGTCCAGGGAGGAGAGGGAAGGAGGGAAGGACAAGGAACTGGCCCTGCTAGTGGGGTTGGGGAAGAGTAAAGCTGTGCCTTCTCGGGTGTGTCCTCAAAGGGCCCCAGCTCCCAGAATCCTAGGGAGAAGCTGCCTTCAGGTGAGGTTTATGCTTGTCTGCCCAGGGTTATGTATTCTATACAAATGCATCCATACAATAAGAATGAAGGGGACTGATCATTTAGGAATTCCTGCCTCTCCATTGCCCCTTTTGCTTCATGAGGCCTCCTGGAGGAGGTGATCGGGGGGGGGCACTTCCTTGGGAAGGAGAAGTGAGGAGACTATCTAGGAGCAAATTGTATGTGCAGAGTTTTGGAAGCAGACAGAAGCAATGCTTATGTTCAAGACATGATAAGAAAACCACTAGAGATAGAGCGTGGCCCTTGCTGAGGAGGCAGGAGTGGTTTGATCAGAAAAGAGGAGGGAGTGACAGGGTGAGGAATAATGGCGGGAGCCCTGGACCCTTAGGAGGTCTGTCCCTGATCTCTGGACAAGGGGTATGTGTGGTCTGGTCCCAAGGCCGAACCTCCAGCTCTTTCCAGCTCCATCTACGCTCCCAACTCCCATCAACGTCTCCCATCAACCTCAGCAATAATCACCACAGTGCCCACCATGGCTGCCTAGTGTTGAGTGTGTGTTGCATGTGCCAGGTGCCACATGAAGCTCTTTCTGTGCATCTTTGCCTGTGACACTCGCTGGGAGCCCTAAGGGAAACGAGCACCTCATACATGAAGACATGGTGGAATTACAAGTAGAGCTAAGGGCCTCTTGAAAGAGGTTGGCACATCTCCCCACAAAGTCCTTGTTACTCACAAGTGGCAGAGCCAGGAGGGAGCCTTGGCTGTTTCACCTTCATCTGTGGGGCCTCCTGAGGTTGGACCCTGTGGCACTGTGTGGGTCACCTACTTACGAAACCCAGTCCGAGTGCGTGGGTCCCTGCTGAGGTCCATGAGGGCCAGACACAATGGGCTTAAGTGCCGGCAGTGACCCTGTGTACCCTCCGCCCCACCACTACCTCTCTCTTCCCTTGAGGTAAATCTCTGAGCACCCTGTCCAGGAAGGAGAGGGAAGGAGGGAAGGACAAGGAACTGGCCCTGCTAGTGGGGTTGGGGAAGAGTAAAGCTGTGCCTTCTCGGGTGTGTCCTCAAAGGGCCCCAGCTCCCAGAATCCTAGGGAGAAGCTGCCTTCAGGTGAGGTTTATGCTTGTCTGCCCAGGGTTATGTATTCTATACAAATGCATCCATACAATAAGAATGAAGGGGACTGATCATTTAGGAATTCCTGCCTCTCCATTGCCTTTCACATCTCCATTTATTTAGGGAACACTTGCTATGTTCCCAGCCAACTGTGGAAGAGATGTGGAGAGGAGGCAGAATAAGTGAAGGGAAAGTTAAGGTTCCTCAAGGAACCTTAAGGAAGGTTTGCACTGGTTGTCCTCAGGGAAGCTTTGCACTGGTTGGGGACTATGGTTTCTAAATATTAAATAACTAGAAGACAATGCCAAATAATATATACTTACACTGTCAATTAAATATGTGTATGTGTGCTAAGGCGCTTCAGTTATGTCTGACTCTTTGCGACCCTACTGACTGTGTGAAGCCCGCCAGGCTCCTCTGTCCGCGGGATTCTCCAGGCAAGAACACTGGAGTGGGTTGCTGTGCTCTCCTTCAGGGGATCTTCCGAACCCAGGGATTGAACCCGTGTCTCCTGCATTGGCAGGCATGTTCTTTACCACTAGTGCCCCCTGGGAAGCTTCAATTAAATATAATCAAGTGTCAAAATATATGCCACAAGTATACTGTCTGGAAGAGAAGCCAGGGTGGGCTTCAATGACTCAGAGTGGAGGGCTTCCTGAGATGCCGAGACTTTGATGGTGGGTGGGAATCTGGAAAGTGAAAGAGGTGAACCAGAGGTGATGTGGAGAGCTGGTGGGGAGTGGGCCTTAACAGGCATGGTGAACAGGCTGGAGACGGTGTGAGCTTGGGAGGTGAGCAGGAAGGCTGCCCACGGGAGGGTGCGGGGCAGAAGAGAACACGTGAGTGTTGGGCAGACCTGGGTTCAAGTCTGGTTCTCCAGGCAACCAGTTGCATGACCTGGGCATGCCGTAACCTTTCTGAACCTCGATTTTCTCACAATATGAAAATATCTGCTATTCAAGGGTTTTCTAAGGATTACAGAGCCCCCCCACCCCGCAAAGTTATTATTACAATTATTTTGAAGACAAACTTGCATAGGTCAGTATGCCCAAATTCTGAAACAGTGACTTGCATCAAATTCTGGTATCAGTCCTTTTATCACTGGGGGCATATACTTAAACTCCTGAGTCTCAACTTCTTCATCTGAAAATAGGGATGACTGTGTCCTGTACTGTACAGGGGGCTGTAAGGATAAGATGACCTGTTTCCTATGGAACACGTAGGAGAGGGCTTGGAACCTAACAAGAGCTAGTAAATGGGAGCCAGCATTGCAGCTACTCCTCCCAAGTCCTGCCAGGGCTTGGCATTGCCATACTGCTGTTGAGGCAGCAAAGGCTCAGAGGATAAGTGACTTGTCCCAGGCCCCCAGGCAGTCCCTGCTGAGCAGAACGTCATCCCTTCTATGAAGGAGGCACAGGAACGGTCCAGGCTGCCTTCCTCCTGTCCCCAGTGGAAACGCAACTCTCCGACTCTGAAGCTCTCAGGGCTTCCAGGAGAAGACTTGTTACAGTGTCACGAACCCTGCGGTGACGCCCTTGAGGGCAAGGCCGCTGCCTTACTCATCTTCCGTGTACCAGCACCTGGCATCCGTCAGACCTGGCAGGTGATCAAGAATACTTGCTGAAAAAAAAAAAAAAAAACTCTGTAGCAGTGTCACGAACCCTGGGATGGAGGAAGGAGTCGACCGGCCCTTGAGGAGCTAAAATATATGCCACAAGTATACTGTCTGGAAGAGAAGCCAGGGTGGGCTTCAATGACTCAGAGTGGAGGGCTTCCTGAGATGCCGAGACTTTGATGGTGGGTGGGAATCTGGAAAGTGAAAGAGGTGAACCAGAGGTGATGTGGAGAGCTGGTGGGGAGTGGGCCTTAACAGGCATGGTGAACAGGCTGGAGACGGTGTGAGCTTGGGAGGTGAGCAGGAAGGCTGCCCACGGAGGGTGCGGGCAGAAGAGAACACGTGAGTGTTGGGCAGACCTGGGTTCAAGTCTGGTTCTCCAGGCAACCAGTTGCATGACCTGGGCATGCCGTAACCTTTCTGAACCTCGATTTTCTCACAATATGAAAATATCTGCTATTCAAGGGTTTTCTAAGGATTACAGAGCCCCCCCACCCCGCAAAGTTATTATTACAATTATTTTGAAGACAAACTTGCATAGGTCAGTATGCCCAAATTCTGAAACAGTGACTTGCATCAAATTCTGGTATCAGTCCTTTTATCACTGGGGGCATATACTTAAACTCCTGAGTCTCAACTTCTTCATCTGAAAATAGGGATGACTGTGTCCTGTACTGTACAGGGGGCTGTAAGGATAAGATGACCTGTTTCCTATGGAACACGTAGGAGAGGGCTTGGAACCTAACAAGAGCTAGTAAATGGGAGCCAGCATTGCAGCTACTCCTCCCAAGTCCTGCCAGGGCTTGGCATTGCCATACTGCTGTTGAGGCAGCAAAGGCTCAGAGGATAAGTGACTTGTCCCAGGCCCCCAGGCAGTCCCTGCTGAGCAGAACGTCATCCCTTCTATGAAGGAGGCACAGGAACGGTCCAGGCTGCCTTCCTCCTGTCCCCAGTGGAAACGCAGCTCTCCGACTCTGAAGCTCTCAGGGCTTCCAGGAGAAGACTTGTTACAGTGTCACGAACCCTGCGGTGACGCCCTTGAGGGCAAGGCCGCTGCCTTACTCATCTTCCGTGTACCAGCACCTGGCATCCGTCAGACCTGGCAGGTGATCAAGAATACTTGCTGAAAAAAAAAAAGTCAAAAACAAACACAAAAAACAACAAAAAAAGAATGCTTGCTGACTTGAGATGAAGCGAGGTGACGGGGGTTGGAGCCCTGGAAAAGGCAGGGCTGGTTGGAAGCCTGCGTCTGGGCTGATGGAGGAAGGAGTCAGATGGCTCCAGGGTTCCAGCCTGGGTGAGATGGGAGAAGGGTGGACCAGCTGGCCGAGCACCAGAAGCTGGGAGAGGCTGATTGGCTTGGATTTGAGAAGAAAGTGGGGAAAAGAGAGATGGAAAGTCAGATTTGGGTATGTTGTGATAGAGAGATGGGAACTCTTTAATTAGGATTCGGGGCTGTGAAAACCCATTAGTGGTTCACCCGCCCCCTCTCTACATGGACTGGCTTGTGACCTGATGTCCAGGTCCCTGCCCTGGACTCATTACTAGTGGGAGATCTGAGGCACACCCAGGAATCCTCAGTGTTCAGAACACGCACACACCAGCTATCAGAGCCCAGAAAAGGGTTTCTGGCCATGGTAGTCGGGGATGAGGAGCCCTGGAATGCCAGGATGAGGAGGTCAGTCTAGGAGAGCTTCCTGGAGGAGGAGAGGCTCGGCTTGGTCAGGAGGGGCAGGTAGCTCCAAAGGAGGGAGACAGAATGTGGGGCAGGGTACTCACTGCAGGAAAGACAGGCTTCCTGCCCTTGGCTGGGATCCTGGACTTGATCCCCTAAGCCATCAGTCAGCGGGGAGCTGGAGGAGGAACACATCACAGCTGCTGTGAGGGGGCCTGAACGAGATCTCTAGGGAAACAGGACAAGAATAGCCATGTAAGGCCCAGCAGCACCGCCCCCTGCGCACTGCCTTCTCTCTTGTGGGGGTTTGCTTTCTGTGGCATGGACACCCCTCTCATGCCTCCTCCTTCCCCCTTCTTCCCACCCTGGCAGCCTGGGGGGAGGCGGGACCACCACATCCCAGTACATGCGGGAGAGCAGCCTTGACAGCGTCTCCCCGACCTCAGCCCTCACGACCAGATCCCCTCCTCGTCCTGACAGGCAAGCGGGGCACCCCCCTCTCCACGTCTCCTGGGCCTCCCTCCACTGTGCCCCCAGCCCTCACCCTCTCCCCTGAGTGGGATGACAGTGATCCAGCCAGAGGGATCCAGAGGTGCAGGGTGAAGGCGGCCCCCTCTCCCTCCCTCTTGGGCCTCTGGCCTGGCTCCTCTCTGAACCCATCCTCCCTCTCTGGCAGGCCCCAGCGCCAGCCCCAGCCCCGCCCCTGTGTGCCCTCAGCTCTCCCCCTTGCCTGGCACTCCCTCTGCCGTGGGAGGGCCCAGCAGCTCCCTGCCCTGACCTGGCCGGTGTGAGTCCTGCAGGGCAGGGGAAGCTGGGCTTCGGGGATTTCCCCGGTCTCTGGCCAGCAGGAAGTCTACTCTTGGAGAGGGGAAACCTTGCTCTTGGCCTCAGGCCAGCTACTAAGCCAGGCCAAAGTTCAGGGGAGGTGCCCGTTTCCCTGGTCAGCTGGGGACTCCCACTGATCTCTGCTCTTTGGGTTTGGGGCTCAGGCCTCAGAGGCCCAGAGAGCAGCTGCGGGTCAGGATGGGAACAGGATGAAGGAAGTGCTGGGGGGCCGTGGGGGAGAGACCTGCACCCCCATCCTGGATTCCCAGCCCCAGCCTGTGAGCAGTGGGGTGGGGGCTTCTGGACGTCTCTCCTCCCGTGCTGCGTGAGTGATGTCAGGCGGGTGTGGCCCGGGCACAGGCCTGATAAGGGGCTGCCGCAGCACCCACGGTGGCCTGGAGCAGAGCGCCACACGGGCAGAGTCCACCCCGGGGCCCGTCCTGACACTTCCAGGAACTGGGGGCAGGAAAGGAGGTGCCTGGAAGCCTTCCTCTGGTGCCTCAGTCTCCCCTCCCCGGGGCTGTGCTGATGGAAGGGGATGAGCCCTGCGAGGGAGGCTGGGAGGAGGGATGGCCTCTTTCCCCAGGGGCTCTCCTCTCCGCATCTCTCTTCAGCCCATACTCCCCGGTGGGCCTGCTCCTGCTCCAAATGAGCCCCCGGGGGCCCCTCAGCAGAAACCCAACAGGGAGAGAGCAAGAGCCAGCTCGAGGGCAGGGCAGATGACCGTGGTGACTGTGCACATTCCGCCCTCAGCCCCCCGCCTCACCTCCAGCCCCCACCAGGCAGTGGCCCCTTTTCAGAGCTCTTCTCAGGGCTGGGCTGGCTCACCCACCGCTTGTGCAGAGGTGGAGGGGAGGGGAGGGAGAAGGAGTGGCAGGGAGGTTAGCTGAGACAGAGGCGGCAGGCCTGGGTGGGCAGGAACCACAGCGTGGCTTGGAGCTGGGGTCAGAGTCAGGTGGGGGCAGGCCTGAGGAGCTGAGATCAGGGAGTTTCCAGGGATGGAGGAGCCACGCGCTGGGCCGGCGCCCCCTGGCGGCCAGTGCTGCGACGGCAGCCGCCCAGTCTCCCTGACCCGCGGCCGTGACCACCTGGGAGGTCTTTCCTGGACCCCTCGACAGCGCCACGAGCACAGCCCTGCGCAGGACGCAGGCAAGGTCCTCACCCGCAAGAGCGGGGTCTGAGAAACTGTAAGGAACCAAGCTCTATTCCAGTGCGGGTCCACTCTTCCACCTCATTTTCTCACGTGACCAGCCAGGGGTAGATCATCACGCAGCCCTCGAGGCCCCTCCTGGCAAGGGCATCCCCAACTTCCAGGTCTAGATGGACCCGATCTGGCTCCCTGTCTCTCCTCTGACCCCAGACTCTCCTATGGCTCTTCTACACTCACATCTGCCTCAGCCGCACTGGCCTCCTGTTCCTGGAACACACCAGGCATGTCCCCTGAGGGCCATTACAAGAGCGGTGACCTCTGCCCGGAAAGCTAGTCCTTACAATGTCCACTCCTTCCAGTTGTTTCTCAGCAGTCTTCTCCTTGACGATGCCTGTTCTGACCTCCTGGTGTTCAATTAAAACCATTCTCCAGAGCCCTTATGCCCTAACATACGACACCATGTCCTTATTTATCATGACTCGTATAGTGTCCTTCTCCTTCTACGGGCATGGTGAGGATAGAGGGCTCGTTGGATCCGTTTCTGGACGAATCCTAAGCACCTGGAGCAGTTACTGGGGCACAATAGGAGCTCCTTAACCATCTGTTGAAGAACTGAGCATACCATTGAGGAGGGCTGGAGGCAGATGGGTTTGGACTGAACTACGTCCCTCAGATTCATATGTTAGAGCCTTAACCCCAATTTGATAGTGTTTGGAGATGGGGCATTTGGGAGGTAATCGAGTTTAGATGAGGTTATAAGAATGGAGTTCTCATGATGGGATTCGTGCCCTCATAAGAAACCAGAGAGTTTTCTCTGACTCCGCTATGCGAGGGCCGAGCACAAAGGCAGCCATCAAAAGCCAGGAAGAGAGCTCACCAGGAAGTGAATCAGCAGGCACACTGATGGTGGACATGCCAGCCTCCAGGTCTGTGAGAACTCTGTGGTGTAAGCCACCTGGTCGCTGGCATTTTTTTTTTCCTAAGTGGCTTATGGAATTTTAGTACCCTGACCAGGGTTTGAACCCGGTCCCTCAACAGAGTGAGCACAGAGACTTAACTACTGGACTTCCAGGAAATTCTCTGGGGCACTTGGTTATGGCAGCCAAAGTAAACTAAGACAGAGGTGTGCCCAAAGAGCTTATATTTAATGAGTAGAAGTAGTTGTGATACTGTAAGGAAAACAGTGTGTCATTAAAAGGGTCACACTGCTGGTGGACTTCCACAGGTGGGCAGGATGAGAAGGAGCTGAGGACGTGTGGAGAGAATACAGCACAGCTCGGCTGCAGCCCTCCCTGCGTCACAAGCTGGCACCCAGTTTACCCACATCAGGAATTCTCAGTATGCTCCTTGGAACATCCATTCTGAGAAATGCTCCTCAAGAAAGGTAGGCAGAGATCAGAGAAATTTAGGCCATGTAGAGACTGATCCCCCTGGAGGAGGCCATGGCAACCCACCCCAGTATTCTTACCTGGAGAATCTCATGGACGGAGGAGCCTGGCGGGCTGCAGTCCCTGGGGTCACAGAGAGTCGGTCACGACTGAAGTGACTGGGCATGCGGGCAGACGGATCCCTTCTGAGATGTTCATAATTCCTGCTCCAGTGGGAACATAACATTCTTCAGTCTGGGATGTCACAACATGTATGACCGTGGGATTGACATTCCTTCTGTCTTTTATCAAGCAAAAGCCCTAACCGTTCTGCTAAATTAGCATTCTGACATCACATACTTTAGAGATGCCGACTTACAAGATAAAGCTCAACTCTGAGGAAGGTATTTAGGGCTTGTGGTCTCTCCCAGTCTCTCCAGACTGGTTTCCAACCTGCCTGATTTTTAACCCATTCCATGCACTTCTCTGTTTGCTCACAGCTCTTGTAGCTCCCCGACCCCCATTGCCCCTGTCCAAACCCCTTCCAGGGTCAGCCCCAGTGCTCACTATCCCACCCTGCCTATGTGCACGGTCTCCCCTCCATCACTGCGTGCTCCATCCAGCCCTGTGTCTCAGTGGCCTTGTTTGGTTTTGTCTGAGGCCCTCTGGACCCGGTCTTTCTAGGCAGGTATAAAGCCAGCTCACTCTGCATCCCCAGGGCCTGTCCCTTGAGCTGCCTCAGTGGACACAGCATGGTGGAGCCAAACAGAAAGGGTTCTCACAGCTCTGCATCTGCAACCTGTGGAAGGGACACCAGCTGCTTTCTGGTTAACCCCTCCACTCCCTTTTGGTAACTTCTCCATGGACACCTCTCTGCTCTCAAACTGCCAAAGACTGAGCATCTTCAATGCGACTGGGTTTCCCCAAAGAGTAATGGTCAAAGATATATATAGATCATTCACAAAATAAAAAATACAAACAGCTAAGAGACATTTGAGAACATGCTGTAACTTACTAGTTGTCATAGAAATGCAAATGAAGCAGTGAGATCACGTAGGGTGTCTGCATCCAGCACTGTGAAATGTTCATACCATCTGCCTCCTTACCCACACCATTCTTTTGTTAAGGACCTTTCTTGACTGTAAAAAATAATACACAGAAAGTATATAACAGTAAGCATACAACTTAATAAATATTATAAAGAAGTACTCAACCTAAGCCCCCAGAATGACACGAAGGAACACCCCTGCACCCCAGGAGTCTCTGTGTCTCCCTTACAAATCACAAGGTCCCTATCTCCAGAGATAAGCACGTCCTTGCTTTTCTCTAGAGTTTGACTACCTCAGTGAAAGTGAAAGTCGTTCAGTCGTGTCCAACTCTTAGCGACCCTGTGGATGAGCCATGGAATTCTTCAGGCAAGAATACTGGAGTGGGGCTTCCCCTGGTGGTCCAGTGGGTAAGGACACCGCCTTACAGTGCAAGGGGCGCCGGCTGGAGCCCTGACCTGGGAAGATCCCACGTGCCGCGGAGCGGCTGGACTGATGTGTCCAGTTACCAAGCCAGAGTTCTGGAGCGCATGCGCCCAGAGCCAGCGCTCTACAACGACAGATGTCACTGCCATGGGAGGCCCACAGGAACCAAAGAACAAAGACGGATGAACATAGAGAAACGAAAGACCAATAGAAGTGGCCTGCCTGCTCCCCTCCCTCCCCAACCCGACCCCCGCCCAAAATAAATAAATAAATAAATCTTAAAAAAAAAAAAAGAATACTGGAGTGGATAGCCGACCCCTTCTCCAGGGGCTCTTCCCAAGCCAGGAATCGAACCGGGGTCTCCTGCATTGCAGGTGGATTCTATACCAGCTGAATTACTTCAGTAGGCACCTGCAAACATGGTCGCTGTTTGGGGTAGTTTGTTTGCCTGTTTGCCTCTCCTGTGTATGAACCAACATAGTTTTTCATACTATGAACATAGATTGTTCACATACAAGAGAAGGCACATGGTTTGTGTCCTCTCTGACATCTTTCACCCAACATCACAGGAACCTTTTATTTTCTATTTCACTCTTTCCCTTTTTCTTAAAGTTCATTTTTTAAAATCTAAGAATACTTGATTTACAATATTGTGCTTGTTTCAGGTGTACAGCAAAGGGATTTTGTCAGTTTTTTCAGATTATATTCCAATCTAGGCTATTACAAGACACTGATTATGGCTCAATGCACTGTACAGTAAGTCCTGTTGCTTATCTATTTTACGTGTAGGAGTTTGGATCCCTTTCCCCTTTGGTAATCGTAAGTTTGTTTTCTGTCTGCAAGTCTGTTTCTAGTATCTAGATTCATTGATATGGTATTTTAGATTACACATAGAAGTGGTATCATAGAATGTTTGTCTTTCTCTGTCTGACTTACTTCACTTAGTATGATAGTCTCTCTCACAGGAGGATGACCCGTGGACAGTTTCTCAAAGAAGTTAAGGTGAGAGAATGAAATCTGAGAAGCCGAGTTCAGGTGAGCGTGCAGGGGCAGGTGGCTGGGGGGTGGGGAGAAGGACAGTGGGACAGGGCAGGGGTCTGTAGAAGGAGCCTTGGCGCTTGAATCCCCTCTCATTCTCTGTCCTTGGAAAATGACCTTTGTGTCCCCACTGCTCAGTGTCCTGTGCCATTTTGCGAGGTAAGTCTTCTGTGATTATCACCATTATATGCTGGATCTCAGGAAGAAATCCTGAAAATTTGTCTGGGTTAAGGGATGGGTCTTCTCAGGCAAACGTACCAAGAGAAGCTGGCAGAAGAGGAAGTGACCTTAGCTCTCTTAACACCCTGTGTAAAGGAGTGACTTCCCTCAGTGACTTGCTGGACACACAAGAGAGGGGCTGTGCCCCGGAGAAAGGATCTGCTCCCTACTTATGAGGAAAGGGGAGGGAGCAGCCTTGACAGTGAGGGGATAGGCCCTAAGAGTCTGGGTGACACGCCAGCGATTCATGAGGTTTCCGAGAGTGCAGGCAGCCCTGCGCAACCAACTTGGGAGACATGGGACATTTGGAAACCCTCTGCCCCAGGGTTAGAGCTAATGACCTCGTGGGACATTGAGCGTGGGTGCAGACTCTCCCAGGAGGAGGAAGAGGAACTCTAACACCAGCTGTGGTGGTGTCTAGGAAAACCAGTATGAGCTCCAGAATGTCCAGGTCAGTGTCCATGTGAGATGCCTGGCGACAGTCAACTGAAGTTCACCGAGTCCACGGATGGAGTCCTGTGCTCAGGTGTGAGAGAAAACACGGCCCTTAGCCGACAGCCCATCGCTGTCCCTTGAGCTGAGCCTGCACGGGTCCTGGGTGTTGGCCTTGCTGGGGCAGGTGTGAAGCAGGAGCTCGCGAGGTTAAGTCAGGGATGGTAGGAGGAGGGAACCTTGGCTGCAAGAACCTCTGGGAACTGGATGGTGGGCAGGCTGAGGAGCAGAGGTCAAAGCACGCAGATGCCTCTGAGCACCGACTAGAGTCAGCTGGGGAAAGATTCCTTCTGGGGAAAGATTAGCTCAGAGGCCAAGGCCCTTTATCTTCAGTGATACCTGTAACAGGAATTCTCTGTTTCAGGTGGAAGCTGAGTCATCCTCACGCCCAGCAAATGTTTATTCCGCACCCACTTCCTGAAGGGCCGTGGGAAGCCTGAGGACACAAGTGGTAATAAGACTGTCCTGCTCTCGGGGCTCCATTTCCTGTGGAGGCCACGGACCCCACCTGCAGCTGGACCACGACCAGAGTCCTCATGGTGGGGTCTCTAGCCTTGCTGCTCTCCCGTGTTTCCCTCGTGTGGCTGTGGCTGTGGCACTGGGCTCTGCCCACATTCCCTGGATCCCGCTGGCCCTGCTCTCCTGGCCTCACGCTCAGTCAGCTTGGCCCAGCTCTGCCTCTCTGCTCATGGGGCTTCTCCACACCCCTCCTGTTGGCTGGCGGAGTCTTGATCTTGTAGATGGTTTACCAGGAGCTCACAGCTGCTGACTCTGTCGTCAATCTTTCCTCCAGGCTTCCGTTGTCAAAGTCCATCCTCTTAGGGCCTGGCAACATGATTTACAACCCCCCTCCTGTACTCACCTGCACCCTCTGCACACTGAGTTGTGCAGCTGGAAGGGGCCACAGAGGGAGTTAGCTCTCTTCTTAGTACCACTTGCTTTCCTCTCGTATGCTGAGATCCCCCAACCTTACTTGAATGACTGGAGACATATGAGGAGGGATCTGGGGAAAACCTAGGCAGACAGTGGGCTCACTTATCCCCTCCCCTCATGCTGTCATGCTCTTAGTAAACTTTTATGCGTGAAAAGCTCTTTTTTTTTTTTCTTTAAAAATGAATCTTAAGGCCATTTCTTTTTTTTTTTTTTTGCGTCTCCTTACCTGAAGGACTGTTGATCTGGAACACGTCAGTGTGGACTTTGGAAGGCCGGGTCATGCACTGGACCAGAAGGCTGCCTGCGCGTGTTCCTGAGACTCTGCTGATGCTGGAAGGCGCCTTACAAGGAACTGGTCTTAAGGCCATTTCTAACATCCTTAGCGCACTCACATGCCGTCTCGGGAGCCTGCCTCCCACATCACGCTGGACCAGTCTCCTCCAACTTACACCTGTCTTGCCCTCTCAGGCAGAGACCCTGGCCACAGACCCCGGAGCTGCATCTCTCCCGGTTCCTGCAGCCCCTACTCCTCCTGGTGGTGGTGGTGTGCGCTGCCCCCTGCAGGTCATCCTGCGCGTTTCCTCCAAGAGGGCTTTAGTTCAGTTTTCCCAAGTTCTGATTTCCTCTCCTACGTGAAAGAAAATAAATGTAAGGCAGCACAGACAACTGAACTCCCATGGGGTCGCGAAGAGACGGACACGGCTTAGCGACTGAACAACTTCTTTTTTTTTTTTTCTGGTATAATACAATGCTGACGTGTTGTTGGAACGCCTCCTTTCGGGCAACTACGAGCGTCAGTTCGACCTTCGGCCGCCAGGGGCACTAGTGCCCAGGCGCTGCCAGTAGGCAGGGTGGAAGGATGGTTTGAGCGAGGCTTGGGTGCTGGTTGCAGGTGGTGCTGTGGAACCCGGAGTCTTTCCTTTTCGCTCTCAGACTTGAGCACGGGGCTCAGAACAGAGAAAGTGGGAGGGGTGGCGGGTTGACAGTAAGGCGGCAGCACAAGTGTAAACCAGGATTCAGCGATTAGAAATTAAGTCCTGGGCAAAATGAGCTCATTTTGAGTGAGAGGGCTGGGATCTGGGTGAGAAATCAGGGACACGGTCTGAATGTGGGAGAAGCCTAGGTTAGGGATTAGGGTAGGCGGAGGTCCACGTCTCAGATTGGGGCTGGGAGAGAATTCTTTCGGGCTAAAAGTGATAGGGGTTACTGGAAAGAGGGGGAGGACCATTGAAGAGCCTGTGTTTCAAAATGAACTTTTGGCACCAATGAGAAACTTCTGGGTTAAATAGTTTCAAAGAGGAGAATGAGGGAACTTCTCCTCCATCCTGTGAGACAGATTCTGAGAGGTGAGGGCAGATTGGCTGGACCGGGGCTTTCCTGGGGCTGGGGTTCATTCAGGGAGAAATGCCCTGTTTTGGAGAGAATATGTCGATCCCTGGAAATAAGACTGCTTTGAAGGACTGAGAGAAGATCACATGTCAGCAGCAAGTCCAGCTGCCGCAGTTATGTGGCAGGCATCCTTTCCACTGTTGCTTCTTCATCTCTCTGAGTTGTTTTTCTCTGCAGAACAGGGATCCCCGCCTCTCAGGTCAGTTTGGAGACAGACTGAGATGGATGACGGATAAACCCTGTAGGGCCCTTCCCAGCTGGTTCTCATCTTGAGCACTCACAGCTGGACACCTGCCTGCGGGGGTTGGAAGTCTGGCTTTCCCTTCCCCCACTGTGTGACCCTGGGTGTCACCCAACCTCTGCACTTCTGATTTCTCATGATTCCAGTGAAAATGTTAAGTGGACAGACCTCATGAAACTGTTGTAAGGATCTTTAAGGTGGTTCCTAAAAATGGCCTCCATAGACTGTTTTCATTTCAAAGTTTCTTAATCTTGTTCTTTAGGAATGTTGGAATATTACAACTGTACTTAAGTGTGGGTACCGATCAGCATCACTTCTTCTTTTTTTTTTTTTAGTATTTATTTATTTTTGGATAGTCTGGATTTTCACTGCTGCAGGCTCTTCTCTAGTAGCAGGGAGTGGGGGCTACTCTCTAGTTGAGGTGAGCAGGCTTCTTGTTGTGGTGACTTCTCTTGTTGTGGAACTCGAACTCTAGTGCACACGGGCTTCAACTGTTGCACTACATGGACTCAATAGTTGCGACTCTGAGGCTCTAGAGCACAAGCTCAATAGCTGTGGCTCATGGGCTTAGTTGCTCCACAGCACGTGGGATCTTCCCGGATCAGGGATCAAACATGTGTCTCCTGCATTGGCAGGCGAACTCTTCACTGAGCTACCAGGGAAGCTCCCGATCAGCTTCACTTCTGTGTCTGTGGGAAGTTACCTTTGAATGAAATCTCCTGCAGGGCATGATTATACACTATACACATGGCCGTGGAACACATAACCATTGGGAACACACCCATCTGATGGGTCTGGAGTTGGGGACTCATGAGGTTAATCACACAGATCCATTAAACATGGCATGCCCCTGTTCAACATCACTTTGGTTTTCCGAGTCCTGCAGAAACCTTTAGGAAGGATCCCCTGCTTTGAAGGACTGAGAGAAGATCACATGTCAGCAGCAAGTCCAGCTGCCGCAGTTATGTGGCAGGCATCCTTTCCACTGTTGCTTCTTCATCTCTCTGAGTTGTTTTTCTCTGCAGAACAGGGATCCCCGCCTCTCAGGTCAGTTTGGAGACAGACTGAGATGGATGACGGATAAACCCTGTAGGGCCCTTCCCAGCTGGTTCTCATCTTGAGCACTCACAGCTGGACACCTGCCTGCGGGGGTTGGAAGTCTGGCTTTCCCTTCCCCCACTGTGTGACCCTGGGTGTCACCCAACCTCTGCACTTCTGATTTCTCATGATTCCAGTGAAAATGTTAAGTGGACAGACCTCATGAAACTGTTGTAAGGATCTTTAAGGTGGTTCCTAAAAATGGCCTCCATAGACTGTTTTCATTTCAAAGTTTCTTAATCTTGTTCTTTAGGAATGTTGGAATATTACAACTGTACTTAAGTGTGGGTACCGATCAGCATCACTTCTTTTTTTTTTTTTAGTATTTATTTATTTTTGGATAGTCTGGATTTTCACTGCTGCAGGCTCTTCTCTAGTAGCAGGGAGTGGGGGCTACTCTCTAGTTGAGGTGAGCAGGCTTCTTGTTGTGGTGACTTCTCTTGTTGTGGAACTCGAACTCTAGTGCACACGGGCTTCAACTGTTGCACTACATGGACTCAATAGTTGCGACTCTGAGGCTCTAGAGCACAAGCTCAATAGCTGTGGCTCATGGGCTTAGTTGCTCCACAGCATGTGGGATCTTCCCGGATCAGGGATCAAACTCGTGTCTCCTGCATTGGCAGGCGAACTCTTTACCACTGAGCTACTAGGGAAGCTCCCGATCAGCTTCACTTCTGTGTCTGTGGGAAGTTACCTTTGAATGAAATCTCCTGCAGGGCATGATTATACACTATACACATGGCCGTGGAACACATCTAACCATTGGGAACACACCCATCTGATGGGTCTGGAGTTGGGGACTCTGAGGTCAGCTAGGTGGAGGCCTCCAAAGTCACACAGATTCCACATTAACCAGCAATTGCTGCAGTCTGCCCCTGTTTTCCAAGTCATTGGAGCTGATGCTCCTTTCTTGGGCAGGAGGCCACCAGAGAGTGGCCTGAAGGAGAGAGCCAGAAAATTTCATATCATCACTGAAACTCCCTTGGCAGCAACGTTTCAAATTCCTTAAAGATACCGTGGAAGAAAGCCTTCTAGAAATTGAAAAAGACCAGAGGCAGAATTGGAGCCAGATGCCCCGAGGGGATCTTCAGAATGCAAGGGCGACTCCATCACTGCAGGAACTGAGCTGAAGGCGGGGTGTTCCGTGGAGAACAGGTTCAGTAGGGCTAGTTGTCACTTTTTGTTTGAAGCAAAAAATGCCGAACACGACCCTTTTCTTCTTTAGTGGTTTTTTTTTTTTTTAATTTTGGCCTCTTTTATTGGTCTTCCATTTATTTATTTTCATCCATCTTTGTTCTTTGGCTTGTGTGGGCCTCCTATACAGGGGCCTCTTTCATTGCAAAGCACTGGTTCTGGGCACATGTGCTTCAGAGCCCTGGCTCGTAATTGGACACATCGGTCCAGCTGCTCCATGGCACGTGGGATCTTCCTGGGCCAGGGATCAAACTGGTGCCCCTTGCACTGAAGGTTGATGAGGATTTAGGAAAATGGACACACATGCTGTTGAGTTTTAATTTGACAAAAAATTAAGCAAAATGTGATTTATTTATTATTAAATAGATATATTTTAAAAATACTTATTTATTTGACTGTGCTGGGGCTTAGTTGCAGTATGTGGGCTCTAGCTCCCTGACCAGGGCTCAAACCCAGGCCTCCTGCACTGGAAGCCTGGAGTCTTAGCCACTGGGCCACCAGAGACAACCTTTAAATAGATATTTATTAAAATATGCAATGTGTATACCCTTTACTCCAACAATTTACCCTTTAGGAAAACGAAGATCACAATCATAAATATATAAATAAGTTCAGTGCACCATTTTTAGTAATAAGAAGCAGTTCAAACGTCCAGCAATAGGGAATGATTTAAAGAACGAAAGAATGTCATTGTCAGGACAAATGAGTAAACCTAGATGTATCACCAAGTGAAGATGTCCAAGATATGCTTGTCAATGGAAAAATTACAGAACTATATTCTATAGTCTCAGTTTTGCCAAAACAAATAGATACATACATGTAAATAGGTGTCTGTACAGGAAACAATCTAGGCTATACGCAGGTTAGCTGTACTGCTCATTCAAAGATGGCAAATTGGTCAGGGTTTGCCTATTCACTTTCTGCAACGTACACGTCTATATTATTTGAATCTTTATAGTGCTTAGTCACATTTTGAAAAAAAAATACTTTACTGTTATTTTTTAAGGAGCAGTTTATGTTCATGGCAAAACCACGTGGAAGGTGCAGAGATTTCCCGTATACCCTCGGTGCCCTCCCAATGCATAGCCTCCCCCATTTCCATGACCCCGGTCAGGGGGAGCATTTGTTAAACTAACTTGCCTACGTGGACACATCAGAATCACCCAGATCCCATAGTTTGTGTTGGGTTCACTCATGGTGCTGTCCATTCTATGGGTTTAGACAAGTGTGCAATGACTTGTATGTACCTTATAGTATCAAACTGAATATTTTCACTGCCCTGAAAATCCTCTATGCTCCACCTCTTCCTGCCTCAGTATCTTGCTTATTCCTGGCAAGCAATGATCATTTTCCTGTCTCCACAGATTTGATCATAAATGGGTGTTGGTACTTTCTCTTGGGTTAAAGAAAACTCCAAGGGCAAACATTTACTTGATTACCTCATCTATAAGGTAGGAAGAGAAGGCTTACCCTAAACCAACCCTGATGGCGTCTTTACCTTGAACTTCTAGCCTCCAAATGAGAAAGCAAATGTCTGTTGTTAAAGGCACCCTGTTTGTGGTAGTTTGAGTGGGGGCCTGAGCTGTCCAAGAGGCTCCATATTTTTTTCACTACTTGTGTGAAATTGTTGCATTTCCTTTTTTTGTGATCTGTTTGTTCCTGTCCTCTGGCTGCATAATAAAACCTACAGTTTATCTATTTGCTCAGATTTAATGACATTCTCTTCTAGTTAAAAAAGTGCACCATTTTTAGTAATAAGAAGCAGTTCAAACGTCCAGCAATAGGGAATGATTTAAAGAACGAAAGAATGTCATTGTCAGGACAAATGAGTAAACCTAGATGTATCACCAAGTGAAGATGTCCAAGATATGCTTGTCAATGGAAAAATTACAGAACTATATTCTATAGTCTCAGTTTTGCCAAAACAAATAGATACATACATGTAAATAGGTGTCTGTACAGGAAACAATCTAGGCTATACGCAGGTTAGCTGTACTGCTCATTCAAAGATGGCAAATTGGTCAGGGTTTGCCTATTCACTTTCTGCAACGTAACGTCTATATTATTTGAATCTTTATAGTGCTTAGTCACATTTTGAAAAAAAAATACTTTACTGTTATTTTTTAAGGAGCAGTTTATGTTCATGGCAAAACCACGTGGAAGGTGCAGAGATTTCCCGTATACCCTCGGTGCCCTCCCAATGCATAGCCTCCCCATTTCCATGACCCCGGTCAGGGAGCATTTGTTAAACTAACTTGCCTACGTGGACACATCAGAATCACCCAGATCCCATAGTTTGTGTTGGGTTCACTCATGGTGCTGTCCATTCTATGGGTTTAGACAAGTGTGCAATGACTTGTATGTACCTTATAGTATCAAACTGAATATTTTCACTGCCCTGAAAATCCTCTATGCTCCACCTCTTCCTGCCTCAGTATCTTGCTTATTCCTGGCAAGCAATGATCATTTTCCTGTCTCCACAGATTTGATCATAAATGGGTGTTGGTACTTTCTCTTGGGTTAAAGAAAACTCCAAGGGCAAACATTTACTTGATTACCTCATCTATAAGGTAGGAAGAGAAGGCTTACCCTAAACCAACCCTGATGGCGTCTTTACCTTGAACTTCTAGCCTCCAAATGAGAAAGCAAATGTCTGTTGTTAAAGGCACCCTGTTTGTGGTAGTTTGAGTGGGGGCCTGAGCTGTCCAAGAGGCTCCATATTTTTTTCACTACTTGTGTGAAATTGTTGCATTTCCTTTTTTTGTGATCTGTTTGTTCCTGTCCTCTGGCTGCATAATAAAACCTACAGTTTATCTATTTGCTCAGATTTAATGACATTCTCTTCTGGTGAAGGAAGAATACGGCATTTGTCTGATCAGATGTACTGTTTTTTTAAGAAACATTTTTATTATCTGTTTCTTTTTGGCCGTGCTAGGTCTTCATTGCTTTGCAGGGGCTTTCTCTAGTTACAGTGAGTAGGGGGCTAGTCTTCGTCGTAGTGCACGGGCTTATCCTTGTGGTGGGGTTTCTCTTGTGGAGCACAAGTCTAGGCGTGCAGGTTTCAGTAGTTGGGTCACACAGGCTTCAGTAGTTGGGGCTCATGAGTCTAGAGTGTGGGGTCAGCGGTTGTGGTGCATGGGCTTAGTTGCCCCACTGTATGTGGAATCTTCCTGGACCAGGGTTCAAACCTGTGTCCCCTGCTTTGGCAGGCAGATTCTTATCCACTGCGCTGCCAGGGAAGTTCACTGGTACACCAGGGAAGTGCAATATTAAAGCAATTAAAAAAAATTAATTTGGGCTTTCCTGGTAGTCAGTGGTGAGGAGTTCACCTACCAATGCAGGAGACGTGGGTTTGATTGCTGATCTGGGAGGATCCCGCATGCTGTGGAGCAACTGAGTTTGTGAGCCACAACTATTGAGCCTCTGCTCTAGAGCCTCAGAGCTGCAGCTGTGGAGCCCATGTGCTGCAACTACGGAAGCCTGTGTGCCTTAGAGCCCGAGTTCCACAACAGAAGTCACCGCAACAAGAAGCCTGCTCACCTTAACTAGAGAAGAACCTGCAGCCGCGGTGAAAACCCAGAGTAGGGCTTCCCTGGTGGTCCAGTGGGTAAGGACACCGCCTTGCAGTGCAAGGGGCGCCGGTTGGATCCCTGGCTTGGGAAGATCCCACATGCCGCGGAGCGGCTGGACCGATGTGTCCAATTACCGAGCCGGAGCTCTGGAGCGCATGCGCCCAGAGCCGGTGCTCTGCGACAACAGAGGCCACCGCGATGGGAGGCCCACACGGGCCGAAGAACAAAGATGGATGAAAAATAAATAAATGAAAGACCAATAGAAGTGGTCCGCGCCCCCCACAAAGAAACCATTAAAAAAAAATTAAAAAAAAACAACCCAGAATAGTCAAAAATAAACAAATACATAAAATTAAAAATTTCTTTTAATTTCATCACGTGCATTATTTTTTAAAAACAATAATTATTTTTATTTTTTTGGTTGTTCCAGGTCTTGGTCACTGAGCAGGCTTTCTCTAGTTGTGGTGAGCAGGGGCTACTCTCTAGTTTCTGTGCATGGGCTTCTCATTGTGGTGGCTTCTCTTGTTGCAGAGCTTGGGCTCTAGGTGTGTGCCTTCTGTAACTGTGGCTCTTGGGCTCTAGAGCACAGGCTCAATAGCTGTGGCCCAT
This sequence comes from Tragulus kanchil, assembly GCA_022376925.1. Classification (NCBI taxonomy): domain Eukaryota; kingdom Metazoa; phylum Chordata; class Mammalia; order Artiodactyla; family Tragulidae; genus Tragulus; species Tragulus kanchil. The sequence goes on along the minus strand of JAIOJX010000032.1, from coordinate 73,541,506 downwards.
AGGCTTAGTTGCTTCACAGCATGTGGGATCTTCCTGCACCAGGGATCAAATCTGTGACTTCTGCATTGGCAATAGGATTCTTTGCCACTGAACCACCAGGGAAGCCCGAACAAGTGTACTATTGATATACATTTACATTTTTATTTTATTGTCAATAAGCTCCAGTGACTCAAAATCCAGAAATGAGTTGGTGAAGGAATTAGTGTCTATCCTCAGCTGCTTTATATCCCCAAGGACAGTTTTTAAAAGGAAGTTAGGAAAACGTGTTGCCATGTGGGGTTGCTGCTGGAAACCTGGTCTAGTGGTAGAGCCAACCCTTCACAAGAGAGGCACCTCCTGGAGAATGGATTCTGGAGACTAGGCTGTGGGTGGAACATCTGTGGCCTCATGGGGCATGTGCACAGGCCCCACTTTCTAAACCCAGAGACTCCTCAAGTAGGAACACATCCCCAGTGCTGTGACAGCTTGCAGACTCAGGTAAGTTCTGATATTTGTCCAGAGCCACTCAGGTAATAAGTAAACAAGATGAGATTCAGACCTCTTGAGTAAATAAGGTGCGGCACTGGCCCATCAGGGAGGATTTGTAAGCTCAAGGACACTGGTCAGAACTTAAACAATGCTGGCCTCTGTGTGTTCTTGGAATCGAGGTTACAGCTATCTACCCACCAGCAAGGTGTTTTCAGTTGGGTCCGAAAGCTTTAGGAAGTTCCCGAATGTGGGAGAAATAGCTCCACCCTGACCATCACAGGATTTGTGCCTAGCAAGTCCCTTTGTCGTTGGGGAGAGACTTTGTTAATGGGATGGGGGTGTCTAGAGTCTCTGGTTTGATAACTGTCCCCTGACTGGGGAGTATTTCATTAAAAATAAATAACTGGGTTTTTACTTAGTCTTTGAAATAATTTTGTCCCATGAGAGTATCACCAAGAGTATCCTTTTTTTTTTTTTTAAAGTGTGTGTATATATATTTGTACAAGCTTAGAAAGTACAGTAAAGGCAGAGGTAGATAGAAAGTTTCCAATCACACAAATGAGAAACAAACAACATCCAAGCCTTTACACTAAGAAGTTGGTGGTGGTGGTTGTGGTTTAATAACTAAGGCGTGTCCATCTCTGTAGATGGCTCCTCTGTCCATGGGATTTCCCAGGCAGAAATACTGGAGTGGGTTGCCATTTTCTTCTCCAGGAAGAGTATCCCTTTTATTGAAATATTGTGAAGATCGAGAGCTTTGGGACATGAAGTGCTGTGGATGACTGTGGCCTCTGAGATTCTTCCTCTTGGAGTGAAGGGAGCCCTGAAAACAGAGTTGAGAAGATGAGGGTAAGGATGAACTAAGGGAACCTGCAGAGGCAGGAAGATGATATTTATTAGGTTCTGGGAACTCAAGAGGGATAAACCTGGTCTAGTGGTAGAGCCAACCCTTCACAAGAGAGGCACCTCCTGGAGAATGGATTCTGGAGACTAGGCTGTGGGTGGAACATCTGTGGCCTCATGGGGCATGTGCACAGGCCCCACTTTCTAAACCCAGAGACTCCTCAAGTAGGAACACATCCCCAGTGCTGTGACAGCTTGCAGACTCAGGTAAGTTCTGATATTTGTCCAGAGCCACTCAGGTAATAAGTAAACAAGATGAGATTCAGACCTCTTGAGTAAATAAGGTGCGGCACTGGCCCATCAGGGAGGATTTGTAAGCTCAAGGACACTGGTCAGAACTTAAACAATGCTGGCCTCTGTGTGTTCTTGGAATCGAGGTTACAGCTATCTACCCACCAGCAAGGTGTTTTCAGTTGGGTCCGAAAGCTTTAGGAAGTTCCCGAATGTGGGAGAAATAGCTCCACCCTGACCATCACAGGATTTGTGCCTAGCAAGTCCCTTTGTCGTTGGGGAGAGACTTTGTTAATGGGATGGGGGTGTCTAGAGTCTCTGGTTTGATAACTGTCCCCTGACTGGGGAGTATTTCATTAAAAATAAATAACTGGGTTTTTACTTAGTCTTTGAAATAATTTTGTCCCATGAGAGTATCACCAAGAGTATCCTTTTTTTTTTTTTTAAAGTGTGTGTATATATATTTGTACAAGCTTAGAAAGTACAGTAAAGGCAGAGGTAGATAGAAAGTTTCCAATCACACAAATGAGAAACAAACAACATCCAAGCCTTTACACTAAGAAGTTGGTGGTGGTGGTTGTGGTTTAATAACTAAGGCGTGTCCATCTCTGTAGATGGCTCCTCTGTCCATGGGATTTCCCAGGCAGAAATACTGGAGTGGGTTGCCATTTTCTTCTCCAGGAAGAGTATCCCTTTTATTGAAATATTGTGAAGATCGAGAGCTTTGGGACATGAAGTGCTGTGGATGACTGTGGCCTCTGAGATTCTTCCTCTTGGAGTGAAGGGAGCCCTGAAAACAGAGTTGAGAAGATGAGGGTAAGGATGAACTAAGGGAACCTGCAGAGGCAGGAAGATGATATTTATTAGGTTCTGGGAAATGGACCAGTAAAAGAGGAGTCAAGAGCAAAGAGAAGGGCAATAAACACCTATTGAGTATTTACCCAATGACCCAGAAATCATTATGCCCATTTTACAGATGAAGAAACTGAGGCTCAAGAAGTCAACTTGCTGAAGGTCAGACAGCTAATAGCTGCCAGAACTGTTACCTGAATCTGATGCCAGTGCCCCACGTCCTTCCATGATACCAGGCGGCCTCTCAGAAATCATGGTTTTGATTCTCACCAGGCCTGCAACAGCTCTAAAGTTTCCCTCAAGTCCATGTAACAGGGTTAACATGCCTTTTGGGCAATTCTGAGATGAACCACTGGGTGGCGACATTGTCTGACAGGCTGCTTCCCTGGGAGGATGGGAGGAGGAAAACCTGTTGGAGTTGCCCTGTACTGGGTGCTTTCTGCGCCATATTTACTTAGTTCTCTCAACAAGTGTGGGGAGGAGGACACTGAGGCCACGATTACCCAGCCTGAGGCAGAAGCAGGAATGGAATCAGTTTGTGTCTGCAAAGTCCTGCCGCTCAGCACAGAGGGCTTCCAAAGAGAAAGTCCTTCTGTGCTCTCAGGATACACAGTCTGGTGGGCGGGGAGGCAGCGGATCCATTGCACCTGGGCCCGGGGTGTCTAGCGAAGGAGAAACGTGGTGAGGGGTGTTAGTCCTTTGTTTTGGTTATGGAAGGGGAGAGTTAGGGTGTAAGGTGGAATAAAGTACAGTGGGGCTTCCCAATTGGCGCTGGTGGTAAAGAGTCTGCTGGCCAACGCAGAAGATGTGAAAGACATGGGTTCGATCCCTGGGTCAGGAAGATCCCCTGGAGAAGGGCATGGCAACCCACTCCAGTATGCTTGCCTGGAGAATACCATGGACAGAGGAGCCTGGTGGGCTACAGTCCATGGGGCCACGAAGAGTCGGAGGCTACTGAGCACACACAAAGTACAGTTAAAATCACTCTTGTGGATCCCCAGGCTGCTGCTGTGATGTAGACAGATGTAGCACCCTTGGAAAATCATCCTCCTGCTTTGGGAGAGACTCTCTTTCCTTCCTGGTAAACACGTGGCTGTACTTCTGGGCAGAGCTACATGAACATGTGTGTGTAGATTGAAATGTAAGATTCCCCTCCAGACAATGATACCTGGAACTGGCTTGTGAGAGCTGGATTTACGCATCTTTTCCCAAGTCTGTGCTCAGTGTCAGCATGCTGGTGGTTAGAAATGAGCCATGGAGGAAGTATCCATACCAGAGGGATTGGGAAGTGCTAGAGACCAGGGCCTTCTCTTTTTGAAGAGTCAGCCTCCGTTCCAGCATAGCCCTGCCCCTGGCGAAGGTGGGAGGGACCAGAGAGATGGACAAGAGACCGAAGGGAGCCCGTGGATTTACAGCTTCCATCTCAAGCTCTCTCCAAGCCTGCAGTTTGTGAAGAGAGCAGGTTCTCCTAGAGTGGAGTTGCTGCACAACTGAAATTGCTGTTTTCCTTTTGCTTCTTTATTGTTATTGAGAGCAAATAGCTGAGTATAAAACATGCATAAGCTGTGTGTACACTGGAAGCAAGATGGTGGACATGGATGCGTCTTTGGGGCCCAATGCATGATGGCCTCTGCCTGGTCCTAAAGAGCTGGGGTGCCCACAGGGTACACGGCAACTGTGGGGTTAACTGTGGAGGGATGGAGCACACGTGATGTTCACCTCAGGACTCAGTGACCACAGCAGATGGTGACTGGACAGGAAAGGAAGGCGCTGGCCACGTGCTCCTTATAGATGTGCTAAGTCAATATTTGCTGAGTGGAAGGTGGTCACAGGTGGCATGTGCCCATTTAGTTGAAAGCTGCCTGTCTATTTCAAGAGCGTGTGTGACACCCCAGCGTCCTGGGGTGGATGGGACCAGTGAGTCAACAGGACACCTGCTCTCAGGTGCCAACCTTGACCTGCACTGGCCCGAGAGTGGGGGCTCCTTGCCTCCTGTTCACAGGGCCTGGGGTCTGTATCAGAAGAGGGAGGGCAAGAGCCGGTGATGCTCAATTATATTTTAATTTTTAGTAGTTAGTATTTTAATTTTTCTATTTGTTCAGGAATTATTTTGTGATCTTCTGTTGAAATAAAATTTTTTGTATATAGTTGTTTACTTTCGGTTGTGATTATCGTAGGCATTTTATTTGTGACACCATAACATCATTCTGGTTATTTGTAAGTAACAAATCTTTTATTTTGTTTTTTTTATGTAATCATCTGTAATAATTTTCCCATGGATTTTCCCTGAAATTTCCCCTCCAGACAATGATACCTGGAACTGGCTTGTGAGAGCTGGATTTACGCATCTTTTCCCAAGTCTGTGCTCAGTGTCAGCATGCTGGTGGTGAGAAATGAGCCATGGAGGAAGTATCCATACCAGAGGGATTGGGAAGTGCTAGAGACAGGGCCTTCTCTTTTTGAAGAGTCAGCCTCCGTTCCAGCATAGCCCTGCCCCTGGCGAAGGTGGGAGGGACCAGAGAGATGGACAAGAGACCGAAGGGAGCCCGTGGATTTACAGCTTCCATCTCAAGCTCTCTCCAAGCCTGCAGTTTGTGAAGAGAGCAGGTTCTCCTAGAGTGGAGTTGCTGCACAACTGAAATTGCTGTTTTCCTTTTGCTTCTTTATTGTTATTGAGAGCAAATAGCTGAGTATAAAACATGCATAAGCTGTGTGTACACTGGAAGCAAGATGGTGGACATGGATGCGTCTTTGGGGCCCAATGCATGATGGCCTCTGCCTGGTCCTAAAGAGCTGGGGTGCCCACAGGGTACACGGCAACTGTGGGGTTAACTGTGGAGGGATGGAGCACACGTGATGTTCACCTCAGGACTCAGTGACCACAGCAGATGGTGACTGGACAGGAAAGGAAGGCGCTGGCCACGTGCTCCTTATAGATGTGCTAAGTCAATATTTGCTGAGTGGAAGGTGGTCACAGGTGGCATGTGCCCATTTAGTTGAAAGCTGCCTGTCTATTTCAAGAGCGTGTGTGACACCCCAGCGTCCTGGGGTGGATGGGACCAGTGAGTCAACAGGACACCTGCTCTCAGGTGCCAACCTTGACCTGCACTGGCCCGAGAGTGGGGGCTCCTTGCCTCCTGTTCACAGGGCCTGGGGTCTGTATCAGAAGAGGGAGGGCAAGAGCCGGTGATGCTCAATTATATTTTAATTTTTAGTAGTTAGTATTTTAATTTTTCTATTTGTTCAGGAATTATTTTGTGATCTTCTGTTGAAATAAAATTTTTTGTATATAGTTGTTTACTTTCGGTTGTGATTATACGTAGGCATTTTATTTTTGTGACACCATAACATCATTCTGGTTATTAGTAACATGTAACAAGTCTATTTATTTTGCTATCTTAATTTTATATCTCGCTTTCCTGAGTTTTTTTTTTTTGTAATCATCTGTAATAATTTTCCCATGGATTTAAGTGAAAAATTAAATAGTCTATAAAGAATAATATAACTCTCTCTTTTGAAATTTTTGTCCCTCATTTCTTTCTTTGGTCTAACTGTGTTAAGTATGTGTTCACCAAAAAGTGGGAATGAAGCAAGTTGTAGAGACCAACCATTTTACCAAGAGAGCTGCAAGAGCTTCACACAGTAGTGAAGCTACGTCTGTTTATACATCCATGTGGTCTGTGAGGTCTCTGACTCCTGTTCTCTCTCCTTCATATCTAAAGAAATTTATTCAGCCGACTTAGAAAGGAATTATAGAAAAGATTCTTTACCGAGATCAGGGAGATGGAGCCTTAAAAGATCTGGGTTCCTGTTTCAGTTCTTTCCAGCTGCCCTTCTGGAATCGATAAAACATGGATTTAGGAAACAGACCAATCCGGGGATGACTGAGAGGCTGGGGAAGAGCAGCTCAGTACAGCTCTTCTCACCTCACCTCCACCAGCCTGTCCTGGCCTTGGGGAGGCCTGCAGACCTATGTCTGTGAAGTTTCTCCACTGCAAGCTTTTAAAGAACTAAGATGAAATATCATTTAATGCCATACGCTGTAAATGTGTTAAAAATTATTCTTTTAAGTCAAGGATAATAGTTCACTAGTTTGGCCAACCTGGGTTCTTAATGCGAACGGACTCATCAATAACCCAACCCTTGCTGAGTCTACTTTAATCCGAGATGTGTTTAGAGGAAGTTTTTGTTTCATCACTGTTCAAGGAATGGAAGGGACATGGTGGTTAGAGCCAGTGGGACCCCCCGTCTCCCTGCCCTCCCCTCTCGTGTGGGACCACACACCGTCTTGTCACTGTGGCTCTAAATCTGCTTGTAGTTGGGATGATGTCTGCTTGGGCAAGTTAGGAACAGCTGCATCTTCTTTGGGGTGACTTCCGGCCTTCAGTGGTTGTTTGGCAACTGAACGTGCACAGAGAGCAGATGGGTCGATGGCTTCCTGTGTGCCCCTTGCCCTGCCACCTACACAGCTCTCTGAGAATGTTGAGAGAGTGTTCAACATTGAATGTTGAATGAATGTTCTATAGGCGTAGAACAGTGGAGGTGCTCTGGGAGCACAGAGGAGCTTAGTGCAACCATATCTCAAATAAATAAATAACCATCAGGACAGCCTACACTGCTCGGTGATCCCACAAACTCCATGACTCTAATGACATGATTTTGGCATTTGTTGAGTAGAAAAAGGAAAGACAGGTCAGACGGCGGAAGGCTCTGAGGGAGCAGTGATTTTCTTACTGAGAAATATAAATGGGATTGTTTTCCTAGAGGCTGGGTAGGAAGGAAGGCTCAGAAGTAGTGAGAAGAGAGCCATTTCTTTTAAACAGCAGAGATCCCCTATCCCTGAGTGAAGAGGTCAGAGTCCTGGGAGTGGGGTGTGTGGGGAGGGTTAGGACAGTGAGGGCCGTGCCGCCGCATCTGCCCCTCTGCAGTCTGAGACAGAGCACAGTCCTGGAGCTGCTCAACACCTAGTGATGCTTCTTAGATCAGACCTCAGGCAAGTTAATTAGCTCTCTGGGCCTTAGAGTCCGCAAATGCACAGTAAGGGTAGTGTCATCTTCTTAATAGGGGTGATGTATAAAGCTAGATGGCAAGATATTTTTTGAGCCACAAATTGCAGGAGAAAGCAAACCAAGGGTGCAGTGGGGGAAGGGCAGGATCTGGGTCTGGAAGGAGAAGTGTAACCTGCTTTACCCCCATCTCCATCTTCTTCCTCTTCCATATCCCTGTCAATGGCACAGCCCACCTCCCAGGATCAACCCACTACAATGACTGTCACAAGGCTAACACTGGCCTTCCTATGTGAAGCTATTTCCCTTATACCAAGAGAATGAAGAAGGTTAAGGCAAGACAGAGCTGGAGGTACCCATTGCTGAGGGGAGACAGAGAGAGAACAAGTGGAGAGGTGTGCAGGGTCCTGGTTCTGAAACTGAAGAGGGAAGTTCATTCACTCAACCAGGTCCTGAACCTGGTGACGGGAACACTGAGATGAACAAGATTGGTCTCCCCGGGGGAAGACTGAGAAAACACCAAAGTCTGCCAGTCAGAGAGATGGTGGTGCAGTACCCTCATACCCAGGTCTTCAGGGAGGGCCTCCCAGAGGAGGTGCTGCACAAATTGAGTCATGTGGGAGAAATAGGAGATTACTAGATATTCAAGGTGGGCATAGCATTCCAGGAAGGAGGAGCATCATGTCCAAGGAATGTCTGTGTCAGATGGTCAGCCCTGGGGGTTTCCATCAGCCCACTGCAGCACGCAGGAGAAGGAGAGGGCAGATAGGAGCTGGGCAAGGAGGATCAGAGAGAGGAGGAGTCTTTCTGCATGACTCACTGGGTGATGATGAGTTGAGCTTGATCTGAGACTGCAGGATGGGGCTGAGGGGAGGGTAACAGGGAAACTCTAAGTGATGCTGACACGTCAGATCCTTCCAGGAAGTCTACCTGGTGGAGCATGGGCTAGAAGGGCAAGACTGTACACAGGGCACAAGGTTGTTCACTCATTCAGTGAAATGTTGACAGTGAGCAAACTGCCAGAAGCTCTGCTTGGGACACTGGTTCAAAGAAGACAAGGCCTCTGCCCCTCAAAGGTCCAGGCTATGGAGGAGACAAACCCACAAACAGCATAGCTTCCCAGTGTGGGGTGGTCATGGATGGCTCCTTAAAGTAGGTGATGCTGAGGGCAGGATGACTGCAGAACCTGCAGGGCCCTGCACGAAATGAGACCGAGGTTCTCTGTATTCAAACGTTGGAAGAAGCAGAACCAGACCCAAGTCCACGGCCCTGTGTGACTGGGCAGGCACACACCCATGACTTGGCTGTGACCAAGGGAACTCTTTCAACAGGTGTATGGAAGTGAAGGACTCTTGACTGGGAGAGCTGATGGTAGAGGAACAGCATTTATGGAGGCTCAGAAGCTTGCAATAGCAGAACATGTTCAGGGAAGCCAAGCAAACAATTCAGTGTGAAGGGTGAGGAGGTAGGAAACATGAATAGAGAAGCTTCTGAGCCCTGAATCCTAAGATGATACAGACAATTGACACAATCCAATCACCTTTCCTAAAGGCCACTCTAGACACAACGAATGATGAATGATGTAGGAAGATGTACCGGAAGATGCTGCCTGGACCAGCAGGGGCAAGGGGCGGAGCACAAAGCATGAGTGTGAGTGGTGTTTAAAAGCAGAAGCAAAGTGAATGTGCTTCCCAGGCTCCTGCATGGGGTGACCTGGTGGGAGGTGGTGCTCATAACACAGTGAAGAGTGGAGCTCAGCGCCCTCACCCCAGTACACCTGAACTCTCTATTTCTCAGTCTTCCCCCAGGGGAGATCAATCTTGTTCATCTCAGTGTTCCCAGCACCAGGCTCGGGTTGAGTGACCCGGTCAGGACCTGGTTGAGTGAATGAACCTCCCTCTTCGGCTTCAGAACCAGGACCCTGCAGACCTCTCCATTTGCTCTCAGAGTGTGCTACATCTCTGGCAGGTACACTCACCATGGGATCTGGCTTCCCCAAGGTCTGATGTGGCAGTTTTCTGGTTCACTTGGGTCCAGGAGTTGGCAACTGGTCCTGATGTCCTTCTCCACTAAAGCTCCCTGGGGAGGAGCTTGGTCTCCCAGTCACCTTCAAGTCCTCTCATGTCAGTGAAATGTTGACAGTGAGCAAACTGCCAGAAGCTCTGCTTGGGACACTGGTTCAAAGAAGACAAGGCCTCTGCCCCTCAAAGGTCCAGGCTATGGAGGAGACAAACCCACAAACAGCATAGCTTCCCAGTGTGGGGTGGTCATGGATGGCTCCTTAAAGTAGGTGATGCTGAGGGCAGGATGACTGCAGAACCTGCAGGGCCCTGCACGAAATGAGACCGAGGTTCTCTGTATTCAAACGTTGGAAGAAGCAGAACCAGACCCAAGTCCACGGCCCTGTGTGACTGGGCAGGCACACACCCATGACTTGGCTGTGACCAAGGGAACTCTTTCAACAGGTGTATGGAAGTGAAGGACTCTTGACTGGGAGAGCTGATGGTAGAGGAACAGCATTTATGGAGGCTCAGAAGCTTGCAATAGCAGAACATGTTCAGGGAAGCCAAGCAAACAATTCAGTGTGAAGGGTGAGGAGGTAGGAAACATGAATAGAGAAGCTTCTGAGCCCTGAATCCTAAGATGATACAGACAATTGACACAATCCAATCACCTTTCCTAAAGGCCACTCTAGACACAACGAATGATGAATGATGTAGGAAGATGTACCGGAAGATGCTGCCTGGACCAGCAGGGGCAAGGGGCGGAGCACAAAGCATGAGTGTGAGTGGTGTTTAAAAGCAGAAGCAAAGTGAATGTGCTTCCCAGGCTCCTGCATGGGGTGACCTGGTGGGAGGTGGTGCTCATAACACAGTGAAGAGTGGAGCTCAGCGCCCTCACCCCAGTACACCTGAACTCTCTATTTCTCAGTCTTCCCCCAGGGGAGATCAATCTTGTTCATCTCAGTGTTCCCAGCACCAGGCTCGGGTTGAGTGACCCGGTCAGGACCTGGTTGAGTGAATGAACCTCCCTCTTCGGCTTCAGAACCAGGACCCTGCAGACCTCTCCATTTGCTCTCAGAGTGTGCTACATCTCTGGCAGGTACACTCACCATGGGATCTGGCTTCCCCAAGGTCTGATGTGGCAGTTTTCTGGTTCACTTGGGTCCAGGAGTTGGCAACTGGTCCTGATGTCCTTCTCCACTAAAGCTCCCTGGGGAGGAGCTTGGTCTCCCAGTCACCTTCAAGTCCTCTCTATTCTCTGAGACTGTGCGCTCCAATGTGGCATTGCACTGGTTTGGTGTGACAGATGATGACTTGAACAGGATCTGGGGGAGGGGCATGGGCTCTAGGATGGATAAGACAAATGAATGGAGCCTCACATGAGTGGAGAATGTTCCATTTCTTGCTTTCTTATCCATTATCTCACTGAAATCCTGGTGGCCTCTGAGAAAGGTGGCGTCATTTTTAGACAAAACCAATTTGCCAAAGCTGAATATTAATATATAGCAGTGACAATAAGGTAGGGAGTCGCTGAGTTAACTCCTCCATAATTTAGCTAGTTTGAGCAAGTCTTAAAAATATCCCACAAGAAAATAAAGCGGGCTTCCCTGGTGGTCCAGTGGGTAAGGACACCGCCTTGCAGTGCAAGGGGCGCCAGTTTGATCCCTGGCCTGGGAAGATCCCACGTACCGCGGAGTGGCTGAACCGATGTGTCCAATTAACGAGTTGGAGCTCTGGAGCGCACGTGCCCAGAGCCAGTGCTCTGCGACAACAGAGGCCACCGCGATGGGAGGCCCACATGGGCCGAAGAACAAAGATGGATGAAAAATAAATAAATGAAAGACCAATAGAAGTGGCCCCCCCACCCCTCCCTCCCCCAAAAAGAAAATAAAGCCTGGAGCTCGTCTATCCAAGTCTCATTATATTTTGAAATTGGAGTCTTTTCTAGAAGGAGAAGAAGTCTGGGAGAAGGGCTGGCCCTTACCCTGATTCTCCTGCTGAGATGAGGCCTAGGGTGGCCTGGCCCTTGAGAGACAGGGCATCAGGCCAGCTCAGGGAGGCTGGAGAAAGCCCAAGCTTCTCCAAGTAGAGACATTTGTGTGAGATGCAGTGGCAGTGACTAGGCATGACAACTCCAGATCTGGTTAGAACTTGCCACTGAACTTTAGGCACAGACCGGAAGAGAAGTGACAGATTGGCAAGTTAGTCTTAGAAGTCACATGGGGACCTGAAGCTGTACTACGGGGGGCAGGACTTGGGTCCAGGAGTTGGCAACTGGTCCTGATGTCCTTCTCCACTAAAGCTCCTGGGAGGAGCTTGGTCTCCCAGTCACCTTCAAGTCCTCTCTATTCTCTGAGACTGTGCGCTCCAATGTGGCATTGCACTGGTTTGGTGTGACAGATGATGACTTGAACAGGATCTGGGGGAGGGGCATGGGCTCTAGGATGGATAAGACAAATGAATGGAGCCTCACATGAGTGGAGAATGTTCCATTTCTTGCTTTCTTATCCATTATCTCACTGAAATCCTGGTGGCCTCTGAGAAAGGTGGCGTCATTTTTAGACAAAACCAATTTGCCAAAGCTGAATATTAATATATAGCAGTGACAATAAGGTAGGGAGTCGCTGAGTTAACTCCTCCATAATTTAGCTAGTTTGAGCAAGTCTTAAAAATATCCCACAAGAAAATAAAGCGGGCTTCCCTGGTGGTCCAGTGGGTAAGGACACCGCCTTGCAGTGCAAGGGGCGCCAGTTTGATCCCTGGCCTGGGAAGATCCCACGTACCGCGGAGTGGCTGAACCGATGTGTCCAATTAACGAGTTGGAGCTCTGGAGCGCACGTGCCCAGAGCCAGTGCTCTGCGACAACAGAGGCCACCGCGATGGGAGGCCCACATGGGCCGAAGAACAAAGATGGATGAAAAATAAATAAATGAAAGACCAGTAGAAGTGGCCCACCCACCCCTCCCTCCCCAAAAAGAAAATAAAGCCTGGAGCTCGTCTATCCAAGTCTCATTATATTTTGAAATTGGAGTCTTTTCTAGAAGGAGAAGAAGTCTGGGAGAAGGGCTGGCCCTTACCCTGATTCTCCTGCTGAGATGAGGCCTAGGGTGGCCTGGCCCTTGAGAGACAGGGCATCAGGCCAGCTCAGGGAGGCTGGAGAAAGCCCAAGCTTCTCCAAGTAGAGACATTTGTGTGAGATGCAGTGGCAGTGACTAGGCATGACAACTCCAGATCTGGTTAGAACTTGCCACTGAACTTTAGGCACAGACCGGAAGAGAAGTGACAGATTGGCAAGTTAGTCTTAGAAGTCACATGGGGACCTGAAGCTGTCAAAGTCACTCATAGCTGATATTTTCCTATGCAACAGGGACTTTAGGGAAAGAAAGAGTTGTCCAATGAAGTTCTCAAGAAGTGTTGCAGTAGAAACTTTCTCCCACATCTGCCTGTAATTTCAGAACTGGATTTGGGGACTTTTTGTGAGAAAGGCTGGTGCTGAGTGAGAGGAGAGGGGGCAGGCGAGCTCGCTTCACATAGATTTCCAAATGTGGTAGGTAAATAGGGACCTTCCAATAGGTCCACGTCCAATCCTCAGAACCTGTGAATATGTTAGGTTACATGACACAGGGGATGAAGGTAACAGATGGAATGAAGGTTGCTAATCAGCTGACCTTAAAAAAGGGAGATTGTTCTGTATCTGGATGAAACTAATGTAATAACAGGGGTGCTTGCAAGTGGAAGGAAGAAGAGGAGGAGGGCAGAGGGATACAGTGTGAGAAGGGCTGATCCCGCTACTGCAGGCTCTGAAGGGGCAGGAAGGGAGTGACTCACTTAATGGCTGCAGATGTTCCACGTGGGGCTGTTTCTGGACTACCTCTCGTGGATAGTTCAATTATTTCTTTCTTCTACAAACAATGCTGTAGTGAATAGTCTTGTTTCCACACACGTATGTATGTATCAGGATAAATCCTTAGGTGGATCTAATGGATCAAAGGTGTGTACATCTGAACTTTTTTGTGGATAGTGCTAAACTGCCCTCCAAAGGGTATTCTTGTCTACACTCTTACCAATAATGTTTAGGTTTCGCACCAACACATAATGAACAACCTTTTTCCTCTTTGCCAAATTAGTAAGGGATTTAATGAACATTTTTTATGTAAATGAAGTTGATCATTGTTCCATGTTATTTTCACCTTAATCTCCTTTTGTGTCAACTGTGAGCTACTAAGATCTGCTTATGTCCTTTGTCCATGCAGATTTTTTCCCCCAAATAGTTTATAGGAAATAGACATTTGTGGAAAATGTGTCCTTTTTCTAGCATAAATAATGCAACTGTTTTTCAGTTCACTTTTCAATTTTATCCATGAATGATGTGCCATGCCAAGTTGTTATTTTTATGATGCTAAACATATTAATATTAATCATTTTTAAGGCTTACTGGGTTTTATATCTTGCATAAAAACTTTGCCTCAATTCAAAGATATCTTTTTAACTCTCTAGTTCTCTCTCATTTTCTTCTAGAACTTTTATTTATTCACTGTTTATGTTTAAATCTTTGATTCACTGACATTTACTTATGTGTGAGACTAGGTGACCCAGGACATCAGAGCATCAGAGCTTGGACATCAGAGCCAGCGAGACTAGAGCTGAGTCCAGGTGCTCCTGTGTGGTCTTGAGCAGTGATGTAACCTCTCAGCATTCAGCTTTCTCATCTGTGAAGTGGAAATAATGCCACTTCTCTCACTGTATTATTATTAAAATTTGAGAAGAGGAAAGCTCACAGCACAGCGTTAGACAATTGTTCCGTACATGTGAGCTGCTTTCTTGGCTACGATGATGCCTTCTGCGCAAACACTCCTGGGGGCAGAACCAGACGTTTCCACTTCCCAGGTGGAGCCCTACCTTCTCCACCAGATGGCCCTCGCAGGGGTCTCCTCCTGGGTGCAGGGATGGGCTCCAGGTAGCTAGATACCCATGCGTGCAACCCCATAGGAAGCCACAGGGAGACAGAGTCCAGCCAGAGTGTGTTAGTCTCTCAGTCATGTCTGATTTTTTGTGATCCCATGGACTATCGGCTCCCAGGCTCCTCTGTCTATGGAATTCTCCAGGCAAGAACTCTAGAATCGGTTGCTATTTCCTTCTCCAGGGGATTTTTCTGACCCAGGGATCAAACTTGGGTCTCCTGCATTACAGGCAGATTCTTACTGTCTGAGCCACCAGGAAGCCTGCCAAAGGGCCTCCCTGTTTACCAAGAGGGCCTCCCTGTTCCATGTTATTTTCACCTTAATCTCCTTTTGTGTCAACTGTGAGCTACTAAGATCTGCTTATGTCCTTTGTCCATGCAGATTTTTTCCCCCAAATAGTTTATAGGAAATAGACATTTGTGGAAAATGTGTCCTTTTTCTAGCATAAATAATGCAACTGTTTTTCAGTTCACTTTTCAATTTTATCCATGAATGATGTGCCATGCCAAGTTGTTATTTTTATGATGCTAAACATATTAATATTAATCATTTTTAAGGCTTACTGGGTTTTATATCTTGCATAAAAACTTTGCCTCAATTCAAAGATATCTTTTTAACTCTCTAGTTCTCTCTCATTTTCTTCTAGAACTTTTATTTATTCACTGTTTATGTTTAAATCTTTGATTCACTGACATTTACTTATGTGTGAGACTAGGTGACCCAGGACATCAGAGCATCAGAGCTTGGACATCAGAGCCAGCGAGACTAGAGCTGAGTCCAGGTGCTCCTGTGTGGTCTTGAGCAGTGATGTAACCTCTCAGCATTCAGCTTTCTCATCTGTGAAGTGGAAATAATGCCACTTCTCTCACTGTATTATTATTAAAATTTGAGAAGAGGAAAGCTCACAGCACAGCGTTAGACAATTGTTCCGTACATGTGAGCTGCTTTCTTGGCTACGATGATGCCTTCTGCGCAAACACTCCTGGGGGCAGAACCAGACGTTTCCACTTCCCA
Organism: Tragulus kanchil; assembly: GCA_022376925.1. Lineage (NCBI taxonomy): Eukaryota > Metazoa > Chordata > Mammalia > Artiodactyla > Tragulidae > Tragulus > Tragulus kanchil. Next base: position 73,526,068 of record JAIOJX010000032.1, on the reverse strand, counting down.
GGTGGAGCCCTACCTTCTCCACCAGATGGCCCTCGCAGGGGTCTCCTCCTGGGTGCAGGGATGGGCTCCAGGTAGCTAGATACCCATGCGTGCAACCCCATAGGAAGCCACAGGGAGACAGAGTCCAGCCAGAGTGTGTTAGTCTCTCAGTCATGTCTGATTTTTTGTGATCCCATGGACTATCGGCTCCCAGGCTCCTCTGTCTATGGAATTCTCCAGGCAAGAACTCTAGAATCGGTTGCTATTTCCTTCTCCAGGGGATTTTTCTGACCCAGGGATCAAACTTGGGTCTCCTGCATTACAGGCAGATTCTTACTGTCTGAGCCACCAGGGAAGCCCTGAGTCCAAAGGGCCTCCCTGTTTACCAAAGCCCTGCTACTGAAAAGAAATTCATTCTATGTCCTCAGCAAGTGGAATCCATAGCTGCTGTCAACTGCTATGGCACCAAGTACCTCAGTATATCTGTGAGGCCAAGGACAGTGGGAAAGCTGGAGGGAAGGACAGGTTGCTTGTTGCTCCAAGCTTGGGCTGAAAAATTTTATATTATTGACTCTATTCGGTATGGGCGTTATCCCTTCCTCTCCTTTGTAATTATAAACATTTTATGTGCTCTTAAAATCCTATTATATGGATTATGGGGCTGACTCGAGTCAAAGTTCTAAGTGTGCCTCTTCCCCAAAGCAAGCGCTGTTAATGATGTGTACCCTTGCAGACCTTAGTCTATTTTGTCACAAATAGTAAAACTCATGTAAACTTAGGATATCTATTTGTAAATTCATCCCAGTATTTCTGTGATGTGTATATGTGTGTTCAACTCTTCCTTAGAACTGGTTGTAATACCCTGCTGGTTCCCTTAGTAACTGATGCGCAAAATAGAAGCATCCTTAAGTCAGTATCATAGTCATCAGTCAGTGTTAATTTAATGTTGAAATTTACAATTCTGGTGATACTAAACATTAAATCAGAGAAACAGCTCTATGTTCCAACAACGGAGAAGGAGGTAGTATGTAGTTGGATTTCCCAAGATACAGCATTTCAGTCTCCTATGTGGAACCTTTCTATGGGATTGTCACCAGTGATTCTGACCAGTTTGTCTTGTCTTTGCTCTCTACAACCCCCATTCACGCCACCACCAGCGTTGGTAAGAGGGGGTCAGCTCCGTGGAAACAAGGAGAAAGACGCTGGTATTTTCTGCTCAATAGGCAGGAACAGCAAAGGTCTGACCAAGGTTATTAGTGATTTTTTATAGCTTGGAAGCTATGGTTTGCTTCCCTGAGGGTGGTTTGCAGACCAGGTTTCCACACACTGTGGGGAAGGGGATGATGTTCTTCAGCAGGTGGTCTAAGGACAGAGGGTCCTGAGACGCCTCCTAGGAGCAGAGGCAGAGAAAACAGAGGGCCAGGCCCCTGAGGGGAGGCTTGAAGAGGAGCATCCTTCCCTTGCAGAGGTCTGAGAAGTGACCACAGGACGGCTGGGGCGTCTCCTCTTTGAAGATTCCCTAAACAGACTCATCATCTCTCGGTCCCTGTCAGGCCACAGGGATAGGGCAAGACAGGAAGAAGAGTCTGAGTAGAGGCCACGATGTCCTTGCAGGAGAGGGGCCCCACCTCCAGACCCTGGGCTGGTGCCTCCTGTCAGATCTGTGGTGACATTAGACTAGAAATAAAGTGCAACATAAATGTGATATGCGTGAATGGTCCTGAAACCCTCCTTCCCCCGCCCCTGGAGGGAGTGCCCTGTCCCCACCTGCTCTGTTCCCAGGAGCCAGCTTCTCTGTCTCCCTCCCTCTCCCCAGGCAGCTGCAGGCTCTCCTGGCCTCCTTGTTACTCATGTAAACTTAGGATATCTATTTGTAAATTCATCCCAGTATTTCTGTGATGTGTATATGTGTGTTCAACTCTTCCTTAGAACTGGTTGTAATACCCTGCTGGTTCCCTTAGTAACTGATGCGCAAAATAGAAGCATCCTTAAGTCAGTATCATAGTCATCAGTCAGTGTTAATTTAATGTTGAAATTTACAATTCTGGTGATACTAAACATTAAATCAGAGAAACAGCTCTATGTTCCAACAACGGAGAAGGAGGTAGTATGTAGTTGGATTTCCCAAGATACAGCATTTCAGTCTCCTATGTGGAACCTTTCTATGGGATTGTCACCAGTGATTCTGACCAGTTTGTCTTGTCTTTGCTCTCTACAACCCCCATTCACGCCACCACCAGCGTTGGTAAGAGGGGCTCAGCTCCGTGGAAACAAGGAGAAAGACGCTGGTATTTTCTGCTCAATAGGCAGGAACAGCAAAGGTCTGACCAAGGTTATTAGTGATTTTTTATAGCTTGGAAGCTATGGTTTGCTTCCCTGAGGGTGGTTTGCAGACCAGGTTTCCACACACTGTGGGGAAGGGGATGATGTTCTTCAGCAGGTGGTCTAAGGACAGAGGGTCCTGAGACGCCTCCTAGGAGCAGAGGCAGAGAAAACAGAGGGCCAGGCCCCTGAGGGGAGGCTTGAAGAGGAGCATCCTTCCCTTGCAGAGGTCTGAGAAGTGACCACAGGACGGCTGGGGCGTCTCCTCTTTGAAGATTCCCTAAACAGACTCATCATCTCTCGGTCCCTGTCAGGCCACAGGGATAGGGCAAGACAGGAAGAAGAGTCTGAGTAGAGGCCACGATGTCCTTGCAGGAGAGGGGCCCCACCTCCAGACCCTGGGCTGGTGCCTCCTGTCAGATCTGTGGTGACATTAGACTAGAAATAAAGTGCAACATAAATGTGATATGCGTGAATGGTCCTGAAACCCTCCTTCCCCCGCCCCTGGAGGGAGTGCCCTGTCCCCACCTGCTCTGTTCCCAGGAGCCAGCTTCTCTGTCTCCCTCCCTCTCCCCAGGCAGCTGCAGGCTCTCCTGGCCTCCTTGTTACTCCAGCAGAAGCAGCCTCACCTCCCTGAGAACGTTTCCCTTAATGTGGCCAAAGCCGTTCTAACTCAGGTTCACCACCAGGTTCACCACCAAAAAGGGTGTTTGATCCCTCCGGTCTCCTCAGGGCTCTAAACCAACTGCATTTCCTTTGCTAAATAATTACAGAGCTCTTTTGTCTTTTTGTTTACCAAAGACGAGGGACATGGAAAAGAGACCCTGTTTCTCATGCTCACACAGTGGCCCTCCCTCCCCGGAGCCCAGGCGGCTCACTGAGGAGCAGGCTGGTGAATCCCAGGAGCCGGGAGGCCCAGCAGAGGCGGGGTCTTCTGAGCAGGGCTCCGTCACAGGCTGTCTGCCCGCCTGCGCAGTTGCAGAGGAAGCCTCTAGGAGGAGTGACATGAGAGGAGGGAGTGTCACTCAGAGGAGCGCTTAGTTCTGGGTTAATAGTCCACCAGCCTGTAGTAAGCCCCTTGGTCTTTCCCTATTACTAACACTAGCACCTATCTACGATAGGCCCTCAATAAACAATTCAGAATAAAGGTATGAACAAGCTCAGTCTAGGACATGCCAGTGTGAGGGGAGGCCTTGTCCTTGTGGTCACAGCCAGCTTAGTGATTTCACCATCCCCACCCCTAGATTCACTTCCCTGTTTCCCTGGGTTAGTGCTCAGCTTAGGGGGCCCTGCTTACCAGTACCAGCCTACGATCATGCACAGACGCCATGCTATTACAGGTGAAACTTCTTCTTCTTTTTTTACAGCTTTTTTTTTATGGTGTATTTTAGACGGCTGGGGCGTCTCCTCTTTGATTCCCTAAACAGACTCATCTCTCGGCCCCTTGCCAGGGATAGGGCAAGACAGGAAGAAGAGTCTGAGTAGAGGCCACGATGTCCTTGCAGGAGAGGCCCCACCTCCAGACCCTGGGCTGGTGCCTCCTGTCAGATCTGTGGTGACATTAGACTAGAAATAAAGTGCAACATAAATGTGATATGCGTGAATGGTCCTGAAACCCTCCTTCCCCCGCCCCTGGAGGGAGTGCCCTGTCCCCACCTGCTCTGTTCCCAGGAGCCAGCTTCTCTGTCTCCCTCCCTCTCCCCAGGCAGCTGCAGGCTCTCCTGGCCTCCTTGTTACTCCAGCAGAAGCAGCCTCACCTCCCTGAGAACGTTTCCCTTAATGTGGCCAAAGCCGTTCTAACTCAGGTTCACCACCAGGTTCACCACCAAAAGGCTGTTTGATCCCTCCGTTCACCTCAGGGCTCTAAACCAACTGCATTTCATTTGCTAAATAATTACAGAGCTCTTTTGTCTTTTTGTTTACCAAAGACGAGGGACATGGAAAAGAGACCCTGTTTCTCATGCTCACACAGTGGCCCTCCCTCCCCGGAGCCCAGGCGGCTCACTGAGGAGCAGGCTGGTGAATCCCAGGAGCCGGGAGGCCCAGCAGAGGCGGGGTCTTCTGAGCAGGGCTCCGTCACAGGCTGTCTGCCCGCCTGCGCAGTTGCAGAGGAAGCCTCTAGGAGGAGTGACATGAGAGGAGGGAGTGTCACTCAGAGGAGCGCTTAGTTCTGGGTTAATAGTCCACCAGCCTGTAGTAAGCCCCTTGGTCTTTCCCTATTACTAACACTAGCACCTATCTACGATAGGCCCTCAATAAACAATTCAGAATAAAGGTATGAACAAGCTCAGTCTAGGACATGCCAGTGTGAGGGGAGGCCTTGTCCTTGTGGTCACAGCCAGCTTAGTGATTTCACCATCCCCACCCCTAGATTCACTTCCCTGTTTCCCTGGGTTAGTGCTCAGCTTAGGGGGCCCTGCTTACCAGTACCAGCCTACGATCATGCACAGACGCCATGCTATTACAGGTGAAACTTCTTCTTCTTTTTTTTTTTTACAGCTTTATTTATTTATTTTATTTTTTTTGGGCAGGGGTCGGGCTGGGGAGGGAAGGGAGCGGGCAGGCCGCCTCCATTGGTCTTTCATTTCTCTATTTTTCATCCGTCTTTGTTCTTTGGCTCCTGTGGGCCTCCCATCACGGTGATGTCTGTCGTTGCAGAGCTCCGGCTCTGGGCGCATGCGCTCCAGGGCTCTGGCTCCGTAACTGGACACATCAGTCCAGCCGCTCCGCGGCACATGGGATCTTCCCAGGCCAGGGATCGAACCGGCGCCCCTTGCACTGCAAGGTGGTGTCCTTACCCACTGGACCACCAGGGGAAGCCTGTGGTGAAACTTCTCCTGCATTAGGTTGGTGTTCTCTAAGCCGTTCAATGAGTCATTCCTTTTTGATTTTCTACAAATTTGTTGACATTTATTATGAGGAAGAAACTTTGAGCAAAAAACTAAAGTCCTTTGGGGGAAGTGCCAACTCTTACCCAGTGCAAAGGTTGACATTTACCTGTTGCTTGCACCCGTGTGGCTTTCTTGGTTGCTACTAGTGCTGATCATGTTCCCTACACACAGGGCGAAGCCACCCCATTCCCCCTACAGAAGCTTTTCCGTTTAAACTATTGCCACTTAGGCTTCTGCTATTGCAGAGGGGCAGTGACACACTCAATCCTCTTGGTCACAGCCTCGGCTGCCTCAGACTCACTGACACCTGCTGAGGGTCAGGGCCTGGCCTCTTCTCCCCAGACTGAATACCCCACAACACCTGAGAATCCTCTCCTCCCACGCTTTAGGGAATTAACACCATCTTCGTAACCTCTGGCAGTGCTTTTTTTTTTTTTTTAAAGATTTATTTATTTATTTATTTTGGTGGGGGTGGGGTGGGGAGGGAGGGGAGCAGGTGGGCCACTTCTATTGGTCTTTTGTTTGTCCATTTTCATCCGTCTTTGTTCTTTGGCCCGTGTGGACCTCCCATCGTGGTGGCCTCTGTTGTCGCAGAGCACCGGCTCTGGGCGCACTTGCTCCAGAGCTCCGGCTTGGTAATTGGACACATCAGTCCAGCCGCTCCGTGGCACATGGGATCTTCCCAGGCCAGGGCTCGAACCGGCGCCCCTTGCACTGCAAGGCGGTGTCCCTACCCACTGGACCACCAGGGAAGCCCTGGGAGTTCTTTCTTCTGTTCACTGAGGCTTCCCTCTCAGCTGTTCAGATTTTAAGTTTGCATCTGCAGGACTGGCCCCAAGACTGTGCCTTCCAGGTATTTGAGTTATTGCATATTAAATTAACTTTATGGACATTGAAACCTTAAGTCCCGAGGAGCAAGGCAACCTTCAAAAGGTCACACACAAATCAGGAGTCTGGGTCTGGTAGTGACGTCAATGTCAGGTTAGGATGAGATGCTCTCTTTGTCGCCCTCCTGCTGTCTACAACTAGGAAGACATTCATAACGCCACAGAGTTTCCTCTGCCTGACGTGCCAGGATTCCAGAGACACCCACACAACTGTACATGTAAAAGTGAGTGCATTGGAACACACCGAGGAGGCAGAACTGGGAGACAGCTGAGAGGTGTCAGCTGGAGCCTCCGGCAGTAGTGGCTGAGCTCACGGCCCTTGATGACCTGAGAGTAGCGGAGGAGCACACGCTGATCATGTTCCCTACACACAGGCTAAGCCACCCCATTCCCCCTACAGAAGCTTTTCCGTTTAAACTATTGCCACTTAGGCTTCTGCTATTGCAGAGGGGCAGTGACACACTCAATCCTCTTGGTCACAGCCTCGGCTGCCTCAGACTCACTGACACCTGCTGAGGGTCAGGGCCTGGCCTCTTCTCCCCAGACTGAATACCCCACAACACCTGAGAATCCTCTCCTCCCACGCTTTAGGGAATTAACACCATCTTCGTAACCTCTGGCAGTGCTTTTTTTTTTTTTTTAAAGATTTATTTATTTATTTATTTTGGTGGGGGTGGGGTGGGGGGGGGGGGGGGCAGGTGGGCCACTTCTATTGGTCTTTTGTTTGTCCATTTTCATCCGTCTTTGTTCTTTGGCCCGTGTGGACCTCCCATCGTGGTGGCCTCTGTTGTCGCAGAGCACCGGCTCTGGGCGCACTTGCTCCAGAGCTCCGGCTTGGTAATTGGACACATCAGTCCAGCCGCTCCGTGGCACATGGGATCTTCCCAGGCCAGGGCTCGAACCGGCGCCCCTTGCACTGCAAGGCGGTGTCCCTACCCACTGGACCACCAGGGAAGCCCTGGGAGTTCTTTCTTCTGTTCACTGAGGCTTCCCTCTCAGCTGTTCAGATTTTAAGTTTGCATCTGCAGGACTGGCCCCAAGACTGTGCCTTCCAGGTATTTGAGTTATTGCATATTAAATTAACTTTATGGACATTGAAACCTTAAGTCCCGAGGAGCAAGGCAACCTTCAAAAGGTCACACACAAATCAGGAGTCTGGGTCTGGTAGTGACGTCAATGTCAGGTTAGGATGAGATGCTCTCTTTGTCGCCCTCCTGCTGTCTACAACTAGGAAGACATTCATAACGCCACAGAGTTTCCTCTGCCTGACGTGCCAGGATTCCAGAGACACCCACACAACTGTACATGTAAAAGTGAGTGCATTGGAACACACCGAGGAGGCAGAACTGGGAGACAGCTGAGAGGTGTCAGCTGGAGCCTCCGGCAGTAGTGGCTGAGCTCACGGCCCTTGATGACCTGAGAGTAGCGGGAGGAGCACACAGCTCCTTCCAGCCGCAGAGGCGCCCACAGCCACAGGTAATCAGGGAGCAACGGCAGTGGGGTCCACAACTGTGGCCCCTTTAGCTTGGCAGTATCTCTGGTTCTGGCCTCTCTCCCCACCCCCTGCCCCACACCCAAGAGCCCAACAACTCTGCACATAGGGGAAGTGCCTGCAATCCTGGCTCCTCTCCCCACCCCTCCCTGCTGCAACAGTGCTGCCAATGACCCAGGAGACCTCGGGTGCAGCCGAGGTGCCTGCCGCCCTGGGGCCCCTCATGGTGATGCCAGTGACAGCACCGACTCCAGTCGTGACAAGGCAGCAGCAATGACGAGGGTACTGATGAGACTTTTGGTGGAGGTGGTGAAGGGTGGACAATGTTGAGCCACATAAAGAGGGCTCAGGTAAGAGAAACCAAAGCCTTTGCTATAGTGCCACCTACTGAAAAACAGAAGAAAGACTTTTTACCAACCTACTGAGTTAGAATCAAAGGCAACAGCTTTACACAAGTAAGAAAGGTGTTCGCTACTTCCAATGTACTGGCAGAGGAACAGTTCATCCAGCACTGTGAAGAATCCTGGTAATGTATCCCCAAAATAAAATGGCAACTTTCTAGAAACCCTCCTGCTGCCCTCCTGCTGTCTACAAATGACCTGTCCCTGTTTGTCGAAAATGGACAAACGAAAGACCAATAAAATTGCAGAATGTTGTGATCTGATAGAGAATTCAAAATTCATGAAGAAATTCAACCAGCTTCAAGAGAACTCAGAAAGACAGTTCAATCAGCTCAGGATTAAAATTAATGAATAGAAGGAATATGTTACCAAAGAGATTGAAACTCCCGAAAGGAACAAGACAAATTCTATAGATGAAGAACTCAATAAGTGAGTGATGAACAAAGCATTAGAAAGCATTGGAAGTGGGACAGGTCATACAGAAAAAGAGAATTAGTGAAAGAAATCTAGAAGCTATTTAGATAGAGAAGACTAAGATTTTAAAGAATGAAGAAACTTTACTAGAAGGATCTAAGGAGGCAGAACTGGGAGACAGCTGAGAGGTGTCAGCTGGAGCCTCCGGCAGTAGTGGCTGAGCTCACGGCCCTTGATGACCTGAGAGTAGCGGGAGGAGCACACAGCTCCTTCCAGCCGCAGAGGCGCCCACAGCCACAGGTAATCAGGGAGCAACGGCAGTGGGGTCCACAACTGTGGCCCCTTTAGCTTGGCAGTATCTCTGGTTCTGGCCTCTCTCCCCACCCCCTGCCCCACACCCAAGAGCCCAACAACTCTGCACATAGGGGAAGTGCCTGCAATCCTGGCTCCTCCCCCCACCCCTCCCTGCTGCAACAGTGCTGCCAATGACCCAGGAGACCTCGGGTGCAGCCGAGGTGCCTGCCGCCCTGGGGCCCCTCATGGTGATGCCAGTGACAGCACCGACTCCAGTCGTGACAAGGCAGCAGCAATGACGAGGGTACTGATGAGACTTTTGGTGGAGGTGGTGAAGGGTGGACAATGTTGAGCCACATAAAGAGGGCTCAGGTAAGAGAAACCAAAGCCTTTGCTATAGTGCCACCTACTGAAAAACAGAAGAAAGACTTTTTACCAACCTACTGAGTTAGAATCAAAGGCAACAGCTTTACACAAGTAAGAAAGGTGTTCGCTACTTCCAATGTACTGGCAGAGGAACAGTTCATCCAGCACTGTGAAGAATCCTGGTAATGTATCCCCAAAATAAAATGGCAACTTTCTAGAAACCCTCCTGCTGCCCTCCTGCTGTCTACAAATGACCTGTCCCTGTTTGTCGAAAATGGACAAACGAAAGACCAATAAAATTGCAGAATGTTGTGATCTGATAGAGAATTCAAAATTCATGAAGAAATTCAACCAGCTTCAAGAGAACTCAGAAAGACAGTTCAATCAGCTCAGGATTAAAATTAATGAATAGAAGGAATATGTTACCAAAGAGATTGAAACTCCCGAAAGGAACAAGACAAATTCTATAGATGAAGAACTCAATAAGTGAGTGATGAACAAAGCATTAGAAAGCATTGGAAGTGGGACAGGTCATACAGAAAAAGAGAATTAGTGAAAGAAATCTAGAAGCTATTTAGATAGACGAGAGAAGACTAAGATTTTAAAGAATGAAGAAACTTTACTAGAAGGATCTAACTCCATTAGAAAACACAACATAAGGATAATAGGTTTCCTCAGAGTAGAAGAGAAGGGAGCACAGAGTTTATTTAAAGAAATCATTTTTGTTGTTTAGTCATGAAGTCATGTCTGGCTCTTTGAAACCACATGGGTTGTAGCTCTCCAGACTTCTCTGTCCATAGGCTTTTCCAGGCAAAAATACTGGAATAGGTTGTTATTTCCTTCTCCAGGGGATTTTCCCAAGCCAGGGATCAAACCTCCATCTCCTGTGTCTCCTGCATTGTAGGTGGATTCTTTACTGCTTGATCCATGGGGGTTATAAATGTGCATGTATATATACAGATATTCATATGTGTTTGGGGGAGGTAAGGAATATCTAAATGTTGGTGAGTCATGAAGTCAATAGTTTTTATCTCTCTTTTCCTGATGAATCAAATGACATAAAAGTTTTAAAGAATATATATATATATATATATATATATATGAATAATCCATGTTGATTATATAAAATTTGGAAAGTGACACTTCAAATTAATTACAAAGCACATATACCTCACAAAGCTAACCATCAAAGACATTCATAAACCACTGTATAAACATTCAATTTTTCCCAGCTTTATTGAGATATTGTTGACATGTAACATACATAAATATACAACATGATGATGTGATACCTGCTTGTACTGCAATGATGGTAGTTCACACCTCCATCCGCTCATATAATTTTCTTTGGTGTGGGTGTGTGGCTGATAGTAACATTTAAGGTTTATTCTCTTAGCAACTTTTCAAGTACACAATCGATATTGCTAGCTATAATCATCATGCTGTACACCGGATCCCCAGAACTCATCCGTCTTAAAGATGAAAGTTTGTACCCTTTGACCCTCCTCTCCTGGGTTCCCTTCATCACCCTGGGAGCTGTCATTCTACTCTGTCTATGAATTCAGCTTTAGATTTCCTATGTTAGTGAGAACTCTGTTTTATGAGACAGAAGAAAAAAACATTGGAAGTGGGACAGGTCATACAGAAAAAGAGAATTAGTGAAAGAAATCTAGAAGCTATTTAGATAGACGAGAGAAGACTAAGATTTTAAAGAATGAAGAAACTTTACTAGAAGGATCTAACTCCATTAGAAAACACAACATAAGGATAATAGGTTTCCTCAGAGTAGAAGAGAAGGGAGCACAGAGTTTATTTAAAGAAATCATTTTTGTTGTTTAGTCATGAAGTCATGTCTGGCTCTTTGAAACCACATGGGTTGTAGCTCTCCAGACTTCTCTGTCCATAGGCTTTTCCAGGCAAAAATACTGGAATAGGTTGTTATTTCCTTCTCCAGGGGATTTTCCCAAGCCAGGGATCAAACCTCCATCTCCTGTGTCTCCTGCATTGTAGGTGGATTCTTTACTGCTTGATCCATGGGGGTTATAAATGTGCATGTATATATACAGATATTCATATGTGTTTGGGGGAGGTAAGGAATATCTAAATGTTGGTGAGTCATGAAGTCAATAGTTTTTATCTCTCTTTTCCTGATGAATCAAATGACATAAAAGTTTTAAAGAATATATATATATATATATATATATATATGAATAATCCATGTTGATTATATAAAATTTGGAAAGTGACACTTCAAATTAATTACAAAGCACATATACCTCACAAAGCTAACCATCAAAGACATTCATAAACCACTGTATAAACATTCAATTTTTCCCAGCTTTATTGAGATATTGTTGACATGTAACATACATAAATATACAACATGATGATGTGATACCTGCTTGTACTGCAATGATGGTAGTTCACACCTCCATCCGCTCATATAATTTTCTTTGGTGTGGGTGTGTGGCTGATAGTAACATTTAAGGTTTATTCTCTTAGCAACTTTTCAAGTACACAATCGATATTGCTAGCTATAATCATCATGCTGTACACCGGATCCCCAGAACTCATCCGTCTTAAAGATGAAAGTTTGTACCCTTTGACCCTCCTCTCCCTGGGTTCCCCTTCATCACCCTGGGAGCTGTCATTCTACTCTCTGTCTATGAATTCAGCTTTTTAGATTTCCTATGTTAGTGAGAACATACAGTATGTGTCCTTCTGACTTGTTTCAGCTAGCTTAATGCCCTCAAGGTCCATCCATGTGGTCACAAAAAGCAGGGTTTTCTTCTTTTTTATGGCTCAATAATATTGCTACATGTGTATATACCATATCCGTTTGATCCATCAATGGACACAAGTATTTCCAGGTCTTGGCTTTTATGAATAATACCACAGTAGAGATGGCCTTGCAGATATTTTCTTGAGATAATGATCTCATTTGCTTCAGGTAGATACTCTGTCACCTATAAATTAGCACTTAGCATCTACATCTACAAGGGTTATAATATGAGCTGTGGCATACTGATCTTTTAACACCCGCTGAAAAAGAGTTCAGGGTGAAGATCAGAAATGAGGTGCACTATGCTCTGGAAAAACCTGGCAAAATAGGTCTTAAGATAGATTATTTTCAGGAGACTATTTTATGAGCCTGATTCTTGCATCTTCTCACGTCTAGAAAAGCCTCCATGGTGAAGGTCTGCTCATTGTGACCAGCAATAACTTTCATGAAACTAGTAGAAACTTTCTGAAGAGAAAAAAAGTGCTGTATTGCATGTACTCTCCCTTCACCAAAATCACATATATGGATCTTCCTCCCTACCTCTTGAGAGCAGTTTCTCAGAGCTATCTTAAATGTATCTCTCAGGCTATAGTTGTCATTTTACCCCAAATAAAACTAAACTCACAGCTCTCACATTGTGCATTTATTTTCCAGCTTTATTGAGATATTGTTGACATGTAACATACATAAATATACAACATGATGATGTGATACCTGCTTGTACTGCAATGATGGTAGTTCACACCTCCATCCGCTCATATAATTTTCTTTGGTGTGGGTGTGTGGCTGATAGTAACATTTAAGGTTTATTCTCTTAGCAACTTTTCAAGTACACAATCGATATTGCTAGCTATAATCATCATGCTGTACACCGGATCCCCAGAACTCATCCGTCTTAAAGATGAAAGTTTGTACCCTTTGACCCTCCTCTCCCTGGGTTCCCCTTCATCACCCTGGGAGCTGTCATTCTACTCTCTGTCTATGAATTCAGCTTTTTAGATTTCCTATGTTAGTGAGAACATACAGTATGTGTCCTTCTGACTTGTTTCAGCTAGCTTAATGCCCTCAAGGTCCATCCATGTGGTCACAAAAAGCAGGGTTTTCTTCTTTTTTATGGCTCAATAATATTGCTACATGTGTATATACCATATCCGTTTGATCCATCAATGGACACAAGTATTTCCAGGTCTTGGCTTTTATGAATAATACCACAGTAGAGATGGCCTTGCAGATATTTTCTTGAGATAATGATCTCATTTGCTTCAGGTAGATACTCTGTCACCTATAAATTAGCACTTAGCATCTACATCTACAAGGGTTATAATATGAGCTGTGGCATACTGATCTTTTAACACCCGCTGAAAAAGAGTTCAGGGTGAAGATCAGAAATGAGGTGCACTATGCTCTGGAAAAACCTGGCAAAATAGGTCTTAAGATAGATTATTTTCAGGAGACTATTTTATGAGCCTGATTCTTGCATCTTCTCACGTCTAGAAAAGCCTCCATGGTGAAGGTCTGCTCATTGTGACCAGCAATAACTTTCATGAAACTAGTAGAAACTTTCTGAAGAGAAAAAAAAAAAGTGCTGTATTGCATGTACTCTCCCTTCACCAAAATCACATATATGCGGATCTTCCTCCCTACCTCTTGAGAGCAGTTTCTCAGAGCTATCTTAAATGTATCTCTCAGGCTATAGTTGTCATTTTACCCCAAATAAAACTAAACTCACAGCTCTCACATTGTGCATTTATTTCAGTCAACAGTTATCTACGGTGACCACGGTTATCTGTGATGACGGTAGACAGTTTACCATGAACAGTATCAGAGTCTTGATCTCCAATGGAGAAGAATTCACATTGGGATCAAAAAGACTTGGCTTTGGTCACTCGAGCTTCGTGAAGTAAAAGTTTATTAAAGAAAAAAGGATAGACAGAGCTTCCAGCACAGAAGCTGGAAGAGGGGATAGAAGAGAACCCCCCTTAGCCAGTTCAGGACAAGACAATTTGTGTTTTCCAGTCAGTTATTAGAACAATAGACCAAAAGAATATCTTAAGGTTATAAAGGCCCTGAAGGCCCACACCCACAACATTAACAGAGGATAAGCTAAAATAGTCTCTGGACTAGGTGAGACATTCTAATGTAAAGGCCTTACTAGGCTCACAACATTAACACAAGGCAATACAGTTAGTTTCAGGGTTGATCTTTATCATAACAAACTTTTCAGGCTAGAAAAATGTTTATCTTTCTTTCTCTTCTTCCTCTTCCCCTCCTCCTTTAGGACTTGATGGACTCTTATCAAATCTGCCAAATCACCCCTTTCAGGACCCAGAGTAGACTTCTCTCTTTTGTCTGATCTCTCTGAGGAACCAGAGTGTTGGTACCAGCAGAGACTCTTTGGGTCCACTCACCTCCTCAGAGTCCAGACAAATTTGCATGAGTCTGTTCTGGATCTCCTATACTGGTTGATGATCCCGAGTTTTATTTATGGTTTATAATAGGTACCTTTCCCTCCCCTCACCAGTGCATCCACCCCTGTTGAAGGATCCTGGGATTTGTTCAGTTGTAAGAGACTGAGTGGTCTGGGCTGAATGTTGAGATAAGAGGTGGATCTGATGCTTTTCCTCAGTTTGGCTACCTTAATAGAATTTGCCCAGATAAAAGTGAAGGTATTATTATACGTGAGAGTTTTTCTCTGAAGAAAAGGGACAAGACTCCTGGCTTTTTATGGCTTTCTCAGGTGACTGAGAAATTTATGGGAGTGGTGGAGGCCACTGTGTGGTGGTCCCATAGGGAAACGCATTCATTAACTAAAAGCCTTACTCTTGCTTGTCTGAATATGAATTGGCCACTCAGTGGTCCAGGCACCACGATGGCCTTAGACCACTGAAGGGAGAAGCTGAGATTTGGAAGAGGGCTGAACCAGATCTAGGGTTATGCCCAGAGGAGTTAAGCTCACAAGCAGTACACTGGCCACCACACAATTTCACTAGTAAATTTTACCCCTGACCAATTCAACTTTAAAATGCGAAGTAGACTCTCTCAACACAGAAACAAGGGACACCAGAAAGCCAGCCTCCGACTAACACCCCAGCCAGTGTTATGTACATTCAAAACTCATGTTTGCACCCTGGACCTGAGCAGAACTTAGGGCCTAAGGAATTTCCTGATCCAAGTCAGGAACCATTGGAATTTGCTAAGGAATTTGGGTCAACCATCTGAACCTATGAGCCAAGTTTTCAGATCTATATCAATTAATACAGCTGCTAGATTCTGAAAGCAAAGAAAGGAGTTGAAAAAAGAAAGCAGGGTAAATGAAAAAGCTGAATAAAAAACTCTATTACTGTACATCTTAATAAATTTTGAATCACTGATTCTTACTGAATGTGAGGAATTAGCTCAGAAATCACTCAAACTTATCCCAAAGCTTTCTCTAAAAACTATAGACTGGACAAAGATTCAACAATGCAAGCAAAACCAGATGAATCAATTCCAGACTATCATGAACAGTTTGAAAAAAATTTTTTAGGCAAAATTTTGGTTTGGCACCTGTATCATTCTCTAACCACTAAAATGATCCTTGCTTAACACTGCTTTTTCAGAAGGTTTAGATGAGGATTTGGCTGTTCGAATCGAAAGACATAATCTGTGTTGGTCTGCATTCCGTACAAAGGCTCTGGTTACTATGGCTGAGCAACTTTTCAGCTATTCTCCCTTCTCCAGGGGATCTTCCCAACCCAAGATCTGAACCCCGGTCTCCCACGTTGTGGACAGATTCTTTACTGTTTGAGCCACCAGGGAAGCCCAAGAATACTGGGGTGGGTAACCTATCCCTTCTCCAGAGGGATCTTTCTGACCCAGGGATCAAACCGGGGCCTCCTGCATTGCAGGTAGATTCTCTATCAGTTGAGCTACAAGGGAATCCCATAAAAGAAGAAAAGGGGGCATCTATGAAAATTATGAACCTTCAATTGTGCCAATTAGATACTCAATGTCAGTTGAAGGTTAACTGACCCCTATTTAATTTCCAACTGGTAGAGAAAGCAAGCTTGAAGGAAATAAAATATTGTCAGAATTCTGACCCTGAGGGAGCAAATTCTACCAGCAGAACTTGATTTTCTCTCCTGTGTCTGATACCAGATAAAATGCATACCCCAAAAGCCCCCTCCGACTAACACCCCAGCCAGTGTTATGTACATTCAAAACTCATGTTTGCACCCTGGACCTGAGCAGAACTTAGGGCCTAAGGAATTTCCTGATCCAAGTCAGGAACCATTGGAATTTGCTAAGGAATTTGGGTCAACCATCTGAACCTATGAGCCAAGTTTTCAGATCTATATCAATTAATACAGCTGCTAGATTCTGAAAGCAAAGAAAGGAGTTGAAAAAAGAAAGCAGGGTAAATGAAAAAGCTGAATAAAAAACTCTATTACTGTACATCTTAATAAATTTTGAATCACTGATTCTTACTGAATGTGAGGAATTAGCTCAGAAATCACTCAAACTTATCCCAAAGCTTTCTCTAAAAACTATAGACTGGACAAAGATTCAACAATGCAAGCAAAACCAGATGAATCAATTCCAGACTATCATGAACAGTTTGAAAAAAATTTTTTAGGCAAAATTTTGGTTTGGCACCTGTATCATTCTCTAACCACTAAAATGATCCTTGCTTAACACTGCTTTTTCAGAAGGTTTAGATGAGGATTTGGCTGTTCGAATCGAAAGACATAATCTGTGTTGGTCTGCATTCCTACAAAGGCTCTGGTTACTATGGCTGAGCAACTTTTCAGCTATTCTCCCTTCTCCAGGGGATCTTCCCAACCCAAGATCTGAACCCCGGTCTCCCACGTTGTGGACAGATTCTTTACTGTTTGAGCCACCAGGGAAGCCCAAGAATACTGGGGTGGGTAACCTATCCCTTCTCCAGAGGGATCTTTCTGACCCAGGGATCAAACCGGGGCCTCCTGCATTGCAGGTAGATTCTCTATCAGTTGAGCTACAAGGGAATCCCATAAAAGAAGAAAAGGGGGCATCTATGAAAATTATGAACCTTCAATTGTGCCAATTAGATACTCAATGTCAGTTGAAGGTTAACTGACCCCTATTTAATTTCCAACTGGTAGAGAAAGCAAGCTTGAAGGAAATAAAATATTGTCAGAATTCTGACCCTGAGGGAGCAAATTCTACCAGCAGAACTTGATTTTCTCTCCCTGTGTCTTGATACCAGATCTCCCTTGAACATTTATGCTATCCAGACCATCTTTAAGTCCTGAGACTCAGGAGAAAAAAGGAGAATAAGACTTTAAAATTTTTGCTTATTCCAACTTTAAGAAAAGTGTAAAAGAAAGACAGAAAACAGAGGGTTGGGGGGAGGAACAGGTTTATTCATATTGGACTTAGGTAGGAGCTGCCACGAGGGATCTAGCAACCAGATCATGCCACAGGCATGACGGGGAGAGAGACAAGCAGGGGGAGAGCGAGGAGGGTCAGGGCAAGGGGTCAAAGAGGGCCTGCCTGGTGTTGATGGGAGCAGGTAGGAAAGCTTTGGTCCGAGGCGGGAAGAGACTGTGGAGAGGGCCGGGCTGCCTCTGCTCTTTGCAGTTTCAACTCCAACACCAACTGTTATTTATGTTAGTGAACTTTATATTGTGATATCTGATCCATGACTAAGTTTAGAAAATGAAGCTATGGGATCTCTCATTGTGTCTGTCTATGTTTATGTGTATTATCTTTGTTTTCACCTTTGGATGGTATTATCAAAATTACTTTGTGAGCTCTACTTAATTAGATTGAAGGAAGTTAAGTGTTTTTATAAATTCTGAAAAAATATAGAAGGTAACTGACCAGAATTAATTCAGGTTCATGTGAACTGAAAAACATTCAGTATTAAATTAATATCTGGTATTAATGTTTGTTGATCTAGTTGACATAAATATGTCTTTAGAGTCATCAGCATTAAGTTTAATACTTTTATCGCACCTAGTTTAATATAAGTTAAATAAAAATGTTATTATATCTGTTGCAAATTTGTCAGCAAGGAAAGTAACCTGATGTGAAGAAACTTTTAAGGAAAAAAATCAAAATGAGATAAAAACTTTTAGGTAATCTCTATTAAGAATACTTACATTTTAGAAATGTCTAAGATAGTCTCTGCAGGTTTCAGTAACTTGAAATTCTAGAACTGCGCTAAATTAAGTTATGGAAGCTATGGAATAGTGACGTCATTCCCAAATAAAATATAATGCTGAAACCAACTGGTAGAGAAAGCAAGCTTGAAGGAAATAAAATATTGTCAGAATTCTGACCCTGAGGGAGCAAATTCTACCAGCAGAACTTGATTTTCTCTCCCTGTGTCTTGATACCAGATCTCCCTTGAACATTTATGCTATCCAGACCATCTTTAAGTCCTGAGACTCAGGAGAAAAAAGGAGAATAAGACTTTAAAATTTTTGCTTATTCCAACTTTAAGAAAAGTGTAAAGAAAGACAGAAAACAGGGGGTTTGGGGGGAGGAACAGGTTTATTCATATTGGACTTAGGTAGGAGCTGCCACGAGGGATCTAGCAACCAGATCATGCCACAGGCATGACGGGGAGAGAGACAAGCAGGGGGAGAGCGAGGAGGGTCAGGGCAAGGGGTCAAAGAGGGCCTGCCTGGTGTTGATGGGAGCAGGTAGGAAAGCTTTGGTCCGAGGCGGGAAGAGACTGTGGAGAGGGCCGGGCTGCCTCTGCTCTTTGCAGTTTCAACTCCAACACCAACTGTTATTTATGTTAGTGAACTTTATATTGTGATATCTGATCCATGACTAAGTTTAGAAAATGAAGCTATGGGATCTCTCATTGTGTCTGTCTATGTTTATGTGTATTATCTTTGTTTTCACCTTTGGATGGTATTATCAAAATTACTTTGTGAGCTCTACTTAATTAGATTGAAGGAAGTTAAGTGTTTTTATAAATTCTGAAAAAATATAGAAGGTAACTGACCAGAATTAATTCAGGTTCATGTGAACTGAAAAACATTCAGTATTAAATTAATATCTGGTATTAATGTTTGTTGATCTAGTTGACATAAATATGTCTTTAGAGTCATCAGCATTAAGTTTAATACTTTTATCGCACCTAGTTTAATATAAGTTAAATAAAAATGTTATTATATCTGTTGCAAATTTGTCAGCAAGGAAAGTAACCTGATGTGAAGAAACTTTTAAGGAAAAAAATCAAAATGAGATAAAAACTTTTAGGTAATCTCTATTAAGAATACTTACATTTTAGAAATGTCTAAGATAGTCTCTGCAGGTTTCAGTAACTTGAAATTCTAGAACTGCGCTAAATTAAGTTATGGAAGCTATGGAATAGTGACGTCATTCCCAAATAAAATATAATGCTGAAACATTAATTACTGAACATTGCTTCCTTTTATAGAGAAACCAAAGGACTGAGCAACTGAGCCCACACACAGGTATTTAGGACTGTTAATGAATGTGTTTGCCACTCTGAGACATTTTCTATGAGAAAAAATATTCACCAATTTATAGAATGCTAATGTAAATGACAGGTCATAATTGCTTACTTAGTTTTACAAGAAATTAAGGCTTTGAGAGCTGAGGATTCTAATCTGAACATGTAATTAAAGTTAATAGAAATAATAAAGGAAACACTTCAGTATACAGTAGGAAAGTAGGGTGTATGTTTTCAATAAAAAAGGCATGAGGCCATGAGCCACAACTATGGAGCCTGTGCTCTAGAGCCTCGGAGTCACAATTATTGAGCCCGTGTCCCACAATTACTGAAGCCTGTGAATCCTAGAGCCCGAGTTCCACAACAAGAGAAGTCACTGCAACAGGAAGCTGCTCACCTCAACTAGAGAGTAGCCCCCACTCCCTGCAACTAGAGAAGAGCCTGTGGCAGCAGTGAAAACCCAGAATAGCCAAAAATAAATCAATAAATAAAATTAAAAAAAGGCATGAGGAATGGAATTTCATTTCATTAGGGAACAGATAGCAATATGCCTTAGAGCTGCTTATTTCTGGATGGAAAAAAAAGATAAAGTGATGGATACAGGAAGTCATGGAAGGTTTGTGGGAGTGGACCCTGAGAAAAGACTTCTGTGCGTGGAGTTCTAAACTTGCTAAGTTTAGAATAAATTTAAAAGTAAGCTGGTGGAAAACTTGAATTTAGCTTTTCTCTCAAGAGGACACATTTTCTTAAAATATTAAATTACCTTTAATAAGTCTTTAAGTTCTTTACCTTTTAAGTGATTTATTCTATATCTGTTGCAAATTTGTCAGCAAGGAAAGTAACCTGATGTGAAGAAACTTTTAAGGAAAAAATCAAAATGAGATAAAAACTTTTAGGTAATCTCTATTAAGAATACTTACATTTTAGAAATGTCTAAGATAGTCTCTGCAGGTTTCAGTAACTTGAAATTCTAGAACTGCGCTAAATTAAGTTATGGAAGCTATGGAATAGTGACGTCATTCCCAAATAAAATATAATGCTGAAACATTAATTACTGAACATTGCTTCCTTTTATAGAGAAACCAAAGGACTGAGCAACTGAGCCCACACACAGGTATTTAGGACTGTTAATGAATGTGTTTGCCACTCTGAGACATTTTCTATGAGAAAAAATATTCACCAATTTATAGAATGCTAATGTAAATGACAGGTCATAATTGCTTACTTAGTTTTACAAGAAATTAAGGCTTTGAGAGCTGAGGATTCTAATCTGAACATGTAATTAAAGTTAATAGAAATAATAAAGGAAACACTTCAGTATACAGTAGGAAAGTAGGGTGTATGTTTTCAATAAAAAAGGCATGAGGCCATGAGCCACAACTATGGAGCCTGTGCTCTAGAGCCTCGGAGTCACAATTATTGAGCCCGTGTCCCACAATTACTGAAGCCTGTGAATCCTAGAGCCCGAGTTCCACAACAAGAGAAGTCACTGCAACAGGAAGCTGCTCACCTCAACTAGAGAGTAGCCCCCACTCCCTGCAACTAGAGAAGAGCCTGTGGCAGCAGTGAAAACCCAGAATAGCCAAAAATAAATCAATAAATAAAATTAAAAAAAAAAAGGCATGAGGAATGGAATTTCATTTCATTAGGAAAAAGATAGCAATATGCCTTAGAGCTGCTTATTTCTGGATGGAAAAAAAAGATAAAGTGATGGATACAGGAAGTCATGGAAGGTTTGTGGGAGTGGACCCTGAGAAAAGACTTCTGTGCGTGGAGTTCTAAACTTGCTAAGTTTAGAATAAATTTAAAAGTAAGCTGGTGGAAAACTTGAATTTAGCTTTTCTCTCAAGAGGACACATTTTCTTAAAATATTAAATTACCTTTAATAAGTCTTTAAGTTCTTTACCTTTTAAGTGATTTATTCTATATTTGTCTTTGAAATCTTGTATTGTCACTGGTTAAGTAAATATTATTTCATAGTGACCTATGATTCTTTCTGACTGAGTGTTCGGAATCCTTTTCATATTTTTTTGGACAAAACTTCCTAGATAAATATACAAAATTCTAATGAAGTCCTTTTGATCTCTAGATATTTGGGGGATGATTCAAAGGGCCCCTGAGACATCCCAAAGAAGGATATTAAGCTAATTAGGCTTATTTGGTATGTTAAATTACATGGAGGCATTATTGAATGGGTAATAAATCTTCTTATATCCTATGGTAAATTTGTTAATATAGATTAACATATCCAGAAATTGTATGGAATTCCTAAAAATCTGACAGGTCCTGGTTAAGTGCTATCAATCATAACACTAAGTATTATCTACAAGTATTGTATGTCACAGCGATAACCAAGTTTCTTTGTCAATTGCATTAATCAAATTTTAAATGTGCCTTAAGTCCTTTGTCATTATAAACCATTTGGGTTTTATCATGATACCTTTGACAGGGACACAATAGAATAGTTAGGTAGTTATAAAGTCCTGGTAAGGGACTGTAGGTAGAAAGGTAAAACCTAAGAAAAGTTGGGAGGCCAGTAAGTTAACGATAACTCAAGAAAGCTGCTCCTATTCACTAAAGCAGGCCTGACTAAGTATAAACAGCTAATGAAAGAAGAGCTGGGGAAGGAGGCACTAATGATGTATGCCTTACGTCTGCATCTACATGTACTTGAAGAAGGCGGTCTTCTACCCTCCCATATATATATACTGCTGCCCACCCAATTGTGGGAGCAGCAGAGCTTTTTCACCTGCCCGTTTGCACCTTTTACAAGCATCCTATCCTAGTAAATTCTCCTCTTGTCTATTACTTTGTCTCTTGCTGAAATTCCTTCTACATTAAGACACAAAGAACCTGAGCCTCAGTGGGTCCAGATGTTGGGTGAGTGATTTTAATTCAAAGATTGCTCAAGCAGGGTTTTGGCTGGGGTTAAGCCTTTAGCCACTTGGGTTCAAGTCCCAGGTAGAGTTTTGGCTGGGGTGGAGTCCCGGCCAGGTAGATTCAAGTCCTAGGCAGGGTTTTTTGGCTGGGATTGAGTTCTGATTCTGTGGGTTCAAGTCCCAGACTGGAGTTTGGCTAGATTGAGTCCTGGCCATATGGGTTTAAGTCCCAAGTAGGGGTTGATCAGGTCTGAGCCCCCGCCAAATGGGTTCAGGCCTCAAGCAGGGTTTTGGCTAGGGTTAAGCCTTAGCCACGTGGGTTCAAGTCCCAGACAGGGCTTTGGCTGGATTGAGTCCTAGCCACGTGGGTTTAAATCCCAAGCAGGGTTTAATCAGGTCTGGGCCCTGGGTTTAAGTCTCAATCTGAGGTAGAACACTTTTACCTTTGCAAAACTGCTTCCCCTTCAAGAAATTTATAGAAAGGACTTTTGGATAAACATACATTTCTGACTTTGGGACCATAATGCTGAACTGAGTAAAAAATTAAAGGATTCTAATGGGAAACCTGATGGCTTCATAACACTGTATAATAGAAAGAATTAGTTGCATAGGACTGGTTAACTGGTGAATATAGTTATAATTTTATGGTAAATTGTACTTCTATAAGCAGAATGCAAACATTTATCTTTGCTACCTGCTCCTTCCAGAGGTTGGAAACTCAGGTTTCCAGCTGCTTTATCGATAAGATAAATGAGGAAAGCCACTCACTAACAGGTACAGAAATCTCAAGGTATTTTGGAGACTTTGAAAAGGGAGGCATTCACTTAGATCTTATTTTGCAAACAAATTAGCCTTAATTTGGCTATATTCAGTAGAAATTAGGATCATTTTAGAGAAAAAAAGATTATGTTTCAATGACTGTTAAATCCGTATTTTGTTAAATGAGGTCTGAATTTGCTAAGACTCACTTCCCAGATAGTTCCTCATTTTTCATTATACAATATTAATGTAAAGCTTAATGGAATTATTAAATGGAGACTCTAAGTTTGTTTCTGAAGTTTATCTCAGTAATCAACCTTTGGATGAAGATCAAGTGCCCCATGACCTGCAACCAGGGGATTATGTATACTGAAAAAGACACAATTTAATGGGCTACCTCCAAGAAGATGAAAGAAACCATATTAGGTACTCTTAATTAGCTCATGCACAGTGGAACTGAAAGGAATTGACTCTTGGATTAGTTCCAGTTACAAAGGGCCCTTGCACCAGATTGACGTGGGTGTAAATCCTTATTCTGTTATTTCAGCCTTGGATTTTGGACAAGTCATTTTGCTCCTCTATTCCTCGTCTATAAAGTGGATACAATAATCATAGCTACTGCACAGTGTTGTTTCAGGATTAATGAGATAATGCATCTCAGGTGCTGAACCTCAGCCCTAGCAGTTTCAATGCCAACTGCATGAAAGATACCAGGAAGCACTTGGCTGGGAAGAAACTGGGGAGCAGATGGTTGAGGCATGAAGGTCTATTAGACACTTGTAATTAAATTTTGTGAAAACAACAGATTTTAGCTTACAGTGTGGATACCTTTAGAATATGTATCAAAACTATTTCAAGGCTTGAAAAACAGTGACAGGTGGAGCAATTAGTACCAGAGATTTTTCTCAGGTCGGGGTGTGGGTGCTTCTATATTGCTGGTGTATGTTCAGTTGCTTCAGTCATGGCTGACTCTTTGCGACCCTACAAGGAGGCTCCCACCAGGCTCCTCTGTCAAGGGGATTCTCCAGGCTAGAATGTTAGAGTGGGTTGCCATGCCCTTCTCCAGGGCATCTTCCTTAGTCAACCCATGTCTCTTGCATTGCAGGAGGATTCTTCACCCACTGAGCCATCTTGGAAGCTTACTGTATTGCTCATATTCTGGTAAATGGATCCTTTTTCAACTTGTAACTCCACTTGAGAGCATGGCATGCACTTAACACTCCATTCCAGAGACTGTAAGCCTAAGGAAAACATTTACTCAGTTACCCCATGTTTTATTCTACTGTATGTGAAAGTAATTGAGTGTCTTGTGACCTCTTTGTTTCTTTCCTATGGCTATATATGTATATATATGTACACTTTTACCATTTGCTTAAGTATATGGTTCCCCCCACCCCACCCCCACCGGTGAGTAAAGAATCAGCTGTTTATGTGAGTAAATGTGCTTAGAAATACATTCACATTTTTCTTTAATTGTGAAAATGTTTCAGTGGCTCATTGTTGGCTGAAGAAAGTAGTGGATATCCATTATCAGTTACTCAGTACCATCAAAGACAATTCTTTTAAAGCAAATTAAGGAACTATAGTGCCACAAGGGGCGCCCTAGAAGTCTGGGTGTAAATCCTTATTCTGTTATTTCAGCCTTGGATTTTGGACAAGTCATTTTGCTCCTCTATTCCTCGTCTATAAAGTGGATACAATAATCATAGCTACTGCACAGTGTTGTTTCAGGATTAATGAGATAATGCATCTCAGGTGCTGAACCTCAGCCCTAGCAGTTTCAATGCCAACTGCATGAAAGATACCAGGAAGCACTTGGCTGGGAAGAAACTGGGGAGCAGATGGTTGAGGCATGAAGGTCTATTAGACACTTGTAATTAAATTTTGTGAAAACAACAGATTTTAGCTTACAGTGTGGATACCTTTAGAATATGTATCAAAACTATTTCAAGGCTTGAAAAACAGTGACAGGTGGAGCAATTAGTACCAGAGATTTTTCTCAGGTCGGGGTGTGGGTGCTTCTATATTGCTGGTGTATGTTCAGTTGCTTCAGTCATGGCTGACTCTTTGCGACCCTACAAGGAGGCTCCCACCAGGCTCCTCTGTCAAGGGGATTCTCCAGGCTAGAATGTTAGAGTGGGTTGCCATGCCCTTCTCCAGGGCATCTTCCTTAGTCAACCCATGTCTCTTGCATTGCAGGAGGATTCTTCACCCACTGAGCCATCTTGGAAGCTTACTGTATTGCTCATATTCTGGTAAATGGATCCTTTTTCAACTTGTAACTCCACTTGAGAGCATGGCATGCACTTAACACTCCATTCCAGAGACTGTAAGCCTAAGGAAAACATTTACTCAGTTACCCCATGTTTTATTCTACTGTATGTGAAAGTAATTGAGTGTCTTGTGACCTCTTTGTTTCTTTCCTATGGCTATATATGTATATATATGTACACTTTTACCATTTGCTTAAGTATATGGTTCCCCCCACCCCACCCCCACCGGTGAGTAAAGAATCAGCTGTTTATGTGAGTAAATGTGCTTAGAAATACATTCACATTTTTCTTTAATTGTGAAAATGTTTCAGTGGCTCATTGTTGGCTGAAGAAAGTAGTGGATATCCATTATCAGTTACTCAGTACCATCAAAGACAATTCTATCTTTTAAAGCAAATTAAGGAACTATAGTGCCACAAGGGGGCGCCCCTAGAAGTCTGGTTGTCTTTAACCGTAAAACCAACACATTCAAAGAGGAGGAAGTATCCTCTAGATAAGGGATTCAATATAGAATTGGTGTTTTTGTTTAGATCTGCTGTGAACCTCATCAAGTGCATGCACAAGACCCTGCTTATTAAACTCACTGATGGCTGAAGGGGACCAATGTTGTGATAGCTCATAGGCTCAGATAAATTTGGCAACTTGCCCATTTAGTGAGTGAAAAAAATGAGACACACTTAATTCTGTCTACCCTTACAGACCAGGTTTTCCTATGACTGCAGATATCTAGTGAGGGTTTATAACCTGAAAGGCACTGGTCGCAGCACTGGTCAACATGATTCCCTAGGACAGGGGTCATCAGCAGTCTGCACTAGAGAAGCATTCCCAGTGGAGTCAGGAAGTTTCAGATTGTCTCTGAATGTGGGAGAAATAGCTACCATACTGAGCAATCACAGGCTTATCCTTAGTGACTTTGGGTTGGGAGGAGACCTTGTTAATAGGAAGGGGGTGTCTTGGGTCTCTGGTTTGACTCCCATTCCCAGACTGGAGAGTCCTTAATTATAAATGAGTAACTTGGCATTCTGCTTTACCTATTATCTTAGGTCCATAAGGGATGGGACTTTACCCTCGTATATGGGGAAGTACTTCCCAGTTATCTGCTCCTGCTAGGGCTCTCCCTCCCTTCTGTGCCCTCAATGGGAGGATCTCAAGCTTCTGTAGGCATGTTCTCTGGGGACAGTGGGTAGTGATCTGATGAGACCACTGTCTTCCCTGTGGAGTGGAATAGTGTGGCCTGAGCCCCTGGTGTGGGTAGGAGGTGTTAATGGGTGTCGTGGTCTGTCCTCTTCCACTGGACGGAAGAGAGATGTTGAGAACCTGTCCAGCTAAGAACCACAAGGGAAACCTTGTGATAAAGAAAGTCCAGCAGAAAGAGGCCCTACTGACTGTGGTCAGGGTGAGAGTCAACCTCAGGGTGAGAGTCAATGTACAAACCAACATTGGGCGAGGGCCCTCCCAGGAGCTGGGCATAAGCACAGGGTGGGAGCCGTCCCTCTACCAGGCGGGCTTCTCCAGGTTTAAAAGGTAATATAATTCGTATGACTGATGGGATGGATGTTAAGACTAAGATGAAAAGATCCTGTGGAAGCTGGACCATGAGACTACCTAGGCAGACAGCTTGCTGCTTTAGGAAGGAGGGAGGTCCACCATCCTGCAGCTCATGGACAATGAAGGGTCCTCAGGCCTCCTGGGAGACTAACTACCTGAGGCTTCTTAGGCCAGCAGCCTTTGCAGGTTTGGGTTGAACTGAAAGCGCAGACCTGACACACTGAGTGGACAGGGGCCTCTGTGGTTGAACGAGGGCCATTGTGGGGCTCAGAGGTTGTTGAGATGCAGCCACAGGCCCTAGTTCCTCTACCTGTGGTGTGTGAGAGAAGTGAGAAGCTACCTTGGGGCAGGTCTGGTCTTCCTTCTCATAGGACTTCTCAAGGTCTGAAACCATCTCGTGTCAGGGATTCACCTCACTGAGAGGAACTTTGATCTGGAAAGACCAGTGGCTGGAGGTGAGAGGCCTGCCCTAGGCCTGACTCTGCCACACACTTAGTTCCAGCCTTTCAGTGTATTTATTAATCTCTTTATTTATTTATTTTAAATTTTGGCCTCTTTTATTGGTTTTATTTATTTATTTTCATCCATCTTTATTCTTTGGCCTGTGTGGGCCTCGCATTGCAGTGGCCTCTTTTGTGGCAGAACATTGGATTTGGGCACATGTGCCCCAGAATGCTGGCTCGTAATTGGACACACCGGTCGAGCTGCTTCACAGCACGTGGGATTTTCCTGGGCCAGGGATTGAACCAGTGCCCCTTGCTCTGCTAGGCGGACTCTTTACCCACTGGACCACCAGGGAAGCCCCTATTAATCTCTTTAGACCCTCAGTTTCCTCATCTGAAAAATGGGAAGATAACCATAGTGCTAACTACCTGCCTCCATCATGCTGAAGTGCTTTGTAAAGTGGAAAGTGCTAGACAGCTAAGAGGTGATGGTATTGATTTTGGTATTGATTTGATTGCCTCCTGCCCCTGACTGACTGAAGATCATGGTCAATGTCTGTTATGTAATTTCATAAGGAACAGATGAAGCAATGCCCCAACTTTTCTATGGATCTGACTTCTCCCATCCTTAATCCTTTGGAATTTACCCCTGGGCAGGACTCCTATCTCATTTGCATAGACACAGGGATCCATGTCAGTGATTTGAGGACAGGAAACTCCCATTGCCCATTTTTGTTGATCCTTCTCTTCTACCGTGGTTTCTCTTTGGCCCAATCTCTCAAAACCAAGTTACTCTCCAATCATCTCAGAGAATGGTGCTGCTGTTTTTATTTTCACTTTTGATACTCTAGCAAATAAGTTAAATAAAATCTATCTGAACCTAATGGCCTTCAAACCCATCTGGCTAAGATAGAAATGCCACACTTTATTTTCCTTTAGTTTCTTTCTCTCACTTTCAACTGTCTTTGATATAAATCATTGTATTTTGAAGTTTTTAGTTTACTTGTATAGTACAGTAGTCCCTTGAGTGAGTTGTAGTAAAAACAGTTTACTGAAGGATATATTTTAGATCAATGACTTTTTTGGTAGGACTGAAGAATCAAACTCAACCCAGAGATCCCGGAAATGACATCAGGAACATGGCAGAATGAGGCTGCTAAGAAAACTGCCTCTGCCATGAACAAGAATCAGCAAGATCATTAGCTGCTGGTTTACAACCATGATATCTCTGTCAGCATTCCATGCCAGAAAAATCTTGCCTAGACCCCATTAAAACTCAGTCTCAAAGAGGTGTCTTATGTATGTAAGACTAAATGTCTTGTGTATGTCTTTGTGCTACCTTAGCCACAAGAATCTTGAAAAATGTAGTTTTGAGCTTTTTGACATTGCAGATCAGGAGTGTAATGGGTATCAGATGAGCCAGTTCTTGATATTTGTCAGTCTTGTCTTCAAAGAATTGATTGAACTTGGCTTGACCTCTTTCTAGGGTTTTTTTTTCCTTTAAAGATTTATTTATTTATTTATTTTGGTGGGAGTAGGGTGGGGAGGGAGGGGAGCAGGCGGACCACTTCTATTGGTCTTTCATTTGTCCAATTTCATCCATCTTTGTTCTTTGGCTTGTGTGGGCCTCCCATCGCAGTGGCTTCTCTCCTTGCAGAGCACCGGCTCTGGGCACATGCGCTCCAGAGCTCCGGCTTGGTAATTGGGCACATCAGTCCAGCTGCTCCGCGGCACATGAGATCTTCCTAGGCCAGGGATTGAACTGGCGCCCCTTGCACTGTAAGGCGGTGTCCTTACCCACTGGACCACCAGGGAAGCCCTCTTTCTAGGGTTTTATACAAGTTCTCCCTCTAATTCCCCCTTATGCCTTCTAAGAAAAAGAAGTAAGTGTATACAGATTGGAAAGGCAGGGGGGAACCAATCATTATTCATAGACAACGAGCTTGTCCAAGTAGAAAACCTAGGTCTACTAAGTTTAGCAAGATTATAAGAAAAAAGGCCAACAGAAAATGCTTTTAGGTACTAGTAAGGGACATGAACTTCAGATTAAAATGCGGGATTCCATTTTATTGGAAGAGCGTTGAAATTCTTGAAGTGATTTATAGAGATGGAAATGAATTTAGTCAAGTTCTACAAAATGGATCAAAACACGGGACAGGGCATAGGTGGCATGGAGTCCTGTTAGTTTCTGTGGATGTTATTCTGGCTTTGAGTACTGACCTCAAGTTTCTGATCCACCCTCCCTGCCATTTGGCCAAAATTGAAAATTTGAATCATTTTAAGACTTAAGTTGGGACAATTCTCAACTTGTATTATGTATCTGTGTGTCTCTGAGTGTGTGTATTTGTGTGTGTATGTGTTTGTTTGTAGACATTGGGGATTAGGCATGATAGATTTTCCTGGTTCCCTCTTATCTTTGGGAGTCTGATGCAGATGGAACTTGCTGGCTAAGCAGGGGAGGTGGAAGGGAAGAGATAGAAGAGACAGAGCTTGCCTTGTTTGAATTCAAAAATTGAACAGATAGCAGGCTTCTTTGTTTGTTCAGGGGATAATGGTGGCTGTGGAGACAGGAAGGAGAGTGAATTTGTTATGTGGGAGGAAATAATTTTTAATTTTTTTTCCTTAGAAAGAGATAGATAAGTTAATACCACTCTAGCCTCTCCCACTAAACAAAGAGTGCCTCCATTGCCTGATTACACAATATGTAATTGCTTCCACACTTGTTTCCTGTGGGAGACGAATCCATTCTGTTTTTCACAAAGTTCCATATCATTACAAAAAGGAACCTGAAAAACTGTTATATAATGTGGTGAGAGGGTTGACACAGAGGTGCATCTCCACTGATCAGGGACCTCAGAGAAGGGTGGGGAACCCATTCTAGACAGTCAAGTAGGAAAACCTACCAGGAAGCCTCTTTCTAGGGTTTTATACAAGTTCTCCCTCTAATTCCCCCTTATGCCTTCTAAGAAAAAGAAGTAAGTGTATACAGATTGGAAAGGCAGGGGGGAACCAATCATTATTCATAGACAACGAGCTTGTCCAAGTAGAAAACCTAGGTCTACTAAGTTTAGCAAGATTATAAGAAAAAAGGCCAACAGAAAATGCTTTTAGGTACTAGTAAGGGACATGAACTTCAGATTAAAATGCGGGATTCCATTTTATTGGAAGAGCGTTGAAATTCTTGAAGTGATTTATAGAGATGGAAATGAATTTAGTCAAGTTCTACAAAATGGATCAAAACACGGGACAGGGCATAGGTGGCATGGAGTCCTGTTAGTTTCTGTGGATGTTATTCTGGCTTTGAGTACTGACCTCAAGTTTCTGATCCACCCTCCCTGCCATTTGGCCAAAATTGAAAATTTGAATCATTTTAAGACTTAAGTTGGGACAATTCTCAACTTGTATTATGTATCTGTGTGTCTCTGAGTGTGTGTATTTGTGTGTGTATGTGTTTGTTTGTAGACATTGGGGATTAGGCATGATAGATTTTCCTGGTTCCCTCTTATCTTTGGGAGTCTGATGCAGATGGAACTTGCTGGCTAAGCAGGGGAGGTGGAAGGGAAGAGATAGAAGAGACAGAGCTTGCCTTGTTTGAATTCAAAAATTGAACAGATAGCAGGCTTCTTTGTTTGTTCAGGGGATAATGGTGGCTGTGGAGACAGGAAGGAGAGTGAATTTGTTATGTGGGAGGAAATAATTTTTAATTTTTTTTCCTTAGAAAGAGATAGATAAGTTAATACCACTCTAGCCTCTCCCACTAAACAAAGAGTGCCTCCATTGCCTGATTACACAATATGTAATTGCTTCCACACTTGTTTCCTGTGGGAGACGAATCCATTCTGTTTTTCACAAAGTTCCATATCATTACAAAAAGGAACCTGAAAAACTGTTATATAATGTGGTGAGAGGGTTGACACAGAGGTGCATCTCCACTGATCAGGGACCTCAGAGAAGGGTGGGGAACCCATTCTAGACAGTCACAAAACATGTAAGGAAAGCTGAGAAAAAAATGTGATAATGTAGGGAATGTTGTTTAAATTTCCTCCTTAATAAGTATTTCCTAATAAATAGAAACAGTGGCAGATTTTATTTTCTTGGGCTTCAAAGTCACTGTGGATAGTGACTACAGCCATAAAACTAAAAGACACTTGCTCCTTGGAAGAAATGTGATGACAAACCTAGACAGAACATTAAAAACCAGAGAAATGACTTTGCCAACAGAACTTTTTCCAGTAGTTATATAAGGATGTGAGAGTTGGACCATAAGAAAGGCTGAGTGCTGAAGAATTCATGCTTTTGAACTGTGGTGCTACAGAAGACTCTTAAAAATCCCTTGGGATTGCAAGGAGATCCAACCAGTCAATCTTAAAGGAAATCAACCCTGAATATTCATTGAAAGGACTGAAGCTGAAACTGAAGCTGTAGCTCCAATACTATGGCCACTTAATGCAAAGATTTGACTCATTGAAGAAAGACACTGAAGCTGGCAAAGATGGAAGGCAGGAGAAGTGGGCAACAGAGGATGAGATGGTTGGATGGCATCACCAACTCAATGGAGATGAGTTTGAGCAACTCCAGAGGATAGTGAAGGACAGGGATGCCTGGTGGGGTCACAAAGAACTGGACATGACTTACTGAACAACAACAACAATAAGGATTGATGATGATGCATGTGTGATCAGTTGTGTCTGACCCCCAGAGATGGTGACTCACCAGGCGTTTGTTCAGGGATAATGGTGGCTGTGGAGACAGGAAGGAGAGTGAATTTGTTATGTGGGAGGAAATAATTTTTAATTTTTTCCTTAGAAAGAGATAGATAAGTTAATACCACTCTAGCCTCTCCCACTAAACAAAGAGTGCCTCCATTGCCTGATTACACAATATGTAATTGCTTCCACACTTGTTTCCTGTGGGAGACGAATCCATTCTGTTTTTCACAAAGTTCCATATCATTACAAAAAGGAACCTGAAAAACTGTTATATAATGTGGTGAGAGGGTTGACACAGAGGTGCATCTCCACTGATCAGGGACCTCAGAGAAGGGTGGGGAACCCATTCTAGACAGTCACAAAACATGTAAGGAAAGCTGAGAAAAAAATGTGATAATGTAGGGAATGTTGTTTAAATTTCCTCCTTAATAAGTATTTCCTAATAAATAGAAACAGTGGCAGATTTTATTTTCTTGGGCTTCAAAGTCACTGTGGATAGTGACTACAGCCATAAAACTAAAAGACACTTGCTCCTTGGAAGAAATGTGATGACAAACCTAGACAGAACATTAAAAACCAGAGAAATGACTTTGCCAACAGAACTTTTTCCAGTAGTTATATAAGGATGTGAGAGTTGGACCATAAGAAAGGCTGAGTGCTGAAGAATTCATGCTTTTGAACTGTGGTGCTACAGAAGACTCTTAAAAATCCCTTGGGATTGCAAGGAGATCCAACCAGTCAATCTTAAAGGAAATCAACCCTGAATATTCATTGAAAGGACTGAAGCTGAAACTGAAGCTGTAGCTCCAATACTATGGCCACTTAATGCAAAGATTTGACTCATTGAAGAAAGACACTGAAGCTGGCAAAGATGGAAGGCAGGAGAAGTGGGCAACAGAGGATGAGATGGTTGGATGGCATCACCAACTCAATGGAGATGAGTTTGAGCAACTCCAGAGGATAGTGAAGGACAGGGATGCCTGGTGGGGTCACAAAGAACTGGACATGACTTACTGAACAACAACAACAATAAGGATTGATGATGATGCATGTGTGATCAGTTGTGTCTGACCCCCAGAGATGGTGACTCACCAGGCTCCTCAGTCCATGGGATTTTCCAGGCAAGAATACTGGAGTGGGCTGCCATTGCTTTCTCCATAATAGGTATTAGGAAAAGCTAAATTTTCACTTTTTCTTCCAACTTAAGATTGTAGCATTAAAATTATTGCATGAGAGATGCTTAGCACAGGACCTGACATGTTGTTTGACCTTGAGTAACTGCCTTAGGTGGTGGTGGAAAAGAAAGGAGCTGAAGATAAGGTCAGGACTTCTGGAGTGGCTCATTGGCTTAGAGTAGGAACACAGAAATAGGGTAGAAGTGGAAGATAATGAATGCAGCATCAGACACATTGATTTGAGCCCATTGCCCACATCTGACTTTCAAATACCTTGGATCTGCCACAGTTTGCCCTGGGTTGGTCAGGAATCTTTCCTGCTGGCCTCACCTGGGGCTCCCTTCTGAGGCTGATAGGGCTGTGGGAGCCAGAGGCAAGGAGACAAACACTCAATGTATGGGCCGTTATTCTTCCCAATCCTTTGGGGGTTCAACAGATGAAACTCAGAGCACAGAGGCTGGTGAAGTTTTCTGGTCATGTGTTCACATGGAAGGAAGGGTGGATGAGATGACCTCCCATGGCCTTGCAGGGTTTGGAAGTCTGAGGTCCTTATGTAGCCTCCAGTTTCACATTGCTTGAGGTCCTGACGCAGCTTCCACTGTGGTGTGTGGGAGTCTCTCCCTTCCTTGGGAGTCCTTACCTCCTGGAAGTCCCTGCTTCCTGCCTTAGGCCCCAGATTTTGTGTTAGAGATGGACTCACTCTAGTGCCTTGAGCTGCTGTGGCTTGTTTCCTGGGTCTTGGTTCCCTTCATAGCTCAGTTAAGCTGCTTCTCTCTGACCTCAGATAGTAAAGGACTGGACAGGACTCAGTCCTGTGAGGACTGAGCACTATGAATCAGTACCAGGAGACTTTTGGGTGGCTGGCTAGGTGAGAGAACATCTCAAGTCAAAAAATGGGATTTTTCACCCAGAGGGGGCAAGGGGGCCAAAAGTGGACTGTTAAAAAAAGTGATGATGCATGTGTGATCAGTTGTGTCTGACCCCCAGAGATGGTGACTCACCAGGCTCCTCAGTCCATGGGATTTTCCAGGCAAGAATACTGGAGTGGGCTGCCATTGCTTTCTCCATAATAGGTATTAGGAAAAGCTAAATTTTCACTTTTTCTTCCAACTTAAGATTGTAGCATTAAAATTATTGCATGAGAGATGCTTAGCACAGGACCTGACATGTTGTTTGACCTTGAGTAACTGCCTTAGGTGGTGGTGGAAAAGAAAGGAGCTGAAGATAAGGTCAGGACTTCTGGAGTGGCTCATTGGCTTAGAGTAGGAACACAGAAATAGGGTAGAAGTGGAAGATAATGAATGCAGCATCAGACACATTGATTTGAGCCCATTGCCCACATCTGACTTTCAAATACCTTGGATCTGCCACAGTTTGCCCTGGGTTGGTCAGGAATCTTTCCTGCTGGCCTCACCTGGGGCTCCCTTCTGAGGCTGATAGGGCTGTGGGAGCCAGAGGCAAGGAGACAAACACTCAATGTATGGGCCGTTATTCTTCCCAATCCTTTGGGGGTTCAACAGATGAAACTCAGAGCACAGAGGCTGGTGAAGTTTTCTGGTCATGTGTTCACATGGAAGGAAGGGTGGATGAGATGACCT
The DNA here is from genome assembly GCA_022376925.1 of Tragulus kanchil. NCBI lineage: Eukaryota > Metazoa > Chordata > Mammalia > Artiodactyla > Tragulidae > Tragulus > Tragulus kanchil. The sequence goes on along the minus strand of JAIOJX010000032.1, from coordinate 73,491,400 downwards.
CCCATGGCCTTGCAGGGTTTGGAAGTCTGAGGTCCTTATGTAGCCTCCAGTTTCACATTGCTTGAGGTCCTGACGCAGCTTCCACTGTGGTGTGTGGGAGTCTCTCCCTTCCTTGGGAGTCCTTACCTCCTGGAAGTCCCTGCTTCCTGCCTTAGGCCCCAGATTTTGTGTTAGAGATGGACTCACTCTAGTGCCTTGAGCTGCTGTGGCTTGTTTCCTGGGTCTTGGTTCCCTTCATAGCTCAGTTAAGCTGCTTCTCTCTGACCTCAGATAGTAAAGGACTGGACAGGACTCAGTCCTGTGAGGACTGAGCACTATGAATCAGTACCAGGAGACTTTTGGGTGGCTGGCTAGGTGAGAGAAGGACAGGAGGGATGACCTCTTCCGCCACTGGCTGAGCATAAAGTAGAGGGAATGAGAGATGTTTTCCTCACACTGGCTTCCCTGATGCTTGGTCGTGGCTTGACATCAATGCCCATAATCCCAGGGGCAGGGTAAGATTCTACCACCCAGTGTCTCTTCTCACTTTACCGAAAGCAGGAAACAAAAATAAAAAAAAACAAAACAAAGAACAACAAAGGAAGGAAACTGGGCTTCCAAGCCTGTATTGGACCAGGTTTTGCCCCAAGCACTTTAGAAATATTATTTCTTATAATTGTTACAAGAACCCTCTAGGTTAGGTATTATTATCCCCATTTTGTATGATAGATAACTGGCATCCCAAACTAACTGGTGGAAGAGCAAAACCTTAATTCAACACTGGATGATTTCATATTCATATTTACTGCTTCACCATGGCCACTGAAGGGCTTCCCCGGTAACTCAGTGGTAAAGAATCTGTCTTCCAATGCAAGAGATGCAAGAGATGTGGGCTCAATCCCAAGCTTGGGAAGACCCCTGGAGTAGGAAATGGAAATTCACTGTAGTATTCATGCCTGGAAAATTCCATGGACAGAGGAGCCTGATGGGCTACAGTCCATGGGGTTACAAAGAGTATGGAAATTCAACCCTTTTTAGTTTTTTCAAAAGCCTTGGGGCATTCTTCCCAATCCTTTGGGGTTCAACAGATGCGAAAAGAGGCTGGTGAAGTTTTCTGGTCATGTGTTCACATGGAAGGAAGGGTGGATGAGATGACCTCCCATGGCCTTGCAGGGTTTGGAAGTCTGAGGTCCTTATGTAGCCTCCAGTTTCACATTGCTTGAGGTCCTGACGCAGCTTCCACTGTGGTGTGTGGGAGTCTCTCCCTTCCTTGGGAGTCCTTACCTCCTGGAAGTCCCTGCTTCCTGCCTTAGGCCCCAGATTTTGTGTTAGAGATGGACTCACTCTAGTGCCTTGAGCTGCTGTGGCTTGTTTCCTGGGTCTTGGTTCCCTTCATAGCTCAGTTAAGCTGCTTCTCTCTGACCTCAGATAGTAAAGGACTGGACAGGACTCAGTCCTGTGAGGACTGAGCACTATGAATCAGTACCAGGAGACTTTTGGGTGGCTGGCTAGGTGAGAGAAGGACAGGAGGGATGACCTCTTCCGCCACTGGCTGAGCATAAAGTAGAGGGAATGAGAGATGTTTTCCTCACACTGGCTTCCCTGATGCTTGGTCGTGGCTTGACATCAATGCCCATAATCCCAGGGGCAGGGTAAGATTCTACCACCCAGTGTCTCTTCTCACTTTACCGAAAGCAGGAAACAAAAATAAAAAAAAACAAAACAAAGAACAACAAAGGAAGGAAACTGGGCTTCCAAGCCTGTATTGGACCAGGTTTTGCCCCAAGCACTTTAGAAATATTATTTCTTATAATTGTTACAAGAACCCTCTAGGTTAGGTATTATTATCCCCATTTTGTATGATAGATAACTGGCATCCCAAACTAACTGGTGGAAGAGCAAAACCTTAATTCAACACTGGATGATTTCATATTCATATTTACTGCTTCACCATGGCCACTGAAGGGCTTCCCCGGTAACTCAGTGGTAAAGAATCTGTCTTCCAATGCAAGAGATGCAAGAGATGTGGGCTCAATCCCAAGCTTGGGAAGACCCCTGGAGTAGGAAATGGAAATTCACTGTAGTATTCATGCCTGGAAAATTCCATGGACAGAGGAGCCTGATGGGCTACAGTCCATGGGGTTACAAAGAGTTGGATGCAACTGAATGTATTGTTTATTCTCCATGTATTTGTGATTTTCCTGCTTTCTTCTTGTAGTTGGTCTCTAGTTTCTTACTATTGTGATCAGAAAAGATGCTTGATATGATTTTCTTAAATTTATTGAGAATTGTTTTATGTTTCAACATATGGTCTATCCTTGAGAATGTTTAATGTGCACTTGAAAAGTGTGTATTCTGCTGTAGTTGAATGGAATGTTCTGTATAAACCTATGAAGTCCATCTGATCTAATGTTTCATTTAAGGCTGCTACTTCTTGTTGACTTTCTATCTGGTGATCTATCCACTGATGTGAGTGGGGTATTAAAGTCCCCTACTATTATTGTATTTCTCCAAGTTTCTCCCTCTTTTGTTTTTCAGTTACTAAGTCATGTTTGACTCTCTGTGACCCCATAGACTGCAGGCTACCAAGCTTCCCTTTCCTTCACTATCTGGAGTTTGTTCACACTCATGTCCATTGAGTCAGTGATGCCATCCAACCACAGCATCCTGTTGCCTCTTTCTCCTCCTGCCCTCAATCTTTCTCAGCATCAGGGTCTTTTTCAGTGAGTCAACTTTTCACATCAGGTGGCCAGAGTTTTGGAGCTTCAGCTTCAGCATCAGTCCTTCCAATGAATATTCAGGGTTGATTTCCTTTAGGATTGACTGGTTAGATCTCCTTGCTGTCCAAGGGACTCTCAAGAGTCTTCTCCTGTACCACAGTTCAAAGGCATTAATTTTTTGACACCCAACCTTCTTTATGGTCAAACTCTCACAACGTCCTACTTTAGTAATTTTTGTTACAAGAACCCTCTAGGTTAGGTATTATTATCCCCATTTTGTATGATAGATAACTGGCATCCCAAACTAACTGGTGGAAGAGCAAAACCTTAATTCAACACTGGATGATTTCATATTCATATTTACTGCTTCACCATGGCCACTGAAGGGCTTCCCCGGTAACTCAGTGGTAAAGAATCTGTCTTCCAATGCAAGAGATGCAAGAGATGTGGGCTCAATCCCAAGCTTGGGAAGACCCCTGGAGTAGGAAATGGAAATTCACTGTAGTATTCATGCCTGGAAAATTCCATGGACAGAGGAGCCTGATGGGCTACAGTCCATGGGGTTACAAAGAGTTGGATGCAACTGAATGTATTGTTTATTCTCCATGTATTTGTGATTTTCCTGCTTTCTTCTTGTAGTTGGTCTCTAGTTTCTTACTATTGTGATCAGAAAAGATGCTTGATATGATTTTCTTAAATTTATTGAGAATTGTTTTATGTTTCAACATATGGTCTATCCTTGAGAATGTTTAATGTGCACTTGAAAAGTGTGTATTCTGCTGTAGTTGAATGGAATGTTCTGTATAAACCTATGAAGTCCATCTGATCTAATGTTTCATTTAAGGCTGCTACTTCTTGTTGACTTTCTATCTGGTGATCTATCCACTGATGTGAGTGGGGTATTAAAGTCCCCTACTATTATTGTATTTCTCCAAGTTTCTCCCTCTTTTGTTTTTCAGTTACTAAGTCATGTTTGACTCTCTGTGACCCCATAGACTGCAGGCTACCAAGCTTCCCTTTCCTTCACTATCTGGAGTTTGTTCACACTCATGTCCATTGAGTCAGTGATGCCATCCAACCACAGCATCCTGTTGCCTCTTTCTCCTCCTGCCCTCAATCTTTCTCAGCATCAGGGTCTTTTTCAGTGAGTCAACTTTTCACATCAGGTGGCCAGAGTTTTGGAGCTTCAGCTTCAGCATCAGTCCTTCCAATGAATATTCAGGGTTGATTTCCTTTAGGATTGACTGGTTAGATCTCCTTGCTGTCCAAGGGACTCTCAAGAGTCTTCTCCAGCACCACAGTTCAAAGGCATTAATTTTTTGACACCCAACCTTCTTTATGGTCAAACTCTCACAACCGTACATGACTACTGGAAGAACCATAGCTTTGACTAGATGGACCTTTATTGGCAAGGTGATGTTTCTGCTTTTTAATATGCTGGCTAGGTTTGTCATAGTTTTTCTTCCAAGGATCAAGTATCTTTTAGTTTCATGACTTCAGTCACTGTCTGCAGTGATTTTGGAGCCCAGGAAAATAAAGTCCGTCATTGTTACCATTTTCCTCTATCTATTTGTTGTGAAGTGATGGGGCTGGATGCCATGATCTTAGTTTTCTTTTAATGTTGAGTTCTTTTTGCTGTTGTTTTGTTTGTTTTTTATTTATTTATTTTCATCCATCTTTATTCTTTGGCATGTGTGGGCCTCCCATCGCAGTGACCTCTCTTTCTGCAGAGCAACGGCTCTGGGTGCATGCACTCCAGAGCACTGGCCCACAATTGGACACACCAGTCCAGCCACTCCACAGCATATGGGATCTTTCCTGGCCAGGGATCAGACCAGCATTTCTTGCACTGCAAGGCGAACTCTTTACCCACTGGACCACCAGGGATACCTAGGTCTTGTTTTTAAATCTGTCCAGCCACTCTGTGTTTTTGATTGATCAGCTCAATGCATTTGCATTTAGGGTTATTATTGATACTTGAAACCTTAGTTCTGCCACTTTGTTTTTTGTTTACTTGTTGCTCTATATCTCTGTTTCTTTTTCCTTGTATTTCTGCCTACTATTTTAGTTTGGTGTTTCGTTCACTTCTCTGTTTTTTAACATTTCATGTCTCTGCTCTCGATGTATGTTTTATGGTTACCATGAGGTTTGTATGAAATGTCTCATAGATAAATTTGTCTCTTTTCCACTGATAGAATCTTATCTTCATTTCCGTGTGAGGGTTTCATTCTTTGCTTCTTCCCCTTTTAATTTTTGGTTGTTTCAAATTATCTCTTTCTGTGTTGTGAGTTTATTACCAAATTGAAGTAGCTATAATTATTTTTTACTGCTTATCTTCATTTAACCTTTATGTGATAATCATTTAACAGCAATCCATTCTGACATAGAGGTGCAATTTTCTGATTCTGTCTCTTTACTTATCACCTTCTAAAGTTTTGTGTACTTTTATTTTTTCATTTAGAGTAGAATAGTACCTTTCAACATTTGTTATAAGATAGGTCTAGAACTGGTGGGTGCCATCAGCTGTTGTTTTTCTGGGAAAGCCTTTGTTTCTCCATCATATCTGAAGGATAAATAGCTGGATAGATTATTCTTGGCTGACCGTTTTATTTTTCAATATATTGAGTATTTCATTTCATTCTATTTTGGCCTATAGAGTTTCTACTGAGAAATCTGATGATAGCCTAATTGAGGTTTCTTTATAGACTACAGTTTTTTATCCTAGTTGCCTTTAAAATTATTTCTTTGTCATTGACTTTTGATGATTTAGTTTAATGTGTCTTGGAGAAGGTCTTTTTGCAGTGAGGTAATAAGCAGTTCTTTTTAAAAATTATTCTTTATTTTAAAGGTTTTACAGAGTTTTGTTGTTCACAGACATGTATGTTCCCAGATCATAAGCAGTTCTTTAAGTCACATGGACTTGAAAATCTAGGTCCATCCCTAGGTTGGGAAGTTTTCAGCTATTATTTCCTCAAGAATGTTCGTTGTTCCCTTTTCCCTCACTTTTCCTTCTGGGATACTCTTTATTCTAATATTGCCCTTCCTAATAGTGTCAGATGGATCTTGTAGAACTTCTTCACTTTTTTAAGATTCTGATTCTCTCTCCTCTTCTCCCTGAATGACTTTCAGATTTATATTTTTGTGCTTGTTAATTCTTTCTTCCGTATGGTCTGCTCTCTTTCCAAAGAGCTTTCTGAATTCTTTATCTTGTCTCTTGAATTATTCAGCTATGGAATTTAATTCTTTTCTTAGAAAACCAGTCTCTTTTGATAAACTATTCCTTCTTTTTTTATTAATTTTTTCCCCTGAGCTCAATCAATTGTCTTTCTCAATTTTCTTACAGCTTGCTGAGTATCTTCATGAAAGATGTTAATATTGTATAACTTTAATTTTGTTTTTTGTAGAATTGTCATTTTATTTTTTGTAATACTGTATTACTGCAGTTCTTTATGATGCTTTATCCATTGTTTCTCTGCTGGTGCAGTTGACATAGTGAATATACTCTTCTTCCCTGGGTAAAGCTTTCTTCCCCTCTGGATTCTATCAATTCACCGTTAGTAACTAGAGGCCTTTCTTTTGTTGTCCAGTAGGTGGTGCTGTTGCATGTTTTGGTTTCTCTTGAGGTACTCTGGTTATCCTTGCGATCCCGCACTCTCTTTCCCTCCCTTCCTCCCTCAGAGGTGTTGCCTGCTGCCCTTTTGTTGCTGCTTGTGCCTCTGGAGTCGTTGGCGCTTTGCTGTTGAGGGTGTTGCTGGCATTGCTGCCTGGGGCACTGGGATGGTGTGGGCCTTCACCCCATTCAAGATCTCCTGCGTGACAGGTTCTGACTCTTTGGGGAATGGGGAACAACGAGGTGGGGAACTAGGGTCTGGTGTCTGCTGTTGCTAGGCTGTCAGGTTCACAGGTGCTGCAGGTGGGGGGAGGGACAGGCCTGAGTTGTGAGTGTCTTCAAGGCTGGAGGGGCAAGGTCGCAGGCCCTGCTGCTGCTGTCAAGGTTCTGTGGTTCTGTGGCCAAGGGCACCACTGAAACTCAGAGGCTTGCGTTGTGTGGGCTGCCTCCTCTGAGGCTACTGGAATCCTTGGGGCTGCCGGTACATCTGCCATAGCTGAGGGTCTGGGACTGCAGGCACACCCTCTTCTGTTTCCCTTGTCTGCATCCTCTGTGGGTTCCAGTCCACTCACCTTTATTTTTTTATTTATTTTATTTTTCACAGAGCTTTGTTGTTTATGGCCACACATCAGCCTGAATCTGCCGAAGGTATACATATGCACCCACCTTTAAGTGTACAGATTTGTGAAATTCTTCAGCATCCTGGAGTGTTGGGCAGCATCAGCTTTGTTGAGTTGTGGATGTTTTACTGGTTGTAGATGGAAGAGGAGAGACAGAAGGAGCAGCTCATGCCGTCGTTATGCTGACAACAGTCACCTAATAGTTTTCAGGTCTACTTTCATGGGGTCATCAGTGAGAATAGGGGTTTAATTTGAGGACACGTTTTCCTGTGTATGTGGGGGAAGACAGTCACACACAGATCTTGTTGGCTTTTATGGAAATGGTGAGAGACTTGTCTGAATATCTTTCATGAGCTGTAACCAGAAAGGATATGAGTTCAGGAAGGTAGCACTCTTTGTTTTAATAAAATTTGTTTTTTAGAACAGTTTTAGATTTACAGAAAATTGGGAATATAGAAGAGATTCCAAATGCTTTTCTCATAGCTTCCCCTATTAATAACATTTGCACAATTAACATTTGTCACAATGAGTGGGCAAATATTGACACTTTTATAGCTTATACTTGTTCAGATGTCCTTAGTTTGTCTTGATCTGACCTTTCTGCTCCAGGATCCCACCCAGGACACAACCTTACATGTAGTCATCCTGTCTCTTTTGACATTTTATAAAATGTTCTTCAATTGAGATTTGTCTGATATTTCTTTCATGATTAGACTGGAATTTTGGGAAGAAGACTAAGAGGTAAAGTTACATTTTTAATCACATATCAAAGATACGTATTGTCCACATGACTTACCACTGTCGATCCTGAGCTTTGTCACCTGGACACAGGGAATGCTTGTCAGGCTCGCCCACTATGAAGCTTCTCTTCCATACCACCCTCGTTGGAAAGACATCATTATGTGCAACTCACATAAGGAGGGCACTCTGGTTCACTTCTTTCGGGTGGAGTATCTACACATGTTGTTGGAATTCTTCTGCAGGGGAGACTGTCTCATGTCCATTTATTCATTTATGCAATCATTATTTCTATCAGCAAACACTCACTGACATTTATTTTATGCTTTGAGTTTTACTCAAAATCTACTTTTAGAATTTTGTTGCTCAGATTATTTCTGTTTTGGCCACTGGATGCTCTTTAGCTGTCCCTGTCACCATCGGGTGTGCCTCCATCATTTCTTTTTCAAGAATTTCCTTACTTTGTGGCACTGTAAGAACTCTGAACTTATCTTATGTCTTTTCTGCTTCAGTCACAGAATCAGTCGTTTCGCTAAGGATCTATAGTTCCATGTGGGAATGATGTTGTATCTGAATACTAGGTACGTTTCTTGTTAGGGGAGGAGGTAGAACTTCTTCAAGTATTGGGGATTGAGAGGGGCATTACTTCTCCACAGATGTAGATTCTACCTTAGTCTATAGGACCTTATTCTTTTCCTGTTTTGTTGGATATGGGTAGACTTTGAGGACATAGATGTGTTAGAAATTCATCACCGGGTTTCCCTGGTAGCTCAGTGGTAAAGAGTTCGCCTGTCAATGCAGGAGACATGGGTTCAATCCCTGATCCGGGAAGATCCCACATGCTGTGGAGCAACTAAGCCTATGAGTCACAACTAGTGAGCCTGTGTTCTAGAACCTCGGAGCCACCATTGAGTCCATGTGCTGCAACTACTGAAGCCTGTGTGCCCTAGAGCCCAAGTTCCACAAGAGAAGTCACTGCAATAAGAAGCCTGCTCACCTCAACTGAAGAGGAGCCCCCACTCCCTGCAACTAGAGAAGAGCCTGAGGCAGCAGTGAAAACCCAGAACAGCCAAAAATAAATGAATACATAAATTAATTTTTTAAAAAAGGAATTCATCACCGTCTCTGGAAGGGAATGAGGCTGGCTAAACAGCACTCCCTAAAGGACTGACATATTGGCCAGCCCTCCAATATAAAACAGGCTTCCCAGGTGGTACTAGTGGTAAAGAAGCTGCCTGCTAATGCAGAGGTAGTAGGTGATGCGGGTTTGATCCCTGAGTTGGGAAGATCCCCTGGAGGAAGGCGTGGAAACCCACTCCAATATTCTTGCCTCGAGAACTCCATGGACAGAGGGAGCCTGGTGGCTGCAGTCTGTAGGGTCACACAGAGTTGGGTAAAACTGAAGCGACATAGGACACTGTGAAAATAAGAAACAGCTGAAATAACAGGCAAGGAAGACGTAAAAGCGTCTGTTGCTTTGATACTGGATGACTCATTAATAGTTATCTAGCACAGGTGTTATTGTAAAGGTCTGCTGATAAAAGTAATCAAGATTGTGCTGGAAGTGCAGAAAAAGTGATGCTTTGGGGTCAGACTTGCAGATTTGAATCCTTTGGTTGTCATATATCAGCCTTGGGTCTTGGATCGACTCTCAACCTCATTTTTCTCTTCTGTAAAAGGAATAAAATGATTGTCTCTGCTCATGGAGTTTGAGGATTAATGAGCTATTGCATATCCAGTGCTTAGTCTCTGTGTATGGCAAGCACTCAATAAATGTACACTGCTTGAAATATGCCAGGGAGCACCTGGATCGGGGAAAACATGTAGAGCAGATGTCAGAGTGTAAAGACCTACTCACACACCTGAAAATACATTTGACTAGAACAGAAGATTTTGGCCTTTGAGGTGCTCAGCTTTAGGATATGGGTCAAAACTGTTTCAAGGCCCAAAACATAACAGCACCCAGGCAGAGCAGTTAGTGGTAGATATTTTTCCCAGGGGGTGTGGAGGCACTGCTCTATTGTTCAGATTCTGATTAACTAATTTTCCTAGCTCTGCCAGCCCTACAGAGAGAGGAGAGTGGCCTTGTCTCCTATCCTCCACAAATTCCCCAGGCAGATGGCTCAGGAGAAAGAAAAGGTGAACAGAGCAATGGAATAGGCACATTATTCTAATGGGCAGAGGCCAGCTCTTACCCCAGGTCTTAGTTGGATCGGAAGTAGATCTAAATAGATGGATTGGTTTAGCCCCTGGGAGAGCCGTCTGTGAGAGGGAGGGAGGGAGGGAGTGCTTCTTCTACCACCTGCGTGGGGGGGCCCGTGCGGAGTCTGACAACAGATATCAAAGTCATTTGTGGGTATCATGGACTGCGATGCCCGTGGGGGAAACACCATCCACTTCTTGATGGCTCTGGCATCTCAGATAATGATCGTGGCAGGAACAGGGCTGCTTTCTCTAAAGGCATTTCCCAAAATGGAATGGAGGGGCCTCTGTCTCATTGTTGCACTGGGCTTATCTCTGATTGCTATTTGGGTTGGTGAGGTCCCTAGTGAGGATGGTATTCAGTCAAAATTCTACCCCAGGAACAGCCACCCGAGGGGCAAGCGTTTACTTGGTTACCTCATGTTATGGACCGAATGGTCTTCCCCAAATTCCTACATTGAAGCCTTAATCCCCAGTGTAACTGTATGTAGAGAAAGGATGTTTAGGGAGATAATTCAGGTTGGTTGGTTTGGTTTAGTCGCTCAGTCGTGTCCGATTCATACAACCCCATGGACTGTTGCCTGCCAGGCTCCTCTGTCCATGGAATTTTCCAGGCAAGAATACTGGAGTGAGTCGCTATTTCCTTCTCCAATAAATCAGGTTATTTGAAGTCAATAGAACCAAACTGAAACAAACTCAGATACTGAGAACAAGCTAGTGGTCACCAGTGTGGGGAGAGAAGAGGGGAGGGAAAGGCAGGGTAGAGGATTTCGAGATATAACCTCCTATGTATAGAATAAGTAAGCTAGACAGATATATTTTCCAACCCAGGGAATATAGTCAATATTTTATAGTAACTATAAATGGGATATAACTTTTCAGAATTGTGAGTCATTATTTTGTATACCTGAAAATTATATAATACTGTACATCAACTATACCTCCATAAGAGCTTCCCAGGTGGTGTAGTGGTAAAAAACCTGCCTACCAGTGTAGGAGACAGAGGATAAACATTTCCATCTCTGGGTCTGGAAGATCCCCTGGAGTAGGAAATGGCAACCCACTCCAGTATTATTGCCAGGAGGAGCCTGGTGGGCTAAAGTTCATGGGTTGCAAAGAGCTGGACATGACTGAGTGACTGAGCATGCATTCCCCCATAAAAAGTAAAATAAAAATAAAATTATTATGAAAGAAATTGTACTGAATTTTCATGTAGAAATAGTCCCTAAGGGGAAAAAGATAGAGCTCACTCTGTTTCTCTCTCTCTTTGTCCCTGTCTGTCTCTCTCTTTGTGCATGGATGGGGAAGGAATTATGTGAGGACACATTAAGAAGGTGTCCATCTACAAACTGCGAAGAGAGGACTTAGCAGAAACCGCTGACTGGTACCTTTATTTTGAAATTCTGGCCTCAACAATGTGAGAGAATAAATTTCTGTTGTTTAAGCACCCTGTCTGTGGTTATTTTTTAATGGCAGCACGAGCTGACTAATAAACCTCATGTTTTTTCCTATTGCATGTGTGAAATAATTTCCCTTCTTGTTTTGTGATCTGGTTGTTCCTGTTCTCTAGCTGCATGATGAAACATACTCTGTTTATGCATTTGCTTAGGTTTAATGACATTTCTTTCTGGTGAGTGAAGAATCCAGCATTTGTGCAGGCAAGTCCACTGTTGATGAATGCTTACATTTTTGTTTCATTTAAACAAGTTTCAATGACTCAAGTTTAAAATCCAGAAAAGAGTTGATGAAGGAGTTAGTGAGTATCTATCCACAGCTGCCTTATATCCCCAAGGGCAGTCTTTTCAAACGGAAATCAGGAAAACTTGCTGCCACGAGGGGGTGCTGCTGGAAACCTGGTGTAGTGGTAGATCCAACCCTTCACAAGAGAGGCATCTCCTGGAGAATGGATTCTGGAGACTAGGCTGTGGGTGGAGCATCTGTGGCCTCACTGGGCACGTGCACAGGCCCCACTTCCTAAACCCAGAGACTCCTCAAGTAGGAACACATCCCCAGTGCTGTGACAGCTTGCAGACTCAGGTAAGTTCTGATATTTGTCCAGAGCCACTCAGGTAATAAGTAAACAAGATGAGATTCAGACCTCCTGAGTAAATAAGGTGTGGCACTGGCCCATCAGGGAGGATTTATAAGCTCAAGGACACTGGTCAGAACTTAAACAATGCTGGGCACTGTGTGTGTATCCTTGGAATCAAGGTCACAGTAATCTGCCCATTTGTGTCAGGAAGTTTCAAGAAGATCCCAAATGTGGGAGAAATAGTCCCCACATTGACCGTCATGGGATCTGCGCCCAGAAAACCCCCTTGGGGAGAGAGAGACCTAGTTAATGGGAAGGGTGTGTTCAGGGTTCCTGGTTTGATACCTGTCCCCAGACAGGGAAATCTTTTAAAATTGAGGTATAGTGACAATGTATATAGTCGACTATATACTTATACAATGGAAACAGTGACAGAGCTTATTTTATCGGTCTCCAGAATCACTGCGGACATACGTTGACTGCAGCCATGAAATTAAAAGATGCTTACTCTTTGGAGGATAAGCTATGACAAACCTAGACAGAATACTAAAAGGCAGAGACATCACTTTGCTAACAAAGGTTTGTATACTCAAAGCTATGGTTTTTCCAGAAGTCATGTATGGATGTGAGAGATGGATCATAAAGAAGCCTGAGTGCTGAAGAATTGATGCTTTCAAACTGTGGTGCTGGAGAAGACTCTTGAGAGTCCCTTGCACAGCAAGAAGATCAAACCAGTTAATCCTAAAGGAAATCAGCCCTGAATATTCTTTTAAAGGACTGATGGTGGACCAGAAGCTCCAATACTTTAGTCACCTGGTGTGAAGAGACGAGTCATTGAAAAAGACCCTGATGCTGGAAAAAATCAGAAGGCAGAAAGAGAAGGGAATGACAGAGGTTGAGATGGTTGGATGGCCACTCAATGGAAACTGAGCAAGCTCTGGGAGATGGTAAACAGGAGGGGAACCTGGTGTAGTGGTAGATCCAACCCTTCACAAGAGAGGCATCTCCTGGAGAATGGATTCTGGAGACTAGGCTGTGGGTGGAGCATCTGTGGCCTCACTGGGCACGTGCACAGGCCCCACTTCCTAAACCCAGAGACTCCTCAAGTAGGAACACATCCCCAGTGCTGTGACAGCTTGCAGACTCAGGTAAGTTCTGATATTTGTCCAGAGCCACTCAGGTAATAAGTAAACAAGATGAGATTCAGACCTCCTGAGTAAATAAGGTGTGGCACTGGCCCATCAGGGAGGATTTATAAGCTCAAGGACACTGGTCAGAACTTAAACAATGCTGGGCACTGTGTGTGTATCCTTGGAATCAAGGTCACAGTAATCTGCCCATTTGTGTCAGGAAGTTTCAAGAAGATCCCAAATGTGGGAGAAATAGTCCCCACATTGACCGTCATGGGATCTGCGCCCAGAAAACCCCCTTGGGGAGAGAGAGACCTAGTTAATGGGAAGGGTGTGTTCAGGGTTCCTGGTTTGATACCTGTCCCCAGACAGGGAAATCTTTTAAAATTGAGGTATAGTGACAATGTATATAGTCGACTATATACTTATACAATGGAAACAGTGACAGAGCTTATTTTATCGGTCTCCAGAATCACTGCGGACATACGTTGACTGCAGCCATGAAATTAAAAGATGCTTACTCTTTGGAGGATAAGCTATGACAAACCTAGACAGAATACTAAAAGGCAGAGACATCACTTTGCTAACAAAGGTTTGTATACTCAAAGCTATGGTTTTTCCAGAAGTCATGTATGGATGTGAGAGATGGATCATAAAGAAGCCTGAGTGCTGAAGAATTGATGCTTTCAAACTGTGGTGCTGGAGAAGACTCTTGAGAGTCCCTTGCACAGCAAGAAGATCAAACCAGTTAATCCTAAAGGAAATCAGCCCTGAATATTCTTTTAAAGGACTGATGGTGGACCAGAAGCTCCAATACTTTAGTCACCTGGTGTGAAGAGACGAGTCATTGAAAAAGACCCTGATGCTGGAAAAAATCAGAAGGCAGAAAGAGAAGGGAATGACAGAGGTTGAGATGGTTGGATGGCATCACTGACTCAATGGAAACTGAGCAAGCTCTGGGAGATGGTAGAAGACAGGGCAGCCTGGCGTGCCACACTCCATGGGGTTGCAAAGAGTCAGACCCGACTGAGTGACTGAGCTGAACTGAAATGACAGTTGACTTACAATGTTGTGTTTGTTTCAGATGTACAGCAAAGTGATTCAATTATCTCTCTTTCTCTCTTTTTTCAGATTACTTTCCATTATAGGCTACTACAAGATATTGAATATTGTTTCCCGTGTTGCAAAATAAATCCTTGTTGCTTATCTATTTTATGTATGGAAGTGTGTGTCTGTTAATTCCATACTTCTAATTTATCCCTCCTTGTTCTCTTTCGCCCTTGGTCACCATAGATTTGTTTTCTGTTTGTGAGTCTGTTTTTGCTTTGAATAGAGGTACATTTGTATTATTTTTTAGATTCTACATATAAATGATATTGTGTGATATTTGTCTTTATCTGATGTCACTTAGGATGATATTGTCTCGGTCCATCCATGCTGCTGCACAGGACAGAATTTCTCTCTTTTCTATGACAAACACTTAACTATGTATATGTTCAACACCTTCTTACATCATCTCTTGCTGGGCATTTGGGCTGTTTCCATGTCTTTGCTATTGTAAATAGTGCCGCTATGAACACTGGGGCACATGTATCTTTGAATTAGAGTTTCCTTATTTTCTGCCCAGGAGTGGGATTGCTGGATCATATGGTAACTCTATTTTTAGTTTTTAAAGAAACCTCCATACTATAGTGGCTTTACCGATTTACATCTCTACCAACAGTGCAAGAGGTTTCCCTTTTCTTAACACTTTCTCCAGCATTTATTATTTGTAGGCATTTTGATGATGGCTATTCTGACTGGATAGAGGTGATACCTCATTGTGGTTTTGACTTGCATTTCTCTAAATATTAGCAGAGTTAAGTATCTTTTCATGTACCTGTTGGCCTATGTCTTATTTGAAGTAATTTCAACTTAAGTCTTCTGTCTCTCTTTTTTTTTTGGGGGGGGGTGGTGGTGGTGGGCGGGCCACTTCTATTCGTCTTTATCTATTTTCATCCATCTTTGTTCTTTGGCATGTGTGGGCCTCCCATCACGGTGGCCTCTGCTGTCGCAGAGCACTGGCTCTGGATGCATGCGCTCCAGAGCTCTGGCTCAGTAATTGGACGCATTGGTTCAGCCGCCCCGCGACATGTGGGATCTTCCCAGGCCAGGGATTGAACCGGCGTCCCTTGCACTGCAAGGCGGTGTCCTTACCCACTGGACCACCAGGGAAGCCCCCTCCTTTTTTTTTTTTTTTTGATTGGATTGTTTGTCTTTTTTTGTTGTTGTTATTTAGATATATGAGCTTTTGCATAGTTTGGAAATTAATCCATTGTCAGTCACATTGTTTGCAAATATTTTCTCGAGAGTCTTTTTCTTTTCTTTCTTTTTCTTCTTCTCCTTTTCTTCCTTCTTTTTTAACAAATGAATAACTTATATTTTACTCTACATATCATCCTTGATATATTTTTGTCAGCCAAGCGTGTATCACCAAGAGTCTGCCTATTATTGAATTACTGTAAAGATTTAGAGCTTTGGGACATGAAGTACTGTGAACTTTGAGATACTTCCTTTTGGGGTGAAGGGAACCCTAAACACAGGATTGAGAAGACAAGGTCAAGGACGAACTACTAAGGGGACCTGTGGAGGCAGGAAGATGGTATTTATTAGCTGGGAAATGGGGCCAGTAAAGAGGAATCGAGAGCAAGGAGAGTGGCAACAAACTCTTACTGAGTATTTATCTAATGACACAGAAATCATTATGCCTATTTTGCAGATAAAAGGAAAAAGCAAGGAGCATTGTTCATTTTTTAAAGAAACCTCCATACTATAGTGGCTTTACCGATTTACATCTCTACCAACAGTGCAAGAGGTTTCCCTTTTCTTAACACTTTCTCCAGCATTTATTATTTGTAGGCATTTTGATGATGGCTATTCTGACTGGATAGAGGTGATACCTCATTGTGGTTTTGACTTGCATTTCTCTAAATATTAGCAGAGTTAAGTATCTTTTCATGTACCTGTTGGCCTATGTCTTATTTGAAGTAATTTCAACTTAAGTCTTCTGTCTCTCTTTTTTTTTTGGGGGGGGGTGGTGGTGGTGGGCGGGCCACTTCTATTCGTCTTTATCTATTTTCATCCATCTTTGTTCTTTGGCATGTGTGGGCCTCCCATCACGGTGGCCTCTGCTGTCGCAGAGCACTGGCTCTGGATGCATGCGCTCCAGAGCTCTGGCTCAGTAATTGGACGCATTGGTTCAGCCGCTCCGCGACATGTGGGATCTTCCCAGGCCAGGGATTGAACCGGCGTCCCTTGCACTGCAAGGCGGTGTCCTTACCCACTGGACCACCAGGGAAGCCCCCTCCTTTTTTTTTTTTTTTTGATTGGATTGTTTGTCTTTTTTTGTTGTTGTTATTTAGATATATGAGCTTTTGCATAGTTTGGAAATTAATCCATTGTCAGTCACATTGTTTGCAAATATTTTCTCGAGAGTCTTTTTCTTTTCTTTCTTTTTCTTCTTCTCCTTTTCTTCCTTCTTTTTTAACAAATGAATAACTTATATTTTACTCTACATATCATCCTTGATATATTTTTGTCAGCCAAGCGTGTATCACCAAGAGTCTGCCTATTATTGAATTACTGTAAAGATTTAGAGCTTTGGGACATGAAGTACTGTGAACTTTGAGATACTTCCTTTTGGGGTGAAGGGAACCCTAAACACAGGATTGAGAAGACAAGGTCAAGGACGAACTACTAAGGGGACCTGTGGAGGCAGGAAGATGGTATTTATTAGCTGGGAAATGGGGCCAGTAAAGAGGAATCGAGAGCAAGGAGAGTGGCAACAAACTCTTACTGAGTATTTATCTAATGACACAGAAATCATTATGCCTATTTTGCAGATGAAGAAACTGAGGCTCAATAAGTTACCTTGCTGAAGGTCAGACAGCTAATATCTGCCAGAACTGTTACCTGAATCTGATGCTAGCACCCCATGTCCTTTCATGATATCAGGCGGCCTCTCAGAAACCATGGTCTTGATTCTCACCAGACCCCAGACAGCCCTTCCATTCTCCAAAGATTCTCTGGAATCTCGTCGTGTCTTTTGGGCAGTTCTGAGGTTAGCCACTGGGTGGCGAAATCGTCTGACTGTGGCTCAGGCCGCCTCCCTGGCAGGATGGGAGGAGGGACGCCTGTGGGAGTTGCCCTGTGCTTGCTGCTTTTCCCCATGTTTGCTTAGTTTGCCCAGCAGCCCTGGGAAGTAGGTGTTGTCTCATTTTATACTGAGGACGCTGGGGATCTGCCCACGATTATCCAGCCTGCGGCAGAAGCAGGGATGGAAGCAGTGTGCATCTGTCAAGTCCTGCCTCCCAGCACAAGCTGTGCTCTCAGGACACACAGTCTGGTGGGCAGGGAGACTGAGGGTGTGGGGGTGGTGGTGCGGGTTCGGGGCCACAGGAGAGACCCACTTGGGCCTGGGCCTGGGGTTTCTAGTCAAAGAGGAGGGCGGGTGAGAGGTGTCCAGGCCTTTGCTTTGGTTATTGAAAGGGAGAGTTGGGTTTTGAGGTGGAATAAAGTACAATTAAAACCACTCTTGTGGATCCCCAGGGTGCTGTAGTGTGCAGACTGACCTGCCTCCTTGGGAAGTCATCCACCTGCTTTGGGACAGACTGCCTTTCCCTCCTGGTAAACAGGTGGCTGTGTTTCCAGGCAGGGCTACATGAAAATGTGTCTGTAGATTGAAATGTTAGATTCCCCTCCAGACAGTGGTGTGCTGGAAACACCTGGAGCTGGCTGGTGAGAGCTGGTTTTCTGTGTCTTTTCCCAAGTCTGTGCTCAGTGTCAGCATGCTGGTGGTTCAAAACGAGCCCTGGAGGGACGCATCCACACTGCAGGGATGGGAAATACTAGAAGCCAGGGTCTTCTCCTCCTGAAAAGCCAGCTCCTGTTCCAGCACATCTCTGCCCCCAGGAAGGCAGGTGGGAGCAGAGAGATGGACAAGGGACCCAAGGGAGCCTGTGGATTTACAGCTTCCATCTCAAGCTTCCTCTAAGCCTTCAGTTTGTGAAGAGAGTACGTTCTCCTAGAATAGAGTTGCTGCACAATTGAAATAGCTACTTTCATTTCTCTTTCTTGTGGTTGAGAGCAAATAGCTTAGTATAAAACATGCATAAGTTGTACGTCCATTGGAAGCAAGATGGTGGACACAGACGTGTCTTTGGGCCCAACGCATGATGGCCTCTGCCTGGTCCTGAAGAGCTGGGGTGCCCACAGGGGACAGGGTGGCTGTGGGGTTAACCGTGTAGGGACAGAGCATATGAGATGCTCACTCAGGACTCAGTGACCACAGCAGATGGTGACTAGACAGGAAAGAGGGCCCTGCTGGTCTTGAGACACAGCTGTACTCAGGAAGTATTGTTGAGTGAAAACCACTCACGGCTGCCGTGTGTGGCTTAGCTGAAAGCAGCTTGTCTTATTTAAGAGCACATGTGGCACCCCAGCGTCTTCACAGAAGGACCAGGGTCAGTCAACAGGACACCCCTCTCAGGTGCCAACCTTGACTTGCATCAGCCTGAGAGTTGACTGAATTTCTCGCTCCTGCAGTTCACAGGAAGTCTCCCCTGCTCCCCGCAATCCCAGTCCCTTAGAATGTGACTGTGTTTGGAGATAGGGCCTTCAACAGAGTAATTAAGATAACATGAGGTTGTAAGAATGGGCCCTAAGGACTGACCTGCCTCCTTGGGAAGTCATCCACCTGCTTTGGGACAGACTGCCTTTCCTCCTGGTAAACAGGTGGCTGTGTTTCCAGGCAGGGCTACATGAAAATGTGTCTGTAGATTGAAATGTTAGATTCCCCTCCAGACAGTGGTGTGCTGGAAACACCTGGAGCTGGCTGGTGAGAGCTGGTTTTCTGTGTCTTTTCCCAAGTCTGTGCTCAGTGTCAGCATGCTGGTGGTTCAAAACGAGCCCTGGAGGGACGCATCCACACTGCAGGGATGGGAAATACTAGAAGCCAGGGTCTTCTCCTCCTGAAAAGCCAGCTCCTGTTCCAGCACATCTCTGCCCCCAGGAAGGCAGGTGGGAGCAGAGAGATGGACAAGGGACCCAAGGGAGCCTGTGGATTTACAGCTTCCATCTCAAGCTTCCTCTAAGCCTTCAGTTTGTGAAGAGAGTACGTTCTCCTAGAATAGAGTTGCTGCACAATTGAAATAGCTACTTTCATTTCTCTTTCTTGTGGTTGAGAGCAAATAGCTTAGTATAAAACATGCATAAGTTGTACGTCCATTGGAAGCAAGATGGTGGACACAGACGTGTCTTTGGGCCCAACGCATGATGGCCTCTGCCTGGTCCTGAAGAGCTGGGGTGCCCACAGGGGACAGGGTGGCTGTGGGGTTAACCGTGTAGGGACAGAGCATATGAGATGCTCACTCAGGACTCAGTGACCACAGCAGATGGTGACTAGACAGGAAAGAGGGCCCTGCTGGTCTTGAGACACAGCTGTACTCAGGAAGTATTGTTGAGTGAAAACCACTCACGGCTGCCGTGTGTGGCTTAGCTGAAAGCAGCTTGTCTTATTTAAGAGCACATGTGGCACCCCAGCGTCTTCACAGAAGGACCAGGGTCAGTCAACAGGACACCCCTCTCAGGTGCCAACCTTGACTTGCATCAGCCTGAGAGTTGACTGAATTTCTCGCTCCTGCAGTTCACAGGAAGTCTCCCCTGCTCCCCGCAATCCCAGTCCCTTAGAATGTGACTGTGTTTGGAGATAGGGCCTTCAACAGAGTAATTAAGATAACATGAGGTTGTAAGAATGGGCCCTAATCCAGTATTTCTAATGTCCTCATAGGGAATAGATATTTGGGCACAGACATTTACAATGGGAGGGCTGTGCAAAGACTCAGGGAGAGGAAAGCCCAGCAATCAGGAAGGGAAAGAATCCTCAGAAGACACCAACCCTCCTGATGCCTGATCTCAGACTCCCAGACTCTGGAGCTGGGAGAGCAGATATCTACTGCTAAGAGAGTCCCCAAGCCTGCAGTACCTGTCAGGGCAGCCTGAGAAAATAGTTACACTGGGTAGGGGAGCTTTTTGCCCTTTCCGTTCACAGGCTTGGGGTTTGCATCAGAAGGCAGGTGGACAGGATCCAGTGATGCTTGGTTATATCACCAATGACTGACAACATACTGAAGAGCAATGAGAGCCCAGAGGAGAGAGCACCTAACTCCATCTGAGGCAGGATGGGGCAGGGTCCCTGTGTGGCATCTGAGCTACATCTGGCAGTCAGTGGGAGCTTGATAGGGAGCAGAAAGGAAGATCTTACTCCAGGGACGGGGAGCAGGTATGCAGGCTGGAGGCTGATGGGAGATCTTTCTTAGGTCCATAAGGGATGGGGATTGAACCCTAAAGTGGGAAGGTTTTTTCCAGTTACCAGTTCATGCTACGACTCTCCCTCCTCTTTATGCCCCCACTGGGAGGGTCTTGTGGTCTGCGGGGACATTTTCAGGGGCTGGGAGTTGGGGATCTGCACAGCCCACCTGCCTCCCTGTTGGTGAGGCATGCGCTCCTGAGGGGAGGTAGAAGGTTATGCTGGCTGTTGTGATCTGCCCTCCCCTGGCTAGATGGACGAGAGATACTGCGAACCCACCTAGTCAAGAATCAGGAGGAAAATCTTGTGATAAAGGAAGCCTAGCAGGAGGGGCCCACATGTGTGGCTGGGGTGAGGTTAGGTGGAAGTGGTGTACGGAGACTGACTGGATGCATGGGGTGAGAGCAGTCTCTCCACGGGGGTGGGTGGAGGCTTCTCCAGGCTTAGAAGGTAATGGACTTGGTGTGACTGACAGGTTGGATGTTAAGACTCAGATGGGACAAGATCCTGTGAAAGCTGGACCGTGAGACCCCCTAGGAGGAGAGTTCACTCCCCCAGGGAGTAGAGCAGGTCCGCCAGCCTGCAGCTCACAGACAGCGCGGGTCCCCAGGCTCTGCTGGGAGACCAACCAACTGACGCTTCTCAGGCCAGCAACCATTGCAGATTTGGGTTGTGGCCGGAGGTGCTGGCCCGTTTGTGACTCTGAATGTACAGTGAGATGACTGTGGTTGTGTGAGAGCCGCTCTAGGGACTCAGAGGATGTTGACGTGCGGTCACAGGCCTTAGGTTTTCTGCCTGTGGTGGCAGGAGGGAAGCGAGAGGCTGCCCTGGGACAGGCCTGGCCTCCCTCCCCCTCATGTGGCCTCTCAAGGTCTGAAGCCATCTTGTGTGGGAGATGCATTGCACAGAGAGGGACTTGAACCTGGAAAGGCTGTTGGTCTGAAAGGGCAGGGACCTGGTCCTGGGGTGGGTCTGGTACATTCTGACTTTCTACACTTGGATTAACAAATGACCTATCTGGATCCTTAGTTTCCTCATCTGTTCAATGGAAAGGTAGCCATGATACATATCAGCCTCTCACAGGTGAAAGTGCTTTTGCACTGGAACATACTAGTAATGGGGTGCATTGATGATGGTTTAGCTCCCCAGGTACCCCTGATGCACTGGTGACCAGGAGACACGTCCATTGTGTAGATTCAGCAAAAACAGGCAAAGCCGCACCCCATTTATCAAGGGTCAGACTCCTCCCATCCTTAGCTCTTTAAAATTAGTGCAGGCATGGGGCCAAGGTCATTGCCATGGGCACATGGACATTTTACAAACCAGAATGGTTTCTTGCAGACTGTTCAGCCTTTCAAAACAGAGGTACTTCTTTTTTTTTTGGACTGGAACTATTTTTGACTGGAACCAACAGTTTATTTTTAATTTTTGAAACTTTTAATTTTGTATTGGAGTATAGTCAATTAACAATGTTATAAGTTTCAAGTGAACAGTGAAGAGACTCAGTTATACATATACATGCATCTATTCTCCCCCAAACTCCCCTTCCATCCAGGCTGCCACATAATGCTGAGCAGAGTTCCATGTACTCTACAGTAGGTCCTTGTTGGTTGTCCATTTTAAATATAGCAGAGTGTCCACGTCCATCCTCAACTCCTTAACTGTCCCTTCCTGCCATTGCTCCCCTCAGCAACTGCAAGTTTATTCTTTAAGTCTGTGAGTCTCTTTCTGTTTTGTAAATTAAGTTCAAGTCCTCTTAAAATCTACATATAAGGGATGTCATACAATATTTCTCCTTCTCTGATATACTTCACTAAGAAGAGAGACACTTCTTAATCGTCTCACACAGAGCCAAGCAATTGCTTTACTTTCTCTTTTGGTAGCACAGGAAACCATACTGCAGATTTATTTTCAGAAGTACCTGACAAGCCAAAGATGTAAAAGTTAAACTAAAACACCACATATAGTGGATTCCTGTGACTATTCTGAGATCAAGGATATATTGACCGCGTTGTCTCCACTGTGTAAGTGTGTATTGAGCTGAAAAGACAAGTCACCCTGAGGGGTGTCTCCATCTTCCTGGCTGTTTTGCATTACCCAGGCCACAGAGGGAGGCCATGTTTCCTTGAGAATGAGGTCGGGCCTGGGGTCTTTCTCTGGAAGGGCTAGAGTCATCTGGGCTCTTCAGATCAGCCTTGGGCCCTTGACTTGCAAATGTGCTCTTAAGTATCAGAAGTGGAGCTGGAGAGTGGAGAGGGTATGGGAAAGAGGAGGCCTGAATGACCTCAGTGTGACCCTGAGAGCTGGAACCCACGTCATATGCAGCCATGGGTGTGCTCCTAACACAGGACAATCCTTGGTGTTTGTGAGTGACGGATGTTCCTACCGTTGGGTCATTCCCTCACTGATTTCTGCCTCTCCCGAGCTCCTGGTCTGCATTGCGAACCCCTGATTGGTAATGTAGGGTCTACAATCCTGTAGGCCCTTCATGCTCAGATCCCTAGACTGTGCTCCCTTTCCTGCCTTGAGTCTCTGAGGCCCGGCACCCTCTCCACTGGACACTGGGTAACATTTTTGTCTTCACTGCTCACATCCAGTCCTTTGCTGAGTGATTCTACTGTAGCTGGTCTCTGTATCCTGTTGTCTCTGGCCTCCATCACTGCCCTGACAAGTCCCCCTCTAGCCTGGATTTTGTTCTATCTCCTGTTTGGTCCTGTGCCCCCAGTGTCTCCCAATAGGCAATGCTGCCCTGATTAGTCCTCCTAAGGCATCCTCTGATTCTGCCTCACCCCTGTTCAAAGATTTTCCCCATTTCCGGTTCTCCACAGAATTTATTTCAGATGCCTCAGTCTGGCTTTAGCATCATCTGCAGCCCTGCTACTCCGAGTGTGGTCCTCAGACCTGCCGCTTTAGCATCACCTGGGAGCTTGTAAGAAATGCAGAGTCTCAGCCCTGCCAGAGCTTCTGAGTCAGAATCTGCTATTTAACAAGATTGCCAAGTGAATTGTGTGCACATTCAAGTTGGGCAGGTGCTGCTTTATAGTTTGACTTTTTCTTTCTTAATATTGGGTTTGTCACAAAGTTCATTTGGGTTTTTTCCCAAAACGTTTTGGCCAGTCCAGTATATATAATCACATATGTATAATATACATACTTACAGCATACCTATATGTGGCATCAAGTCATACCTGCATATGGTTTTAAAAAGCATTCTGAAAAGTCTCAGCACCCTACCGGCCCCAATTCCTCACCCCAGAGGTAACGACTTCTGTTATTTCTGGTTTTAGTTTCTCAGTGGTTACTTCTGTGTCTCTAGGTAACGCTTCTAAAGACATTTCTGGAATTTTCAAACTAAAACATCACCTAATGACGTGTTAATCTACAGGAGGTTTAACTCACTGATTCCCCCTCCTCTCCAACCTACCTCCTGTTCTGCCTGCCAGGTTGGAATTGATCCTCGGGTTGCCAGCTTTTTTTCTGTCTGTGGTGGATCCTTGGTTTTCCTCTTATGTTTGACATGGAGCCAGGCAGCTCTGTGGGCAATCAGGCTCCACCTTAGGGCAGGGGCAGGGGGGCTAGTTTTATGCTGGGAAACCCCTAGATGTCAGAATGAGGAGGCTTTTCTGAGGTCCAGTACCCACAGTTCCCACCATGGTATGCATTCAGGACTTTTATTTCAGAAGAGTTGTTTGTTTGTGTTGTCTGAGAAGGAAAGGCCTGGCTCCCGGGTGGTCATGCCTGGGCTGGGGGAGGCTGTGGGGTGACTGTTTCATGCCCAGACCACATGTAGGTTGGTTCCCTGTGTCAACCCTATTTTTGCCCCACCTCTTTCCTCCCTGGCCCTCTGAGTTTGGAGTTCTTGTGGTTCCCCTGGGCAGACAGCTCCATCATCTGCTATGGCCCTACAGGGGGGTCCTACGTCAGTGGGTCTCAAACATGGCTGCACACTGAGCTCACCTGAGTCATTAACAAAGTCATGCCCCCTGGGCACGACCCCAGAAATTCTGATATAATTGATCCCAGGTCTGGCTCTGCCTTACTAGGCAAGCCTCTTACCAGTCGCTGAGATTCCAAGCATCTCTGTCTACTGAGTAGTTGCCTCCCTGTCTCACTTTGATGTGATTGTTGATACACTTAAGATAACATTTACTATAGTTTTACAATTCCAGGGGAGGACAGAACACACATTCATTTACCTGGTTCGTGAACATCTTTTTTTTTTTTTTTTTTTAAAGATTTATTTATTTATTTATTTTGGGCGGGGGTCGGGTTGGGGAGGGAGGGGAGCGGGTGGGCCACTTCTATTGGTCTTCCATTTCTCTATTTTTCATCCGTCTTTGTTCTTTGGCCTCTGCGGGCCTCCCATCGCGGTGGCCTCTGTTGTCGCAGAGCACCAGCTCTGGGCGCATGCGCTCCGGCTCGGTGATTGGACACATCAGTCCAGCCGCTCCGCGGCACGTAGAATCTTCCCAGGCTAGGATCGAACCGGTGCCTTGCACTGCAAGGCGGTATCCTTATCCACTGGACCACCAGTCCAGCGAAGTCTACAACCTCATTCCAGGTGACATGTCCTGCACGTAGAATCTTCCCAGCTTTGCATGGTGGATCGCCTTATGTTTGACATGGAGCCAGGCAGCTCTGTGGGCAATCAGGCTCCACCTTAGGGCAGGGGCAGGGGGGCTAGTTTTATGCTGGGAAACCCCTAGATGTCAGAATGAGGAGGCTTTTCTGAGGTCCAGTACCCACAGTTCCCACCATGGTATGCATTCAGGACTTTTATTTCAGAAGAGTTGTTTGTTTGTGTTGTCTGAGAAGGAAAGGCCTGGCTCCCGGGTGGTCATGCCTGGGCTGGGGGAGGCTGTGGGGTGACTGTTTCATGCCCAGACCACATGTAGGTTGGTTCCCTGTGTCAACCCTATTTTTGCCCCACCTCTTTCCTCCCTGGCCCTCTGAGTTTGGAGTTCTTGTGGTTCCCCTGGGCAGACAGCTCCATCATCTGCTATGGCCCTACAGGGGGGTCCTACGTCAGTGGGTCTCAAACATGGCTGCACACTGAGCTCACCTGAGTCATTAACAAAGTCATGCCCCCTGGGCACGACCCCAGAAATTCTGATATAATTGATCCCAGGTCTGGCTCTGCCTTACTAGGCAAGCCTCTTACCAGTTGCTGAGATTCCAAGCATCTCTGTCTACTGAGTAGTTGCCTCCCTGTCTCACTTTGATGTGATTGTTGATACACTTAAGATAACATTTACTATAGTTTTACAATTCCAGGGGAGGACAGAACACACATTCATTTACCTGGTTCGTGAACATCTTTTTTTTTTTTTTTTTTTAAAGATTTATTTATTTATTTTTTTTGGGCGGGGGTCGGGTTGGGGAGGGAGGGGAGCGGGTGGGCCACTTCTATTGGTCTTCCATTTCTCTATTTTTCATCCGTCTTTGTTCTTTGGCCTCTGCGGGCCTCCCATCGCGGTGGCCTCTGTTGTCGCAGAGCACCAGCTCTGGGCGCATGCGCTCCGGCTCGGTGATTGGACACATCAGTCCAGCCGCTCCGCGGCACGTAGAATCTTCCCAGGCTAGGGATCGAACCGGTGCCCCTTGCACTGCAAGGCGGTATCCTTATCCACTGGACCACCAGGGGAAGCCTCGTGAGCATCTTGAATACGAAGTCTACAACCTCATTCCAGGTGACATGTCCAACACCATCTCCAACCCCTCCACACTCTGTAATTTAGCAAACACAGACTCCAAAACCGTCCCCTTCCACCCGCCTGCATGCTGCTCCTGCCCACGTCTGTGACCTCACTCATGCTGCTCCCTTGGCAATTGCCAAGCCCAGAGACGAGCTGTGGGTCAGCCTCTGCATCTCCTGACCTTGCCTCTGCTCTGAAACAGCTCAAACAGTTTTTAAGCTCCTTTTCCTCACACAGCTATCAAAGGCAAAAGCCAGTTGGCAGTTCATAGCAGGAGTTTCTCCTTTTGCTCCTTCCTCTTGTCAGGATGGAAGCCCTTCTCAGAAGCTCCCAGGAAACTTTTCTTACCTCAGACCCGAACAGGGTTACCTGCCCACCACAAGACTAGGGGAATATCCCCGCCTACATCCCAGATGCAAGGTATCTTCTCTTGGCAGCAGGACCAGTCAGGGCTGTTAGTAAGAAGAGGGGAGGCTCTGGGGAGGAAGTGGATGGTGCTGATCACAGTGTTTTTTTTTTTCTTTTTCTTTTTGATCACAGTGCTATTTCTCCATTCCTCTGGGTCTTCCATAGGGAATTAGTCATTTCCATGTTTGATGCCTATTGCCAGTCCATTTTGCTCTATTTGTTTCCTTTCTGTTCGCTATGTTTACATTTTCTCATCCTGTTTCTCACATCACTTACAGAGCTTTCTGTAGTGCTGATTCTGTTCTCTGTATTTTAAAATTCTGCAAAATAACTAATTCTTCCCTCAATTAGTGTCTTAGCTGCTCGACCCTCCAACCCTCTTAATATTCTGATATTTTAGTTCATCTTTTACCTCTGGTTTCATCAGTCTTTTGCAAACTGTTGATTCTTTTATTTTGTAGGGCCTAATATTTGGGTAGATCTGTGTTGGTTTCTTTTTCTGCCTGTGTTTTCATCTTTGACTGGAGTCTTTCTATTTGTTTGACTGGAGTCTTTCTGTTTGCTGTTTCCCTCAGCAAACCTGTGTCTTTGTATTCCTTTTGATTTTGCCTCCTGCCAGGACCCTGAAGTCTGAGCACCTCAGTTAGAGAACTAGATGTAATGGCTTGTATTCTTTGTTTGGCCTCATAACTGCCTAGCGAGGATGGGGCGAGAGCTTGGGCTCTGGGCAGTGGGAGCTGGAGAGCCCTGTCTGCTCTGCTTTGCTCCAGTGCTGTGAAAACCACAGGGGAATAGTCTCCTCTGAGTGCTGTCTTCCTGTTCCATGAGGAGTGCGCTGTATGCCCTGCAGGATTCCATTCCTTTTCCCCTTCTTCCCACCAGACTGGGCTGGCCATGTGGTGCGGCATCCTTATAGTTCACGGGTTTTCTGCCCGCTCACCCTTCCTGCTTCTGTGTCGGCTGCCTTTCTGGGTCCGTTGCTCCTGGGATGGTGTTTCTCAAAATGGTGTGCTTTGTAGTCTTGGGATCTTGCAAGTGCTCTGTTAGAATGTTCATATTTCATGCTTTCATTTCATTATAAATCTGACAGTTTGATTCTCTGGTGATTAGTATGTGCATATTTGGATCCTGCAGGTGTCCACTTTATAACAAAGGCACTTTCAGGGCCTTTTGTGTTAAAGTACACTCACTGGGAGACCAGATAATGGCATAGAGCGTTGTCCTGATGGGGACCACCTGGTGCATGGTTCCCATGGAGGAGACAGGCGGGAGGACCAGCCCTCTGGTGGGGCAGGGTCGAGTGGCAGTAATAGCCTGTGCTTTTGAGGCCAGCACCGCTCTTTGTGCTGTGAGTGTGTGAGCTCAGTGACTCTGCCGGCAGCTCTGTGAGGAACGGCCTGGCCACTCCATTCTAACAGCTGAGGAGACAGAGGCACTGGGAGGTCAAGGCCTGGCTCAAGAGTATGCAGCCGGTAAGTGGTGTGAGAGTGTGATGCAGGCAGCTGGGCCCAAAACCTAATTTCATATTCATTAAGCTGTAAGTACACTTGCCCAAAGGTTAGTTCAACTGAAACCAGTTTTCTGAAAGACAGTTCACAGAGAAATTCTTTTTCTAAATGGGTAAATCACAGGATGAGCAATTGGCTGAATTTGATAAATTTATAAAATATTTCAATCAATTATTGATGAAATTTACAATGATGTGGCTTCCCCATTGCCTCAGTGGTATAAAACCTGCCTTACAATGCAGGAGACTAGGAGACATGGGTTCAGCCCTTGTGTTGGGAAGATCCCTTGGAAGAAAGCATAGCAACCCCACTCCAGTATTTTTGGAGAACCCTACGAACAGAGGAGCTTGGTGGGTTACAGCTCATAGGATTGCAAAGGGTTGGACGTGACTGAAGTGACGTAGGATATCCTACAGTGATTTGAATCAGAAGGATTATCAGAGCTTGTGAGAACTTTGAGGAGCAAAGACCCCAGGGATCTGGCTTCGAATTGCCTCTCTGGCCTCTGTCTCCCCCACCCTCTGCCTGTCAGCCTCCTGATTTCTCTGGTCCCCAGTCTCCCCTCTGAGACTGTCTTGTGAACTGACTTCTCTTTCTGTCTCTAGCAGGGAGCTGGGTAATTAGACATGGAACATTGCTTTATGTGCTCTTAAGATGAAATGATGAAACCTGCCAGCTAAAATAACAGAAAATTTTGAAAGCTGTTAAACCATTTTATCCAATATGAGTTGCTTTAAATTTTATACACAGTTAAATAAGTTTCTTATAAATGGGTAGATTAGATAATTTCCATAACTTGATCAGTCATTCACTGAATTGGCATCTGGCAAATTAGCCTCCTTCTACCCCTGAGCTACTCTCCATCAGGCGCAGCATATTTGGAAGCTCCTGCTCTGTAGCTATTAGGGGACATATCTGACTTGTATGCAGAGGTACAGGATTCTATCTTTTTGGTACCAGCTTATAAAAGTTAATTGGTAGTAATGTAGTAAGTATGGGTACAAATACCCAACAAATTTCTTGTTCTATAATTGCAGTAATGCATAGATCAGTATTTATTCAATGGATATTTCAATAATGGCACAATGTTATTGTTTTTCCAGGTAAGTAAACAATTTGCAGATACATTGCTCACTTGGATGATTTTTTTAATATTTGGCCTCTTTTTATTTATTTTTCATCCATCTTTTATTCTTCAGCTGGTGTGGGTCTCCCACTGCAGTGATCTCTCTCTCCATAGAGCACTGGTTTTGGGCACGTGTGCTCCAGAGTGCTGGCTCACAATTGGATACACCAGTCCAGTCACTCCACGGCATGTGGGATCCCCCTGGGTTAGGGATCTAACTGGTGTCCCTTGTACTGCAAGGTGGACTCTTCAACCACTGGACCACCAGGGAAGCCTTTGGCTGAGTTTTGATTAAGATAAGGTTGATGATTTTGAATTAGTGAACAAAAGCTTTAATCAAGTATTGTACAACAAATGTATGTAAGATAGTGTTCTTTGCATTAGAGTTAAAAAGCAAATTACACATATAACCTGATGCGAGGTATTTCAAATCCTGAAGTTGAGGTATTTCAAATCATAAGAGATGACCTTGTTAAAGTGCTGTACTCAATATGCCAGCAAATTTGGAAAAACTCAGCAGTGGCCCCAGGCCTGGAAAAGGTCAGTTTTCATTCCAACCCCAGATAAAAGCAACGTCAAAGAATGTTCAAACTATTGTACCATAGCACTCATTCCACACGCTAGCAAAGTAATGCTCAAAATCCTCAAGTAAGGCTTCAACAGTACTTGAACTGAGAACTTACAGATGTACAAGCTGGATTTAGCAAAGGCAGAGGAACCAGAGATCAAATTGCCAACATCTGTTTGATTATAGAAACAGCAAGGGATTTCCAGAAAAATATCTACGTCTGCTTCATTGACTATGTTTAGTTCTTTGACTGTGTGGATCAGAACCAATGGTGGAAAGTTCTGAAAGAGATGGGAATACCAGACCACCTTATCTGTCTCCTGTATTAGGGGACATATCTGATTCTTTTTGGTACCAGCTTATAAAAGTTAATTGGTAGTAATGTAGTAAGTATGGGTACAAATACCCAACAAATTTCTTGTTCTATAATTGCAGTAATGCATAGATCAGTATTTATTCAATGGATATTTCAATAATGGCACAATGTTATTGTTTTTCCAGGTAAGTAAACAATTTGCAGATACATTGCTCACTTGGATGATTTTTTTAATATTTGGCCTCTTTTTATTTATTTTTCATCCATCTTTTATTCTTCAGCTGGTGTGGGTCTCCCACTGCAGTGATCTCTCTCTCCATAGAGCACTGGTTTTGGGCACGTGTGCTCCAGAGTGCTGGCTCACAATTGGATACACCAGTCCAGTCACTCCACGGCATGTGGGATCCCCCTGGGTTAGGGATCTAACTGGTGTCCCTTGTACTGCAAGGTGGACTCTTCAACCACTGGACCACCAGGGAAGCCTTTGGCTGAGTTTTGATTAAGATAAGGTTGATGATTTTGAATTAGTGAACAAAAGCTTTAATCAAGTATTGTACAACAAATGTATGTAAGATAGTGTTCTTTGCATTAGAGTTAAAAAGCAAATTACACATATAACCTGATGCGAGGTATTTCAAATCCTGAAGTTGAGGTATTTCAAATCATAAGAGATGACCTTGTTAAAGTGCTGTACTCAATATGCCAGCAAATTTGGAAAAACTCAGCAGTGGCCCCAGGCCTGGAAAAGGTCAGTTTTCATTCCAACCCCAGATAAAAGCAACGTCAAAGAATGTTCAAACTATTGTACCATAGCACTCATTCCACACGCTAGCAAAGTAATGCTCAAAATCCTCAAGTAAGGCTTCAACAGTACTTGAACTGAGAACTTACAGATGTACAAGCTGGATTTAGCAAAGGCAGAGGAACCAGAGATCAAATTGCCAACATCTGTTTGATTATAGAAACAGCAAGGGATTTCCAGAAAAATATCTACGTCTGCTTCATTGACTATGTTTAGTTCTTTGACTGTGTGGATCAGAACCAATGGTGGAAAGTTCTGAAAGAGATGGGAATACCAGACCACCTTATCTGTCTCCTGTGAAACCTGTATGCAGGTCAATGAGTAAGTTAAAGCAGACAAGGAGCAACAGGC
This sequence comes from Tragulus kanchil, assembly GCA_022376925.1. NCBI lineage: Eukaryota > Metazoa > Chordata > Mammalia > Artiodactyla > Tragulidae > Tragulus > Tragulus kanchil. The sequence goes on along the minus strand of JAIOJX010000032.1, from coordinate 73,460,249 downwards.
TGGTTCCAAATTAGGAAAGGAGTACGTCAAGGCCGAATATTGTCTCCCTGCTTATTTAATTGACATACAGAGTACATCATGCAAAATGCCAGACTGGATGAAGCGCAAGCTAGAATCAAGGTTGCTTGGAGAAACATTAGTTGTTTCAGATATGCAGATGATACGAGGTTAAAGAGGAGAGTGGAAATCTGGATTAATACTCAACATTTCAAAAACTGGATCATGGCATTCAGTCCCATCATTTCATAGCCGATAGATGGGGAAACAATGGAAACAGTGATAGACTTTTTCTTGGGCTCCAAAATTATGTAGATGGTGACTGCAGCCATCAAATTAAAAGATACATGCTCCTTGAAGGAAAAATTATGGCAAACCTAGATGCACATTAAAAAGCAGAGACATCACTTTGCTGACAAAGGTCTATTTAGTCAAAGCTATGGTTTTTCCAGTAGTCATGTATGGATGTGAGGGTTGGACCATAAAGAAGGTTGAGGGCTGAAGAATTGATGCTTTCAAACTGTGATGCTAGAGGAGACTCCTGAGAGTCCCTTGGATGGCAAGTAGATCAATCTGGTCAATCCCAAAGGAAATCAACTCTGAATATTCTTTGGAAGGACTGACGCTAAAACTGAAGCTCCAATACTTTGGCCACCTGATGTGAAGAATTGGAAAGGACTGACGCTATGAGCAAATTTGGAAAAACTCAGCAGTGGCCCCAGGCTGGAAAAGGTCAGTTTTCATTCCAACCCCAGATAAAAGCAACGTCAAAGAATGTTCAAACTATTGTACCATAGCACTCATTCCACACGCTAGCAAAGTAATGCTCAAAATCCTCAAGTAAGGCTTCAACAGTACTTGAACTGAGAACTTACAGATGTACAAGCTGGATTTAGCAAAGGCAGAGGAACCAGAGATCAAATTGCCAACATCTGTTTGATTATAGAAACAGCAAGGGATTTCCAGAAAAATATCTACGTCTGCTTCATTGACTATGTTTAGTTCTTTGACTGTGTGGATCAGAACCAATGGTGGAAAGTTCTGAAAGAGATGGGAATACCAGACCACCTTATCTGTCTCCTGTGAAACCTGTATGCAGGTCAATGAGTAAGTTAAAGCAGACAAGGAGCAACAGGCTGGTTCCAAATTAGGAAAGGAGTACGTCAAGGCCGAATATTGTCTCCCTGCTTATTTAATTGACATACAGAGTACATCATGCAAAATGCCAGACTGGATGAAGCGCAAGCTAGAATCAAGGTTGCTTGGAGAAACATTAGTTGTTTCAGATATGCAGATGATACGAGGTTAAAGAGGAGAGTGGAAATCTGGATTAATACTCAACATTTCAAAAACTGGATCATGGCATTCAGTCCCATCATTTCATAGCCGATAGATGGGGAAACAATGGAAACAGTGATAGACTTTTTCTTGGGCTCCAAAATTATGTAGATGGTGACTGCAGCCATCAAATTAAAAGATACATGCTCCTTGAAGGAAAAATTATGGCAAACCTAGATGCACATTAAAAAGCAGAGACATCACTTTGCTGACAAAGGTCTATTTAGTCAAAGCTATGGTTTTTCCAGTAGTCATGTATGGATGTGAGGGTTGGACCATAAAGAAGGTTGAGGGCTGAAGAATTGATGCTTTCAAACTGTGATGCTAGAGGAGACTCCTGAGAGTCCCTTGGATGGCAAGTAGATCAATCTGGTCAATCCCAAAGGAAATCAACTCTGAATATTCTTTGGAAGGACTGACGCTAAAACTGAAGCTCCAATACTTTGGCCACCTGATGTGAAGAGACAACTCATTGGAAAAGACCCTGATGCTGGGAAAGATCAAAGGCAAGAGAAGTGGATGACAGAGGACAAGGTGGTTGGATGGCATCACTGACTCCATGGATATGAGTTTGAGAAAGCTCCAGGAAATGGTGAAGGACAGGGAAGCCTGGAGTGCTCCAGTTCATGGTGTTGCAGAGTTGGACATGACTGAGTAACTGAACAACAACTTCAACAACAACATGATGTGAAGCTACAGGTTTTCCTCCTATTTCTAGCATGAATGATTTGATTTCAGCAAAACGAGACCACCCATCTTATTAAATTAGAATTGTGGCTGTCTTTTCTCCTGCAGACTTCCAGAAGAGGAATATAATCCAAGAGGGAGAAGGTATGGGAGACTCTGGGAGACTCTGGTGTCACCAAACCTCAGGGCATGTTCTGCCTTCGATTGGAGTATCTTTTCTTTTAATTCTCATAAGAGTCCTATGAAGTAGGCGCCATTTTTGTCCATACTATAGAAAGGCTGCAAAAATCACACAACATGTCCAGGGTCACATAGCCATTGTGTGGTGGAGCCCTCATTGTACTGTAAGTTCCTTGAGGGCAGGGATTTATTTTGCACTGAGCCTTCCCTCCACCAGCACCTATTAGGCACTTGATGTAAATGAGGAACAGGAAATAAGAAGGAAGAGAGTGTTTATAGGAGAGCCTGATGTGAACAAGCAGAAGTCAGGAGGGCATTGGTGAGATGGGATAGCTGAACTGATGGTTAATACTTCCTTTCTAAAAAAATTTTTATTGGAGTATAGTTGATTTACAATGTTGTATGAGTCTCAAGTGTACAGCAAAATGAATCAGTTATACATATATGCGATCTTTTAAAGATTCTTTTTTCCACATAGGCCACTACAGAGTATTGAGTGGAGTACTCTGTGGTATATTGTAGGTTCTTATTGTTTAGCTTCTAAGTCATGTCCCACTCTTTTGCAGTTCCATGGACTATAGCTCGTCAGGCTCCTCTGTCCGTGGGATTTTCTAGGCAAGAATACTGGAGTAGGTAGCCATGTCCTTCTCCAAGGTCCTTATTAGTTACGTATTTTATACAATAGTGTGTATGTCAATCCTGATCTCCAAATTGATCCCTCCTTCTCTCCAACCACACCACTCCATATTGGTAACCATAAGCTTGTTTTCTACATCTGTGACCGTAATTCTGTTTTGTAAATAATTTCATTTGTACCATTTTTAAGATTCCACATATAAGCATTATTGTATGATATGCTTTTCTCTGACTGTACTTCCTTTTTAACATTAGCTGTTTCTATTCTGTAACCCTTATGAAAGTGGAGGACTTGATATTTTTTGACACCGCAGCTTGAAGCTCTTTTGTAAGAGTTCCCACCCTCAACCTACCCAGTCCCTTTATGTAACCAAGGTGATATATTACGCTGATGGAGAAAGGGTGGTAACTGGTTGAGGTGACTGCAGGTTCTCACCCTTCTCAGGGGAGGGTTGAACTGTGGTTTATGTACTCAGAGGTGGTAACCCGCCTTTGGAAGGGTAGGTCTAGAATGCATCAAAAAATAGGCATCTATCAGCTAACTTGCGATGGAAGTCCCACTTACTCAAGGTGAGGGCCAGAATCTGGGAGTGCATGAGTTTTCCAGGACTGGGGGCAGGGTGCCCTGAGTTCCTTCATCTTTACTTCTTAGACCCTTCTTTTCCCCTGCTTGGATCTGATGACTAATTCAGCCTCCCAGGCTCTTTGATATTGGGAAATGGGGTGTCCATCTGCCAGTCTGACATTGATATGCTGGGTCATGCGTTAGTCTTATATATGGTTCATTTTCTGGACTTGCAGGTTTCGAGACTGTAACAAGGCTGTGGCCATTCACTTGAGGTGGAGATGTTTTAGTTGCATAGCATAAGCTTCCTTAAAGTGTGCCTCAGTCCTCCCATTTCCCCTGAGTCCTCTCAGCCTTGCCCTCCCCTAGTCTCTGCTGGCTCATTTCCATCACCTTCCTAGAAAACCACGTTCACCCCTCCATGGACAGATGTCCTCCAGGTGTGTAAGGTGGCGTTTGTCTCATCTGCAGGGCTGCTGACCACACAGGTGAGTCAGCCATCGATGTGGCTGAAAGACAGGCTCAGGCTTAGGCTCCTAGAGTTGGGGGCCAGCCCTGATGTTCCTCTCTGCTCTAGCTCCCTGGGGAAGCCCTGGCTCAGCCAGGTCACTGTCAGGTTCTGTGTTTCCTGGGGTCTCACACTCTAGGCTGACACTGCACCAGCCTAATGTGCTAGATGATGAATGAATCTGGATTTTGGGGTAGAGGATGAGAGGGGACAAAAGAGAACCTGAGTTTCAGGGTTGGAGACACATCCAAATATATTGCCACTGTACCTATGTAATGCACCTGTGGGAGGTTTCTAACTATAGATCTGAGGAAGGATCTTCTCCTGGCCTAAACGGTTCTGAATCCCAGCCTTGGGGTAAATGGTTGAGATCCTTCCAAGCTTAGTTAAGCCTAGATAATTAAATAATAATGATTTATATAAAAATTTTATACTTTTAGATATACATAAAAATGATATATGACAATTATATAATGTATATAAAAACTATGGGGTAGGTTGAGAATATAGTGGATAATATAGTTGTTGTTTTGTACAAAGAAAGAACATAATACTGTTTATCTTTAGATGTTGACATAAAAATTGAAGTTTAGTAACAAGTAGGATAAAAATACAAGATGATATAACTTAACAAACTCCTAGAGAAGTCTGTGTCAAATAAAACACTATTAATCTAACAAAAGGCAAGAAAAAATAATAAACTAGGGTAAATAGAAAACATTTAGAAAATGTCTAGTAGATTGTTGTTGTTCAGTTGCTAAGTCACGTCCAATTCTGCAACCCCATGTATGCCAGGCTTCCCTGTCCTTCACTATCTCCCAGATTTTGCTCAAATTCATGTCCATTGACTCAGACAGGCTATCTAACTACCTCATCCTCTGCCGCCCTCTTCTCCATTTGCCTACAATCTTTCCCAGCCTCAGGGCCTTTTCCAATGAGTTGGCTCTTTGCATCAGGTGGCCTTTGGGCTCTGGCTTCAGCATCAGCATCACCATCAGTCCCTTCAATGAATATTTAGGGTTGATTTACTTTAGGATTGATCTCCTTGCAGTCCAAGGGACTCTCAAGAGTCTTCTCAAGCACCATGGTTTGAAAGCATCAGTTCTTCAGCACTCAACCCTCTTTATGGTCTACCTTCAGATCTGTACATGACTACTGGAAAACCATAGCTTTAACTAAAGGAATCTTTGTTGGCAAAGTGATATGTCTGCTTTTTAATTAGCTGTCTAGGTTTGTCATAACTTTTCTTCCAAAGAGGAAGTGCCTTTTAATTTCATGGGTGCAGTCACTGTCTTACTGGATACTGTGCCTGGGGTCTCACACTCTAGGCTGACACTGCACCAGCCTAATGTGCTAGATGATGAATGAATCTGGATTTTGGGGTAGAGGATGAGAGGGGACAAAAGAGAACCTGAGTTTCAGGGTTGGAGACACATCCAAATATATTGCCACTGTACCTATGTAATGCACCTGTGGGAGGTTTCTAACTATAGATCTGAGGAAGGATCTTCTCCTGGCCTAAACGGTTCTGAATCCCAGCCTTGGGGTAAATGGTTGAGATCCTTCCAAGCTTAGTTAAGCCTAGATAATTAAATAATAATGATTTATATAAAAATTTTATACTTTTAGATATACATAAAAATGATATATGACAATTATATAATGTATATAAAAACTATGGGGTAGGTTGAGAATATAGTGGATAATATAGTTGTTGTTTTGTACAAAGAAAGAACATAATACTGTTTATCTTTAGATGTTGACATAAAAATTGAAGTTTAGTAACAAGTAGGATAAAAATACAAGATGATATAACTTAACAAACTCCTAGAGAAGTCTGTGTCAAATAAAACACTATTAATCTAACAAAAGGCAAGAAAAAATAATAAACTAGGGTAAATAGAAAACATTTAGAAAATGTCTAGTAGATTGTTGTTGTTCAGTTGCTAAGTCACGTCCAATTCTGCAACCCCATGTATGCCAGGCTTCCCTGTCCTTCACTATCTCCCAGATTTTGCTCAAATTCATGTCCATTGACTCAGACAGGCTATCTAACTACCTCATCCTCTGCCGCCCTCTTCTCCATTTGCCTACAATCTTTCCCAGCCTCAGGGCCTTTTCCAATGAGTTGGCTCTTTGCATCAGGTGGCCTTTGGGCTCTGGCTTCAGCATCAGCATCACCATCAGTCCCTTCAATGAATATTTAGGGTTGATTTACTTTAGGATTGATCTCCTTGCAGTCCAAGGGACTCTCAAGAGTCTTCTCAAGCACCATGGTTTGAAAGCATCAGTTCTTCAGCACTCAACCCTCTTTATGGTCTACCTTCAGATCTGTACATGACTACTGGAAAAACCATAGCTTTAACTAAAGGAATCTTTGTTGGCAAAGTGATATGTCTGCTTTTTAATTAGCTGTCTAGGTTTGTCATAACTTTTCTTCCAAAGAGGAAGTGCCTTTTAATTTCATGGGTGCAGTCACTGTCTTACAGTGATTTTGGAGTCCAAGAAAACAAATCCTGTCACTGTTTCCATTGTTCGACCATCTATTTGCCATGAAGAGATGTGTCCGGATACCATGATCTTAGTTTTTTGAATGTTGAATTTCAAGGCTGCTTTTCCACTCTCCTCTCTCATCCTCACCACAAGAATCTTCATTTCCTCTTCACTTTCTGAGTGGTATCACCTGAATATCTGAGGTTGTTGATATTTATCCCAGAAATCTAAATCCCAGTTTACGATTCATCTAGTATGTACCACATGTTGAAAAAGAATACATTTGAATGAATTGTATCCCCTTTTTAAAAGGCCAAGATTCTCAGATTAGGTAAAGTCAGCTGTATGCCATTTACATGATCTAATGACACAGAAGGATTAAAAAATAGAGCCGGGAAAAGATAGATTATGGAAATTATCTATTATAGCCCCTATCTTTGATTTGAATGCCTAGCTCAGAAAAATACAATTCTCCTAGTTAGTCATTAAGTGCTTGGCAGAACTAAAATTTGGATGGTCAGCTAAATAAAGAACTTTTCTGTCTCTGGAGGGTTCTTAAGGTCATTTCTCTGCACACAGCTACAGGTGCCAGAAAGAGGCAGTATAATACTTGTTTTACTAATTCATATGGTGGAGGGGTTAGGGTTAGGGCCTGGAGGTGGACTTTGAACTGTTTCTGGAGCGGTTTTTGCACCTTGAGTTCTCACTCACTTCAAGGGTGAGCTTTTGTTAAGAGCCTCAGCCACTTGTAACAGAGACTCTGCACAAGTCATTTGCAACAATACTGAGAGCAGAGTTTCCTCTAAATTTTGAAATGAACATAAAACCCTTGAAGCCAATTGGATGAATATAAAAATCAGCAATTAATAGGCTTTAATGAGTGCAGTGAATAAGCCTGGCCTCACACGACATTTTGTTTATAAATGACAAAATGTAGAAATGATATATTAGCTGAAACAATTAAAATTGCTTTCATAGTAAAAGAAGTTTCATGACATCAAAAGTAAAGTACATTGTTTCCCTTTACTGTCTTGATATAAAACTCTCAGTGCTGGACTCATAAAAAGCATCGGTTGAAATTTTGTTTTGGAGGAAATGTTCCATTCTCTTTCTTCAGATACAATTTTCAGGTTTGTGGAACAACTGAATTTATGTCAATAATTTGGTGGATTTGTCTGTTTGAGCCTAGCACCTGTATTCACATCAATAAATGTTGATGATTTAACTTAACAAAAAAGATAGACTAGAAAAATGTCAACAAAATGATTGTAGGTGTGGCGATAGTGACTACAGGCCAATAAAATGTTGGACCCTTGTGCCTTTGTGTTATTTGTTTTTTGTATTATATCGTTTTTTTCCCTCAGTTTCTTCAATACAATTTTCTTTCATGTTCATCTACTTTTTTTCTAGTATACCATTTAGATTTCATTTAACTACCTTTTCTATATATTTTTAGTTATTCTCCTAATGCTTTGCCATGGGTAAAAAGTAAACATTGAAAATATTAACATCCTAAATTTATAAAAGTAGAGTTTGATACCATTTTAGCTTCAATAGCATGCTTTAATTCTGCTCCAGTTCCATCAACTATTTTATTTTATTTCTGTCACAAATCATAGCTTTATACACTGTGTGCTATTAACATAGGTTTATGATGGTTGTTTTAAGCATCTTTCTTTTATATCACATAGGAAGCAAAAAGAGGAGCTTCATATAAAAAATATAATAATTCTACCTTCTGTATTTAATAATGCAGTTACTTTTACTGATGATCTTTATTTCCTCCCTTGGCTTCCAGTGCTCTTTTGTTTCAGCTTGAAGGACTCCCTGTAGCATCTCTTGCAGATCTACTAGCAAAGAATTCTCTAAGCACTTGCTTTTCCTAGGAATTTCTTAATTTCTCCTTTATAAGAAATAGAGATGATCTCTTTACTTTTAGAACTTTAACTATATAATCCCACTATCTTCTGGTCAGCATGGTTTCTTGTGACAAATAAGCTATTCATCTCATTGAGGAGCCTTGTATAATATGACAAGTCAGTTCTTGCTGCTTTCAAGACTTGTTATTTCATGAAGTCACATAAAGAACTGCCTTAATCTTTTGCATGGTTACATAGAATTCTACATATCAATAGAATATTGATCCTTCTTTGTCTTCAAATGAGTATTTAAGGACTTCCTGTATTTTTTTGTATTTTCAGGTTTGTGGAACAACTGAATTTATGTCAATAATTTGGTGGATTTGTCTGTTTGAGCCTAGCACCTGTATTCACATCAATAAATGTTGATGATTTAACTTAACAAAAAAGATAGACTAGAAAAATGTCAACAAAATGATTGTAGGTGTGGCGATAGTGACTACAGGCCAATAAAATGTTGGACCCTTGTGCCTTTGTGTTATTTGTTTTTTGTATTATATCGTTTTTTTCCCTCAGTTTCTTCAATACAATTTTCTTTCATGTTCATCTACTTTTTTTCTAGTATACCATTTAGATTTCATTTAACTACCTTTTCTATATATTTTTAGTTATTCTCCTAATGCTTTGCCATGGGTAAAAAGTAAACATTGAAAATATTAACATCCTAAATTTATAAAAGTAGAGTTTGATACCATTTTAGCTTCAATAGCATGCTTTAATTCTGCTCCAGTTCCATCAACTATTTTATTTTATTTCTGTCACAAATCATAGCTTTATACACTGTGTGCTATTAACATAGGTTTATGATGGTTGTTTTAAGCATCTTTCTTTTATATCACATAGGAAGCAAAAAGAGGAGCTTCATATAAAAAATATAATAATTCTACCTTCTGTATTTAATAATGCAGTTACTTTTACTGATGATCTTTATTTCCTCCCTTGGCTTCCAGTGCTCTTTTGTTTCAGCTTGAAGGACTCCTGTAGCATCTCTTGCAGATCTACTAGCAAAGAATTCTCTAAGCACTTGCTTTTCCTAGGAATTTCTTAATTTCTCCTTTATAAGAAATAGAGATGATCTCTTTACTTTTAGAACTTTAACTATATAATCCCACTATCTTCTGGTCAGCATGGTTTCTTGTGACAAATAAGCTATTCATCTCATTGAGGAGCCTTGTATAATATGACAAGTCAGTTCTTGCTGCTTTCAAGACTTGTTATTTCATGAAGTCACATAAAGAACTGCCTTAATCTTTTGCATGGTTACATAGAATTCTACATATCAATAGAATATTGATCCTTCTTTGTCTTCAAATGAGTATTTAAGGACTTCCTGTATTTTTTTTGTATTTTATACAAGTTTCAATATCTCTCCTAATTTCAACCAATTTTACCATGAAGGAATATTTTTACGTTGTTAACTATATCAACCTTTTCTGGTTCCAGAGGTTTTTGATTGTTTGTGTTTTTGTCATACTGAAGTTTTTCCTACTCTTGGATATTAAAAAATCATTCCAAGATTTTTTCACTTTTACATTAAATTTATTTGTGTGGTGCATTTTTCATTGTGGAAGAAATAAATGTAACATAAAATTTACTATTTTAACCATTTTAAGTGTACGGTTCAGTGGCATTAACTATAGTCATAATGTGTAATCATCAGCACTATCCATTCTCAGACACATTTAAGTCTTTGTGGAATTTATTCTGGTATGAAGAATGTTGTGTGAATTCAGTAATTTTTCTTGATGGCTAGACAATTGTCTCAGAACATTTATTGTGTCTTATCTGGAACTTTGCATGTCTATTTAGGTGCTGATACATGCTGCTTTAATAATGGTTGTTCCATGATCTGTTTTAATTTCTTAGGACTAACCTTTTAACTATGCTTATTTTTTGGAATGTTTTTGAATGTTTTCACTTCTTTTTTTTTTTTTTCTCAAAATTTTCATTGAATTTATTTTAGTTCAAACATAAGACAGGATTTAGAGATTTTTTATATTATTAACATCAAAACTAGCACAATATTGTAAATCAACTCTACTCCAATAAAAATTTTTAAAAGAGATCCAATATAAAAGATCCAATATAAAAGATCCAGACATCTTTTGCTTTCTACACAAATGCAACCCTTAAAAAAGATAAGTTTGTTTTTCAGTCTTTTCAAAATCATGTATCTTTTTGTGAAAATATTGACTCAACTAGTCTTTTTTGCTGTGCAGCATGCAAGATCTTAGTCCCCAACAAAGGACTGAACCTCATGCTCCCTATGTTGTGGATGTAAAGTCTTAACCACTGGACTGCCAGGGAAGTCCCCAAATCATATATCTTAATGTCAAGGATGAGGAAAAGCCAGGACAAACTTATGTTTTGGTGAAAGTGTTAACTGTTCAACCACTTTGGAAAACTCCCACAATATTTCCTAAAACTAAACATAACATATACACTGACAAGGAATTCTACTCCTGGATGTGTACCCAATGGAAATGAGAGCTTCTGCCCTCCAGCAGGCATGGATGAGTGTGTCCATGGCAGCTGTCTTCATGATAACCCTCTGAAAACAACTCAGAAATCCAGCAGCAGTAGGAGGAAATACATTGAGATTTTCACACGATGGAATAGTACATGACAATAAAAAAGAACAAAGTTTTTTGGAATGTCTTTGAATGTTTTCACTTCTTGTATTTTCGTATAAAAACCCCTGCTTGTCTGGATTTAAACAAAAATCCCGTCGGTGATTTTTTTTTTTTTTAAATTAAGATCACCTTAAATTTGTAGATTAGCTTTAAGAGAACTATTTATGTTTTAATTTTCCCTTTGGAGAACATGCTTTGTTTTTCTTTTGTTCAGGAATTATTGTGTAATCTTCATTGGACTGAAGGCTGAGCACTGAACAATTGATGCTTTCGAATTCTGGAGAATACTATTGAGAGTCCCTTGACCCACAAGGAGATCAGACCAGTCAATCCAAAAGGAAATCAACCCTGAATATTCACTGAAAGGACTGATGCTGAATCTGAAGCTCTGGTACTTTGGCTACCTGATATGAAGAGCCGACTCACTGGAAAAGACCCCAATTCTTGGAAAGATTGTAGGCAAAAGGAAAAGGGAAGAGCAGAGGATGAGATGGTTAGATAGTATCACTGATTCGATGGGCACGAATCTGAGCAAACTCTGGGAGACAGTGAAGAAAGGGAAGCCTGGACTACTGTAGTCCATGGGGTCGCAAAGAGTCACACACGAGTGAGTGACTGAAGAACAACATAATTTGAATTTTATATTTTTTGTCACATATTTTTCCCACATTTTCTGTTATATTTTTACACAGGCATTTTATTTATGAGGTGCCAAAATATCCCACTCTGTTTATTAATACCATGGAAGAGGGTGGCAGAAGACAAGATGGTTGGATGGCATCACTGACTCAGTGGACATGAATTTGAGCAAACTCCAGAAGATAGTGAAGGACAGGGAAGCCTAGTGTGCTGCAGTCCATGGGGTCACAAAGAGTTGGACATGACTTAATGACTTAACAATAATAACGTTAATAACAAGTCTATTTATTTTGCTATATTAATTTTGTGTCCAACTCCTTTTCTGAGTTCTTCACATCACACACGTTAGTTTTCATATGGATTCTTTTGGAGTTTTCAAGTAAAAACATGAAGAATCTATAAATAATATAAACTTTATCTTTAATATTTGTATACTTCATTTCTTTCCCTGGACTAACTGTGTTAACTAGTATGTCAAACACTGTAAAATTAGAGTGATGGAAAGGTAGAATTATCTGTTCTCTAAACTTTGGTTAAAATTAATCTGTGAAATTGTTTGAGATTTTCACACGATGGAATAGTACATGACAATAAAAAGAACAAAGTTTTTGGAATGTCTTTGAATGTTTTCACTTCTTGTATTTTCGTATAAAAACCCCTGCTTGTCTGGATTTAAACCAAAATCCCGTCGGTGGTTTTTTTTTTTTTAAATTAAGATCACCTTAAATTTGTAGATTAGCTTTAAGAGAACTATTTATGTTTTAATTTTCCCTTTGGAGAACATGCTTTGTTTTTCTTTTGTTCAGGAATTATTGTGTAATCTTCATTGGACTGAAGGCTGAGCACTGAACAATTGATGCTTTCAATTCTGGAGAATACTATTGAGAGTCCCTTGACCCACAAGGAGATCAGACCAGTCAATCCAAAAGGAAATCAACCCTGAATATTCACTGAAAGGACTGATGCTGAATCTGAAGCTCTGGTACTTTGGCTACCTGATATGAAGAGCCGACTCACTGGAAAAGACCCCAATTCTTGGAAAGATTGTAGGCAAAAGGAAAAGGGAAGAGCAGAGGATGAGATGGTTAGATAGTATCACTGATTCGATGGGCACGAATCTGAGCAAACTCTGGGAGACAGTGAAGAAAGGGAAGCCTGGACTACTGTAGTCCATGGGGTCGCAAAGAGTCACACACGAGTGAGTGACTGAAGAACAACATAATTTGAATTTTATATTTTTTGTCACATATTTTTCCCACATTTTCTGTTATATTTTTACACAGGCATTTTATTTATGAGGTGCCAAAATATCCCACTCTGTTTATTAATACCATGGAAGAGGGTGGCAGAAGACAAGATGGTTGGATGGCATCACTGACTCAGTGGACATGAATTTGAGCAAACTCCAGAAGATAGTGAAGGACAGGGAAGCCTAGTGTGCTGCAGTCCATGGGGTCACAAAGAGTTGGACATGACTTAATGACTTAACAATAATAACGTTAATAACAAGTCTATTTATTTTGCTATATTAATTTTGTGTCCAACTCCTTTTCTGAGTTCTTCACATCACACACGTTAGTTTTCATATGGATTCTTTTGGAGTTTTCAAGTAAAAACATGAAGAATCTATAAATAATATAAACTTTATCTTTAATATTTGTATACTTCATTTCTTTCCCTGGACTAACTGTGTTAACTAGTATGTCAAACACTGTAAAATTAGAGTGATGGAAAGGTAGAATTATCTGTTCTCTAAACTTTGGTTAAAATTAATCTGTGAAATTGTTTGTGTCAGCTACTTTCTTAGGAGTGCTCTTTGATGGTAAAATTAAAAAAAATAAGGTAATTTATCTGTCCATATTTACTTTCTCTTTCGGAGTTTGTTGTTGTTTAGTCACTAAGTTGTGTCTAACTTTGTGCAACCCTATGGACTGTAGCCTGCCAGACTCCTCTGTCCCTTGGATTTCCCAGGCAAGAATGCTGGAGTGGGTTGTCATTTTCTTCTCTAGGACATTTTCTTGACCCAGGGGCTTAACCTGTGTATCTTGCATTGGAAGATAGATTCTGTACTGCTAAGCCATCAGGGAAACCCTTTTGTGTAGTTATTGTTGGTAAATGATGTCTTCCCAGAAAGTTATCCATTTTATCTAGATTATCAATAAATTTGTATAATATTGAGCAAACTATTTTAAGTTCCTTTGTATGTGATTATTTTCTGATTTTTAATTTCTTTTCTTTTTGGTTACTTAAGCTTTAAATGAGTTTTTTTTGAAAGATCAGAGACATTAGATTATGCTTGCAAGTGGCAATGATTCAAGGAGTTTGATCTCTTTTAGACAAGATATTTCAGAGAAGATCTTGTATTCACTGTAAAGCAATAAATTTGCTCTATTTATTTATTTATTTTTGGCTATTCTGGGTTTTTACTGCTGCTACAGGTTCTTCTGTAGTTGCAGGGAGTGAGGGTTACTCTCTAGGTGGGCAGGCTTCTTGTTGTGGTGACTTCTCTTGTTGTGGAACTCAGGCTGTAGAGCACACAGTCTTCAGTAGTTGTGGTATTTGGGCTCAAATGCTGCAGTTCTGAGGCTCTAGCGCACAGGTTCAATAGTTGTGGCTTCTGGGCTTAGTTGCTCTGCAGCTTGTGGAATCTTCCCAGATCAGGGATCAAACTCATGTCTCCGGCATTGGCAGGCAAACTCTTTACCATTGTACTACCAGGGAAGCCCTAAATTTGGTCTTTTGCTATGGCTGATTCATGTTGATTTTTGGCAATAAAAAACAAAACTCTGTAAAGCTATTATGCTTCAATTAAAAAGTTTGTTCTTTTGAACAGGGAACTAAATCATTAAAGAGAAGGCAAAGAACCTAGGAAAGGTAGGATGGGGGGAATTTCCAGAGACCTTAACAATTGCATCAACAGAGCTGAAAGAACTTCACAGAACAGTAAGCCTGCGTCTCTATATCTGTGTGGTCTGTGAGCTGCTTGATGCCTGATCTTCCCCCATCTCTCTTTCATATGAAGACAAATTTATTAAGCTACTTCTCACAAGCGACAGAAACAATTCTTTACCAGGAGCAGGAAGATGGAATTCTAATTTATAACCAAAATGGGAAAGCATTTGGTGCTGGAATCTGTATAAGATCCAGGTTATTTGTTTCCAAGATTTTTTCTCACCGCACATCTGGAATCCACAAAAGATACAGGAAGAGGCCCAAATCTGGGAATAACTGAAAGGCTGGGAAATCGGAAACCCTATTTTTAATGTTCTTCCCAGAAAGTTATCCATTTTATCTAGATTATCAATAAATTTGTATAATATTGAGCAAACTATTTTAAGTTCCTTTGTATGTGATTATTTTCTGATTTTTAATTTCTTTTCTTTTTGGTTACTTAAGCTTTAAATGAGTTTTTTTTGAAAGATCAGAGACATTAGATTATGCTTGCAAGTGGCAATGATTCAAGGAGTTTGATCTCTTTTAGACAAGATATTTCAGAGAAGATCTTGTATTCACTGTAAAGCAATAAATTTGCTCTATTTATTTATTTATTTTTGGCTATTCTGGGTTTTTACTGCTGCTACAGGTTCTTCTGTAGTTGCAGGGAGTGAGGGTTACTCTCTAGGTGGGCAGGCTTCTTGTTGTGGTGACTTCTCTTGTTGTGGAACTCAGGCTGTAGAGCACACAGTCTTCAGTAGTTGTGGTATTTGGGCTCAAATGCTGCAGTTCTGAGGCTCTAGCGCACAGGTTCAATAGTTGTGGCTTCTGGGCTTAGTTGCTCTGCAGCTTGTGGAATCTTCCCAGATCAGGGATCAAACTCATGTCTCCGGCATTGGCAGGCAAACTCTTTACCATTGTACTACCAGGGAAGCCCTAAATTTGGTCTTTTGCTATGGCTGATTCATGTTGATTTTTGGCAATAAAAAACAAAACTCTGTAAAGCTATTATGCTTCAATTAAAAAGTTTGTTCTTTTGAACAGGGAACTAAATCATTAAAGAGAAGGCAAAGAACCTAGGAAAGGTAGGATGGGGGGAATTTCCAGAGACCTTAACAATTGCATCAACAGAGCTGAAAGAACTTCACAGAACAGTAAGCCTGCGTCTCTATATCTGTGTGGTCTGTGAGCTGCTTGATGCCTGATCTTCCCCCATCTCTCTTTCATATGAAGACAAATTTATTAAGCTACTTCTCACAAGCGACAGAAACAATTCTTTACCAGGAGCAGGAAGATGGAATTCTAATTTATAACCAAAATGGGAAAGCATTTGGTGCTGGAATCTGTATAAGATCCAGGTTATTTGTTTCCAAGATTTTTTCTCACCGCACATCTGGAATCCACAAAAGATACAGGAAGAGGCCCAAATCTGGGAATAACTGAAAGGCTGGGAAATCGGTAAGGTCATTTCCATCTCTCACGTATACCGACACATTCTGTGTGCCCTGCCTTGAGGACATAGGCAAATATGTGTCCGTAAGATTTTTCCCTTGGAAACTTTAGAGGAACTAAGATTAAATATAATGATTTAATACTGTATGTTTTATTTATTTATTTATTTATTTTGGCGGGGGTGGGGAGGGACGGGGCTGGGCGGGCCACTTTCACTGGTCTTTCGTTTGTCTAGTTTCATCCATCTTTGTTCTTTGGCCCGTGTGGGCCTCCCATCGCGGTGGCATCTGTTGTCACAGAGCACCGGCTCTGGGCGCATGCGCTCCAGAGCTCCGGCTCGGTAATTGGACACATCGGTCCAGCCGCTCTGCGGCACATGGGATCTTCCCAGGCCAGGGATCGAACCAGTGCCCCTTGCCCTGCAAGGCAGTGTCCTTACCCACTGGACCACCAGGGAAGCCCAATGCTGTATGTTTTAATGTTTTAAAAATCATTCCTTTATATAGCACAGCTGCATCTCCTTCTCTGAGGGACTTCTGGCTGTCATTGGTTGTTGGGCAACCAGTAGCACACAGAGCTGCTGAAGGCAGAGGCGGCCATCTGTGCACCCTTAGCCCTGCTACCGGCATGTTTGTCATAAGAGAAGATGACAAATGGTATAATGGCAGTACTGTGAAAGGGCTCTGGTAGCGCAGAGGAGCCAGCCTAGATGTAAACTGCAGCACAAGGGAAAAGAAAAAAAACATGTTGGTTTTCCCAGAACTGGGCACTGATCCTTTAAATTCCATGACTCTTACCAGGAAATCTTACTATTTGTTGAGTAGCAAAAGAAACAGGAATATAGAAATACAGATAGGAGAAAACACTAATGGAACAGCTGTTTCCCTGTTGAGATAATTGCCTAGGAGGGAGGTAGAGGGAGGCAGAAGTTGTGAGAAGAAACGAAATGGGAAAGCATTTGGTGCTGGAATCTGTATAAGATCCAGGTTATTTGTTTCCAAGATTATTCTCACCGCACATCTGGAATCCACAAAAGATACAGGAAGAGGCCCAAATCTGGGAATAACTGAAAGGCTGGGAAATCGGTAAGGTCATTTCCATCTCTCACGTATACCGACACATTCTGTGTGCCCTGCCTTGAGGACATAGGCAAATATGTGTCCGTAAGATTTTTCCCTTGGAAACTTTAGAGGAACTAAGATTAAATATAATGATTTAATACTGTATGTTTTATTTATTTATTTATTTATTTTGGCGGGGGTGGGGAGGGAGGGGGGTGGGCAGGCCACTTCCACTGGTCTTTCGTTTGTCTAGTTTCATCCATCTTTGTTCTTTGGCCCGTGTGGGCCTCCCATCGCGGTGGCATCTGTTGTCGCAGAGCACCAGCTCTGGGCGCATGCACTGCAGAGCTCCGTCTCGGTAATTGGACACATCGGTCCAGCCGCTCTGAGGCACGTGGGATCCTCCCAGGCCAGGGATCGAACCAGTGCCCCTTGCCCTGCAAGGCAGTGTCCTTACCCACTGGACCACCAGGGAAGCCCAATGCTGTATGTTTTAATGTTTTAAAAATCATTCCTTTATATAGCACAGCTGCATCTCCTTCTCTGAGGGACTTCTGGCTGTCATTGGTTGTTGGGCAACCAGTAGCACACAGAGCTGCTGAAGGCAGAGGCGGCCATCTGTGCACCCTTAGCCCTGCTACCGGCATGTTTGTCATAAGAGAAGATGACAAATGGTATAATGGCAGTACTGTGAAAGGGCTCTGGTAGCGCAGAGGAGCCAGCCTAGATGTAAACTGCAGCACAAGGGAAAAAAAAAAAAAAAACATGTTGGTTTTCCCAGAACTGGGCACTGATCCTTTAAATTCCATGACTCTTACCAGGAAATCTTACTATTTGTTGAGTAGCAAAAGAAACAGGAATATAGAAATACAGATAGGAGAAAACACTAATGGAACAGCTGTTTCCCTGTTGAGATAATTTCCCTAGGGATGTGGGTAGGGAGGGAGGGTCAGAAGTTGTGAGAAGAAACGAAATGAACAGAGCAGGACAGATACTTGCTTTTTGAAGTTTAATGATGACTTTCCTATTCTGAGGGCTGGAATGGCCTGTTCTCTTACCAAGGATGAGGCTGATTTGTAGCATAAGGGTCTAGATGGGGAATCAGGTGCTTCAGAAAGAACCATGAAAAGTCTCTCCTTGCTTCATGATCTAAAGGACAAATCATGTTTGTTTGTTTGTTTTTTTTACGTGGGGCGGGGCGCACTTCTATTGGTCTTTCATCTATTTATTTCCATCCATCTTTGTTCTTTGGCCTGTGCGGGCCTCCCATCGCAGTGGCCTCTGTTGCTGCAGAGCACTGGCTCTGGGCGCATGTGCTCCAGAGCTCCGGCTCAGTAGTTGGAAACATCAGTCCAGCTGCTCCGCGGCACATGGGATCTTCCCAGGCCAGGGATCGAACCAACACCCCTTGGACTGCAAGGCTGTGTCCTTACCCACTGGACCACCAGGGAAGCCTCCAAATCATGTTTTTTGAAGATTTAACAGATTTATTTTTAATAGTTCTGGAGATAGAAGCTCAAAATCAAAGTTTGGTTTCTTCCGAGGACACTCCTCTTGGCTTGCAGATGGTCAACTTCTTGCTGAATTCTCACTTGGTCTTTCTTGTGGGCATATATACTCCGTGTCTTTTCGGGTATCCAAACTTCTTTTTGTAAGTACACAGTCATGTTGGGTTAGCAAATAAGTTTTTAAGGCCTTCTATTAAGTATCTGTGCACCCTTAGCCCTGCTACCGGCATGTTTGTCATAAGAGAAGATGACAAATGGTATAATGGCAGTACTGTGAAAGGGCTCTGGTAGCGCAGAGGAGCCAGCCTAGATGTAAACTGCAGCACAAGGGAAAAAAAAAAAACATGTTGGTTTTCCCAGAACTGGGCACTGATCCTTTAAATTCCATGACTCTTACCAGGAAATCTTACTATTTGTTGAGTAGCAAAAGAAACAGGAATATAGAAATACAGATAGGAGAAAACACTAATGGAACAGCTGTTTCCCTGTTGAGATAATTTCCCTAGGGATGTGGGTAGGGAGGGAGGGTCAGAAGTTGTGAGAAGAAACGAAATGAACAGAGCAGGACAGATACTTGCTTTTTGAAGTTTAATGATGACTTTCCTATTCTGAGGGCTGGAATGGCCTGTTCTCTTACCAAGGATGAGGCTGATTTGTAGCATAAGGGTCTAGATGGGGAATCAGGTGCTTCAGAAAGAACCATGAAAAGTCTCTCCTTGCTTCATGATCTAAAGGACAAATCATGTTTGTTTGTTTGTTTTTTTTACGTGGGCGGGCGCACTTCTATTGGTCTTTCATCTATTTATTTCCATCCATCTTTGTTCTTTGGCCTGTGCGGGCCTCCCATCGCAGTGGCCTCTGTTGCTGCAGAGCACTGGCTCTGGGCGCATGTGCTCCAGAGCTCCGGCTCAGTAGTTGGAAACATCAGTCCAGCTGCTCGCGCACATGGGATCTTCCCAGGCCAGGGATCGAACCAACACCCCTTGGACTGCAAGGCTGTGTCCTTACCCACTGGACCACCAGGGAAGCCTCCAAATCATGTTTTTTGAAGATTTAACAGATTTATTTTTAATAGTTCTGGAGATAGAAGCTCAAAATCAAAGTTTGGTTTCTTCCGAGGACACTCCTCTTGGCTTGCAGATGGTCAACTTCTTGCTGAATTCTCACTTGGTCTTTCTTGTGGGCATATATACTCCGTGTCTTTTCGGGTATCCAAACTTCTTTTTGTAAGTACACAGTCATATTGGGTTAGCATAAGTTTTAAGGCCTCATTTTTATCTGATTTACTTTAGTACCCCCAAAATATCAAACAGTTAGGTGTAAATCTAACAAAGTAGGTATAAAATCTATATGAGGAAAATTATAGCAGTCTGATGAATTGAAGAAGAACTAGATAAATGGATAGATATTCCGTGTTCATAGATCGGATTCAACATCTCAGGATGTTAGTTCTTCACAAATTGATCTATAAACTCATTGAAATACCAATTAAAATCCCAGAAAATTACTTTGTGAATATTGATAAATTAATTCTAAAGTTTATTTGGAAAGATAAAAACCCAGAATAAGTAGCACAGTATTGAAGGAGTACAAAGGTGAAGGACTAACATTACTCAACTTCATGAATTACACAAAGCTATAGTAATCAAGACAGCATGACAATGGCAAAACAATAGACAAATGGATCAATGAAAACAGACAAGAGAGCCCAGAAATGGAGCCAACTGATCTTGGACAAAGGCAACACAGTAGAGCAATGACAATCTTCTCCACAATTGATACGAGAACAATTAAAAAAAGAGAATCTGGACACAAAATTTACACCCTTCACAAAGCTTAATTAAAAATGGACCATAGACTTTTACATAGATTACAACCGTATAAAACTTCCAGATGACCTGGGGTGGGATAGGGGGTGGGAGGAAGACTCAAGAGGGAGGGAATAGGACTTCCTCTGGTGGTCCAGTGGGTAAGGACACCGCCTTGCAGTGCAAGGGGCACTGGTTCGATCCCTGGCCTGGGAAGATCCCACATGCTGCGGAGCGGCTGGACTGATGTGTCTAATTACCGAGCCGGAGCTCTGGAGCCCACGTGCCCAGAGCTGGCGCTCTGCAATGACAGATGCCACTGCGATGGGAGGCCCACAGGAGCCAAACAAAGATGGATGAAAATAGAGAAATGAAAGAAAAGGGGCCCCTCAAAATCAAAGTTTGGTTTCTTCCGAGGACACTCCTCTTGGCTTGCAGATGGTCAACTTCTTGCTGAATTCTCACTTGGTCTTTCTTGTGGGCATATATACTCCGTGTCTTTTCGGGTATCCAAACTTCTTTTTGTAAGTACACAGTCATATTGGGTTAGCATAAGTTTTAAGGCCTCATTTTTATCTGATTTACTTTAGTACCCCCAAAATATCAAACAGTTAGGTGTAAATCTAACAAAGTAGGTATAAAATCTATATGAGGAAAATTATAGCAGTCTGATGAATTGAAGAAGAACTAGATAAATGGATAGATATTCCGTGTTCATAGATCGGATTCAACATCTCAGGATGTTAGTTCTTCACAAATTGATCTATAAACTCATTGAAATACCAATTAAAATCCCAGAAAATTACTTTGTGAATATTGATAAATTAATTCTAAAGTTTATTTGGAAAGATAAAAACCCAGAATAAGTAGCACAGTATTGAAGGAGTACAAAGGTGAAGGACTAACATTACTCAACTTCATGAATTACACAAAGCTATAGTAATCAAGACAGCATGACAATGGCAAAACAATAGACAAATGGATCAATGAAAACAGACAAGAGAGCCCAGAAATGGAGCCAACTGATCTTGGACAAAGGCAACACAGTAGAGCAATGACAATCTTCTCCACAATTGATACGAGAACAATTAAAAAAAGAGAATCTGGACACAAAATTTACACCCTTCACAAAGCTTAATTAAAAATGGACCATAGACTTTTACATAGATTACAACCGTATAAAACTTCCAGATGACCTGGGGTGGGATAGGGGGTGGGAGGAAGACTCAAGAGGGAGGGAATAGGACTTCCTCTGGTGGTCCAGTGGGTAGGGACACCACCTTGCAATGCAGGGGGCGCCGGTTCGAGCCCTGGCCTGGGAAGATCCCACGTGCCACAGAGCGGCTGGACCGATGTGTCCAATCACCGAGCCGGAGCTCTGGAGCGCATGTGCCCAGAGCCGGCGCTCTGCAATGACAGATGCCACTGTGATGGGAGGCCCACAGGAGCCAAAGAACAAAGACGGATGAAAATAGAGAAATGAAAGACCAATACAAGTGGCCTGCCCGCTCCCCTCCCTCCCCAACCCGACCCCCGCCCAAATAAATAAATCTTAAAAAAAAAAAAAGATATTAAAATGCTCCACGTGATGTGTCATCAAGGAAATGTGAACAACATCTCTATGCACCAATCAGAATGGCCAGATCCAGAACACTAACATCAGTCAATTCTAACAAGGATGTGGTAGAACAGGAAGTAATATTTGTTGCTGGTGGGAATGCAAAATGGCACAGCAACCTTCAAAGACGGTATGGTGATTTCTTACAAGACTAAACACACTCTTCCCAAACTACCTGGCAATTGTACTCCTTAATATTTACTTAGAAAAGTTGAACACTTTTGTGCAGGTCCACACAAAAACCTATATACAGATGTTTATAGCAGCTTTATTCTACACATTCACTTCAAATGTATAACTTTAATGAAAATTGCATAAATATTTATACAGTTGAGTTTTAATCAGTTGAATTTTAGGATTATTTTTAATATAGTTGCCTAGATTTTCAGGCCTGTATTAGTAGCTTTAAGATATTGATGTATTTTAAATGTTTATTATAAGGAAACTCTAAGATCATTAGCCTTATGCTCTTTTATAAATCTTTTATACTCTGTGACTAAAAAGATACAGAAATCAGATCTCAGTAATGAAGAATCAGTAATTATTTGTTAATGTAACATACTTTAGTTCTTTTGGCATTAGGACACACAAATTTCTTAAAGTGAGTTTTTTCCTAGTAAGAATAATATATGTTGATTATATAAAATTTGAAAAACAAACACAGAAATACAAATGATCATAAGAGCAAGTATATGGGGCTTCCCTGGTGGTCCAGTGGGTAAGGACACCGCCTTACAGTGCAAGGGGCACTGGTTCAATCCCTGGCCTGGGAAGATCCCTTGTGCCGCGGAGCGGCTGAACCGATGTGTCCAATTACTGAGCTGGAGCTCTGGAGCGCATGCGCCCAAAGCCGGTGCTCTGTGATAACAGAGGCAACCGTGATGGGGGAGGCCCACACGGGCCAAAGAACAAAGATGGATGAAAATAGACAAATGAAAGACCAATAGAAGTGGCTCACCCGCCCCCCTCCCTCCCCACCCCACCTCCTCAAAAAATAAATAAATTAATAAATTTTTTTTTTTTTTAAAAAGAGCAACTATATGCCAATAAAATGGACCATTTGGAAGAAGTGGATAAATTCTTAGGAAAACTGACCAAGTAAGAAAGAGAAAATGCGAACAGACCAATCAGAAGCACAGAAATTGAAACTGTAATAAAAAAATCTTCCAACAAACAAAAGCTCAGTACCAGATGGCTTTGGAGGTGAATTCTACCAAAAATTTAGAGAAGAGCTAACACCTTTCCTACTCAAACTCTTTCAGAAAATTGCAGAGGAAGGAAAACTTCCACACTCATTCTACAAGGCCACCATCACCTTGATACCAAAACCAGTCACAAATGTCACAAAAAAGAAAACTATAGGTCAGTATCACTGATAAATATAGATGCAAAAGTCCTCAACAAAATTCTAGCAAACAGAACGCAGCAAAATATTAAAAAGATCATATATCATGATCAAGTGGGCTTTATTTTAGGATTATTTTTAATATAGTTGCCTAGATTTTCAGGCCTGTATTAGTAGCTTTAAGATATTGATGTATTTTAAATGTTTATTATAAGGAAACTCTAAGATCATTAGCCTTATGCTCTTTTATAAATCTTTTATACTCTGTGACTAAAAAGATACAGAAATCAGATCTCAGTAATGAAGAATCAGTAATTATTTGTTAATGTAACATACTTTAGTTCTTTTGGCATTAGGACACACAAATTTCTTAAAGTGAGTTTTTTCCTAGTAAGAATAATATATGTTGATTATATAAAATTTGAAAAACAAACACAGAAATACAAATGATCATAAGAGCAAGTATATGGGGCTTCCCTGGTGGTCCAGTGGGTAAGGACACCGCCTTACAGTGCAAGGCACTGGTTCAATCCCTGGCCTGGGAAGATCCCTTGTGCCGCGGAGCGGCTGAACCGATGTGTCCAATTACTGAGCTGGAGCTCTGGAGCGCATGCGCCCAAAGCCGGTGCTCTGTGATAACAGAGGCAACCGTGATGGGGGAGGCCCACACGGGCCAAAGAACAAAGATGGATGAAAATAGACAAATGAAAGACCAATAGAAGTGGCTCACCCGCCCCCTCCTCCCACCCCACCTCCTAAAAGAATAAGTAAATTGATAGATTTTAGGTTTTTTTAAAAAGAGCAACTATATGCCAATAAAATGGACCATTTGGAAGAAGTGGATAAATTCTTAGGAAAACTGACCAAGTAAGAAAGAGAAAATGCGAACAGACCAATCAGAAGCACAGAAATTGAAACTGTAATAAAAAAATCTTCCAACAAACAAAAGCTCAGTACCAGATGGCTTTGGAGGTGAATTCTACCAAAAATTTAGAGAAGAGCTAACACCTTTCCTACTCAAACTCTTTCAGAAAATTGCAGAGGAAGGAAAACTTCCACACTCATTCTACAAGGCCACCATCACCTTGATACCAAAACCAGTCACAAATGTCACAAAAAAGAAAACTATAGGTCAGTATCACTGATAAATATAGATGCAAAAGTCCTCAACAAAATTCTAGCAAACAGAACGCAGCAAAATATTAAAAAGATCATATATCATGATCAAGTGGGCTTTATTTCAGATTGTAAGGATTCTTCAATATTTGCAAATCAATCAGTGGGATACACTATATTAAAAAATTGAAAGATAAAGACATATGATTATTTCAATAGATGCTAAGAAAGCCTTTGACAAAATTCAATGCCCTATATTATGATAAAACTCTCTAGAAAGTAGGAATAGAAAGAACATACCTCACCATGATAAAAGCCCCATATACAACAAACCCATGGCAAACATTATCCTCAATGGCAAAAATTGAAAACATTTTCTCTAAAATCAGAAAAAAAACAAGGGTGCCCACTGTCACTTCTATTCAACATAGGTTTGAACATCCTAGCTACAGTAATCTGAGAAGGTAAAGAGGCCAGCAGTTTTCAAGGAGGAGGAGAAGGAACAAACATTTTCTAGCCTCAATGTTTGCCATGATAAAGATCATCTCTGAAATCAACTTTATTGTCTTAAGGATGCAAACTGTTTTGCATTGGAATGTGTCATCCAGCCTTAAAGCCCAGAGACCATCCTCTGACTAATCTTACATTAGTATTGAGGGAGTGGGTCTAGTAAGACCTTTGCAACCTTAAGATATTCTTTTTTTGTTTGTTTACTTGTTTATTGGCTATTCTGGATTTTCACTGCTGCCACGGGCTCTTCTCTATTTGCAGGGAGTGGGGGCTACTCTCTAATTGAGGTGAGCAGGCCTCTTGTTGTGGTGACTTCTCTTGTTGTGGAACTCGAGCTCTAGGGCACATGGGCTTCAGTAGTTGTGGCACATGGCCTCAAAAGTTGCAGCTCCTAGGCTCTAGAGCACAGGCTCAATAGTTGTGACTCATGGGCTTAGTTGCTCCGCAGCATGTGGGATCTTCCCGGATCAGGGATCAAACTCGTGTCTCCTGTGTGGGCAGGTGAATTCTACCACTGAACTACCAGGAAAGCCCAAGATATTCTTTTGATCTATTGTTAACAACCCACTGGAAAAATGCTAAATGCCTTGCCTGAATTA
Source organism: Tragulus kanchil (assembly GCA_022376925.1). Taxonomy (NCBI): domain Eukaryota; kingdom Metazoa; phylum Chordata; class Mammalia; order Artiodactyla; family Tragulidae; genus Tragulus; species Tragulus kanchil. The sequence goes on along the minus strand of JAIOJX010000032.1, from coordinate 73,434,703 downwards.
GCTGTGAGGGTACTCTTCTATCCCTTTCCAGTTCCTTTAACTGGAAGTTTTCTCTATCCCTTTTTTTCTTTAAGAACTTTTCCTGTATGAAGCTCTGAGTGACCAAGACCTAGTCTCTTGATCCCAAAGTGAAAATCTTCTCCTTTGGAGATCACGAATCCAACACTGTTCACAGTAAGATATCTACCATTATCTATCACTCTCAGAGGCAAACACAGGCAGAAAGCTCTCTGAAATAAATCTCAGCAAGGTCCTCTATGACCCATCTCCCAGAGTAATGTAAATGAAAACAAAAAAGACCTAATTAAGCTTAAAAGCTTTTGCACAACGAAGGAAACTATATGCAAGGTGAAAAGACAGCCTTCAGAATGGGAGAAAATCAAGGCGAAGAGTTAATCTCCAAAATATACACACAGCTCATGCAACTCAATACCAGAAACATGAACCCAATCAAAAAGTGGGAAACACAGACTTCCCAATGCACCAATCACTCAGTATATAAAGATGAGACCATCCTCTGACTAATCAACTTTATTGTCTTAAGGATGCAAACTGTTTTGCATTGGAATGTGTCATCCAGCCTTAAAGCCCAGAGACCATCCTCTGACTAATCTTACATTAGTATTGAGGGAGTGGGTCTAGTAAGACCTTTGCAACCTTAAGATATTCTTTTTTTGTTTGTTTACTTGTTTATTGGCTATTCTGGATTTTCACTGCTGCCACGGGCTCTTCTCTATTTGCAGGGAGTGGGGGCTACTCTCTAATTGAGGTGAGCAGGCCTCTTGTTGTGGTGACTTCTCTTGTTGTGGAACTCGAGCTCTAGGGCACATGGGCTTCAGTAGTTGTGGCACATGGCCTCAAAAGTTGCAGCTCCTAGGCTCTAGAGCACAGGCTCAATAGTTGTGACTCATGGGCTTAGTTGCTCCGCAGCATGTGGGATCTTCCCGGATCAGGGATCAAACTCGTGTCTCCTGTGTGGGCAGGTGAATTCTACCACTGAACTACCAGGAAAGCCCAAGATATTCTTTTGATCTATTGTTAACAACCCACTGGAAAAATGCTAAATGCCTTGCCTGAATTAGCTGTGAGGGTACTCTTCTATCCCTTTCCAGTTCCTTTAACTGGAAGTTTTCTCTATCCCTTTTTTTCTTTAAGAACTTTTCCTGTATGAAGCTCTGAGTGACCAAGACCTAGTCTCTTGATCCCAAAGTGAAAATCTTCTCCTTTGGAGATCACGAATCCAACACTGTTCACAGTAAGATATCTACCATTATCTATCACTCTCAGAGGCAAACACAGGCAGAAAGCTCTCTGAAATAAATCTCAGCAAGGTCCTCTATGACCCATCTCCCAGAGTAATGTAAATGAAAACAAAAAAGACCTAATTAAGCTTAAAAGCTTTTGCACAACGAAGGAAACTATATGCAAGGTGAAAAGACAGCCTTCAGAATGGGAGAAAATCAAGGCGAAGAGTTAATCTCCAAAATATACACACAGCTCATGCAACTCAATACCAGAAACATGAACAACCCAATCAAAAAGTGGGAAAAAGACTTAAGCAGACATTTCCCCAAAGAAGACATGTAGATGGCTAAAGAACACACAAAAAGATGTTCAACATCACTCAGTATTAGAACAATGCAAATCAAAACCACAAGCTATCATTTCACACAGATCAGAATGGCTATCATCAAAAAGTTTACAAACAAGAAACGCTGTAGATGGTGTGGAGAAAAGGGAACACTGTTACACTGTTGGGAATGCAAACTGATATAGTCACTTTGCAGAACAGTGTGGAGATTCCTTAAAAAACTGGGAATAGAACTGCCATATGACCCGTAATCCCACTGCTGGTTATATACCTTGAGAAAACCAGAATTGAAAGAGATGCAGGTACCCCAATATTCACTGCAGCACTATTTACAATAGCTAGGACGTGGAAGCAACCTAGATGTCTATCTGCAGATGAATGGCTAAGGAAGTTGTGGCACATACAGTGGGATTTTACTCAGCTAAAATCCTGCAGGGGTGCTGTGTGACGGTCTGGAGGGGTGGGATGGGGGGGATATACATATGACTAATCTGGGAACATACATGTCTGTAAACAACAAAACTCTGTAAAAGTTAAAAAGTAAAATAAAAGCTTAAAAAAAAAGAATGCATTTGAGTCAATTCTAATGAAGTGGATGAACCTGGAACCCATTATACAGAGTGAAGTACGTCAGAAAGAGAAAGACAAAAACTGTATATTAACTCATATATGTGGAAGATCCTACATGTAGGGCAGCAAAGGAGACACAGATGTAAAAGAACTCAGTGGGAGACTTAGTCTCTTGATCCCAAAGTGAAAATCTTCTCCTTTGGAGATCACGAATCCAACACTGTTCACAGTAAGATATCTACCATTATCTATCACTCTCAGAGGCAAACACAGGCAGAAAGCTCTCTGAAATAAATCTCAGCAAGGTCCTCTATGACCCATCTCCCAGAGTAATGTAAATGAAAACAAAAAAGACCTAATTAAGCTTAAAAGCTTTTGCACAACGAAGGAAACTATATGCAAGGTGAAAAGACAGCCTTCAGAATGGGAGAAAATCAAGGCGAAGAGTTAATCTCCAAAATATACACACAGCTCATGCAACTCAATACCAGAAACATGAACAACCCAATCAAAAAGTGGGAAAAAAGACTTAAGCAGACATTTCCCCAAAGAAGACATGTAGATGGCTAAAGAACACACAAAAAGATGTTCAACATCACTCAGTATTAGAACAATGCAAATCAAAACCACAAGCTATCATTTCACACAGATCAGAATGGCTATCATCAAAAAGTTTACAAACAAGAAACGCTGTAGATGGTGTGGAGAAAAGGGAACACTGTTACACTGTTGGGAATGCAAACTGATATAGTCACTTTGCAGAACAGTGTGGAGATTCCTTAAAAAACTGGGAATAGAACTGCCATATGACCCGTAATCCCACTGCTGGTTATATACCTTGAGAAAACCAGAATTGAAAGAGATGCAGGTACCCCAATATTCACTGCAGCACTATTTACAATAGCTAGGACGTGGAAGCAACCTAGATGTCTATCTGCAGATGAATGGCTAAGGAAGTTGTGGCACATACAGTGGGATTTTACTCAGCTAAAATCCTGCAGGGGTGCTGTGTGACGGTCTGGAGGGGTGGGATGGGGGGGATATACATATGACTAATCTGGGAACATACATGTCTGTAAACAACAAAACTCTGTAAAAGTTAAAAAGTAAAATAAAAGCTTAAAAAAAAAGAATGCATTTGAGTCAATTCTAATGAAGTGGATGAACCTGGAACCCATTATACAGAGTGAAGTACGTCAGAAAGAGAAAGACAAAAACTGTATATTAACTCATATATGTGGAAGATCCTACATGTAGGGCAGCAAAGGAGACACAGATGTAAAGAACAGACTTTTGGACTCAGTGGGAGAAGGCGAGGGTGGGGTGATTTGAGAGAACAGCACTGAAACATGTATGTTACCATACATAAAATAGATGACCAGTGCAGGTTTGATGCATGAAGCAGGGTACCCAAAGCCAGTGTTTTGGGATAACCCAGAGAGATAGGTTGAAGAGGGAGGTGTGGGAGACTCAGAATGGGGAAACACACATATACCTATGGCTGATTCATGTTGATGTATGACAAAAACCATCACAATATTGTAAATAATTATCCTCCAATTAAAATAAATTAAAGAGTTAAAAAATAAAAAGGTGATCAGTATTTGCTGAAAAAGTACAGGCTATAAAAAAGAACTAAATCAAGGATGACACCAAGGTTTGGTAGCCAGAACAAAAGGAAGGATAGAGGTAACATTTGCTGAATGGATGCATATGGAAAACATGTTTAGGGAATTCAAAGTTAGAGATACGAGACATCCAAATGAAGATGTCATGTAAGTAATAGACATTTTAGGTAAACAATGGGGTTAAAAGAATAAGAGAATGATGGTATACAAGAAACTTATGAAGATTATCTCAGTGGCACATGGTGATAAGTTGGGTGTCTGGAATGAGAGAGAAGAATGAGACAAAATGAGTGAAATCATGATTCTCTGTGATCCAAGTCATGTTCCTACTAAGTATAGTCAGGAGACCTTGTGAAAGTACTTATCATCCAGATTTTATTTCTTCATCTGTATGATGGAGATCTTTGCTCACAGAATTATAAAAGGTATAAATGACAGACGTACAGAAAGTCTATTGAGTGTTGAATGACTTTATAAAGCATTGCAAAGGGTGAGCTGGTTTGAAAATGAGGTGATGACATCCACACACACCTTGCACAGAAAGGTGCAAGAGGAAGAAACATCTTCTCTTAAAATGTCCCATCTGCATCAGAAGTCAAGGTCTCTCATTCTATATTTCCCACCCACCAAGGCCCACTGTCATTTAAGGAGCAATTCCTTTTTAATCACCAACTGTTCCATATACAAGGAAGATATTGAGGCACCTCAGTCAGAGTCTGGGGTTCTTGGGAGAGGAAAAATTGGAGGATATTCCCATCTGAATGCTCTTGAGTTCCAAGATCAACAGTGACTAATGGTGAAGTGATAAGCTATGAAGTTTGTTAGAATAAGGTTTTTCTCTGCCACCCACAGGTTTGAGATACTGGTTTTCTGTCCTGTAAAATGGGAATAATAATAGCAGTCTTAGAGGGTTCTTGTAAAAATTAGAAGTATATATCTAAAGTGCATGGAACAAACCCTGATTCATTATAGGTTCAGAGCAAACCAGGTCTTTTCATTTTATCTTTTTCTAATTTCGGTGGGGTGAATGGCTACTGGATGGTCCCATCGATAAATTCTTTTGGGCTTATAGGGATTACTGCCCAGCCATGACCAGTTATCTCGGAAGCCCATGAGGAGATGGTGGCTCTCTCTTCCTCAGGTTTCTACTTCACTTGAGGGACAGGAGATCACAAATGACATCCTATTACAGATCCCCTGCCTCCTCTCTCACTTGTCCACCATCCAGCAGGCTTCTAGCGTTGCTTCACAATGCTCAAGCCCTGATCATGGACTATGTTTAGGTAGTCTGAAGGCAGATATGAGGCAGCTGAACTGAGCTGAGTAAGGAAGAGAATCAAGTGATCCAGGAATCTGGGAGGGCTGAGAAGCCACAGCAACTCACAGTACTAGACTGACCCCACTTCTGACCTGGCATCTGGGACCCAAGGCAAGAATTGGAATTCCAGCAGGTGTGGACCCCCAGAGAGGGGAGAAGTGTTGGCAGGTGTCTTCAGGCCATGGATACTAGTATAAAGTTTTTCAGGAGACCTTGTGAAAGTACTTATCTCAGATTTTATTTCTTCATCTGTATGATGGAGATCTTTGCTCACAGAATTATAAAAGGTATAAATGACAGACGTACAGAAAGTCTATTGAGTGTTGAATGACTTTATAAAGCATTGCAAAGGGTGAGCTGGTTTGAAAATGAGGTGATGACATCCACACACACCTTGCACAGAAAGGTGCAAGAGGAAGAAACATCTTCTCTTAAAATGTCCCATCTGCATCAGAAGTCAAGGTCTCTCATTCTATATTTCCCACCCACCAAGGCCCACTGTCATTTAAGGAGCAATTCCTTTTTAATCACCAACTGTTCCATATACAAGGAAGATATTGAGGCACCTCAGTCAGAGTCTGGGGTTCTTGGGAGAGGAAAAATTGGAGGATATTCCCATCTGAATGCTCTTGAGTTCCAAGATCAACAGTGACTAATGGTGAAGTGATAAGCTATGAAGTTTGTTAGAAAAAGGGTTTTTTCTCTGCCACCCACAGGTTTGAGATACTGGTTTTCTGTCCTGTAAAATGGGAATAATAATAGCAGTCTTAGAGGGTTCTTGTAAAAATTAGAAGTATATATCTAAAGTGCATGGAACAAACCCTGATTCATTATAGGTTCAGAGCAAACCAGGTCTTTTCATTTTATCTTTTTCTAATTTCGGTGGGGTGAATGGCTACTGGATGGTCCCATCGATAAATTCTTTTGGGCTTATAGGGATTACTGCCCAGCCATGACCAGTTATCTCGGAAGCCCATGAGGAGATGGTGGCTCTCTCTTCCTCAGGTTTCTACTTCACTTGAGGGACAGGAGATCACAAATGACATCCTATTACAGATCCCCTGCCTCCTCTCTCACTTGTCCACCATCCAGCAGGCTTCTAGCGTTGCTTCACAATGCTCAAGCCCTGATCATGGACTATGTTTAGGTAGTCTGAAGGCAGATATGAGGCAGCTGAACTGAGCTGAGTAAGGAAGAGAATCAAGTGATCCAGGAATCTGGGAGGGCTGAGAAGCCACAGCAACTCACAGTACTAGACTGACCCCACTTCTGACCTGGCATCTGGGACCCAAGGCAAGAATTGGAATTCCAGCAGGTGTGGACCCCCAGAGAGGGGAGAAGTTCAAACACACCACAGTTTAGTTGAAACAGGTGTCTTCAGGCAATGCGAGGCTGGAGGTGGAGTGGGGATGCCTCCACGTCTAACCTCTGGTACTGGGTGGGGCTGCTGGAGGTCATCACATTCCATGAAAAATCTTCAGCAACCTCTGCTCTGGGCCCCAGTCTGCTGAGTCCCCCTGAGAGTTGGGACGAAGGCTTGTCCAGACATTTTACAGACAGAGGTACTTGCCTCCTTGGTATTGGCTTCCTTGGCCCCAACAACCCTCTTCAGGGAGCCCCAGGTGAGTCTGGCAGGGAATACTTATGACCAATCAAAGGCAGACTGTGGCAGGGGCTCAGTTATGTCCAAAGTGTTTGAAAAACTCAGACATAGGAGAGATCATTTTTAAACCTTTGAGAACCAATCAGGCTTCACAGATCATGTGGTTTGGAAGAGGGCTTTGGACAGGATATTAAGATTCTGGTAGGCAGGATTGCGAGGAAGGAGCAGGGAAAGGGAACCATTAATTCCAGACAGAGGAATGTGAGTGAGAAGAGAGACTGTGGCCAGCAGGACTCTTCAGTAGAAATGACTGGAGATGACTGGTTCAGGTCTTCCCATAAACTTCAATCACTCTTCCTATCACCTAGAAGCCTCATCAAGGAGGGCTGGAGGGCACATCCATCATCATGACCAAGGACCCCTATTCCAGAAAGGGACAGGCTGAAGCTGCCGGTGGTTTTTTTTCGTTAATGGCTACTGGATGGTCCCATCGATAAATTCTTTTGGGCTTATAGGGATTACTGCCCAGCCATGACCAGTTATCTCGGAAGCCCATGAGGAGATGGTGGCTCTCTCTTCCTCAGGTTTCTACTTCACTTGAGGGACAGGAGATCACAAATGACATCCTATTACAGATCCCCTGCCTCCTCTCTCACTTGTCCACCATCCAGCAGGCTTCTAGCGTTGCTTCACAATGCTCAAGCCCTGATCATGGACTATGTTTAGGTAGTCTGAAGGCAGATATGAGGCAGCTGAACTGAGCTGAGTAAGGAAGAGAATCAAGTGATCCAGGAATCTGGGAGGGCTGAGAAGCCACAGCAACTCACAGTACTAGACTGACCCCACTTCTGACCTGGCATCTGGGACCCAAGGCAAGAATTGGAATTCCAGCAGGTGTGGACCCCCAGAGAGGGGAGAAGTTCAAACACACCACAGTTTAGTTGAAACAGGTGTCTTCAGGCAATGCGAGGCTGGAGGTGGAGTGGGGATGCCTCCACGTCTAACCTCTGGTACTGGGTGGGGCTGCTGGAGGTCATCACATTCCATGAAAAATCTTCAGCAACCTCTGCTCTGGGCCCCAGTCTGCTGAGTCCCCCTGAGAGTTGGGACGAAGGCTTGTCCAGACATTTTACAGACAGAGGTACTTGCCTCCTTGGTATTGGCTTCCTTGGCCCCAACAACCCTCTTCAGGGAGCCCCAGGTGAGTCTGGCAGGGAATACTTATGACCAATCAAAGGCAGACTGTGGCAGGGGCTCAGTTATGTCCAAAGTGTTTGAAAAACTCAGACATAGGAGAGATCATTTTTAAACCTTTGAGAACCAATCAGGCTTCACAGATCATGTGGTTTGGAAGAGGGCTTTGGACAGGATATTAAGATTCTGGTAGGCAGGATTGCGAGGAAGGAGCAGGGAAAGGGAACCATTAATTCCAGACAGAGGAATGTGAGTGAGAAGAGAGACTGTGGCCAGCAGGACTCTTCAGTAGAAATGACTGGAGATGACTGGTTCAGGTCTTCCCATAAACTTCAATCACTCTTCCTATCACCTAGAAGCCTCATCAAGGAGGGCTGGAGGATACTGCACATCCATCATCATGACCAAGGACCCCTATTCCAGAAAGGGACAGGCTGAAGCTGCTTTCCTAAGAATGCAACTCCTGACTTTGAGATTCTAGGACTATTTTCTGAGAAACATGTCTTGGAAGGGGATGAAGTGGTACAAATTCCTCTTCACACTTTACAAGAAGGTGCGTTTGGGGCCTATCAGCTGAGTTGAGGCCAAAGTTCAGGTTAACACAAGTAGCCAAGAAGGTATATAATGTACACTAGACATTCTTTCCAATACAAGATATTGCTCGACACACGCCCACTTTGCCCTATGTCAAGTGCAAAGAAAGCCTCAGGTCAGTCCTTTCTGGGCTCTCATCTACCTATGCTGCCTCCGTGAACCTCCAACTCAGCATCTAACACCAGGTTCTAACTCCCTCCTCTTGGTATGGACCATCTCATACAGTCCCTATGCCTGGGCTTATGTTCTCAGACAGACAACACCCACCCCACAGCAGAGGCTGTGGGGACTAACACACAGGAAGGTCCTCTTTGGGAAGCTTCAGGAGGTCAGGAGTTGAGTTGATGGCAGAGGAGGAGCACTCATCCTGCAACTGTGAAGATCTTGAGCAGGAGGAAAGCTTGGAGAGGCATCAGAGGAAGTGATAGGACCATATAGGCCCAGGTAACTGTGGCCATGAGTCAGAGTAGAGCAGACCAAAGGCAGCTGGAAATGGACCAGAGGTGGAAGAGGCAGGCGCCTGCAGGGATCAAGCTCTGGTGGAAGTGTCCTAGGAGTGCCGATTCTTCTGTTTTCTCCAATTAAATTATCTTCATGGCATGACTTGGTCTACAGATCTCACTGTAGATAGTGGTGATAGGACCCCTTTCTTTCAGATGCTGTCCCCTAATAACCTGGAAATGCAAGACAGAGAGTTCCTGAGATAGCTGAAGGACAGAGAAGCCCTAGAGCTAACTGTACTGACATACAATACTTGTGAATTTCCCTAAGTGTCCAGCACTATATTGGTCCCAAATGTAAATTTTCTTAGTTAACACTGTTGATTGTCTGGAAAGTGTTAAAGAGGCAGTAGGAACAGAAACATCATTGACTAGATTTGACAAGCCCAGGCCTAGGAAGTGAGAGACCTTGGAGAGCACAGTGCTCAGCTCTCACCTTGTTCATGCTCTCTTGAGATTCCTGCTGGCTCAGCTGTACGTACCGAATGTTATCGTCATCATCTTTTTGGTCCACTTGTGATCCTGCACTTGAGAGATAAGCAGAGTGGAACTTAAATCTGGATCTTGGAAATCTGTGCCCTCCCCGACTGCTATGGGCATAGACTATGGCCACACCCACTAAACCCTCTGTAGGGATATTCCCAGGCAACAAATTGTAGGAGAAAGGATGTAAGGGATCCAGTGAAGAAAGAGAGGTATCTGGGCATGGAAGGAGAAGGGCAACCTGCCTCTTCCAGTCTCCGTCTTCTTCCCATGTATCTTCCGGAGGCATAGTCCACCTCCAAGGATCAACAGCACAGCCACGACTGGCCCAAAGAGGCATGGCAGGAGTTTATCAATGACGCGTTCATGTGAACCTGTTTTCCTCAAAGAGGGCAAATAAGGTTAAAGTCAAGAGAGAACCTGAGATACCCATTGCCAAAGGAAGATAGAGAGCAGGTGGAACAGTCTAAAGAGTCCTGATAAAGAAGCTGAAGATGGAGGAGTTTGGTAGTATCATTCATTCAACCAGGCCTTGAGCTCCTGCTTGAGGCCAGGGACACTGGGATGAGTAAGATGGGGTCAGCCAGTGGGGAGGACGGAAGAAATATCAGTCTGCTAGCCAGAGGGATTGCAGTACAATAACGCTTTACCCCTTGCACAGAGGTTCTTTGGGAGGGCCTCCCAGAGGAGCTGATGCATAAACTGACCTTGAGGGATGAGTAGGAGTTTCCCAGATATCCAGGGTTGGCACAGCAGTCCAGAAAGGAGGGATACCACATTTGGGAAATGGCAGTATCTAAAGACAGACCTTGGGAGTTGCCAGCACCTTACTGCAGCAGGCAGGACAGGGCAGGGAAGGAGATGTGGGTGAAGGGGATTAATGAGGGCTTGTGAGTCATGCTGAGTATTGAGAACTACCTGACACTCTAGTCTGGGGCTAGAGAGGTCCAATTAACAGATGTTTTAAATGATGCTGACATTTCAGATCCCAGTACCAGGTTGTGGGGGCTGGTTTACAGAGGGTGAGCCTATACACAGATAAGGCTATTGATTCATTCAATGCATCTTTGATAATGTAAACTTTGGCCAGAAGCTGTGCTTGGCACAGAGATTCAAAGGAGAACAAAATGTGGCTCCTGTCTTCATAGAGTTTTTGTTCATAGAGGAGACAAATCCAAAAACATAATTATTATCCAGTTTGGGATGGCCACAGACACCTTGAGGGAGTTGATCCCTGAGGGCAGGATGGCCACATCATTGCAGGACTCTGTGCAAAATGAAAAGGCAGACTCCTAGCTAAAAAATTATTAAAATTTCAAGACATCAGTAACAGATTTTTAGTCAAATCATGGGGCCCATCTTAGGACAGGGCCCTGTGTGGACGCATGTTCATATGCCCACAAATCTGCAGTGGTTGAGGAGAATATCCATAAAGAATAAGACAGGAAGTCAAGAACACAGTGTGAAGAAGGCTGTTGATCAAAGAAACGGCATGTCCTGAGGTGCAAAAGCTTGCAAAAGAAAGGCACATTCCAAAACAACAAGCAAGGAATTCAGTGCTAAGTGTAAAGTGACATCAGAAATGTGAACCGAGGACTTACAGGATGTCATGGAGGGTCAGACTTGAAAAATAGCCACAAACTAGCCAGTATGATTCCTTTCCTAAAGACCACGCCAAATGCACAATGGATATTGGATAAAGGTGGAGAGAGGTGCTGGAAGGCTACTACCTGGACTAGCAGGGGCCAGGGGCTTAGAGTAGGTCATGGATGTGAGAGACACTCAAAAACAAAAATAAGCTAGATGTTTTCCCTAGACTCCTGTGTGAAGTGAGCAGGTAGAAAACAGTGCTAATAAAAACCCTGAGCCCCCATACCTCAGTGCTATTTGAGTGCTGAAAGTGTTCCTCTCCTCTGGCAGGTAGCACTCACCATTGGTACAGGCTTCCCTAAGGTCTAAGGAATGTATCTAAAGACAGACCTTGGGAGTTGCCAGCACTTACTGCAGCAGGCAGGACAGGGCAGGGAAGGAGATTGGTGGGGGTAACGAGTGCTGAGTATTGAGAACTACCTGACACTCTAGTCTGGGGCTAGAGAGGTCCAATTAACAGATGTTTTAAATGATGCTGACATTTCAGATCCCAGTACCAGGTTGTGGGGGCTGGTTTACAGAGGGTGAGCCTATACACAGATAAGGCTATTGATTCATTCAATGCATCTTTGATAATGTAAACTTTGGCCAGAAGCTGTGCTTGGCACAGAGATTCAAAGGAGAACAAAATGTGGCTCCTGTCTTCATAGAGTTTTTGTTCATAGAGGAGACAAATCCAAAAACATAATTATTATCCAGTTTGGGATGGCCACAGACACCTTGAGGGAGTTGATCCCTGAGGGCAGGATGGCCACATCATTGCAGGACTCTGTGCAAAATGAAAAGGCAGACTCCTAGCTAAAAAATTATTAAAATTTCAAGACATCAGTAACAGATTTTTAGTCAAATCATGGGGCCCATCTTAGGACAGGGCCCTGTGTGGACGCATGTTCATATGCCCACAAATCTGCAGTGGTTGAGGAGAATATCCATAAAGAATAAGACAGGAAGTCAAGAACACAGTGTGAAGAAGGCTGTTGATCAAAGAAACGGCATGTCCTGAGGTGCAAAAGCTTGCAAAAGAAAGGCACATTCCAAAACAACAAGCAAGGAATTCAGTGCTAAGTGTAAAGTGACATCAGAAATGTGAACCGAGGACTTACAGGATGTCATGGAGGGTCAGACTTGAAAAATAGCCACAAACTAGCCAGTATGATTCCTTTCCTAAAGACCACGCCAAATGCACAATGGATATTGGATAAAGGTGGAGAGAGGTGCTGGAAGGCTACTACCTGGACTAGCAGGGGCCAGGGGCTTAGAGTAGGTCATGGATGTGAGAGACACTCAAAAACAAAAATAAGCTAGATGTTTTCCCTAGACTCCTGTGTGAAGTGAGCAGGTAGAAAACAGTGCTAATAAAAACCCTGAGCCCCCATACCTCAGTGCTATTTGAGTGCTGAAAGTGTTCCTCTCCTCTGGCAGGTAGCACTCACCATTGGTACAGGCTTCCCTAAGGTCTAAGGAATCGTTTTTCTGGTCCACCTGACTGCTGACCACACAGATGAGGCTGGCATGGGACTGGTTTAGAGGCAAGCGCACAGTCACGAAGCTTGAGCTGGAGGCTGGTTCTAATATACTTCTTCGCTCCCTTTCCTTGGGGAGGCCCATAATCTCCCAGGTCACGTTCAGGTCCTCTGTGGCCTTTGAGGTGCTGCACTCCAGGGTCATGTTGCACCAGTCTGATGCATGTGTGTTGGATAATGATTTCACCAGGATCTGGGGAGCGGGCACGGGCTCTGGGATAAGAGGCAACAAGAGAACTGAACTTCACATATGTGTAAAACATGACATGCCACAGTTTAATACCTATTATCTCACTGAAGCCCAGGCTTATAAGGAAGCCTTATACAGAATGTGAGTGTATTTTATATTTAAAAGATAATTTTCCCAAAGCTAAATATTCAGCAAGAGACTAGGAATGGGGGCCCTATGTGATTTAACCAGATTTCACAAGCCTTAGAAATCATCTACAAGAAAATGAAATTTGGATTCCACCTTCTTAGGGCCTATTATTTTTTAAAAATTGGGACTTTTCCCAGAAGAGAAAGAAGCTTTGAGCAGAAGAGCTCTTCCTGGCCTATGGACCTTGCCCGTGTCTCCAGCTGAGAGGACGCTTCGGACAGCACAGCCCTTTTGTGGAAGGACACTGGGTTAACTTCGAGAGGTCAGAGAAGGCCCTATGCTTCCTAAATAGAGACATTTATGGGAGAAGCAGAGGTAACATCCAGGAATGACAATTCTGTCTGTTTAGAACATGCCACTAAAATTATTAAAAAGATCCTTTCCTAGACCAGCCATGCAAATGGAGGTAAGGGAGGTGCTGGAAGGCTACTACCTGGACTAGCAGGGGCCAGGGGCTTAGAGTAGGTCATGGATGTGAGAGACACTCAAAAACAAAAATAAGCTAGATGTTTTCCCTAGACTCCTGTGTGAAGTGAGCAGGTAGAAAACAGTGCTAATAAAAACCCTGAGCCCCCATACCTCAGTGCTATTTGAGTGCTGAAAGTGTTCCTCTCCTCTGGCAGGTAGCACTCACCATTGGTACAGGCTTCCCTAAGGTCTAAGGAATCGTTTTTCTGGTCCACCTGACTGCTGACCACACAGATGAGGCTGGCATGGGACTGGTTTAGAGGCAAGCGCACAGTCACGAAGCTTGAGCTGGAGGCTGGTTCTAATATACTTCTTCGCTCCCTTTCCTTGGGGAGGCCCATAATCTCCCAGGTCACGTTCAGGTCCTCTGTGGCCTTTGAGGTGCTGCACTCCAGGGTCATGTTGCACCAGTCTGATGCATGTGTGTTGGATAATGATTTCACCAGGATCTGGGGAGCGGGCACGGGCTCTGGGATAAGAGGCAACAAGAGAACTGAACTTCACATATGTGTAAAACATGACATGCCACAGTTTAATACCTATTATCTCACTGAAGCCCAGGCTTATAAGGAAGCCTTATACAGAATGTGAGTGTATTTTATATTTAAAAGATAATTTTCCCAAAGCTAAATATTCAGCAAGAGACTAGGAATGGGGGCCCTATGTGATTTAACCAGATTTCACAAGCCTTAGAAATCATCTACAAGAAAATGAAATTTGGATTCCACCTTCTTAGGGCCTATTATTTTTTAAAAATTGGGACTTTTCCCAGAAGAGAAAGAAGCTTTGAGCAGAAGAGCTCTTCCTGGCCTATGGACCTTGCCCCGTGTCTCCAGCTGAGAGGACGCTTCGGACAGCACAGCCCTTTTGTGGAAGGACACTGGGTTAACTTCGAGAGGTCAGAGAAGGCCCTATGCTTCCTAAATAGAGACATTTATGGGAGAAGCAGAGGTAACATCCAGGAATGACAATTCTGTCTGTTTAGAACATGCCACTAAAATTATTAGAAAGAGAAGTGACACATTTACAAGTTGGCTTTAGAAATCATATGGGGACCTAAGAGTTACCTTCTGTATAGAAGGATACTTCCCTATGTATGGAGAATTTTTAGGAAAAGAAAATGCTCACTAAATAGGTTCTTTAATAAGTGTTGCCTTATAAACTTTTCCCTATATTTATGTAGCTTTTAAGAGCTAGATTTGTGGTGTCTTTTCTGGGTGAGGCCATTAATGGATTAGCTCTGAGTGAGAAGACAGTGTACAGGAGGAGCTAACTATGCTTAGATTTCCAAATCACGGTAAGAGAACAATAGCCCTTCAAAGATGTCCATGTCTTAGTCCGGAACCGAGAGTCTGTCACATTACATGAAAAGGGGAATTAAGGTAGCAGACAGAATTAAGGTTGACTTTACAATAGTGAGATGACTCTGGATTACCTGGGTGAGAAAAATGCAACCATGCTACTGCTGCTTAGTCACTTCAGTCGTGTCCAACTCTGTGTGACCCTACGAACTGTAGCCTGCCAGGCCCCTCCGTCCAAGGGATTCTCTGGGCAAAATTACTGAAGTGGGTTGCCATGCTCTCCCTAATGTAACCATAAGCTTCCTTAAAAATGAAAGAAGGGGCTTCCCTAGTGGTCCAGTGGGTAAGCAGTCTACCTTGCAGTGCAGGGGGCACTGGTTCAATCCCTGGCCTGGGAAGATCCCATGCACCGCAGAACTGCTGGACAGGTGTGTCCAATTACAAGCCAGCATTCTGGAGCACATGCGCCTAGAGCCAGTACTCTGCAACAAAGAGAGGGCCCCAAAAAAAAAAAATTGCCCAAAAAGGGGAAGAAAAACCCACAAAGGGCAAAGATAAATGGATGAAAGAAGCTTTGAGCAGAAGAGCTCTTCCTGGCCTATGGACCTTGCCGTGTCTCCAGCTGAGAGGACGCTTCGGACAGCACAGCCCTTTGTGGAAGGACACTGGGTTAACTTCGAGAGGTCAGAGAAGGCCCTATGCTTCCTAAATAGAGACATTTATGGGAGAAGCAGAGGTAACATCCAGGAATGACAATTCTGTCTGTTTAGAACATGCCACTAAAATTATTAGAAAGAGAAGTGACACATTTACAAGTTGGCTTTAGAAATCATATGGGGACCTAAGAGTTACCTTCTGTATAGAAGGATACTTCCCTATGTATGGAGAATTTTTAGGAAAAGAAAATGCTCACTAAATAGGTTCTTTAATAAGTGTTGCCTTATAAACTTTTCCCTATATTTATGTAGCTTTTAAGAGCTAGATTTGTGGTGTCTTTTCTGGGTGAGGCCATTAATGGATTAGCTCTGAGTGAGAAGACAGTGTACAGGAGGAGCTAACTATGCTTAGATTTCCAAATCACGGTAAGAGAACAATAGCCCTTCAAAGATGTCCATGTCTTAGTCCGGAACCGAGAGTCTGTCACATTACATGAAAAGGGGAATTAAGGTAGCAGACAGAATTAAGGTTGACTTTACAATAGTGAGATGACTCTGGATTACCTGGGTGAGAAAAATGCAACCATGCTACTGCTGCTTAGTCACTTCAGTCGTGTCCAACTCTGTGTGACCCTACGAACTGTAGCCTGCCAGGCCCCTCCGTCCAAGGGATTCTCTGGGCAAAATTACTGAAGTGGGTTGCCATGCTCTCCCTAATGTAACCATAAGCTTCCTTAAAAATGAAAGAAGGGGCTTCCCTAGTGGTCCAGTGGGTAAGCAGTCTACCTTGCAGTGCAGGGGGCACTGGTTCAATCCCTGGCCTGGGAAGATCCCATGCACCGCAGAACTGCTGGACAGGTGTGTCCAATTACAAGCCAGCATTCTGGAGCACATGCGCCTAGAGCCAGTACTCTGCAACAAGAGAGGCCACTGCAATGGGAGACCCACAAAGGGCAAAGAATAAAGATGGATGAAAATAAATGATGATGACTTAGAGGGAAAAAAAAAGTGAAAGACACCAATGCCAGCAAGATACCAGGACATACGATTTAACAACTATCCACAGTCAGAAATACCTCTATGAAAGCTTTGGAAGCCAGTTGGGAGGTTTCAGCACTTTGATAGACCACGAAATCCTAGGTCAACCATAGGGAAAGGGTAAGAAGAATAGTTGCACTTTACCTCATCACCTTAATCCCATGCCAGCATGACTCAATGCTGAGAGGGATACCCCTAGCCTGTGACTCATCCCATAGATGAAAGAGGGAATGAAGTGAGGATCTAGCTTCACCATTTGGAGGCACTGCCTGGGAAACTGGTTTCTGTGTCATTGCATCCAAAATGGTGAGGACATTATTTGAGACTGTGTGCAGTCAGTCACTCAGTCATGACTGACTCTTTTTGACCTCATGCAGTGAACCCTGAGAGACTCCTCTGTCCATGGAATTTTCCAAGGAAGAATACTGGAGTGGGTTGCCATTTTCTACTCCAGGGGATCTTCCTGATCCAGGGATCAAACCCACGTCTTTTGTGTCTCCTGCATTGACAGGTGGATTCTTTACCACTGCACCACCTGGAAAACCCATTATTTGAGGGTGGCTGAGAACAAAGGTAAATGGAAGGGAATCACAGTGACTGGGACACATGCCCCTGCAGACTATGTCTCACATCTACCCACAGATGGTGCAACCCTATACCTAGAACCTCACATACTCATTCAGCCAGCATCCCACATACCTCTACATCTGAAGCCTAAAATCTTGCTGGGGTTTCCAGTGAATGTTTTTTCCTCTCAAAGCCAGCCCTTAAAGACTGGAAGAAAAGATTGTTTATTCAAATGCACAGGCACCAATACAAGGCTACAAGGACCATGGAGAATCAGGGAAACATGACAATACCAAAGGAATAAAATTGGCTCTAATAACAAACTTCAAATAAATAGAGATCTACAAATCGCTTAATAAAGGATTCCATATAGTAACATTAAAGAAATTCAGCAAGCTACCAAAGAACACAGACAAACAACAAAATTTGGAAAGCAATATGTGACCAAAATGAGAAGTTCAGTACAGAGGCAGAAAACGGTAAAAAGAACCAAAAAGAAATTCTGAGATTAAAAAATACAAATGCATTAAAAATTGAATAAAGAGTCTCAGCAGCAGACTTGATCAGGCAGAAGAAAGAAAAAGCAAACTCAAAGAGCATTTGAAATTATATAGTCAGAATAGCAAGAAAGAAAAGTGAAGAAAGTCTATGGGCTACTATAAGAAAATCAATATACACATTATGGGAGTCGCAAAGAGAAGATAAAGAGCAAAAAGTAGAAAGCTTATTTTTAAAGAAATTGTAGCTAAAAATTTCCCGTCTGTGGTAGTAAATGGACATTCAGATTTATGAAGCCGAAGGATCCCAGGTGATAGAATCAAAGAAGTATAGATTAAGATACATAAAAATTAAATATTCAAAAGTCAAAGACAAAGATAGACTTTTAAAAATAGCACAAGGAAAGTTACTTATCACATACAAGGGAATCCCCATAAAAATATCATCAGATTTCTCAGCAGAAACCTTGTAGACCACGAGAGAATGAAATAGTTGATTCAAAGTACTGAAAAAGTCCTTCTAGTAACAGAATAATATGCCTGGTAAGAATGTCCTTTAAAAAAGAAGAGGTACTTGCCTTGGCAAGCAAACTCTGAGAGAGGTTTTCATCACTAAATCTAGCTTACAGGAAATGCTAAAGGGAGCTCTTGATGAAATGAAAAGGCACTAAAATACATAAAGTCATGTGAAAGTATAAATTTCACTGACAACATAGATAAATACAATGTATAATATTGTAACAATATTGTAATTGTGGTACCTAAACCACTTTTTAACTTTAATATGAAGGTTAAAGACAGAAGTATTCAGAATAACTATAGGAGAAACATATGCTAATGTACAAAATATAAAAAAATTTAAATTGTGCTATAATAACATACAGTGTGTGTGGAGGGTAGAAGTAAAGGTGCAGAGTTTTTGTATGTGATTGAAATTAAGTTATTTGATCAAAAAAGGCTGTTATAAATATAGAAAGCTTTAGGTAAGCCTCATGGTAACTGCGAAGAGTATACCTAAAAAAGATACACAAAAGAAAAAGAGAAAAGAATCAAAGCACACCACTACAGAAAAATCAACAAATCACAAGGAAGACAGTACAGGAGGAAGAATGGAACAAAGAACTGCAAAACAGAAAACAATTAATGACATGACAATTGTAAAGAAACAAATGGAGCTTAATTAGACGTGAAGGCTTTTGTACACAATAGGAAATAATAAGACAAGAAGACAACCCTCACAATAGGAGGAAATATTTGCAAATGAAACAACAAAGGATTCATCTCCAAAATATATGAACAGTTCATATAACTCAATATCAAGAAATAAAGAAATCCAATGAAAAAATGGGCAGCAGAGATAAACCCATGTACCCATGGCCACCTTATCTTTAATAAAGGAGGCAAGAATATACAATGGGAAAAGTATAGTCTCTTCAATAAGTGATACAGGGATAACTGGACAACTATGTGTAAAAGAGTGAAATCAGAACACTTCTTGACACTCTACAGAAAGATAAACT
This sequence comes from Tragulus kanchil, assembly GCA_022376925.1. Lineage (NCBI taxonomy): Eukaryota > Metazoa > Chordata > Mammalia > Artiodactyla > Tragulidae > Tragulus > Tragulus kanchil. The sequence continues at coordinate 73,415,623 of JAIOJX010000032.1, read as the reverse complement.
CAAAATGGATTAACGATCTAGATGTAGAAACTATAAAAGTCTTAGAAGAACTCATAGGCAGAACACTGACATAAATTATAGCAAGATCATGTATGACCTGCCTCCTAGAATAGTGAAAGTAAAAACAAAAATAACAAATGGGACCTAATTAAGTCTAAAATCTTTTGGAAAATGAAGGAAACTATAGGCAAAGTGAAAATACAGCTCTTAGAATGGGAGAAAATGATAGCAAATGAAACAACTGACAAAGGATTAATTTCCAAAAAATATAAGCAGCTCATAAAACTCAATACCAGAAAAACAAACAACCGAAAAAAAAGTGGGAAAAAGGACTTCCCTGGTGGTCCAGTGGCTAAAGACTCTGCCTTGCAGTGCAAGGGGTGCCAGTTTGGGATCCCTGGCCTACTGACAATCATGAAGGTTAAAGACAGAAGTATTCAGAATAACTATAGGAGAAACATATGCTAATGTACAAAATATAAAAAAATTTAAATTGTGCTATAATAACATACAGTGTGTGTGGAGGGTAGAAGTAAAGGTGCAGAGTTTTGTATGTGATTGAAATTAAGTTATTTGATCAAAAAAGGCTGTTATAAATATAGAAAGCTTTAGGTAAGCCTCATGGTAACTGCGAAGAGTATACCTAAAAAAGATACACAAAAGAAAAGAGAAAAGAATCAAAGCACACCACTACAGAAAAATCAACAAATCACAAGGAAGACAGTACAGGAGGAAGAATGGAACAAAGAACTGCAAAACAGAAAACAATTAATGACATGACAATTGTAAAGAAACAAATGGAGCTTAATTAGACGTGAAGGCTTTTGTACACAATAGGAAATAATAAGACAAGAAGACAACCCTCACAATAGGAGGAAATATTTGCAAATGAAACAACAAAGGATTCATCTCCAAAATATATGAACAGTTCATATAACTCAATATCAAGAAATAAAGAAATCCAATGAAAAAATGGGCAGCAGAGATAAACCCATGTACCCATGGCCACCTTATCTTTAATAAAGGAGGCAAGAATATACAATGGGAAAAGTATAGTCTCTTCAATAAGTGATACAGGGATAACTGGACAACTATGTGTAAAAGAGTGAAATCAGAACACTTCTTGACACTCTACAGAAAGATAAACTCAAAATGGATTAACGATCTAGATGTAGAAACTATAAAAGTCTTAGAAGAACTCATAGGCAGAACACTGACATAAATTATAGCAAGATCATGTATGACCTGCCTCCTAGAATAGTGAAAGTAAAAACAAAAATAACAAATGGGACCTAATTAAGTCTAAAATCTTTTGGAAAATGAAGGAAACTATAGGCAAAGTGAAAATACAGCTCTTAGAATGGGAGAAAATGATAGCAAATGAAACAACTGACAAAGGATTAATTTCCAAAAAATATAAGCAGCTCATAAAACTCAATACCAGAAAAACAAACAACCGAAAAAAAAGTGGGAAAAAGGACTTCCCTGGTGGTCCAGTGGCTAAAGACTCTGCCTTGCAGTGCAAGGGGTGCCAGTTTGATCCCTGGCCTGGGAAGACTCCATGTGCTACGGAGCAGCTGGACCAATGTGTCCAATTACTGAGCCAGAGCTCTGGAGCACATCCGCCCAGAACCGGTGCTCAGCAAGGAGAGAGGCCACTGCCATGGGAGGCCCACACAGGCCAAAGAACAAAGATAGATGAAAATAAATAAATGAAAGACCAGTAAAAGTGGCCAAAAAAAAAAAAAAAAAAAACGTGGGCAAAAGACCTAAACAGACATTTTTCCAAAGAAGACCTACGGATGGCTAATGAACACATGAAAAGATGCTCATCATAGCTCATTATTAGAGAAATGCATATCAAAACTGCAGTAAGATATCATCTCAAACCGATCAGAACAGCCATCATCAAAAATCTACAAGTAATAAATACTGGAGAGGGTGTGGAGAAAAGGAAACCCTCTTACGGTGTTGGTACTAATATAAATTGGTAGAACCACCATGGAGAACAATATGAAGGTTCTTTAAAAAACTAAACATAGAACTATCATATGACCCAGAATTTCTACTACTGGGCATATAACTTGAAAAAACCATAATTAAAAAAGATACATATCTTTTATAAATATTGTATGCTGACACATGTGTATTGAATCTAGAAAGATGGTGCTGATAAATGAACATGCAGAGCTGCAGTGGAGACATGGACATGGACCACAGTCCTACAGACTTTGGTGTGAGGGAGGGGAATATGCTGTGGGACAAGGAGATCTCAAACAGGGGCTCTGTGGTGGGATGGGGAAGGGATGGGGGCAGGTTTGAGAGGGGGTTGACATATGTATACCTATGTTGGATTTGGATTGATGTGTGGCAGTAGACAACAAAACCCTGTAAAAATTTAATAAAAATAAATAAGGGGCTTCCCTGGTGGTCCAGTGGGTAAGGACATTGCCTTGCAGTGCAAGGGGCGCCGGTTCGATCCCTGGCTTGGGAAGATCCCACGTGCCGCGGAGCGGCTGGACTGATGTGTCCAATTACCGAGCCGGAGCTCTGGAGCCTGTGCGCCCAGAGTCGGTGCTCTGCGACGACAGATGCAACCGCGATGGGAGGCCCACACGAGCCAAAGAATGAAGATGGATGAAAATAGATAAATGAAAGACCAGTAGAAGCGGTCCGCACCCCTCTCCCTTCCCCCCGCAAAAAAAGAAAAAAAAAAAAAGAATCAACTGGTGATTATAAAGAGCTGATCTGAAAATTAAAAAAAAAAAATATTTGTATGGAAAAAAGACACATATCTTTTAATGTTGCTTTTTTCACTTGTAAATATATATTTATGATTTTCCACCTTGTAGTATACAAGGATGTCCAATGTTATCCTTATTGCCAATTAGTATTCCACTGTATAGGTGCAATAGTTTTTTGTTTGCTTTGTTTTTGACAGTCATCTTCTAACAGACATCTTAATTGTTTCTAATTTGGAGTGATTATGAATAAAACTACTGTAAACACTAAAAATATAAGTAAGCTAAATTAAAATAAAAGGCACATGTACTCCAGTGCTCATAGCAGTGTTATTTACAATAGCCAGAACATGGAAGCAGCCTAGATAAAGAAGTTGTGGTACATATATACAATGGAATATTACTTGGACATACAAGGAACTCACTTGAGTCAGATCTAATGAGATGGATGAACCTAGAGTCTATTATAAAGAATGAAGTTAAGTCAGAAAAGAAAGACAAATATAACAATACATATATATGAAATCTAGAAAAATGGCACTGTCAAAACTATTTTCAGGGCAAGAATAGAGATGTAGTGGTAGAGAATGAATTTGTGGACATGACTGGGGAAGGAAAGGGTGGGATCAACTGAGAGAGCAGCATGTATACACTTCAAGAAAGAAAAAAAAGGTAGTGGGCAGGTTTGAGAGGGGGGTGACATATGTATACCTATGTTGGATTTGGATTGATGTGTGGCAGTAGACAACAAAACCCTGTAAAAATTTAATAAAAATAAATAAGGGGCTTCCCTGGTGGTCCAGTGGGTAAGGACATTGCCTTGCAGTGCAAGGGGCGCCGGTTCGATCCCTGGCTTGGGAAGATCCCACGTGCCGCGGAGCGGCTGGACTGATGTGTCCAATTACCGAGCCGGAGCTCTGGAGCCTGTGCGCCCAGAGTCGGTGCTCTGCGACGACAGATGCAACCGCGATGGGAGGCCCACACGAGCCAAAGAATGAAGATGGATGAAAATAGATAAATGAAAGACCAATAGAAGTGGTCTGCCCCACCCCACAAAAAAAAAAAAAGAAGAAAAAAAAGAATTAACTGGTGATTATAAAGAGCTGATCTGAAAATTAAAAAAAAAAAATATTTGTATGGAAAAAAGACACATATCTTTTAATGTTGCTTTTTTCACTTGTAAATATATATTTATGATTTTCCACCTTGTAGTATACAAGGATGTCCAATGTTATCCTTATTGCCAATTAGTATTCCACTGTATAGGTGCAATAGTTTTTTGTTTGCTTTGTTTTTGACAGTCATCTTCTAACAGACATCTTAATTGTTTCTAATTTGGAGTGATTATGAATAAAACTACTGTAAACACTAAAAATATAAGTAAGCTAAATTAAAATAAAAGGCACATGTACTCCAGTGCTCATAGCAGTGTTATTTACAATAGCCAGAACATGGAAGCAGCCTAGATAAAGAAGTTGTGGTACATATATACAATGGAATATTACTTGGACATACAAGGAACTCACTTGAGTCAGATCTAATGAGATGGATGAACCTAGAGTCTATTATAAAGAATGAAGTTAAGTCAGAAAAAGAAAGACAAATATAACAATACATATATATGAAATCTAGAAAAATGGCACTGTCAAAACTATTTTCAGGGCAAGAATAGAGATGTAGTGGTAGAGAATGAATTTGTGGACATGACTGGGGAAGGAAAGGGTGGGATCAACTGAGAGAGCAGCATGTATACACTTCAATGTATCAAACTGATGGCTAGTGGGAAGCAGCTGTATAGCACAGAGAACTCAACTCAGGGCTGGGGTGGAGTGAAGGGAGGATCAAGAAGGAGGGGATATATATACACTTATAGAAGGATATATGTATGCTTATGTATATGTTGTTGAACGGCAGAAACCAACACAACAGCGTAAAGCAATTTGTTGTCCAGTTGCTAAGTTGTGCCAACTCTTTGTGACCCCATGAACTGCAGCATGCCAGGCTTCTCTGTCCTTCACCATCTCCTGGAGTTTGCTCAAATTCATGTTCATTGAGTCAGCGATGTCGTCCAACCACCTTATCCTTGGCCACCCTCTTCTCCCCCTGCTCTCAATCTTTCCTAGCATCAGGGTCTTTTCCAGTGAGTTGGCTCTTTCCATCAAGTGGCCAAAGTATTGGAACTTCAGCTTCAGCATCTGTCCTTCCAGTGAATATTCAGGGGTGATTTCCTTTGGGATTAACTGGTTTGATCTCCTTGCTGTCCAAGGAATTCTCTAGGGCAATTATCCTCCAATTGAAAAATGTAAAAAGCAAAAAAGACACATGCACCCAATGTTCATAGCAGCACTATTTACAATAGCCACGGCATGGAAGTTACCTGGAAGTCCATCAACAGATGAATGGTTAAAGAATTTGAGGTACATGTATACAGTGGAATATTACTCTGCCATAAAAAGGAATGAATTTGAATCTGTTGAATTGAGATGGATGAACTCAGAGTCTGTTATTTAGAGTGAAGTAAGTCAGAAAGAGAAAAACAAATATTGTATATTAACACATATATATGGAATCTAGCAAAACGGTACTGATGAACATCTATTTGCAGGGCTCAAATAGAGACACAGATGTAGAGAATGGACTTATGGACACAGTGGGAAGGGGAAGGAGATGGTGGGATCAACTGAGAGAGCAGCATGTATACACTTCAATGTATCAAACTGATGGCTAGTGGGAAGCAGCTGTATAGCACAGAGAACTCAACTCAGGGCTGGGGTGGAGTGAAGGGAGGATCAAGAAGGAGGGGATATATATACACTTATAGAAGGATATATGTATGCTTATGTATATGTTGTTGAACGGCAGAAACCAACACAACAGCGTAAAGCAATTTGTTGTCCAGTTGCTAAGTTGTGCCAACTCTTTGTGACCCCATGAACTGCAGCATGCCAGGCTTCTCTGTCCTTCACCATCTCCTGGAGTTTGCTCAAATTCATGTTCATTGAGTCAGCGATGTCGTCCAACCACCTTATCCTTGGCCACCCTCTTCTCCCCCTGCTCTCAATCTTTCCTAGCATCAGGGTCTTTTCCAGTGAGTTGGCTCTTTCCATCAAGTGGCCAAAGTATTGGAACTTCAGCTTCAGCATCTGTCCTTCCAGTGAATATTCAGGGGTGATTTCCTTTGGGATTAACTGGTTTGATCTCCTTGCTGTCCAAGGAATTCTCTAGGGCAATTATCCTCCAATTGAAAAATGTAAAAAGCAAAAAAGACACATGCACCCAATGTTCATAGCAGCACTATTTACAATAGCCACGGCATGGAAGTTACCTGGAAGTCCATCAACAGATGAATGGTTAAAGAATTTGAGGTACATGTATACAGTGGAATATTACTCTGCCATAAAAAGGAATGAATTTGAATCTGTTGAATTGAGATGGATGAACTCAGAGTCTGTTATTTAGAGTGAAGTAAGTCAGAAAGAGAAAAACAAATATTGTATATTAACACATATATATGGAATCTAGCAAAACGGTACTGATGAACATCTATTTGCAGGGCTCAAATAGAGACACAGATGTAGAGAATGGACTTATGGACACAGTGGGAAGGGGAAGGAGATGGTGGGATGAACTGAGAGAGTACCACTGAAACGCATACATTACAATGTGGTAAAGCAGATAGCCTGGTGGGAAGTTACTGTATAACACAGGGAGCTCAGCCTGGCGCTCTGTGACGACCTAGAGGCATGGGATGAGGTGGTGGGTGGGAAGGAGGTCCAAGACGGAGGGGACATATCTATGACTGGTTCATATTATTGTATGGCAGAAACCAACACAACGTGGTACAGAAATTATCCTCTAACAAAAAACAAATTAAAAAAGCAGTACTAAGAAAGAAGTTTATAGTAATAAACACATCAAAAAATAAGAAAGGTCTCAAATAAAGTACTAAGTTTATGCCTCAAGGAACTAGGGACAAAGGAAAAACTAAGCCAAAAGTTAGCAGAAGGATAGGGGCTTCCCTCATAGCTCAGTGGTGGGGAGTTTGCCTGCCAATTGAGGAGATGTGGGTTCCATCCCTGATCCAGGAGGGTCCCACATGCTGTGGAGCAACTAAGCCCTGTGAGTCACAACTATTGAGCCTGTGTTCTAGAGCCTTGGAGCTGCAAATGCTGAGCCCGTGTGCTGCAACTATTGAAGCCTGCATGCCCTAGAGCCCCAGTTCCACAATAAGAAAAGTCACTACAACAAGAAGCCTGCTCACTTCAACTAGAGAGCAGCCCCCACTCTCTGCAACTAGAGAAGAGTCTGTGGCAGCAGTGAAAACCCAGCATAGCCAGCAATAAATAAATAAATAAATAAATAAATAAATAAATAAAATAACTGAAAATTTAAAATATCCCTAAAAAAAGTTAGCAGAAGGATGAAAATCATAAACATTATAGCAGAAATAAATGAAAAAGAGACTGGGGAGACAATAAAAATTCAACTAACCTGAGTGTGTTGTAAAAGTAAGCAAAATTGACAAGCCCTTAGCAAGACAAGAAAAAAAGAAATAAGAATCAAAGAATATCAGAAAATGATATAACTGATGCACAGAAACAAAGAGATCATAAGAAACTATCATGAAAAACTATATACTATCAAACTGGATAATCCTGAAAAAAATGGGTAAGTTCCCAGAAGCATATAGAATGCAAAGTATGAATCAAGAAGTGATAGATGGATTTCTCTGGTGGCTCAGTGGTAAAGAATCCACCTGCCAATGCAGGAGGCAAGGGTTCGATCCCTGGTCATGGAGGGTCCCACATGCTGTGGAGCAACTAAGCCCTGTGAGTCACAACTATTGAGCCTGTGTTCTAGAGCCTTGAGCTGCAAATGCTGAGCCCTGTGCTGCAACTATTGAAGCCTGCATGCCCTAGAGCCCCAGTTCCACAATAAGAAAAGTCACTACAACAAGAAGCCTGCTCACTTCAACTAGAGAGCAGCCCCCACTCTCTGCAACTAGAGAAGAGTCTGTGGCAGCAGTGAAAACCCAGCATAGCCAGCAATAAATAAATAAATAAATAAATAAATAAATAAATAAAATAACTGAAAATTTAAAATATCCCTAAAAAAAGTTAGCAGAAGGATGAAAATCATAAACATTATAGCAGAAATAAATGAAAAAGAGACTGGGGAGACAATAAAAATTCAACTAACCTGAGTGTGTTGTAAAAGTAAGCAAAATTGACAAGCCCTTAGCAAGACAAGAAAAAAAGAAATAAGAATCAAAGAATATCAGAAAATGATATAACTGATGCACAGAAACAAAGAGATCATAAGAAACTATCATGAAAAACTATATACTATCAAACTGGATAATCCTGAAAAAAATGGGTAAGTTCCCAGAAGCATATAGAATGCAAAGTATGAATCAAGAAGTGATAGATGGATTTCTCTGGTGGCTCAGTGGTAAAGAATCCACCTGCCAATGCAGGAGGCAAGGGTTCGATCCCTGGTCATGGAAGATCCTATATGCTGTAAAGCAACTAGCCCTGTGCATCACAACTACTGAACCTATTCTCTAGAGCTCAGGAGCCACAGCTACTGAAACCTGTGCACCCTAGAGTCTGTGCTCCAAAAATAAGAGAAGCCACCACTGCAACTAGAGAGTAGTCCCCACTTGCCACAACTAGAGAAAAGCCTGGGCAGCAACAAAGCCTCAGACTAGCCAAAAATAAATAAGTAAAAAGTTTAAAGAGGAGAAATAGAAAGCATTAACAGATCAATAATAATAAATAATGAGTTTGAATCAGCAATCAAAAATTTCCTAACTGAAGTTCAAGAGGGAGGGAACATACGTATATCTATGGCTGATTCATGTTAATGTTTGGCAGTAAACAGCAAACCTCTTTAAGGCTATTATCCTTCAATTAAAAAATAAATTAAAAAATAAAACAAACAACAACATCAACAAAAATCAAAAAACTTCTGAACAAAGAAAACAGGAGTCACAGGTAAATTTTATCAAATCACATACAGAAGAATTAATCTAATCCCTCTTAAATTCTTCCAAAATAGAAGTAGAGGGAGCACCACCAAACACACCGATGCTGGCATATCCTGACTCCAAAGCCAAAGACACCTCCCAAAATTATAGGTCAATCACCCTGACTAGCATAAATGCAAAATCCCTAGGAAAATGCTAGCAAACTGAATTCAACAATATATTAAAAGGATCAAACACCATTACCAAGTGGGATTTAATCTAAAGATGCAAGGATGTTTCAGCATATACAGATCAATAATGTGATATACCATGTTAAAAAAATGATGGGAAAAAAGTCACATAATTCAAGAGCTAGAGAAAAAGCATATGACTAAAAGCAATACTCTTTCATGAAGAAAACTCTCAAATTAAGAATAGAAAGAAGTTATCTTGACATAATAAAGGCCTTTATGAAAAGCCTAAGCTGACATTATTGTCAACAGTGAAAGACTTTCCTCTAGCATTAGGAACAAGGCAAGCATGTCCTTTTGCCTCTTCTATTCAACTTGGTACTGGAAGTTCTAGCAACAGCAATTAGGCTAGCAAAAGAAAGAAAAGGTACCCAAATTGAAAAGAAAGAAGTAAAACTTCCTTTTATTGCAAATGACATGATCTTATATGTAGAGAAATCTAATTATTTCACAGAAAAATTCTAAAAATTCTTTTAGAACTAACAAGTGAATTCCACAAAATTGCAGGATACAAAATTAACACATGAAAATATTTATATTTCTATAATGAACTATCTGGAAAGAAAATCAAGAAAATAATGCCACTTACATTATAATAGAAAAACATAGGAATAACCTTAACTAAGGAATGAAATATCTGTATGCCAAAAACTATAAGCTTGGATGACAGAAATTTATAAACACACAAATAAATGGAAAGACATTCCATATTCATGAACTTAGGAATTAATATTGCTGAAACATCTATAGTATCAAAGCAATGTATAGATTTTATACAATCTCTGTGAATATAATTATGGAGTCTTTACAAAAAGAGAAAAGAGCAATCTTAAAATTCATATGGAACCACAGAAGTCCCCAAATAGCAGAAGTAGTTTAGAACAGGAGGTACTAACCTGGAGGCCTTACATTTCCTGATTTCAAAGTATATTACAATACTACTTATCAAAACAGTATGGTACAGACATAAAAACAGACATACAGACCAATGGAACAGATTAAAAAGAAAATAAATAAACCTATGTATTTATGGTCCACTAATCTTTGACAAGGGAACCAGGAATACAGGATGGGAAAGAAGAGTCTTTCCACTGATAAATGCCATTGGAATAACCAGATATCCAGATGCAAAAGAATGAAATTGGACCCTTATCTTTATATCATACACAAAATGAGTTCAAAGTAGATTAAAGACTTAAAAGTAATACCAGAGACTGTAAAATTTCTAGAAGAAATCAAAGGGAAAAATTTTCCTGACATTGGCCTTGACCCTTATCTTTATATCATACACAAGAAGTGAGAAAACTCTCAAATTAAGAATAGAAAGAAGTTATCTTGACATAATAAAGGCCTTTATGAAAAGCCTAAGCTGACATTATTGTCAACAGTGAAAGACTTTCCTCTAGCATTAGGAACAAGGCAAGCATGTCCTTTTGCCTCTTCTATTCAACTTGGTACTGGAAGTTCTAGCAACAGCAATTAGGCTAGCAAAAGAAAGAAAAGGTACCCAAATTGAAAAGAAAGAAGTAAAACTTCCTTTTATTGCAAATGACATGATCTTATATGTAGAGAAATCTAATTATTTCACAGAAAAATTCTAAAAATTCTTTTAGAACTAACAAGTGAATTCCACAAAATTGCAGGATACAAAATTAACACATGAAAATATTTATATTTCTATAATGAACTATCTGGAAAGAAAATCAAGAAAATAATGCCACTTACATTATAATAGAAAAACATAGGAATAACCTTAACTAAGGAATGAAATATCTGTATGCCAAAACTATAAGCTTGGATGACAGAAATTTATAAACACACAAATAAATGGAAAGACATTCCATATTCATGAACTTAGGAATTAATATTGCTGAAACATCTATAGTATCAAAGCAATGTATAGATTTTATACAATCTCTGTGAATATAATTATGGAGTCTTTACAAAAAGAGAAAAGAGCAATCTTAAAATTCATATGGAACCACAGAAGTCCCCAAATAGCAGAAGTAGTTTAGAACAGGAGGTACTAACCTGGAGGCCTTACATTTCCTGATTTCAAAGTATATTACAATACTACTTATCAAAACAGTATGGTACAGACATAAAAACAGACATACAGACCAATGGAACAGATTAAAAAGAAAATAAATAAACCTATGTATTTATGGTCCACTAATCTTTGACAAGGGAACCAGGAATACAGGATGGGAAAGAAGAGTCTTTCCACTGATAAATGCCATTGGAATAACCAGATATCCAGATGCAAAAGAATGAAATTGGACCCTTATCTTTATATCATACACAAAATGAGTTCAAAGTAGATTAAAGACTTAAAAGTAATACCAGAGACTGTAAAATTTCTAGAAGAAATCAAAGGGAAAAATTTTCCTGACATTGGCCTTGACAATAATGTTTTGAATATGACAATGAAACATAGATAATAAAGCAAAGGCAGACAAATGGGATTATGTCAGTCTAAAAAGTTTTTGCACAGCACTGGAAACATCAGCAGAGTGAAAAGGAAACCTACAGAAATGGGAGAAAAGATCTATAAACTATATATCTGATAAATGGTTACTATCCACATTTTATAAGAGATTCATACAACTCAATAGGGAAAAACATAAATAATCCAATTAAAAATGGGCAAATGAACTGAATAGACATTTGTCAACAGAAGGTATAAAAATGATCAACAGGTATATGAAAAATTACTCAACATCAGTAATAACTAGGAAAATGCAAAGACCACAGTGAGTATCCACTTATACCTGTTGCAATAGCTACTATCAAAAAGAAAAAGATGTACTGATGATGTGGTGGAGAAAAAGGAACACTCGTACACTGTTGGTGGGAATGTAAGTTGGTTCAGCCATTTCGGAAAATAGTACAGAGTTTTTCAAAAAATTAAAAGCATGACTACTATGTGATTCAGTGGTTATTCTTCTGGGTTTATTAATATATCTAAAAGAACTGAAATCAGTATCTCAAAAATATAACTGCACTTCCATGTTCATTACAACATATTTTAAAATACCCAAGTCCTGATAGCAACCTAAATGCACATTGACAGATGAGTTGATAAAGAATATGTGATATATACATACAAAGAAATATTAATCAACCTCAAAAGAAAGAAAATCCTGGCTTTTGTGACAACATAGATGAAGCAGTAGGTCATTGTGCTAAGTAAAATAAGCCAGAGAGAAGAAGGGCAAATGCTGCATGAAACCACTTATATGATGAATCTAAAATTATCAAACCTTTAGAAGCAGAGAGTGGAAGGGTATCTGTATGGGTCTGGGAGGAGAGGGAAATGGGAGGTATTAATTAAAAGTTACAGAGGTTCAAGTACACAAGATGAATAAGTCCTAGAGATCTTTACGGCATAGTGCCTATAGTTAACAATACTATATAATATACCTAAAAGTAATTGTAGTGTTTATAATTAACAGTAATGTAGACTATACTTAAAATTTGTACTGTTACATAAATAGTGACAACAATAAAAGAAGGCAGGAGGAAAATTTTGGAGGGGATAAATATGATTTTTTTGGTATAGGTTATGGTGATGGTTTCACAAGTATATATCCACTTTCACTAAACTCATTAAGCTGGATACATTAAATATATACAGCTCTTTGTATGACAATCAAACTTCAATAAATATTTTTTTCAAAAAATATTTCATACCTAATGGTAATCAGTTGCTTGCTCTTGCTGCTATTGTTTATTGCCATAAACATTTGGTGTCTGGAGTTTCCTTTCTACATTGTCTCTTGTTTAATAGCTACCTATTTTGGCAACTACAAACGCTCAAGGACTTAGTTTCTTTAGCAATAATTTTGCTTTATCAACAGGTATATGAAAAATTACTCAACATCAGTAATAACTAGGAAAATGCAAAGACCACAGTGAGTATCCACTTATACCTGTTGCAATAGCTACTATCAAAAAGAAAAAGATGTACTGATGATGTGGTGGAGAAAAAGGAACACTCGTACACTGTTGGTGGGAATGTAAGTTGGTTCAGCCATTTCGGAAAATAGTACAGAGTTTTTCAAAAAATTAAAAGCATGACTACTATGTGATTCAGTGGTTATTCTTCTGGGTTTATTAATATATCTAAAAGAACTGAAATCAGTATCTCAAAAATATAACTGCACTTCCATGTTCATTACAACATATTTTAAAATACCCAAGTCCTGATAGCAACCTAAATGCACATTGACAGATGAGTTGATAAAGAATATGTGATATATACATACAAAGAAATATTAATCAACCTCAAAAGAAAGAAAATCCTGGCTTTTGTGACAACATAGATGAAGCAGTAGGTCATTGTGCTAAGTAAAATAAGCCAGAGAGAAGAAGGGCAAATGCTGCATGAAACCACTTATATGATGAATCTAAAATTATCAAACCTTTAGAAGCAGAGAGTGGAAGGGTATCTGTATGGGTCTGGGAGGAGAGGGAAATGGGAGGTATTAATTAAAAGTTACAGAGGTTCAAGTACACAAGATGAATAAGTCCTAGAGATCTTTACGGCATAGTGCCTATAGTTAACAATACTATATAATATACCTAAAAGTAATTGTAGTGTTTATAATTAACAGTAATGTAGACTATACTTAAAATTTGTACTGTTACATAAATAGTGACAACAATAAAAGAAGGCAGGAGGAAAATTTTGGAGGGGATAAATATGATTTTTTTGGTATAGGTTATGGTGATGGTTTCACAAGTATATATCCACTTTCACTAAACTCATTAAGCTGGATACATTAAATATATACAGCTCTTTGTATGACAATCAAACTTCAATAAATATTTTTTTCAAAAAATATTTCATACCTAATGGTAATCAGTTGCTTGCTCTTGCTGCTATTGTTTATTGCCATAAACATTTGGTGTCTGGAGTTTCCTTTCTACATTGTCTCTTGTTTAATAGCTACCTATTTTGGCAACTACAAACGCTCAAGGACTTAGTTTCTTTAGCAATAATTTGCTTTTGTGGTTACTGTGCTGCTGTTATTGCTGTCATTGTTAACTGTAACATTGAGTATGGTTTATTTGTCACAGATCACGGTAAAAGGCATACTTTAAAGAATTAAATACTTCTTATCAAAAAATGGAAGAGGCATGCAGAAGAGCAGGTCGGATGGAAGCAGTGTGAGACAAATCGACACATTAGTGATGACTTGATGACGGAGTAAGAGGGCATAGCAGCCAAGGAAAGTAGGCATCCACTAACAGTGGAAAATAGCAGAAATGGATTCTCCCCTGGAGTCACCAGGTAGGAATAAGGCAGCACTGCCAACACCTTGATTTGGCCCTGTGAGACCCAAATCTGAATGACCTACAAAATGGTAAGATAATCAACTTGAGTGCTTTTTGGGGGAGGAGGAGGGGGGCGGGTTGGGGAGGGAGGGGGATGGGCGGGCCACTCCTATTGGTCTTTCATTTATCTATTTTTCATCCATCCTTGTTCTTTTGGCCCGTGTGGGCCTCCCATCGCAGTGGCCTCTATTGTCGCAGAGCACCGACCGGCTCTGGATGCATGTGCTCCAGAGCTCTGGCTCGGTAATTGGACACATCAGTCCAGCCGCTCTGTGGCACGTGGGATCCTCCCAGGCCAGGGATTGAGCCGGCACCCCTTGCACTGCAATGTGGTGTCCTTACCCACTGGACCACCAGGGAAGCCCAACTTGAGTGTTTTTAAGGCAATTAGATTTTTGGTAATTTGTTACAGTAGTAATAGAAAACCAATCAAGAAGTTAAGCAACTCAAATTCTAGAAAGAATAATTAATGTTATGGTAAAACTTTCTATTTTCCTCAAATTTACATTTTCCTTTCTCAAAATACTGAAGTGGTTTTCTCCCATTTGTGAATCTCAATTCTGCTGTCCTGTCATGGCTGACATACACACCTTATTGTCAGGTGAGAAAACAGTGTCTGAAGGCTGGGGTATAAATAAAACCCTACAAAATGGGAGCTACATAACTGGCCTAGGACAAAAGAAGGAGGGAAGCCATTAGATGGTGCAAGGGTGTCACTTACCATGGACAGTGAGGAGGAAAACGTGGATAAGTTCTGTTCCTCCAGGGAAGCTGGCTCGAGCCCTGTACCACCCACTGTCCTCAGAGGTCAGGTTCTCAATCCTCAGGGACTTCACATTGGGCACATGGACCCTCTGCTGGTGCTTGTCCTGGAGGCTGACCCATGTTGGGGTGCTTGCCTCACGGTGGACTCTCAACAGGATTCTGTAGTTTGACACAGGGCCAAAGCCCCAGTCGACCTCGTCTGGTTCAACTTCTTGATTCTTAATCACACGAAACAACACAGAACCTCCTCGAACTGCATGAAGAGTAGTGTGGGCTCCAGAATCCTGAACTCCAGGACCATGTGCTCCAGAACTCTTGACCACCATGCTGCAGATGCCTAGAGAATTGGAAATAGGAAATATGTTTTTGTCATCAATAATAAAGGAAAGGGCTTCCCTGGTGGTCCAGTGGGTAAGGACACTGCCTTGCAGTGCAAGGGGCACCAGTTTGATCCCTGGCCTGGGAGGATCCCATGTGCTGCAGAGAAGCTGGACCGATGTGTCCAACTACCCAGCCGGAGCTCTGGAATGCATGTGCCCAGAGCTGGTGCTCTGCAACAAGAGAGGCCACTGCGATGGGAGGCCCACACAGGCCAAAGAACAAAGATGGATGGAAATAAATAAACAAAAGATCAATAGAAGTGGCAAAAAATAAATAAATAAAATAAAAAGGAAAGAGCCCACACAAACCTCTTTTTAAAGAAATCCACCCAATACAATCCCTTGATTCTAGTAAGACAGACAAATACAATTCATCGAATCAATTTTGGAATCAAGTCTTCTTTCTAGTGGGGTTTAACCTTGAACGGGTTACTTAAACTTGCTAACCTGGCATTTCCTTACTTGTCTCCTAGGGTTAATAAGAGCTAAATGAGATTTGAGTAAAAAGCACCTAGCACATTTTCAGGCTCAAATTAGGTGTCTAATTACAGGAGAAACTTCTAAAGCGTCTGCTTAAATCCCTCCTGTCTCCTGTTCACACCATTACGTAACTACTTCCCCTGGAGGGTGGCCTGTACCCAGCGACTTATTCTCAGGAAGGGACCACGGTGATGGATGTCACTCAGTGAAACTAGGTTAAACAAGACTGTGACTTCCCTCTTCCTTACACAGTCTTTCTCTCCTTCACTCTCTGTCTTACTTTATTTAAGAGACTCAGCTACCTGTTGTCAGCTGCCCTACGGAGTGACCTATGTGACCAGGAACTGAGGAAGCCTCTGGCCAGCATATATGGAGGAACTGAAGTCCTCCGTCCAACAGCTTCAGGAACTGGCCTCCATCAGCAACCACAGAAGTGAGCTTGGAAGAAGAGTCTACACAGTTGATCCTGAGGTGATGCAGCCCCAGACAAGATGTCAGTTTCAGTCTGGGAGACCCTGAGGCAGAGGACTCAGCTGAACCACCCCTGGACCCTGATCTCCCCCAGAACTGTGAGACTATACCTGGTGGTATTTAAGGCACTAAGTTTTGGGGTGCCAGGTTACACAGCAATAGACAACTAATAGAAATACGAAGACTGCTCTCCCTCCTGCTCCTTCTTGTGTATAAAACAGTGACAATAATTCAGAATCTAAGAACAAGGGGAGTTTATATCCCCTCCACTCCTAGAGTGAGAGGGTTTCCATCCCACACAGGCCAATGATGACCAAGAGCCGGTGCTCTGCAAGGAGAGAGGCCACTGCGATGGGAGGCCCACACAGGCCAAAGTACAAAGATGAATGGAAATAAATAAAAAATAAAAGATCAATAGAAGTGGCAAAAATAAATAAATAAAATAAAAAGGAAAGAGCCCACACAAACCTCTTTTTAAAGAAATCCACCCAATACAATCCCTTGATTCTAGTAAGACAGACAAATACAATTCATCGAATCAATTTTGGAATCAAGTCTTCTTTCTAGTGGGGTTTAACCTTGAACGGGTTACTTAAACTTGCTAACCTGGCATTTCCTTACTTGTCTCCTAGGGTTAATAAGAGCTAAATGAGATTTGAGTAAAAAGCACCTAGCACATTTTCAGGCTCAAATTAGGTGTCTAATTACAGGAGAAACTTCTAAAGCGTCTGCTTAAATCCCTCCTGTCTCCTGTTCACACCATTACGTAACTACTTCCCCTGGAGGGTGGCCTGTACCCAGCGACTTATTCTCAGGAAGGGACCACGGTGATGGATGTCACTCAGTGAAACTAGGTTAAACAAGACTGTGACTTCCCTCTTCCTTACACAGTCTTTCTCTCCTTCACTCTCTGTCTTACTTTATTTAAGAGACTCAGCTACCTGTTGTCAGCTGCCCTACGGAGTGACCTATGTGACCAGGAACTGAGGAAGCCTCTGGCCAGCATATATGGAGGAACTGAAGTCCTCCGTCCAACAGCTTCAGGAACTGGCCTCCATCAGCAACCACAGAAGTGAGCTTGGAAGAAGAGTCTACACAGTTGATCCTGAGGTGATGCAGCCCCAGACAAGATGTCAGTTTCAGTCTGGGAGACCCTGAGGCAGAGGACTCAGCTGAACCACCCCTGGACCCTGATCTCCCCCAGAACTGTGAGACTATACCTGGTGGTATTTAAGGCACTAAGTTTTGGGGTGCCAGGTTACACAGCAATAGACAACTAATAGAAATACGAAGACTGCTCTCCCTCCTGCTCCTTCTTGTGTATAAAACAGTGACAATAATTCAGAATCTAAGAACAAGGGGAGTTTATATCCCCCACCACAGGTCCACAGGTTCCATGAGAGAGTGAGAGGGTTTCCATCACACATGGAAGAGGCTTTACCCACCTGTGGCTACACGCATGGAGCCCACAGCATTCTCATAGTCTGCCAGCCCCACAGCATGGAGGGGAGATTGAGGATCACACGGGGGTTTCACTATATCTCTCCAGAAGGAATATAATTCCTACTCTTTCTTTCTGGCCAGCTCTTATCACAAGACTCTGGCTGACTGTCAGGAACTAGGATACGAGAGGCATAAGTGATTCTATAGTGAACTCTGCTGTCCCTACCACCCAGCAGCACTCCTTTAGCCAGTTCCCAGGAGGCAGCCATGGGCCTCCCTCGGATACTTTCCAGCAGAGTTGTGAGCAGTGGGCACATTCACCACAGGGCCATCACCTCCTGAGCCTACTCTCCCCTTCAGACGCAGGCCTCAGTTTCCTGCTACACTGTCCATTCTGAGAACCAGGATAGGACAAACAGGACCAGGAAAAATGTCACAGAAAAATCTTATCCTGAGGAGAAGGATAATTTGATTCTTCTAGCAGGTCAGGATTCACCTGGGATGGCCTCTGCCTGCCAGCGGCAAAGTCCCCTCTTCAAATGAGTAAGTTCACCTCATTTTAAGCTGCCTCCCTCTTGCTGTGCTTATACCCATTCCGGGTCTCTCTAGAAGCAGAGAATGCCTCAGGCCGTTATTCATACATATGGTTATTTCTGATATATCTGTGCATTCATTTAATTACAGACTCACTTGACTAGGTATATCCTCCAGATCAGGGCTCCAGCCCAGTGCCTTTGCCTCCCTTTGCATGACTGGAGCTCTCATGTTAATCTCAACACTGCTTTAACGTGCTTTCTGAGTGTGATTTGCAGACAATGTTTCCATAGGCTGTGGAAAGATGATGTGCTTCAGAAGGTGGTTGAATGAATGGCTTCTCTCAGGAGCAAAGATAGAGAAAATAGAAGGCCAGGCTGAGTTCCCAAGAGGAGGCTTGAAGAGGAGCACACTTCCCTCCTGGGGGAGCTGAGAAGTGACCACGGGAAATTCCAAGGGCACCCTAAACAGGCTCATTGACTCTCAGTCCCTGTCAGGACACTGAAATAGCACAGAACAGGGTGAAGAGACAGAGTAGAGGTCTGAAAGTCCTTACGGGAGAGTCCTGTCTGGGGACAGAATGTTACAGTGGAAGGACCTTAGGGGGCAGAAAATGAAAACCAGAAAGGGGTGTGATTGTAAACTTGACAGCAACATTTATTTAAATAACACAAAATTTAATAATTAGCATAAACTTTTGTTCTTGCTTCTGACCCTTCCTTCATCATCATACCAGTAAATCATCAGTGGTTCTCTCTCAACTTATAATAAACCCAACTGCATCTATGTCCCCACCCCCTCCTTTAGCCAGTTCCCAGGAGGCAGCCCTGGGCCTCCCCCGGACACTTTCCACCAGAGCAGTGAGCAGTGGGCACCTTCACCACCGGGCCCTCAACTCCTCAGCCTACTCTCCCCTTCAGACGCCGGCCTCAGTTTCCTGCTACACTGTCCATTCTGAGAACCAGGATAGGACAAACAGGACCGGGAAAAAATGTCACAGAAAAATCTTATCCTGAGGAGAAGGATAATTTGATTCTTCTAGCAGGTCAGGATTCACCTGGGATGGCCTCTGCCTGCCAGCGGCAAAGTCCCCTCTTCAAATGAGTAAGTTCACCTCATTTTAAGCTGCCTCCCTCTTGCTGTGCTTATACCCATTCCGGGTCTCTCTAGAAGCAGAGAATGCCTCAGGCCGTTATTCATACATATGGTTATTTCTGATATATCTGTGCATTCATTTAATTACAGACTCACTTGACTAGGTATATCCTCCAGATCAGGGCTCCAGCCCAGTGCCTTTGCCTCCCTTTGCATGACTGGAGCTCTCATGTTAATCTCAACACTGCTTTAACGTGCTTTCTGAGTGTGATTTGCAGACAATGTTTCCATAGGCTGTGGAAAGATGATGTGCTTCAGAAGGTGGTTGAATGAATGGCTTCTCTCAGGAGCAAAGATAGAGAAAATAGAAGGCCAGGCTGAGTTCCCAAGAGGAGGCTTGAAGAGGAGCACACTTCCCTCCTGGGGGAGCTGAGAAGTGACCACGGGAAATTCCAAGGGCACCCTAAACAGGCTCATTGACTCTCAGTCCCTGTCAGGACACTGAAATAGCACAGAACAGGGTGAAGAGACAGAGTAGAGGTCTGAAAGTCCTTACGGGAGAGTCCTGTCTGGGGACAGAATGTTACAGTGGAAGGACCTTAGGGGGCAGAAAATGAAAACCAGAAAGGGGTGTGATTGTAAACTTGACAGCAACATTTATTTAAATAACACAAAATTTAATAATTAGCATAAACTTTTGTTCTTGCTTCTGACCCTTCCTTCATCATCATACCAGTAAATCATCAGTGGTTCTCTCTCAACTTATAATAAACCCAACTGCATCTTTGAACCGTCTCCTCTGTCTCCATGTCTCTGTCTAGACTCTACATGGAAGGGACACTTTCTTCTTCCTGTTTTGCCTGCAGACTCAGGGGCATATTGAAGGAGTAAAGGGAGCTATTGCTAAGGTGAAGGGGTCCCCACAGGACAAGGACTCTCAGCAGCAGCAGCCTCTTTGTCTCTGGGAAATTACAGTGTGAACTGAGCCCACCCGCAAGCTTTCATTCCCACTTCTTCCAAAGTCATTGCCAGAAAAGCGTTAAAGATTTTAAGAATGATAATGCCATATACTTCACCCAAAGCATCACTCCCTTACCACCCAGTCCTCTGAAGGTGTAGAGAAATTTAAGGGTGATGTTTCTTTTAATGATGCCTCTTCCAGTTCACTCAGGCTGCCCAACTTACACTGGAAGGTGTCCATTTCATTCAGTACCACGGAGGTTGGGGCAAAGAGGGCAACCAATTTCATCCCTTCCCAGATCGTTTGTGACCTCGAGAAAGTCACTTTCCTTCTCTGTGTACAGATGGTCTCATCTCTAATGTGAAAAATTAAAACCATTTCTCTCTTCTCTCCCTTTATCTCACTGTCTCCATCTCTTTATTTTTTATTTGTGAATTTCTAGCTCCAGTAATGTAGATAAGAGTATAACTTTGAACATATTTTTGTAGTTGGATAATACTGGAGGAGTGAAAAAGGTCTATATTTTACTGTAGGCAGAAGCAACATAGTTAAATGGGGTATAGTCCAATTTCAATGCCTGTTATTAATACAAGTTGACTCATTTTTATAAATGCTCTCTATTTTATTCAATTTTATATACTATCTTACAAGTTCACTTAGGCTTTTGTGTAGTAGGTATATGCTATGTAAAAATGTATAGTGATTAGATGTTCCAAGTTTTATCCAGAATTCATAATTCACTATATTTTCTTCATTAGTTTATATTTAATTTTTGTATGTGCAAACCTGTAATCTTTCATAAATCCATAGGTGTATGCACATTATTCTTTAGGACATTCTCTTTTTCTTTCAGTTCTTCTATTTTGCCCAACTCCTTATTGTCTCTACTTTTTCTTCTCTTACCTCCAAACTATTCCCCCATTTTAATCCCCAGTTAGTGATTTACTACATTTTCTCCTGTATTGTCTACTACTCTTATAAATATGTGGGTGTACTGGTTATTTTAGATATCAAAGATTACTGTTTCATTTACAAGATTAGAATTTTATTATATACAGATTTATGCATCTTATTCATGGATGCGTCCATGGTATCCGACACTATCAAAACTAGAAATACCTCCCAGGCAATTGGTAGATTTTTTTTTAAGGCTTCATAATAATCTATGGTACAAAAACTTCCTACTTGTTCAATCATTTCCAAATTGATGTACAGATGCATTATTTCTAGGATTTTGCCCTAAAACAGTGCTTTGCATTATAGAGGGCATCCTCCCAGAGAATTTGTTTTACCAGAAGAGAATTTTTCAACTTTTCAAAATGAAAATTAACACTGAGGTGGAATGCAACATTTATTAACTCTTTCGAGACAAACTGGAGACTTCAACGGCCCTCTCCTTTGTGAATATCTGCTGGGATCTGCACCCCAAACCCTGGTGGGGCATGTGTGTTCATTGTCCTTTTCTAATGGAGGAACCCCATGAGCCTGACTGGAATAGCTTCCTCCAGTTCAGACCTGGGTTTTGAGTCCGCCCCCTCCTCCACAAGACAGCTGTATAAGCTGTCAGGGCCCCTCTAAGTCTAGACCAGGTGAGCCTGATTCCCTTGCCTTTTCCCTAGGAAGGCTCTCCCAGCTTCCCCATTACTGCAGCAGAAGCAACCTCACCTCCCTGGAAAGCTCAAGGGTCCCAGACTTGCCACACAACCAAAAGGCCATTTTATTCTTCCCTTTTGCTCTGAGGCCCTAAACCAAGTACACTGCATTTGAAAACTTACAGCAGAATTATTTCTCCTTTTTGTTCACCAAAGACAAAACCTTAAGGGCCCGCCAAGTGGTCAAGACTCTGCTTTTCTGGCTCTTTCTGACATTCTCTTTTCTTTCAGTTCTTCTATTTTGCCCAACTCCTTATTGTCTCTACTTTTCTTCTCTTACCTCCAAACTATTCCCCCATTTTAATCCCCAGTTAGTGATTTACTACATTTTCTCCTGTATTGTCTACTACTCTTATAAATATGTGGGTGTACTGGTTATTTTAGATATCAAAGATTACTGTTTCATTTACAAGATTAGAATTTTATTATATACAGATTTATGCATCTTATTCATGGATGCGTCCATGGTATCCGACACTATCAAAACTAGAAATACCTCCCAGGCAATTGGTAGATTTTTTTTTAAGGCTTCATAATAATCTATGGTACAAAAACTTCCTACTTGTTCAATCATTTCCAAATTGATGTACAGATGCATTATTTCTAGGATTTTGCCCTAAAACAGTGCTTTGCATTATAGAGGGCATCCTCCCAGAGAATTTGTTTTACCAGAAGAGAATTTTTCAACTTTTCAAAATGAAAATTAACACTGAGGTGGAATGCAACATTTATTAACTCTTTCGAGACAAACTGGAGACTTCAACGGCCCTCTCCTTTGTGAATATCTGCTGGGATCTGCACCCCAAACCCTGGTGGGGCATGTGTGTTCATTGTCCTTTTCTAATGGAGGAACCCCATGAGCCTGACTGGAATAGCTTCCTCCAGTTCAGACCTGGGTTTTGAGTCCGCCCCCTCCTCCACAAGACAGCTGTATAAGCTGTCAGGGCCCCTCTAAGTCTAGACCAGGTGAGCCTGATTCCCTTGCCTTTTCCCTAGGAAGGCTCTCCCAGCTTCCCCATTACTGCAGCAGAAGCAACCTCACCTCCCTGGAAAGCTCAAGGGTCCCAGACTTGCCACACAACCAAAAGGCCATTTTATTCTTCCCTTTTGCTCTGAGGCCCTAAACCAAGTACACTGCATTTGAAAACTTACAGCAGAATTATTTCTCCTTTTTGTTCACCAAAGACGTCAAAACCTTAAGGGCCCGCCAAGTGGTCAAGACTCTGCTTTTCTGGCTCTTTCTGACATCCCTCTCTCCCCAGAAACCCAGGCAACTCACTGAGAAGGAAACTGATGAATCCCAGGAGCCAGGAGGTCCAGCAGAGGTGGGGGTCTTCTGAGCAGGGCCTCATTGCAGGCTGCCTGCCAGCCCGTTCAGCTGCAGAGGAAATATTGATGAAGGTAGCTGCAAGAGAAGAGAAAAGCTTGGGCCCCAGCTTCCCACCCTCAGGGTGGAGCTACCAAATTCGCTTCTGTTGACCACTGGCTAGTAGGTTAGTTCTGGGGAAACAGCTCTGTCAGTCTATGCCTCCTGCATCGGCAGGTGGGTTCTTTACCACTAGCGCCACCTGGGAAGCCTGAGCTCTGTCAGTCTAGAGGAAGCCCTTTATCCCCAGCGTATACAGCACACACTTATAAGTCATTTTAAAATGAATGTATAAGCAATCTCACTCTATGGTGTGTTTGGCATACTGTTAGACAGACCCCACTCAATGAAGTCACAGCCAACTTGGAGTTCTCACATACTCTTTGGTGTTTCCCTGGGGTAACAACTCTGCCCCAGCAGCCTTGCTCACCATTGCCAGTCTATGATCAGGCATAGATGTCAAGCTTTCCAAAAAGGCTAGGCTAAGCCCCATCTTGGGCTTCCCAGGTGGCCCAGTGGTAAAGAATTCGCTTACCAATGCAGGCGATGTAGGAGCGGCGGGTTTGATTCTTGGGATGGGAAGATCCCCTGGAGGAGGAAATGGGAACCCACTCCAGTATTCTTGCCTGGAAAATTCCATGGACAGAGGAGCCTGGTGGGCTATACAGCCCATGGGATCTCAAAAAAGTCAAACATGACTTAGTGACTAAATAAAAACTACAAGACTTGGTGACTGCTCTCTCGCTCCATTCCATTTAATGAGTCAATTTTTCTTTTTAATTTTTCAGAAACTTCAGCTCCTAGTTGTCTATGTAAGAAGCTGTGGGCAAGGAACAAAGCTTTTGGGGGATGTGTCAACTTCCCACATCTCAACACAAATATTGGCATTTACCTATTGCTTGCATCTGTATGGCCTTCGCAACTATCACTAATACTCCCTATACACAAGGCAAAGCCAGACCCCCACAGAAATTGTAAAAACCTTTGTCTCTCATTGCAGGTGCCTGCCAGCCCGTTCAGCCCTGGCAGAGGAAAGGTCCAGCAGAGGTGGGGTCTTCTGAGCAGGGCCTCATTGCAGGCTGCCTGCCAGCCCGTTCAGCTGCAGAGGAAATATTGATGAAGGTAGCTGCAAGAGAGAAAAGCTTGGGCCCCAGCTTCCCACCCTCAGGGTGGAGCTACCAAATTCGCTTCTGTTGACCACTGGCTAGTAGGTTAGTTCTGGGGAAACAGCTCTGTCAGTCTATGCCTCCTGCATCGGCAGGTGGGTTCTTTACCACTAGCGCCACCTGGGAAGCCTGAGCTCTGTCAGTCTAGAGGAAGCCCTTTATCCCCAGCGTATACAGCACACACTTATAAGTCATTTTAAAATGAATGTATAAGCAATCTCACTCTATGGTGTGTTTGGCATACTGTTAGACAGACCCCACTCAATGAAGTCACAGCCAACTTGGAGTTCTCACATACTCTTTGGTGTTTCCCTGGGGTAACAACTCTGCCCCAGCAGCCTTGCTCACCATTGCCAGTCTATGATCAGGCATAGATGTCAAGCTTTCCAAAAAGGCTAGGCTAAGCCCCATCTTGGGCTTCCCAGGTGGCCCAGTGGTAAAGAATTCGCTTACCAATGCAGGCGATGTAGGAGCGGCGGGTTTGATTCTTGGGATGGGAAGATCCCCTGGAGGAGGAAATGGGAACCCACTCCAGTATTCTTGCCTGGAAAATTCCATGGACAGAGGAGCCTGGTGGGCTATACAGCCCATGGGATCTCAAAAAAGTCAAACATGACTTAGTGACTAAATAAAAACTACAAGACTTGGTGACTGCTCTCTCGCTCCATTCCATTTAATGAGTCAATTTTTCTTTTTAATTTTTCAGAAACTTCAGCTCCTAGTTGTCTATGTAAGAAGCTGTGGGCAAGGAACAAAGCTTTTGGGGGGAAGTGTCAACTTCCCACATCTCAACACAAATATTGGCATTTACCTATTGCTTGCATCTGTATGGCCTTCGCAACTATCACTAATACTCCCTATACACAAGGCAAAGCCAGACCCCCACAGAAATTGTACCACAACCGAGCATTTACCTTTAGTCTCTGCCAGTCCAGTTCCTGTTCATGGAGGGGAAGAGATAGACATCTACACCTCCTCCTGGTCACAGCCTCCGCTGCCTCAGACTCCACTCAAATGGCTGAGGGTCAGGCCCTGGCTTCTTCTCCGCAGACTTGGATAACCTACATTATCTGAGACTCTCACCTCCCTTGTCCTGGGGGAGCAGCACCATCTTCCTAACACACCTCCTTCTTCCCACTGAGGTTTCTCCATCCACTGCCCAGACAGAATGGTCTAAAGCTGGGTCCATAGGACTCGCCTTGTTACCATGCACTATAAGGTATTCACGTCCTGCATATGAAACCCTTTTTGGATGTGAGATCCTCCTTCAAGAAGGATTTTATTACCTGTGAAAGATCACATAGCTAATCAAAGGGCAAGATCTAGACTTCTGACATTAAGCTGAACACACATTCCCCCTAGCACAGCCCCTTTCCCGTTCCATCTGTGTGCTTCAAGAAAGTCTTCTGAAGTCTGTTCTGTGTTCCTTCCAAAACTACTCTGCAGCATCCCAGACAAGGGAATACTCCAAACTAGTTTTATTTCCCCCCTACTCTACCTAATAGCAGATAAATCAGCTAGAAATGTGGTTCGTGCATCCTGTGGTCAGAAACTATTTATATTGAATCAAAATATGGGCTGCACATTAACTGGTTGCCTTTAAGGCAGTGGAGAGCAAGTCACAATCCCCTCTTCACCACGTCCTCACAACTCTCATGAGAGCAATCCCAGTGTGTGAACATTTTGGTTATGAAAACTATTCAGGTGAAGGATAGTGGGAAGATTCTGGAGAGAGGAAACCAGCAATGTCACTGGAGACCAGGAATGCTGGGAGGAAATTCAGCCAACAGATAATCCATGCTGGGAAAACATCTGGGACCAAACATATCCCAGAGATCTGGTCTCATTTTTCATATCCTGGTCATTCTGTGCTAAGGCAGAACACACACAAACACACACATTCACCTATAGAACCTTTGGTTAAGAGTTTACTGCATGGA
The DNA here is from genome assembly GCA_022376925.1 of Tragulus kanchil. Taxonomy (NCBI): domain Eukaryota; kingdom Metazoa; phylum Chordata; class Mammalia; order Artiodactyla; family Tragulidae; genus Tragulus; species Tragulus kanchil. The sequence continues at coordinate 73,389,070 of JAIOJX010000032.1, read as the reverse complement.
GCTGCCTGTTAGGCCCTGAACTATCACTAATACTCCCTATACACAAGCAAAGCCAGACCCCACAGAAATTGTACCACAACCGAGCATTTACCTTTAGTCTCTGCCAGTCCAGTTCCTGTTCATGGAGGGGAAGAGATAGACATCTACACCTCCTCCTGGTCACAGCCTCCGCTGCCTCAGACTCCACTCAAATGGCTGAGGGTCAGGCCCTGGCTTCTTCTCCGCAGACTTGGATAACCTACATTATCTGAGACTCTCACCTCCCTTGTCCTGGGGGAGCAGCACCATCTTCCTAACACACCTCCTTCTTCCCACTGAGGTTTCTCCATCCACTGCCCAGACAGAATGGTCTAAAGCTGGGTCCATAGGACTCGCCTTGTTACCATGCACTATAAGGTATTCACGTCCTGCATATGAAACCCTTTTTGGATGTGAGATCCTCCTTCAAGAAGGATTTTATTACCTGTGAAAGATCACATAGCTAATCAAAGGGCAAGATCTAGACTTCTGACATTAAGCTGAACACACATTCCCCCTAGCACAGCCCCTTTCCCGTTCCATCTGTGTGCTTCAAGAAAGTCTTCTGAAGTCTGTTCTGTGTTCCTTCCAAAACTACTCTGCAGCATCCCAGACAAGGGAATACTCCAAACTAGTTTTATTTCCCCCCTACTCTACCTAATAGCAGATAAATCAGCTAGAAATGTGGTTCGTGCATCCTGTGGTCAGAAACTATTTATATTGAATCAAAATATGGGCTGCACATTAACTGGTTGCCTTTAAGGCAGTGGAGAGCAAGTCACAATCCCCTCTTCACCACGTCCTCACAACTCTCATGAGAGCAATCCCAGTGTGTGAACATTTTGGTTATGAAAACTATTCAGGTGAAGGATAGTGGGAAGATTCTGGAGAGAGGAAACCAGCAATGTCACTGGAGACCAGGAATGCTGGGAGGAAATTCAGCCAACAGATAATCCATGCTGGGAAAACATCTGGGACCAAACATATCCCAGAGATCTGGTCTCATTTTTCATATCCTGGTCATTCTGTGCTAAGGCAGAACACACACAAACACACACATTCACCTATAGAACCTTTGGTTAAGAGTTTACTGCATGGAGCTGCCTGTTACTGGTAATATTGGGGGAAATTAAAGAAAGGAGTGCTTAAATCTGCTGTAGTGGAGTATATGCATGTATTTGTTGGAGGGAAGGATAAGAAAGAAATGTATAGATGAGTGAGATGGGGAGACCAGGAAGACCAGGAGATCAGAGAGGTGACCATGAGAGTGAATGGTCTTAGGAATTGACAGAAACCTTAGGAAGGTTCTGGACCTCTAGAAAACATCATGGGTGGTCAACGTTTATCTTATTTGAATTCAAGGGACAGAACACTCCACCTAAGAACTGCATTACATGAAGAATGCATTGATTCAATAACTACTCTATACCAGAGGCTTTATTATACATGTTGTTTCAGCGAATTGACATTATTTGTTGAAGTAAATCTTCCAAACAATCCTATTGTCCAAGCATTACATGAATATTATAGAAGAGTATCCAGAATGTCTAAAGCGATTAAATAACTTCTCCAAGGTCATATTTTAAGTAAGCAGCAAGGTGTCCACATGCTGTCAACACCACCTGAGCCATGGACATGACCAAGGGGGAGAGGAGAGTGTGGATTCTAAGAAGCTCAAGTTTTCACTGAGAAAGACTCTCAGTAGAGAAGGATGGTTGCTTCCTGATGTGGAAGGAAATTGCAGCCCCAGGAGTAAGGATGGCTAGGTGTTCAGGTAAAAGGTGTTAGGGGAGATGATCTGAGTTACGCTCTTCTCTCTGATCATTCTGCTGACTTGAAAGAGAAAAGCCACTCATCCTGCCTATAGTATTTGCCGCAGAGCACCAGGGCATTTCAGAGCTGGCCTGGGAGGGGAGCGGACGGCAGCATCTGCAGGGTGACAGCTTGCTTTCATTGTGCATCTTTTCCTCCTTACCTCCTGCTCTATAATTCAGGTATGTGGTGTTAAAAATTATCAAATAAATGAACATATATAGCAAAGCAGAAATAAGACTCACAGTTATAGAAAACAAACTAGTGGCCACCAGTAGGAGGAAGGAAGAGGGGAGGGACAAACGGGGGGAATGGGACTAAGAGATACAAAATACTACATGTAAAACAGATAAGCAACAGGTATACACTGCACAGCATAGGAAATTATAGCCATTATCTGGCAATAACTTTCTGTTTGGGCCTGTGCATGGGCTTTCTCTTTAGTTGTGGTGAGCAGGGGACACTCTTTGGTTGCAGTGCAGAGGCCTCTCATTTCTCTTGCTGCAGAACATGAGCTCTACGGTGTGCAGGCTTCAGTAGTTTGTGGCACATGGGCTTAGCTGCCCTGCAGCATGTGGAGTCCTCCTGGACCCGGAATTGAACCTCTGACCCTTGCATTGGCAGGAAAATTCCCAATCACTGAACCAACAGGGAAATTGTGTAGTAACTTTTATTGGCATATAAGCTGTCAAAACACTGAATCACTATGCTGTATACCTGAAACTAATGTAATATTGCACATCAGCTGTACAACAATAAAAACTATAAACAGGAAGAAGGATGGTTTCAGTGGGCCAAACATTCACTGGACCATGGAGAAAGCAAGTGAGTTCCAGAAAAACATCTACCTCTGCCTTTGACTGTGTGGATCACAACAAACGGTGGAAAATTCTTCAGTTGGTGGGAGTGGCAGACCACTTTACCTGTCTCCTGAGAAACCTGTACCTAGGTTAAGAAGCAGCAGTAAGAACTGGACATGGGACAACTGACTGGTTAAAAGTTGGGAAAGGAGTATGCCAAGGCTGTATATTGTCACCCTGCTTATTTTACTTATATGCAGAGTACATTATGTGAAATGCCAGGCTGGATGAATCACAAGCTGAATTCAAGATTTCTGGGAGAAATATCAACAGCCTCAGATATGTGGATGATACCTCTCTAATGGCAGAAAGTAAAGAGGAACTACTCTCTTGATGAGGATAAAAGAGGAGAGTGAATAAAGCTGACTTGAAAGTCAACATTCAAAAACTATGATCATGGCATCCAGTCCAATCACTTCATGGTAAATGGAAGAGAAAAAAGTAGAAGCAGTGACAGACTTTATTTTCTTGGATTCTAAAATCATTGTGGATGGTGACTGTATCCATGAAATTAAAAGACACCTGCTTTTTGGAAGGGAAACTATGATAAACTTAGACAGTGTATTAAAGAGCAGACACATGGCTTTGCCAACAAAGACCCATATAGTCAAAGCTATGGTCACTTGAAGTGAAGAGCTGACTCATTGGGAAAGACCCTGATGCTGGGAAAGATTAAAGAGAAAAGAAAGAAGGGTAAAACAGAGAATGAGATAGTTAGACAGCATCACTGACTCAATGGCCATGAATTTCAGCAAACTCTGGGAGATAGTGGAGGACAGAGGAGCCTGGTGTGCCATAGTCCCTGGGGTCACAAAGAGTCAGACATGACTTGGTGACTGAATGTACAACACACAGCACATACTGAAAAATTTTAGATGTGATTAGAAAATAACAAAAAACTTGTATATTAAAATGTGGAGGGTAGAAAATTTAGGATCATACAAAATTCTTTCCTTCATAAAAGAAATGAGAAAACCAACTACACTTTGGAGATCTTTTCCAAAATGTTGGGAATTATCCAATGATTTGCAGCAACCTGAGGAAGATGTAGTCAAGAAAAATCATTGAATCACATTCAGAACGGTATTATAAACCAAATGTTTCTTTTCTCCCCTAGTTTTTATGTTGAATCACTAATCTCCAATGTGATGTTATTTGGAGATAGGGCATTTAGGAGGTAACTGGAGTTGGATGAGGTCAAGAAGGTGGGGCCATCATGATGAGATTATTGTCCTTATAAGAAAGGATACTAGAGAACATTTTTGTCTTTGCACTGTGAGATACAGCAAAAACTGGCCATCTGCAAGCCCATAGGGGAGTCCTCACTACAAACTGATTCAGTAAGCACCTTGAATTTGAACTAGTCCCATAGTTACAGGAAATAAATGTTGCATTTAAACCACCCATTCTACGGTATTTTGTTATAGATTCTCATGATAACAAAGATAAACAAGGAGCTCTGACAAAGACAAACAGAAGCCTCATTGCTATGAGACAGTGTCCTTTAAAATATTATTGCCAAGAAATTGTCATGATATCAAACATTTGGTGGTAAATTGGAAGCAGTGACAGACTTTATTTTCTTGGATTCTAAAATCATTGTGGATGGTGACTGTATCCATGAAATTAAAAGACACCTGCTTTTGGAAGGAAACTATGATAAACTTAGACAGTGTATTAAAGAGCAGACACATGGCTTTGCCAACAAAGACCCATATAGTCAAAGCTATGGTCACTTGAAGTGAAGAGCTGACTCATTGGGAAAGACCCTGATGCTGGGAAAGATTAAAGAGAAAAGAAAGAAGGGTAAAACAGAGAATGAGATAGTTAGACAGCATCACTGACTCAATGGCCATGAATTTCAGCAAACTCTGGGAGATAGTGGAGGACAGAGGAGCCTGGTGTGCCATAGTCCCTGGGGTCACAAAGAGTCAGACATGACTTGGTGACTGAATGTACAACACACAGCACATACTGAAAAATTTTAGATGTGATTAGAAAATAACAAAAAACTTGTATATTAAAATGTGGAGGGTAGAAAATTTAGGATCATACAAAATTCTTTCCTTCATAAAAGAAATGAGAAAACCAACTACACTTTGGAGATCTTTTCCAAAATGTTGGGAATTATCCAATGATTTGCAGCAACCTGAGGAAGATGTAGTCAAGAAAAATCATTGAATCACATTCAGAACGGTATTATAAACCAAATGTTTCTTTTCTCCCCTAGTTTTTATGTTGAATCACTAATCTCCAATGTGATGTTATTTGGAGATAGGGCATTTAGGAGGTAACTGGAGTTGGATGAGGTCAAGAAGGTGGGGCCATCATGATGAGATTATTGTCCTTATAAGAAAGGATACTAGAGAACATTTTTGTCTTTGCACTGTGAGATACAGCAAAAACTGGCCATCTGCAAGCCCATAGGGGAGTCCTCACTACAAACTGATTCAGTAAGCACCTTGAATTTGAACTAGTCCCATAGTTACAGGAAATAAATGTTGCATTTAAACCACCCATTCTACGGTATTTTGTTATAGATTCTCATGATAACAAAGATAAACAAGGAGCTCTGACAAAGACAAACAGAAGCCTCATTGCTATGAGACAGTGTCCTTTAAAATATTATTGCCAAGAAATTGTCATGATATCAAACATTTGGTGGTAAATTGGAAGACTCTGTTTGTAAGGAAGACTGTACTTTACCTAACTCAGAGCTTTCCTGTTGTGCAATAGCTTTACCCAGTGGCATTCATCAAAGCAACTATGAGCAATGTTTTCATTTTGTGGATATCTGAGGAGTTGGATAACTGGTAATGCAAACAAGAAACTAACTGACATCTTAAAAGGAAAATCTTTTTCATAGTGGGTTTGAAAATTTCTGACGTATTCTGGGAATCTATAAGTCCAAGAATATGCATATGGCTGTGTACATTTTCAGACGATACCTGAGATAGTCCTAATCCTTGACTTGTGGCTGACCTTGGAGATCATCACAAGTAGGAACTGAAGCCTAAGGCAGAATTGTGAGCCATATTAGTGAGAGTTGAAGACAGGCTCCAAATTCACACAGAAGCCTGCACCAAACACTAAAAAATGTATTAGTTCCAGACATCTAAGGAGATTTCTTTTCAATACTACTTGCCTCTTAAGCAAACCAATAAGAAACTCCACTGGCCACACACAACAATATTCAGAATATTTTCAGAAAAGCCAAATTTTTAAATATAAATGACAAGGACTTACAACAAACTGCAGCAGGAACAACAAAGAAATGAGAATCATATCATGACAGAGGTGTCAGCTAATGCAGTTGTAGTAATTATGTTGCAATCTCTTTACATATTGATGACATATTATGCATTTTAAACTTACATTTTAAACTTATTATATGTCAACTATATCTTAATTTAAAAAAGTCCTTGTAGGGTGGAGATTCTGATCTCCAGAGTTGCTACATTTTATCATTTTAAATGTGTAATTTTCAATAAAACAGACAAGAAAGACAAGGAAGCAACTATATATGATCCATACTCAAAAGAAAGAAGCAATCAAGAGTAAAACTGTGAGATACAGCAAAGACTGGCCATCTGCAAGCCCATAGGGGAGTCCTCACTACAAACTGATTCAGTAAGCACCTTGAATTTGAACTAGTCCCATAGTTACAGGAAATAAATGTTGCATTTAAACCACCCATTCTACGGTATTTTGTTATAGATTCTCATGATAACAAAGATAAACAAGGAGCTCTGACAAAGACAAACAGAAGCCTCATTGCTATGAGACAGTGTCCTTTAAAATATTATTGCCAAGAAATTGTCATGATATCAAACATTTGGTGGTAAATTGGAAGACTCTGTTTGTAAGGAAGACTGTACTTTACCTAACTCAGAGCTTTCCTGTTGTGCAATAGCTTTACCCAGTGGCATTCATCAAAGCAACTATGAGCAATGTTTTCATTTTGTGGATATCTGAGGAGTTGGATAACTGGTAATGCAAACAAGAAACTAACTGACATCTTAAAAGGAAAATCTTTTTCATAGTGGGTTTGAAAATTTCTGACGTATTCTGGGAATCTATAAGTCCAAGAATATGCATATGGCTGTGTACATTTTCAGACGATACCTGAGATAGTCCTAATCCTTGACTTGTGGCTGACCTTGGAGATCATCACAAGTAGGAACTGAAGCCTAAGGCAGAATTGTGAGCCATATTAGTGAGAGTTGAAGACAGGCTCCAAATTCACACAGAAGCCTGCACCAAACACTAAAAAATGTATTAGTTCCAGACATCTAAGGAGATTTCTTTTCAATACTACTTGCCTCTTAAGCAAACCAATAAGAAACTCCACTGGCCACACACAACAATATTCAGAATATTTTCAGAAAAGCCAAATTTTTAAATATAAATGACAAGGACTTACAACAAACTGCAGCAGGAACAACAAAGAAATGAGAATCATATCATGACAGAGGTGTCAGCTAATGCAGTTGTAGTAATTATGTTGCAATCTCTTTACATATTGATGACATATTATGCATTTTAAACTTACATTTTAAACTTATTATATGTCAACTATATCTTAATTTAAAAAAGTCCTTGTAGGGTGGAGATTCTGATCTCCAGAGTTGCTACATTTTATCATTTTAAATGTGTAATTTTCAATAAAACAGACAAGAAAGACAAGGAAGCAACTATATATGATCCATACTCAAAAGAAAGAAGCAATCAAGAGTAAAACTCCCTGAGGAAAACCAAATATGGAACTTACTTGGCAAAGATTTTAGGTCAGCTGTTTAAATAAGTTCAAAGAGCTAAAGGAAATCAAATATGAAGAACAAGAGGAAAACACAAGGTCAAAGTATCACCAAAAGTAAATGTCATAGAAATTAAGATATAGGACCAAGTAGAAATTCTGGAGCTGAACAATATGGTAACTTATAGACAAATCACTAGAAAAAATCAATAGCATTTATGAACAGGCTGAAAAAAGCCCCAACAAATCAAAGATATGTCAATTTAAATAATCCAGCCCGAAGAATGGAAAGAAAAAAATAATGATAAATAAACAGATAATCAGAGAACTGAGGGACACCATGACAGTATCAGCATACACATAATGGATTCTCAGAAAGAGAGGAGAAAGAAACAGAACTACACAATATTCAAACCAATAAGTGGTGGCAAATTTCCCCAAAGTCAATTAAAAAAAAAATCTGCAGAGTCAAAACTTTGACATGTCAGAATAGGTTAAATTCAAAAAGATCCATGCTTAAGCAATATAATAACTATGCTATCAAAAGACAGAGAATCTTGAAAGCAGAAATAAAGAGGCAACTCATCATGTTATGAGGAGTTGCCCAATAAAATTAACAGTTTATTTCAGAAACCATGGAGGTGAGAGGACCCGGGGATGACAAATGCAAGCATTGAGAGAAAAAAGCAAACCAAGTCTCAATAGCAGCAAAATTATCCTTTAAATACAAGTTAAGAGACCCTCAGATAAACAAAAACTAATAACCTTTCACTTGCAGACCTGGCTTTATCAAGTTAAAATGGAAGACACTCTACATGAATAAAACCAAATGAACTAAGGAAGAGTACTAGTAAACAAAAAAGGTAAGTATAAAAAGGAATGTGATTTTTGTGTTTATCACAGTTTTTTCTCCTATCTTATATAAAAGACAACTTGCATAAAGCAATGAACATGTATTAATTGGCGCTCTAGACAGAAGATGAACTTATAGTAACAGCAAAAATGAAGGAGAGGGCTCCCCTGGTGGTGCAGTGGTTAGAGTTCACCTTGCAGTGCAAGGGGCACCAGTTCCATCCCTGACCCGGGAAGATCCCATGTGCTGCAGAGTGGCTGGACTGGTGTGCCCGATTATGAGCCAGCACTCTGGAGTGCGTGTGTCCAGAGCCAGTGCCCTGCAGTGAGAGAGGCCCACACAGGACAAAGAATAAATGTGGATGAATATAAATACATTAAAAAAATTTAAAAAAAATGGAAAAACAGGTACATAAAATCAAACTTTTTGTATACTATTGAACTTAATTTGTGTTAATCTGAACAAGCTTATATAAATTAGGATGTTAGTTGTAATTCCCAGAAATAGAAAAACAGATTATGAGGAAATAATATGAATAGTTGCATGACAGAATTTGATAACCTGGATAATAAATTCACATAAATATACAAACTATCAAAATGAACTCAAGAAGAAATAGAAACTCTGGATAGATCTATAACAAACAATAAGGTTGAATAATTATTCAAAACATTCTGTCTGTGAACCAAATTACAACCCATTCTCTCATCCCTTATTTTCAAATGTTGAAGTTACTCTCATTATGACTGTATTTGGAGATAGGATCTTTAAGAAGACAATTAGGTTAAAAAGGTCCTAAAGGTATGGCACTGAATCTGTACCACTGGTGTCCTTACGTGAAGATGGGTGTGTACATACACAGACCAGGTGAAGACACAGCAAGAAGGTGGCCTTATGCAAGCCAGTGAACAAGACTTCAACAAAATCAAACTTGCTGGCATCTTGACACCCGCTTAAGTATATGTCTGTTGTTTGAGCCACCTTGCCAAACCAAGTCTCAATAGCAGCAAAATTATCCTTTAAATACAAGTTAAGAGACCCTCAGATAAACAAAACTAATAACCTTTCACTTGCAGACCTGGCTTTATCAAGTTAAAATGGAAGACACTCTACATGAATAAAACCAAATGAACTAAGGAAGAGTACTAGTAAACAAAAAAGGTAAGTATAAAAAGGAATGTGATTTTTGTGTTTATCACAGTTTTTTCTCCTATCTTATATAAAAGACAACTTGCATAAAGCAATGAACATGTATTAATTGGCGCTCTAGACAGAAGATGAACTTATAGTAACAGCAAAAATGAAGGAGAGGGCTCCCCTGGTGGTGCAGTGGTTAGAGTTCACCTTGCAGTGCAAGGGGCACCAGTTCCATCCCTGACCCGGGAAGATCCCATGTGCTGCAGAGTGGCTGGACTGGTGTGCCCGATTATGAGCCAGCACTCTGGAGTGCGTGTGTCCAGAGCCAGTGCCCTGCAGTGAGAGAGGCCCACACAGGACAAAGAATAAATGTGGATGAATATAAATACATTAAAAAAATTTAAAAAAAATGGAAAAACAGGTACATAAAATCAAACTTTTTGTATACTATTGAACTTAATTTGTGTTAATCTGAACAAGCTTATATAAATTAGGATGTTAGTTGTAATTCCCAGAAATAGAAAAACAGATTATGAGGAAATAATATGAATAGTTGCATGACAGAATTTGATAACCTGGATAATAAATTCACATAAATATACAAACTATCAAAATGAACTCAAGAAGAAATAGAAACTCTGGATAGATCTATAACAAACAATAAGGTTGAATAATTATTCAAAACATTCTGTCTGTGAACCAAATTACAACCCATTCTCTCATCCCTTATTTTCAAATGTTGAAGTTACTCTCATTATGACTGTATTTGGAGATAGGATCTTTAAGAAGACAATTAGGTTAAAAAGGTCCTAAAGGTATGGCACTGAATCTGTACCACTGGTGTCCTTACGTGAAGATGGGTGTGTACATACACAGACCAGGTGAAGACACAGCAAGAAGGTGGCCTTATGCAAGCCAGTGAACAAGACTTCAACAAAATCAAACTTGCTGGCATCTTGAACTTGGACTTCCAGCCTCCAAAACTGTGAGGAAGTATATGTCTGTTGTTTGAGCCACCTTGCCTTGGTATTTTATTATGGAAGTTCTTAATGTTTAAAACAATTTACAGAGCAACTTTATCTGTGACATTCCCAACAAATACTACGACACAGAATTACTCTGATCCCAAACCAGACAAAAATATCAAAGGAAAACTATAGAACAATATCATTCATTAATAAAGATGAAAAGTTCCCCAGAAATTAAGTAAACAAAATTCACCATCACTTCAAAAGGATTATAGAGCATGACCAAGTGTGATTTTTCTTAGGAATTCAAGGGTAATTGAACATGCAAAAACCAATCAATCAATGCAAAATATTATACTAGTAGATTAAAGGGAAAACACCACAGATAAACTCAGTAGACAACAAGAAAGTATTTGACAAAATACAACATCTTTTCATTGAAAAAATTAATATAGGGCTTCCCTGGTGGTCCAGTGGGTAAAGCGTCTGCCTTGCATTTCAAGGGGCACTGGTCCAATCCCTGGCCCAGGAAGATCCCATGCACCATGGAATGGCTGGACTGGTGTGTCTATTTTACAAGCCAGTGCTCTGGAGCATACGCGCCCAGAGCTGGTGCTCTGCAACAAGAGAGGCCACTGCAATGGGAGACTGACACATGCCAAAGAATAAAAAGATTGATGAAAATAAATATAAATAAAAAAGAGGTGATGGGGGGAAAAGACAAAAAGGCAAAAAAAAAAAAAAAAGAAAAGAAAAAGAAAAAGTAGGGACATTACTTTGCCTACAAAAGTCTGTATAGTCAAAGCTATGGGTTTTCTAGTAGTCATGTATGAATGTGAGTTGGACCATAAAGAAGGCTGAGCACAGAAGAATTGATGCCTTCAAACTGTAGTGTTGGAGAAGATTCTTGAAAGTGCCTTGGATAGCAAGGAGATCAAATCAGTTAATCCCAAATGAAATTAACATTGAATATTCATTGGAAGTACTGATACTGAAGTTGGAATCCAATAATGTGGTCACTTGATACAAAGAGCTGACTCATTGGAAAAGACCCTGATGTTGAAAAAGATTGAAGGCAGGAGAAGAAGGGGATTACAGAGGATGAGATAGTTGGATGGCATCACCAACTCAATGGATATGAGTTTGAGCGAGCACTGGGAGATGTTGAAGCCAGTCATGTTGTAGACCATGGGATTCGGGAAGAGTTGGACATGATTGAGTGACTGAACAACAACAACAAATATTCACCAACTGATATGTGAATAAATAAAATGTGGTATAAAATCCATACAATGGTATATTTAATCTTTGTTATTCCTTTATTTCTGTTTGTTTTAGGTTTTTTTTTTTTTAATGGTTTCTTGTGTTAGAAGGTTAGGTTATTGATTTGAGATCTTCTTTTTTAACATGGACTTTATACTTAAACTTCTCCTCAAGTACTGTTTTTGCTGGATTCCATAAGTTTGGAGTGTTGTGTTTTCATTTTTTTTAATCTCAAAGAATTCTCTAATTTCCTTGTGAATTATTCTTTTGCCCTTTGGTTGGTGAAGAATGTATTATTTAATTTACACATATTCGCCAAATTTCCTGTTGTTATTGATTTTCACTTTCATTCTCTTGAAGTTAGAAAACATAATTTGTATGATTTTCATCTTTTTAGTTTATCAAGACTCTTTATGGCCCAACATATGGCCTGTTTTGGAGAATGTCCCATGTATATTTGAGGAGAACGTGTAATCTTCTCAATGGTGAACAGTACCTTCACCTGTGCTTCAAGTATGGCCTCTTCTCATCCTTTTGGGAAAAGTTTGTCTTATATATTTCTTTTCCCTCTGGTATTTTAAGCTGATTCCACTTTGCTCACTCCTTTACTGCAGCCCTTGAGTGCTCTCAGCAGACCCCTTTCTTAACTTCACACCCACAACTATTGTCCTAATTCTGTCTCTTCTACACTTGCTTCAAGACATTCACTTCTTTGTTTTTCTTCATCAGGATATCACAGGGTGACCCACTCCAGCATTTGACACAATTTACTCCTCTTTCCTTTGCAAAGTCTCTCTTTCTGTTTCCATAATATCACACTCTCCTGGATCTCACCTTCCCATCTGCCATTCTTCTCAGTGTCCTTTTCTGACTTCTCTTTCTTTACTTCTGTCCTCTCCTCAAATGTTAATGTTTCCAAGAATTTAGAGACAGTAGCCTTTTCATCTCAGTTTTCAGTCTCTCATTAACACCTGCTTCATTGGTTCTTATTATCCTTCACATGCTGCTAATGCCCAGAACTATTGCCCCAACACACATCCTTCAAGTATCAGACCCTGTGCTCAGCTTTCCTAGACATCTCCAGTGGGGCTCAGGCTCAATATTTCTGATGCTATGTTTATTGTCTTCAACTTCCAACCTATTTCTGGGCATTTATTCTCAGTTCTGACACATTGGACAAGACCCTGGTTCTGGCAAAGACTGAAGGTAGAAGAAGAGGCGACAGATGATGAGATGGTTGGACGTCATCACTGATTCAGTGGACATGAACTTGGGCGAACTCCAGGAGAGGGTAAGGGACAGGGAGGCCTGGCGTGCTGCAGCCCATGAGGTCGCAAAGAGTCAGATATGACTGGGCAACTGAGCAACAACAAAAACAATTCTCAGTAAGTGGCCTGCTTTAGAAACCTGGACCTTGTCTTGAATCCTTTATCTTTTCACCTTGAAGAGCAGTTGATCAAGTGCAAATGGCGCGTTAGGTTCTGTGCCAAGCACCTCAAGTGCAATTATGACCTCTTATTGTTGGGAAGAAAAGAATAATAAACCTTAGGGAAGAAAGAAAGTGAAACTTTAGTTGCTTTTTGTACTTGGTGATGACAATTAAGCAGAGGTCCCTGAGTCATCACACCTTTTCTCAGCATACCCCACACCCTTAGATGCTATGGTGGCCTGTAATAGGCTTGCCCATCCCCACTCCTCTCCTTGGCCCCTCCTGTGAGGGGTCCAAGATGCTTCCCTTATGTCTCTGTAGCTTCTCATCACACTGTACTGCAATGTTTGAGGTTCCTTTTTTGTATTATATTGAACTTAGTGAGAAAGAGGAAGGATTCGGTGACCCACTCCAGCATTTGACACAATTTACTCCTCTTTCCTTTGCAAAGTCTCTCTTTCTGTTTCCATAATATCACACTCTCCTGGATCTCACCTTCCCATCTGCCATTCTTCTCAGTGTCCTTTTCTGACTTCTCTTTCTTTACTTCTGTCCTCTCCTCAAATGTTAATGTTTCCAAGAATTTAGAGACAGTAGCCTTTTCATCTCAGTTTTCAGTCTCTCATTAACACCTGCTTCATTGGTTCTTATTATCCTTCACATGCTGCTAATGCCCAGAACTATTGCCCCAACACACATCCTTCAAGTATCAGACCCTGTGCTCAGCTTTCCTAGACATCTCCAGTGGGGCTCAGGCTCAATATTTCTGATGCTATGTTTATTGTCTTCAACTTCCAACCTATTTCTGGGCATTTATTCTCAGTTCTGACACATTGGACAAGACCCTGGTTCTGGCAAAGACTGAAGGTAGAAGAAGAGGGCGACAGATGATGAGATGGTTGGACGTCATCACTGATTCAGTGGACATGAACTTGGGCGAACTCCAGGAGAGGGTAAGGGACAGGGAGGCCTGGCGTGCTGCAGCCCATGAGGTCGCAAAGAGTCAGATATGACTGGGCAACTGAGCAACAACAAAAACAATTCTCAGTAAGTGGCCTGCTTTAGAAACCTGGACCTTGTCTTGAATCCTTTATCTTTTCACCTTGAAGAGCAGTTGATCAAGTGCAAATGGCGCGTTAGGTTCTGTGCCAAGCACCTCAAGTGCAATTATGACCTCTTATTGTTGGGAAGAAAAGAATAATAAACCTTAGGGAAGAAAGAAAGTGAAACTTTAGTTGCTTTTTGTACTTGGTGATGACAATTAAGCAGAGGTCCCTGAGTCATCACACCTTTTCTCAGCATACCCCACACCCTTAGATGCTATGGTGGCCTGTAATAGGCTTGCCCATCCCCACTCCTCTCCTTGGCCCCTCCTGTGAGGGGTCCAAGATGCTTCCCTTATGTCTCTGTAGCTTCTCATCACACTGTACTGCAATGTTTGAGGTTCCTTTTTTGTATTATATTGAACTTAGTGAGAAAGAGGAAGGATTTTTTTCTCACAGGAAATAAATGGCAAAACAATCACTGCATGTGTATTCATGTGATACAAGTACTCTTTCGTTAGTGAGGGAAATTAAAGTATTAATAGCATAAGTTGGTTTTACCTGAGTCTAAAAAATTACTGAAAAGTTTTCTTCTCGCATACAACAAATGCTCTCTCCTTTTTTCACCACCAATATAACTTCCAATACAAATAAAGAAGGTTGCTATTTGCTCAATTTTTAAATGTAAACTCAAAACTGTGTCTCTTCTGTTTCTCCTCTTCAATTTTCCCAGTGTAGCCAACAAGCTTCACTTGAATTAGATTCTGAAATATGAGAAAGAACCATAGGAATCTATCATGCCAATCCCAATCTTTTCAAGTAGACACACACACAAAACACGCAAAATAATGTACACACATACACATACACAGACACACCAGCCCTCTAGGCATGCAACTGTATCAGTTATTATTAAAACTATAACAAATATGCAAATTACAAATATAAAGGAAGATTACAAATATAAAGGAAGATTCTAAGTAGTTGAAAATTAAAAATATAAAGGAAGATTCTAACTAGTTGAAAATGTTCTAATTTTCTTGATGGATAGGAACCAAAGTTGTTTATCTGAATTTTAAAATGAATGTATTGAACTGGGTTCCTTTCCCTAAAACTTTTCAGAAGCTTAGCATTTCTAGCGGCAAGGAATAAGAAGGAAAAATTCCACAGGACACAAGATGCACTAGCCGCAGCATGCAGTGGTATTGTTGTTAAGTACTCTGCAAAAAATCTGTGGGGGAAGAGGCCCAACTTGAATTTTTAGAAAATTCATATTCTCAATATAGACTGAATGGTAATGGGGATGAATAAGGGACTAGAGGTGAGTAAATGAGGCCAAGATAAACCCTCAAGGCCTGATGGGACTCTGTTCTACCAGTGCCCAGCTGAACCCTCAGAACCTGATAAATGAATCTCTGTCCCTACAGATTTTTCAAGAACCTCAAGGGACTCCCCATTACATGGAATTAAAATATTTAAATCCAGTATCATTCATTAGTACACAAAAGTATGGTTTTTTCCTTCCATTGGCCTTTTTTCTCTTGTAATCTTAGTAAACTTACTTATTAATTCTAGAAAGCTTTCTCTATAAACAAGCATTTTGTCTACAAAAAAATGTTTGGTTCCCCCCTGCTCTTTAAGATCTGTATACTTTTTATTGCCTAAGTGGATAGATAGAATTGTCAGTACAATGTTGAATTGAAGAAATTTACCTGATATCTTTTTTGTGTTTGTTTTTCAAAATCAGGTAAAAAATTTGTTTTTCACAATTAAGTATAATTTTAACTATAGTTTTAAAAAATATGTATGTTTTTAGATTTATCAGTTTTATTGGTTTCTGCTCTAATATTTCTTGTTTCCTTTTTTCTGCTTGTTTTAAAGTTAGAGCTTAAAGTACTAATCACGTTTCTTCTTTCCTAATATAAGCCTTTAATCCTACAAATTTCTTGCTAAGTACTACTTTGGTTTCAGCTCATAAATTTTGACACATTATATTTTAATTTTAATGAAAAATTTAAACCCATTTTCAGACTTCTGATGGCTAAGGCTCCAAAATGGTCTTTACACGCACAAGACTTTTGAGAATGGGACATACTAGGATCTAGGCAAGGAGTTGGACATTTGCTTTGCTAACATGGAATGCCAGCAGAGATGGCACGGTTATAGAGTAGCATCTCTTCATACTGAAAACTCCTCTTCATGGCAGAGGCAGCAACTCTGTTAGCAAGCCAGTTTATAGTGTGGTTCCAGATGTAATTCCTGGGATCTCTGACTTGAATTTGTTTCTTCAACTTTATCAAAAAATCATTGAGGGCTTCCCTGGTGGTCCAGTGGGTAAAGAGTCCACCTTGCAGTGCAAGGGGCACCGGCTCGATCCCTGGCTCCAGAAGATCCCACAAGCTGTAGAGCAGTTTCACTGGTGTGTCCAATTATGAGCCAGCGCTCTGGAGCACATGCGCCCAGAGTTGATGCTCTGCAAGGGTAGAGGCCACTGCAATGGGAAGCCTGCGCAGGCCAAAGAGTA
This sequence comes from Tragulus kanchil, assembly GCA_022376925.1. Lineage (NCBI taxonomy): Eukaryota > Metazoa > Chordata > Mammalia > Artiodactyla > Tragulidae > Tragulus > Tragulus kanchil. The sequence continues at coordinate 73,372,407 of JAIOJX010000032.1, read as the reverse complement.
AAGATGTATAAAAAAAATCATTGATATAAAATATGACTTTTAGTAAAAATTCTTTTCTTACAACTAGATGAAGAGTATGCTTGTCTCAACTAGAATTTAAAAAAATATAATAAGTTATATAAAAGACAGTTGATAGTGAGAGAATTATAAACAAAAATAAAGAGTATAAAATTTTTACCTGACACAGGTAGGCCTGAAGGCCATTAGTATCTGAATATTTTGTTTAACTTATTTGCTCCAGTATCAAAGAAAAAATAAAAAAGCTACATTGTTCCATGTGACAATTGGAAATTATCTCCCTTTTGTAAGACTGGATCTGAGAGAAGCTAGAGATGAAGGACTCCCAAAGGTGGATGATGAGAGGTCCTGGTTTCAAGGTAATGAATGGGCTCCTGTGTCCATGTCAATGAAACGGGAGCTCTGCCGGGGCTAAGATCTAAAGAGTTAAGGATGTGAGAAGTATCACGCGGATAAGTGAGATCAGTGCTTAATACACTGTTGCTAAACCAACATAATGGACATTTCCTACGGTCTCCAGTCAGCTAGCCAAGTCACCATCAATGCCCACCACTTGTCTAGCACCTTTCAGTATGTGGAACACTTTCACCTGTGAGGTGCAGATGGGTACAATTATGATTAACCCTCATTTTCCAGATGAGGAAACGAGGCTCCAATTACATTAATAGATAAGCCCAGGGAAAGTCAGTACATGACAAAGCCAGGACTAGGACCTGTTCTCCAGCACCCCAACAAACAGTCTTTCTGAATCCAAGTCTCTTTCAGTGCAGTGAATCCCCCATATTAACATGGTTTCAAACCTTGAGAACCCACATGAAAGAGAAGAGGCCAGACCTGTCCCAGCAAAGCTTCTAACCTCCCTCACACCACCCCAGGAGAGGAATAAAGAGCTGTGGTGTGTCTCTGCAGCCTCGGAGAAATAAGCTGACCTTTAGCCAACCACAGCCACTTCCCTCTATGCTCAGTGCGTCACAGATGGGCCAGAATCTCCAGCCTCTCGCACACCTGCAAAAGTTGCTAGCCCAAGAAGCTCAGTTTGTCTCTCAGCAGGGCCTAGGGACCCTCACTGTCTGTGAACTGCAGGCTACTGGACTCTGCCGTCCTCCCTGGGGCAGTAAACTGTCTTCCTAGGGAGCCTCGTGGTCCAGCTTTGACAGGGTCTTTCATTTTGGTCTTAACCATCCTTTGATCATCATACCAACCTTTTAGACCTAGAGAAGCCCCCCTGGTAGGTACTGCCCCCACATTGTGCTTATGCCCGGCCCCCATGCATGACTCCTGTCCAGCCACAGTGTGTGGGTGACTCTCTCCCGAGGCACATTGGTCAGGCCTCTTTCTACAGGGCTTCCTTTATTACCAGGCTTTCCTTTTAGCTCTTGGGTGGACTGGTTCTGAGCATCTCTTTTCTATCCAGCGGGAGGAGAACAGACCACAACACCCAACACAACCTTATATTCAGCACAGAGGCTCAGGCCACACTACTCTACACCATAAGGAAGAGGGCAGGCTTTGCACATCCCCACTCACAGTCCCTGAGAACTTGCGCAAAGATCTTTGAGAACCACAGTGGGGACAGGAGAAGGAGATCCTCAGAAGCAGCAGTTAACTGGGAAAAGCCTCCCCATTTTAAGGCTCATTACTCATTATGGGCGTACGTAAAGAAACCCCGTCAGTCTCTAGCCTGTGTACCTGATCCCATTCCCTGGAATAAGATCTTCCCCTCCCACTCCCTCAAATAAAGCTCAGATGACCCCCTGGGAGCCTCCCCATCCTGTTCCAGATGGAACTAGGTGCTCTCTGTGATGGGCTTCCGCCACACTTTGGCAAGTTGTCAGTCATTTGTGATGTGACCAGGTCACTGGCTCTTGCCCCAGATTCTGATGCAGACCCCTGATCCTGTGAACAGGGGACGCAAGGAGGCCTCACTCTCAGGCTGGTGCTATAGTGCAGGGTCAGCACCTGAGACAGAGAGTCTTGTTGTCTCACTCTTGTCTCAGGCCTCCTGCGAGAATGCTGCAGTATCACACATATTTTTGAATAAGGCAAGCATCTTTCAGCTACATGGCTAGTGGCAACTTGGGCTGTGTTTCACCTAGCACATATTTATTTACCAAGCACAGTGTGTCTTGGCGCTGGTATGGCTCTCCTTCCCAGTCCAGTCACTATCTTCTTCAGTCACTAAACCCTGAGCTGGTTTAGTGTCCCACATTTTGGAATTTCCTATTAGCCTGGAAACACTTCTCCAGGACAGGTTACTGGTAACCTTATTCTGGGGATACATGCTGACCTGCCTTACTTCTGTCCTGACCAGTGCCCTTCATGTTATAAACTCTTCTTGTGTGTGCTGATTCCATATTCTGCTGTCCTAGAAAAGCCAAGAATATAGGATTTGATAGAATTATGTCTGAGTCTCATAGTCTTCACTTATTATCTGAATAACCCTGGAAATCGCTGAAGCTACCTGAGCCTGCAAGCTTTTCACAGCTGAGGGAATATTTATCTATTTCAGCAGTCTCTAGGTTTAGTAAATAGGGCTCCTGTTTATGCCACCAGTGAGATCACTGGTAGATATTCAACAAAATAACTGTTTTAATTTGAATCCCTTATCTATGAGCTATTTCTTTCATTATGAATGTGTTGGTTGTACTAGTAGACCAGAACTCCAGAGATACCCCTTTATGGCACTATTTTCCTTAAAACATAAAGGGTCCTTGGGATGGTAAATATTGAAGATAAGCACATACTAACTCCTTCGTCTAACTCAGTTCTTATTTTAATGTACCATATTTGAAGCAGCAGTTAACTGGGAAAAGCCTCCCCATTTTAAGGCTCATTACTCATTATGGGCGTACGTAAAGAAACCCCGTCAGTCTCTAGCCTGTGTACCTGATCCCATTCCCTGGAATAAGATCTTCCCCTCCCACTCCCTCAAATAAAGCTCAGATGACCCCTGGGAGCCTCCCATCCTGTTCCAGATGGAACTAGGTGCTCTCTGTGATGGGCTTCCGCCACACTTTGGCAAGTTGTCAGTCATTTGTGATGTGACCAGGTCACTGGCTCTTGCCCCAGATTCTGATGCAGACCCCTGATCCTGTGAACAGGGGACGCAAGGAGGCCTCACTCTCAGGCTGGTGCTATAGTGCAGGGTCAGCACCTGAGACAGAGAGTCTTGTTGTCTCACTCTTGTCTCAGGCCTCCTGCGAGAATGCTGCAGTATCACACATATTTTTGAATAAGGCAAGCATCTTTCAGCTACATGGCTAGTGGCAACTTGGGCTGTGTTTCACCTAGCACATATTTATTTACCAAGCACAGTGTGTCTTGGCGCTGGTATGGCTCTCCTTCCCAGTCCAGTCACTATCTTCTTCAGTCACTAAACCCTGAGCTGGTTTAGTGTCCCACATTTTGGAATTTCCTATTAGCCTGGAAACACTTCTCCAGGACAGGTTACTGGTAACCTTATTCTGGGGATACATGCTGACCTGCCTTACTTCTGTCCTGACCAGTGCCCTTCATGTTATAAACTCTTCTTGTGTGTGCTGATTCCATATTCTGCTGTCCTAGAAAAGCCAAGAATATAGGATTTGATAGAATTATGTCTGAGTCTCATAGTCTTCACTTATTATCTGAATAACCCTGGAAATCGCTGAAGCTACCTGAGCCTGCAAGCTTTTCACAGCTGAGGGAATATTTATCTATTTCAGCAGTCTCTAGGTTTAGTAAATAGGGCTCCTGTTTATGCCACCAGTGAGATCACTGGTAGATATTCAACAAAATAACTGTTTTAATTTGAATCCCTTATCTATGAGCTATTTCTTTCATTATGAATGTGTTGGTTGTACTAGTAGACCAGAACTCCAGAGATACCCCTTTATGGCACTATTTTCCTTAAAAACATAAAGGGGTCCTTGGGGATGGTAAATATTGAAGATAAGCACATACTAACTCCTTCGTCTAACTCAGTTCTATATTTTAAAATGTGAGCCACTGTTTCAGTGTTTACAATTAATGGAAAATGTGAATGTGTTTTTTTTTTTTTTTAAACCTTTATTTTACTTTTAACTTTTACAGAGTTTTGTTGTTCACAGACATGCATGTTCTCAGATTAGTCACATGTATATCCCCCCCTTCCCTCCCCTCCCGACCATCACACAGCACCCCTGAAGGATCCCCTTTTCTCACAGAGCAATGATTAGAGCTATTTTCTTCACTTATGATAGTACAGGCCTTCATGCTACTTCCCTTACGCCTCTCACCCACTGTTCCTTCCCCAAAATGTCCATATGTCCTCTGTCCATGTCTGTCTTTCTGTCGCTTCACTGCATGTGCCATCATCACCATCCTACTAGATTCCATATATATGTGTTAATATACTGTATTTGTCCTTCTCTTTCTGACTGACTTCACTTTTTAGGATACGTTCTAGATCCAGCCACCTCATGAGGGCTGATTCTTCTGCATTTCTCTTTACAGCTGTGTAGTATTCCATTGTATATATGTACCAGAGCTTTTGGATCCATTCGTTCGTCGATGGGCATCTAGGTTCCTTCCATGTTCTAGCTATTGTATAGAGAGCTGCAATGAACATTGGGGTACAGGTGCTTCTTTCAGTTTTGATTTCATCAGGGTATAAGCCTAAGAGTGGGATTGCTGGGTCATATGGTGCTTCTATTTTTAGTTTTTTAAGAAATCTCCAGACTGTCTTCCATAGAGGCTGTATCAATTTACACTCCCACCAGCAATGCAGGAGTGTTCCCTTTTCTCCGCAGCCTCTCCAGCATTTATTGTCTGTCGATTTGTGGATGATGGCCATTCTGACGGGTGTGAGGTGATATCTCATTGTAGTTTTGATTTGCATTTCTCTATTAGTGAAGTTGAGCATCGTTTCATGTGTTTTTGGGCCATCTGTATGTCATCGTTGGAGAGGTGTCTGTTTAGGTCCTTTTCCCATTTTTTGATTGGGTTGTTCGTTTTTCCAATGCTGAGTTGTCTCAGTTGCTTGTAGATTTTGGAGATTAATTCTTTGTCTGTTGTTTCATTTGCTATGATTTTCTCCCACTCTGTGGGCTGTCTATTCAGCTTTTTTGTAATTTCTTTAGCTGTACAAAAGCTTTTAAGTTTCATTAGGTCCCACATGTTCATTTGTCTTTTTAGTTCCACTATTCTAGTAGGTGGGTCAGAGAAGATCTTGCTTTGATTGATGTCCTTGAGGGTTTTGCCTATATTCTCCTCTAAGAGTTTGATGGTTTCTGGCCTTACATTTAAGTCTTTAATCCATTTTGAGTTGATCTTTGTGTATGGTGTCAGGGTATGTTCCAACTTCATTTTCTTGCATGTAGCTGTCCAATTTTCCCAGCACCATTTGTTGAAGAGGCTGTCTTTGTCCCATTTTATATGTTCGCCTCCTTTGTCAAAAATAAGGTACCCATAGGTGCGTGGCTTTACCTCTGGGTTCTCGATCTTGTTCCATTGGTCGATATTTCTGTTTTTGTGCCAGTACCATACTGTCTTGATGACTGTTGCTTTGTAGTAGAGTCTGAAGTTGGGGAGGCTGATCCCCCCAGCTCCATTCTTCTTCCTGAGGATTGCTTTGGCTATTCGAGGTCTTTTGTGTTTCCATATGAACTGTGTTATTCGTTGGTCTAGTTCTGTGAAGAATGTTATTGGAAGTTTGATAGGGATCGCATTGAATCTATAGATGACATTTGGTAGTATGGTCATTTTCACAATATTGATTCTCCCGACCCAGGAACATGGAATATTTCTCCATCTGTTTAACTCTTCTTTAATGTCTCTCATGAGTGTCTTGTAATTTTCTGTGTACAGTTCTTTTGTTTCTTTGGGTAGGTTTATTCCTAGATATTTGATTCTTTTGGTTGCGATGGTGAAAGGGATTGCCTCTTTGATTTCATTTTCTGATTTTTCATTGTTTGTGTATAGGAATGCCAGTGATTTCTGTATATTGATTTTGTATCCTGCAACTTTGCTGAATTCGCTGATTAACTCTAGTAGTTTTGTAATAGTGTCTTTGGGATTTTCTATGTATAATATCATGTCATCTGCAAAGAGAGAGTTTGACTTCTTCTTTTCCAATCTGGATTCCTTTGATTTCTTTCTCTTCTCTTATTGCTATTGCTAGAACTTCCAGGACTATGTTGAATAAGAGTGGTGAAAGTGGACACCCTTGTCTTGTTCCTGATCTTAGAGGGAATGCTTTGAGTTTTCACCATTGAGGATAATGTTCGCTGTGGGCTTCTCATATAAAGCTTTCACTATGTTAAGATAAGTTCCTTCTATGCCCATTTTTTGAAGAGTTTTTATCATAAATGGATGCTGTACTTTGTCAAAGGCTTTTTCTGCATCTATTGAGATGATCATGTGATTTTTGTCTTTCAATTTGTTGATATGATGTATCACATTGATTGATTTGCGGATGTTGAAGAATCCTTGCATGCCTGGGATGAACCCAACTTGATCGTGATGAATGAGCTTTTTGATGTGTTGTTGAATTCTGTTTGCTAGGATTTTGTTGAGGATTTTGGCATCTAGATTCATCAGTGAAATTGGCCTATAATTTTCTTTTTTTGTGATGTCTTTGCCTGGCTTTGGCTATTCGAGGTCTTTTGTGTTTCCATATGAACTGTGTTATTCGTTGGTCTAGTTCTGTGAAGAATGTTATTGGAAGTTTGATAGGGATCGCATTGAATCTATAGATGACATTTGGTAGTATGGTCATTTTCACAATATTGATTCTCCCGACCCAGGAACATGGAATATTTCTCCATCTGTTTAACTCTTCTTTAATGTCTCTCATGAGTGTCTTGTAATTTTCTGTGTACAGTTCTTTTGTTTCTTTGGGTAGGTTTATTCCTAGATATTTGATTCTTTTGGTTGCGATGGTGAAAGGGATTGCCTCTTTGATTTCATTTTCTGATTTTTCATTGTTTGTGTATAGGAATGCCAGTGATTTCTGTATATTGATTTTGTATCCTGCAACTTTGCTGAATTCGCTGATTAACTCTAGTAGTTTTGTAATAGTGTCTTTGGGATTTTCTATGTATAATATCATGTCATCTGCAAATAGAGAGAGTTTGACTTCTTCTTTTCCAATCTGGATTCCTTTGATTTCTTTCTCTTCTCTTATTGCTATTGCTAGAACTTCCAGGACTATGTTGAATAAGAGTGGTGAAAGTGGACACCCTTGTCTTGTTCCTGATCTTAGAGGGAATGCTTTGAGTTTTTCACCATTGAGGATAATGTTCGCTGTGGGCTTCTCATATAAAGCTTTCACTATGTTAAGATAAGTTCCTTCTATGCCCATTTTTTGAAGAGTTTTTATCATAAATGGATGCTGTACTTTGTCAAAGGCTTTTTCTGCATCTATTGAGATGATCATGTGATTTTGTCTTTCAATTTGTTGATATGGTGTATCACATTGATTGCGGATGTTGAAGAATCCTTGCATGCCTGGGATGAACCCGACTTGATCATGATGTATGAGCTTTTTGATGTGTTGCTGAATTCTGTTTGCTAGGATTTTGTTGAGGATTTTGGCATCTAGATTCATCAGTGAAATTGGCCTATAATTTTCTTTTTTTGTGATGTCTTTGCCTGGCTTTGGTATCAGGGTGATGGTGGCCTCGTAGAATGTGTTTGGAAGTGTTCCTTCCTGGGCAATTTTTTGGAAGAGTTTTAGAAGGACAGGCATTAGCTCTTCTTTAAATGTTTGGTAGAATTCACTTGTGAAACCATCTGGCCCTGGGCTTTTATTTTTGGGTAGATTTTTGATCACAAGGTCGATTTCTGAGCTTGTGATTGGCTTGTTCATAGTTTCTATTTCTTCCTGGTTGAGTCTTGGGAGATTAATCTTCTCTAAGAAACTGTCCATTTCTTCCAGGTTGTCCAGTTTGTTGCCATAGAGTTGTTCATAATAGTCTCTTATAATCCTTTGGATTTCTGCATTATCCGTTGTAATCTCTCCTTTTTCATTTTTGATTTTGGTGATCTGGTTCTTCTCTCTCTTTTTCTTGATGAGTCTGGCCAGTGGTGTGTCGATTTTATTTACCTTTCGAAGAACCAGCTTTTTAAAAATTATTATTATTTATCTTTACTATTGTTTCTTTTGTTTCTTTTTCATTTATTTCTGCTCTGATCTTTATGATTTCTCTTCTTCTGCTGGCTTTGGGGTGTTTTTGTTCTTCTTTCTCCAGTTGTTTTAAGCGTAAGGTAAGGTCGTCTGTTTGAGATTTTCCTAGTTTCTTGAGGTGGGATTGTATTGCTATAAACTTCCCTCTTAGAACTGCTTTTGCAGTATCGATAGGTTTTGCACTGTCGTGTGTTCATTGTCATTTTCTTCTAGGAATTTTTTTATTTCTCCTTTGATTTCCTCAATGATCAGTTGGTTTTTTAGGTATGTGTTGTTTAATCTCCATGTGTTTGTGTTTTTAGCGGTTTTTTTCCTGTAGTTGATCTCTAGTCTCACTGCATTGTCGTCCGAGAAGATGGTTGATAGAATTTCAGTTTTCCTGAATTGACTGAGGATTGATTTGTGGCCCAAGATGTGGTCTATCCTGGAGAATGTTCCGTGAGCACTTGAGAAGAAAGTGTATTCTTCTGCTTTTGGATGGAAAGTCCTAAAGATATCAATGAGGTCCATTTCTTCTAGTGTGGCATTTAAGGCTAGATTCATCAGTGAAATTGGCCTATAATTTTCTTTTTTTGTGATGTCTTTGCCTGGCTTTGGTATCAGGGTGATGGTGGCCTCGTAGAATGTGTTTGGAAGTGTTCCTTCCTGGGCAATTTTTTGGAAGAGTTTTAGAAGGACAGGCATTAGCTCTTCTTTAAATGTTTGGTAGAATTCACTTGTGAAACCATCTGGCCCTGGGCTTTTATTTTTGGGTAGATTTTTGATCACAAGGTCGATTTCTGAGCTTGTGATTGGCTTGTTCATAGTTTCTATTTCTTCCTGGTTGAGTCTTGGGAGATTAATCTTCTCTAAGAAACTGTCCATTTCTTCCAGGTTGTCCAGTTTGTTGCCATAGAGTTGTTCATAATAGTCTCTTATAATCCTTTGGATTTCTGCATTATCCGTTGTAATCTCTCCTTTTTCATTTTTGATTTTGGTGATCTGGTTCTTCTCTCTCTTTTTCTTGATGAGTCTGGCCAGTGGTGTGTCGATTTTATTGACTTTTCGAAGAACCAGCTTTTTGTTTTATTTATCTTTACTATTGTTTCTTTTGTTTCTTTTTCATTTATTTCTGCTCTGATCTTTATGATTTCTCTTCTTCTGCTGGCTTTGGGGTGTTTTTGTTCTTCTTTCTCCAGTTGTTTTAAGCGTAAGGTAAGGTCGTCTGTTTGAGATTTTCCTAGTTTCTTGAGGTGGGATTGTATTGCTATAAACTTCCCTCTTAGAACTGCTTTTGCAGTACCCCATAGGTTTTGCACTGTCGTGTGTTCATTGTCATTTTCTTCTAGGAATTTTTTTATTTCTCCTTTGATTTCCTCAATGATCAGTTGGTTTTTTAGGTATGTGTTGTTTAATCTCCATGTGTTTGTGTTTTTAGCGGTTTTTTTTCCTGTAGTTGATCTCTAGTCTCACTGCATTGTGGTCCGAGAAGATGGTTGATAGAATTTCAGTTTTTTTGAATTGACTGAGGATTGATTTGTGGCCCAAGATGTGGTCTATCCTGGAGAATGTTCCGTGAGCACTTGAGAAGAAAGTGTATTCTTCTGCTTTTGGATGGAAAGTCCTAAAGATATCAATGAGGTCCATTTCTTCTAGTGTGGCATTTAAGGCTTGTGTTTCTTTATTAATTTTCTGTTTGGATGATCTGTCCATTGGTGTGAGAGGAGTGTTAAAGTCTCCTACTATGATTGTGTTGCTGTCAATGTCTTCTTTTATGTCTGAAAGTGTTTGTCTTATGTATTGGGGTGCTCCTGTGTTGGGAGCATAGACATTTATGATTGTTATGTCTTCTTCTTGGATCGATCCCTTAATCATGATGTAGTGACCTGCCTTGTCTCTTAGAATCTTCTTTACTTTAAAATCTATTTTATCTGATATGAGGATTGCTACTCCAGCTTTCTTTTGATTTCCATTTGCATGGAATATCTTTTTCCAGCCTCTCACTTTCAGTCTATGAGTGTCTCTAGGTCTGAAATGAGTTTCCTGGAGGCAGCATATGTATGGGTCGTGTTTTTGGATCCATTCAGCCACTCTGTGTCTTTTGGTTGGGGCGTTTAGCCCATTGACATTCAAAGTAATTATTGATACAAATGATCCTATTGTCATCTTCTTAGATGTTATGATGGGTTTGTTTCGTGGATCTTCTCCTTTTATACTTGTTGTCTATATAAGTCCCTTTAACATTTGTTGTAAGGCTGGTTTGGTGTGACTAAATTCTTTTAATTTTGCTTGTCTGTAAAGCTTTTGATTTCTCCATCAATTTTGAAGGAGATCCTTGCAGGGTAGAGGATTCTTGGTTGCAGATTATTCTCTTTTGCAGTATCCATAGGTTTTGCACTGTCGTGTGTTCATTGTCATTTTCTTCTAGGAATTTTTTTATTTCTCCTTTGATTTCCTCAATGATCAGTTGGTTTTTTAGGTATGTGTTGTTTAATCTCCATGTGTTTGTGTTTTTAGCGGTTTTTTTTCCTGTAGTTGATCTCCAGTCTCACTGCATTGTGGTCCGAGAAGATGGTTGATAGAATTTCAGTTTTTTTGAATTGACTGAGGATTGATTTGTGGCCCAAGATGTGGTCTATCCTGGAGAATGTTCCGTGAGCACTTGAGAAGAAAGTGTATTCTTCTGCTTTTGGATGGAAAGTCCTAAAGATATCAATGAGGTCCATTTCTTCTAGTGTGGCATTTAAGGCTTGTGTTTCTTTATTAATTTTCTGTTTGGATGATCTGTCCATTGGTGTGAGAGGAGTGTTAAAGTCTCCTACTATGATTGTGTTGCTGTCAATGTCTTCTTTTATGTCTGAAAGTGTTTGTCTTATGTATTGGGGTGCTCCTGTGTTGGGAGCATAGACATTTATGATTGTTATGTCTTCTTCTTGGATCGATCCCTTAATCATGATGTAGTGACCTGCCTTGTCTCTTAGAATCTTCTTTACTTTAAAATCTATTTTATCTGATATGAGGATTGCTACTCCAGCTTTCTTTTGATTTCCATTTGCATGGAATATCTTTTTCCAGCCTCTCACTTTCAGTCTATGAGTGTCTCTAGGTCTGAAATGAGTTTCCTGGAGGCAGCATATGTATGGGTCGTGTTTTTGGATCCATTCAGCCACTCTGTGTCTTTTGGTTGGGGCGTTTAGCCCATTGACATTCAAAGTAATTATTGATACAAATGATCCTATTGTCATCTTCTTAGATGTTATGATGGGTTTGTTTCGTGGATCTTCTCCTTTTATACTTGTTGTCTATATAAGTCCCTTTAACATTTGTTGTAAGGCTGGTTTGGTGTGACTAAATTCTTTTAATTTTTGCTTGTCTGTAAAGCTTTTGATTTCTCCATCAATTTTGAAGGAGATCCTTGCAGGGTAGAGGATTCTTGGTTGCAGATTATTCTCTTTCAGCCGTTTAAATGTGTCCTGCCATTCCCTTCTGGCCTGCAGAGTTTCTGTTGAAAGATCAGCTGTTAAACGGATGGGCTTTCCCTTGTATGTCACTAGTTGCTTTTCCCTGCTGCTTTTCCCTGCTGCTTTGAGAATTCTATCTTTGTGTTTAATTTGTGTTAACTTCATTAATATGTGTCTTGGTGTGTTTCTTCTTGGATTGATTCTGTTAGGTACTCTTTGTGCTTCTTGGACTTGATTGACTATTTCTTTTCCCATGTTGGGGAAATTTTCAACTATAATCTCTTCAAAAATTTTCTCATAGCCTTTCTTTTTTTCTTCTTCTTCTGGAACCCCCATAATTCGAATATTGGTGCGTTTGATATTATCCCAGAGGTCTCTGAGGCTGTCCTCTGCTCTTTTCATTCTTTGAGCTAGAGTCTGTTTTTCAGCAGTTACTTCCACCATTTTATCTTCCAGCTCACTTATCCGGTCTTCTGTCTCAGATACTCTGCTCTTGATTCCTTCTACAGTGTTTTCCGTTCAGCAATTGAGTTGTTTGTCTCTGTTACTTTTTTGGTAAGTTCTTGTATTTCTTTATTCAGTGTGTTAGTTGTATCTTGCAATTTCTCTGAAATTCTGTTTTCAGTGTCTTTGATCATCTTTACTATCATTCTTCTGAAATCACTTTCAGAAGGTTTGTCCAAATTCTCTTCATTAATTTGATCTTGTGTGTTTGTTGATTGTTCCTTCGCTTGTGTGGTATTTCTCTGCCGTTTCATTGTTATTATTAATTTTTTAAAACTGATTCTGTTTGGGATTTCCTTTTCCCAGACTTTGAGTTACGTCTGTTGGTGTTTGTTGTTTGGATGGGGCTTCTATTCTGGGTGATGCTGGTGATTGGGTGATGTCAGGACTTGTATACAAGTGATTACCTTTGCTGGCGTTCTCACTTGTATACTGCTCTTTAGTGTTATGCGTTCTCTAGTATTGTAGTTTTGGAGTCAGTGCACCCTGAAAACCCCGGGGCTTGTTGCCTGACCAGGGAATGAAGATTTCACGGCTGGTTTGTTATGGCATTAAATGATATTAAAACATATATATGCAAATGAGAAACAGAAGGTATACCTTTGACAAATGGCAATTGAAAAATTATGCAAGTACTATCTAGCGTATTGAATTATATACATAAACATATACAGCTATAACATAACCCAAGCATTCCAATCAAAAATACAGTACAATACGTTAGCACGGCGAATAGAGAAATCCAAGAATGATATCCACAAGTTAATAAGCAAACTAAGTAGAGTACCAATTGGAGAATAATGCTAGAGCAGGATCCCCGTTGGGGATAAGGCAATGAGGACAGAACAGACTAAGAAATATAGTGGGGAAAGGGAAAAAGAGAAAGGGAGGATAGAAGAGAAATATAGAATAATATTGCAAAGTTAAATATAGGGAGATAAAGATTTGTATGTATTAGAATTTAGTGACCGTTCTCTTCTTTTTCCATTCCCCCAGAGCTAGAGTCTGTTTTTCAGCAGTTACTTCCACCATTTTATCTTCCAGCTCACTTATCCGGTCTTCTGTCTCAGATACTCTGCTCTTGATTCCTTCTACAGTGTTTTTCAGTTCAGCAATTGAGTTGTTTGTCTCTGTTACTTTTTTGGTAAGTTCTTGTATTTCTTTATTCAGTGTGTTAGTTGTATCTTGCAATTTCTCTGAAATTCTGTTTTCAGTGTCTTTGATCATCTTTACTATCATTCTTCTGAAATCACTTTCAGAAGGTTTGTCCAAATTCTCTTCATTAATTTGATCTTGTGTGTTTGTTGATTGTTCCTTCGCTTGTGTGGTATTTCTCTGCCGTTTCATTGTTATTATTAATTTTTTAAAACTGATTCTGTTTGGGATTTCCTTTTCCCAGACTTTGAGTTACGTCTGTTGGTGTTTGTTGTTTGGATGGGGCTTCTATTCTGGGTGATGCTGGTGATTGGGTGATGTCAGGACTTGTATACAAGTGATTACCTTTGCTGGCGTTCTCACTTGTATACTGCTCTTTAGTGTTATGCGTTCTCTAGTATTGTAGTTTTGGAGTCAGTGCACCCTGAAAACCCCGGGGCTTGTTGCCTGACCAGGGAATGAAGATTTCACGGCTGGTTTGTTATGGCATTAAATGATATTAAAACATATATATGCAAATGAGAAACAGAAGGTATACCTTTGACAAATGGCAATTGAAAAATTATGCAAGTACTATCTAGCGTATTGAATTATATACATAAACATATACAGCTATAACATAACCCAAGCATTCCAATCAAAAATACAGTACAATACGTTAGCACGGCGAATAGAGAAATCCAAGAATGATATCCACAAGTTAATAAGCAAACTAAGTAGAGTACCAATTGGAGAATAATGCTAGAGCAGGATCCCCGTTGGGGATAAGGCAATGAGGACAGAACAGACTAAGAAATATAGTGGGGAAAGGGAAAAAGAGAAAGGGAGGATAGAAGAGAAATATAGAATAATATTGCAAAGTTAAATATAGGGAGATAAAGATTTGTATGTATTAGAATTTAGTGCTATAGGAAAGGAGCTTCAGAGAAAGCAAAGAATTATAGAGGAGGTAGTAGTACAAATGAAAAAATTATTAAAAATTAAAAGATCTAAATTTTATAGAAAAATATAGAAAAACAAAGCAAAAATAATAAAAACAAACAAAACCCCCACAGGACCTTAAAAGGCCAATGGGGAACCAGAAGTTTATATGAAAATAAAATGTGTGGTTTAAAAGGAAAAAGAAAAAAAAAATATGTAAACTTGAATATATTCAGTCTTACTGATAAGATTAGTAGCTTCAATAGAATTCAGTGAAGGAAATGAACACACCCACTCTCTCTCTCACATACACCCCCAAGGAAAAAAAAAAAAAGCGGTGGGTGCACTGAGTGGGTTTGGAAAAAAGAGAAAAACAAAGTAATACAATACAAAAAATGAAATTTTAAAGTCCAGCAGTAACTCCAGCTTCAGACAAAACGTGAAAATAGTGTTTATGTTCTTCTGTCTCTTGCTGACTATTCAGGAATTATCAGTCTTTTTCTTGCCTCTGGCAGTGGTTGGATCTGAAGACCTCTTTGACTACTTGTTTTGGTCTATTCCAGAATTAAAAGGCCCGCCCAGGCTGGCCCTGGGAGTTTCTTAATCCAAATCCCTTTTCTTGCTGGGTGGAGCTAAGTTCCCTCCCTGTATCTTGACCAGCAGCCCTGCAGTTTGACCAGCAGCCAAACTACAGTAGGGAAAATGGCGTCTGTCTCACAGAGGATTTATTCCCACACGCTCTATGGGAAGCACTTCCACAGTGCCCCCGACCCTGCTGCAGGCCACCGTCGACCGCCGCCACCGCGGGAGACGTCAGGTTACTCAGAGGTGAGTCTGGCTCAGTCTCATGCAGGATCGCTATTCCTCTCTCCCGGATCACAGTGCGCAGAGACTTTCCAGTCCTCCTCGGCGGCTCTGTGATCGGGTTAATGGTAACCTCCTCCAAAGGGAACTGAGTGCCGCCCTTCCGAGGCCTGCTCAAGGGCACTTCTAGCTCAAGGGGCACCTGGACCCTCCAAAGCAGGTCTGGCTCAGTCCCTTGTGGGTGTTAGTGCTCCTCACCGGGTTTTGATCTGCAACAGGCTTTGCGGCTTTGGCCCGCCCAGCCTCACCGGCGGGTATGAGGTTTGACTTTTAAAAGTGCGATTGCACCCCTCCTACCGTCTTGATGCGGCTTCTCCTTTGTTCTTCGATGTGGGGTGTCCTCTCTGTGATCAGATCCAAACTCCTTTCGTCGATGGTTTCCCAGGAACTCGTCGCAATTCAGGCGATTTTGCAGGAGAGATGAGTGCACGTCCTTCTACGCCGCCATCTTAGCTCCACCCTCTGAATGTGTTTCTATAACACATTTGCTCACACACAGTAGATGTTTCACCCACCAGAAAGAAATGTCATTGACCTAAGTAAATGGACAAAAGATGAGAAAAGTCAGGTCAGAAAACAAGAAATGTAATTACTTCACATGTACAGTAGATGGGAAACTGAATAATTTTCCCCTATGTTTGTAGCCTCTGGAGTGAACTTTTTGTCTTTTACTGCCTCATTAACTAAAATAGAGGCAAAAGATAAGAAGATGCAGAGACCCCTCTGTATCATTGGGGAGTTTTCCTGTTTTTGAGAGAGCGGTTTTGTTAGAATATCACTCAGCCATAAAAAGGAATGCATTTGAATCGGTTCTAGTGAGGTAGATGAATCTAGAACCAATTATACAGAGTTAGGTATGCCAGACACAGAAACATAAATACTGTACCCTAACACATGTGTATGGAATCTAGAAAGATGGTGCTGTTAAGTGAATATGCAGAGCTGCAATAGAGAGGTGGACATGAAGAACAGTCTTATGGACATTGGTGTGAGGGAGGGGAATATTCTGTGGGACCAGGGGATCTCAAACAGGGGCTCTGTGGTGACCTGGAGGGGTGGAATGGGGACGGGAGTGGGGGAGACTTGGCAGGGGGGAACATATGTATACCTATGCCAGACTTGGGTCGATACGTGGCAGTAAATTACAAAACACTGTAAAAAATATAAGAATAATAAACAAAATTTGTATGAAAAAAAATGGTGGTGTATAAGTCTTACAGACATTGGGGTGAGGGAGGGGAATATGCTATGGGACTCCAGGATCTTCAACAGGAGTTTTGTGGTGACCTGGAGGGGTGGGATGGGGAGGGAGTAGGGGAACATATTTATACCTATGACGGTTTCAGGTCGATGTCCAGCAGTAAACAACAAAACTCTGTAAAAAAAAAAAAGAATGCATAAATAATGGCATTCTTAGCTATCAAAAAATATATGACAGTGTTTAATGACAGGACTTGGATTGTGGACTTTTCCAGTTGAAGGATAATTTTTACAATAGAATAAAAGCTGTTATTAAAGAGCTATTACTATCAATAGTGGTACAAAGATAGTTTCATGTTCAACTAAAACTTGGCTGAATATATACTTATATAGGAAAGAAGCAGTTATTATATAATAGAAATAGTACCACACATTGTAATTAAATTGTACTATGTATGTCTACACTGCCTTTGCAACTTTCGGAATAATGACTATGCTATTTGTCTTACTGGTTTTTGAAATATGGGCATTTTAGTGTATACTCTGTAGACCTCAAAATCCATGAAGGGTCTCAAAGAAGCTGGCTGGTTGAAAGCCTACTGTGGATGCCATATTACTCTCACAGATTGGGATTGCCTAAATTCAACCTGTTCTCTGTTTCCAAAACCGAGAGCAGCTATCAGACTTTGTGCCTTTAGACTATCGGTTTTTCATTTCTCCACTCCACTTCCTTTTAAAAGTAACCACAACTTCTCCGATTGAAAGAATGAAAGGCTGGTTTGCACAATGACAAACTGCTAGGAACCTCCTACTAGTGCTGGAAGTGCGTTGGGAGGCTCAGTAGTCATTAGTCTTCTGATAGATGCTGACAAGTATACTGGACGGAGACTCATGGTCGTCTTTGAATATGGTGTCTATCAGGGAAGAAAATGGTGCCACTCTTTTCCCTTAGATGCTAGAGTAGCAGAGCCTTTTCCTCAAGTGACCTGGAAGAAATGACATGTATAGATTTATTCTGTGGGACCAGGGATCTCAAACAGGGGCTCTGTGGTGACCTGGAGGGGTGGAATGGGGACAGGAGTGGGGGAGACTTGGCAGGGGGGAACATATGTATACCTATGCCAGACTTGGGTCGATACGTGGCAGTAAATTACAAAACACTGTAAAAAATATAAGAATAATAAACAAAATTTGTATGAAAAAAAATGGTGGTGTATAAGTCTTACAGACATTGGGGTGAGGGAGGGGAATATGCTATGGGACTCCAGGATCTTCAACAGGAGTTTTGTGGTGACCTGGAGGGGTGGGATGGGAAGGGAGTAGGGGAACATATTTATACCTATGACGGTTTCAGGTCGATGTCCAGCAGTAAACAACAAAACTCTGTAAAAAAAAAAAAGAATGCATAAATAATGGCATTCTTAGCTATCAAAAAATATATGACAGTGTTTAATGACAGGACTTGGATTGTGGACTTTTCCAGTTGAAGGATAATTTTTACAATAGAATAAAAGCTGTTATTAAAGAGCTATTACTATCAATAGTGGTACAAAGATAGTTTCATGTTCAACTAAAACTTGGCTGAATATATACTTATATAGGAAAGAAGCAGTTATTATATAATAGAAATAGTACCACACATTGTAATTAAATTGTACTATGTATGTCTACACTGCCTTTGCAACTTTCGGAATAATGACTATGCTATTTGTCTTACTGGTTTTTGAAATATGGGCATTTTAGTGTATACTCTGTAGACCTCAAAATCCATGAAGGGTCTCAAAGAAGCTGGCTGGTTGAAAGCCTACTGTGGATGCCATATTACTCTCACAGATTGGGATTGCCTAAATTCAACCTGTTCTCTGTTTCCAAAACCGAGAGCAGCTATCAGACTTTGTGCCTTTAGACTATCGGTTTTTCATTTCTCCACTCCACTTCCTTTTAAAAGTAACCACAACTTCTCCGATTGAAAGAATGAAAGGCTGGTTTGCACAATGACAAACTGCTAGGAACCTCCTACTAGTGCTGGAAGTGCGTTGGGAGGCTCAGTAGTCATTAGTCTTCTGATAGATGCTGACAAGTATACTGGACGGAGACTCATGGTCGTCTTTGAATATGGTGTCTATCAGGGAAGAAAATGGTGCCACTCTTTTCCCTTAGATGCTAGAGTAGCAGAGCCTTTTCCCTCAAGTGACCTGGAAACTGGTGTGTAGATTTAACTGAACATGTCTTATAACCCGAAGAAGGAGATTTAATCAGTCAGGGACTGGGACACAGAATCAGTGACAACATACACTGAGTTTTAATACTTAGGAAGGTATCCTTCTTTTCTGATGGGCATGAGGTGATCTCTCATGGCAGTTTTGATTTGCATTTCTCTAATAGTTTCTGATGTTGATCATCTTTTCATGCATTTGTTGGCCATCTGTATAGAAATGTATGTTTAGGTCTTCTGCCCTTTTTTTTTTTTATTTGATGTTTTCTATTTAGATTTTAGAGGAAATACTTTGTTTTTGTTTATTGTGGGTTTGTTATATATTAATTATATGACATTTACTATATAGGCGTAGGTTCATTCTGTGTACATCTTCTGGAGAGTTTTTATCATAAATGAGTGTTGAATTTTGTTGAAAACTTTTGCTGCATCTACTGAGATGATCATATGGGTTCATCTTTAATTTGCGAATATGGGATATCACATTGATTGATTTGCATATATCAAAGAATCCTTGAACCCTTGTGACAAATCCCACTTGATCATGGTTTATGATCCTTTTAATGTATTAATGGATTCATTTTCTAGTATTGTGTCGAGGATTTCTGTGTTTATGTTCATCAATGATATTGGCCTGTAATTATTTTGTATGTGCATGTGATACTTTTGGTTTTGTTATCAGGGTGATGGTGGTCTTGTAGAATGAGCTTGAGAGCATTCCTTTTGGAAGAGTTTGATAAGAATAGGTGTTAGTTTTTCACTAAATATTTGATAGAATTCATCTGTGACCATCTGGGTCTTGGACTTCTGTTTGTTGCATGATTTTTTTTCTTTGGCCACTTCTATTGATCTTTCATTCACTTATCTTTCTTGTTCTTTGGCTTGTGTGGGCCTCCCATTCACAGTGGCCACTTTCATTGCAGAGCACTGGCTCTGGGCATATGTGCTCCAGAACTCTGGTTTGGCAGTTGGACACATCAGTCCAGCTGCTCTGCGGCACATGGGATCTTTCCAGGCCAGGGATCGAACTGGTGCCCCTTGCACTGCAAGGTGGTGTCCTTACCCACTGGACCACCAGGGAAGCCCTGTTGTATGATTTTTAATCACAGTTTCAATTTAATAATTTGTAATTGGTCTGTTCATATTTTCTATTTTTTCCTGGTTCAGTGCCTTTCTAAGAATTTGTCCCTTTCTTCCAAGTTGTCCATTTTATTGTTATATAGTTGCTTGTAGTAGTCTTTGATGATCCTTTGTATTTCTGCAGTGCCAGTTGCAACTTCTCTTTTTTTATTTCTAATTTTATTAATTTGAGTCTTCTTCCCTTTTTTTTGATGAGTCTCGCTAATGGTTTGTCAGTTTTGTTCATCACAGCTTGGCAAAAAAGTGCAAAGAGAAAATTAAAAAAAGGATTGGAAGAAAACTAATGAAAACTAGGCAAAGCCTAAGACAAATAGCAAAGAGAGAAGCAAGCAAGCAGCAATGATTAAAAACAAAGAAACAAAAAACAGACAAGCAAAACCCCAGACAAATGGTAAAAGCAAAACCAAACAGTGCTTTTGTGATAGCTCAGTAGTGAAGAATTTGCCTGCCAATGCAGCAGACACTGGTTCAATCCATGATCCGGGAAGATCCTACATACTGCAGAGCAACTAAGCCACAATTATTGAGCCTGTACTCTAGAGCCCCGGAGTTGCAACTATTGAGCCCATGTGCTGCAACTATTGAAGCCTGTGTGCCCTAGACCCCGAGTTCCACAAGAGAAATCACTACAACAAGAAGCCAGACTAACAAACCAGCCTCCAAATGAAATAAAACAATTAAAAACAAAACTAATTAAAAAAGAAAAACCCAGCATCTGAATGCAAACTGAAGGAAAAAGCAAAGAAAACAAAGCAAATACAAAAATAATAATAAAAAAAGAGAGATCCCTCACGATACAACAGTAAAGAATCTGCCTCTAATGCAGGAGACCTGGATTTGATCCCTGGGTCAGGGAGATCCCCTGGAGAAAGAAACGGCAACTGTTTCCAGTATTCTCGCCTGGGAAGTTTCATGGATAGATGAGCTTGGTGAGCTACAGTCCATGGGATTGTAAAGAGCCAGACACGATTTAGCGACTAAACAGTAACAACAATAACAGGAACAAATAGGACAAAGAAAAAAGGTATGAAACAAAATAGAACAGAAGAAATAAAAAAAAAGAAAAAAATCACAAAATCACAAAAAAGTAACATAGAAATAGAAATTAAAAAAATATATAAAAATGTAAAAAAATAAATGAAAACAAATAACAACAATAGAGCAAAACAAAACATATATAAGCAATAATTATATTTTCCTGGTGTCTCAGCTGTCAGTATCCTTGTCCCCACCTTGAGTCAGAGCAACGTTTGGCAAAGGAGCCAACCTTTAGGTAGGTCTCTGGTCCCTGTGTGCATTGTGATGTCAGTTTAGACTCTGACCTGGTCCTCCTCCCACATGTACCAATGCTCCACATCCATAGCTAGTAGAGCTAGATTGGTTTCATCTGTGGGAAGACTCACTGTCTACTCAGATGGTCCATGAAGGGTTTATCAAGCTGATTTTGGGGATCTAATCTGGTTTGTGCAGCTGCACAGAAAGATTTTGTTCTTCGTTCTTAGTCGCACCACCCATGGGGCTCAGGTCTGATTTTAGCCTCACCTGGGAATGTGGCCCACCCAAAACAGTATGCTTCCAACACTGGCCTGGAGGGTG
This sequence comes from Tragulus kanchil, assembly GCA_022376925.1. Classification (NCBI taxonomy): domain Eukaryota; kingdom Metazoa; phylum Chordata; class Mammalia; order Artiodactyla; family Tragulidae; genus Tragulus; species Tragulus kanchil. The sequence goes on along the minus strand of JAIOJX010000032.1, from coordinate 73,351,208 downwards.
TCCTGTGGAGAGGACAGGGTGAAGCGGTGGCATGACTGCCTGGGTCAGCCCCATGAAATCCTGGTGGCAATAGGTATGCAGGAAAATCAGTGGCCACGGGTGCAAGATATCTGGCCTGTGTGGGAGAATTTCCTAGATCCTGTAGCCACTTCCGAAAGACCAGATTTGGTGTTTTTTTTTTCTAGCACCTGGCAGGGCAGGGGGCTGGCACATGGGGAGAATGGGGCTGCAACAGTGGCCCCATCTCTGCATGTCATGTCACTCAACAGTGACACCTTGCTTCTGTGGCAGTCTGGGTTTCCTCTACAAGCATTCCCAGTGGTGGATTTTCTCCTTTCTGTCCCCTCAGGCTGTCTCCTCACAGCCAACAGCAATCCTCCCCCTGGGCTTTCTCTCCAATCCCCACATTCCAACTTTCAGCTCCCCCACCCAACCCTACCAAAAAACAACTGCAGTATGCCTGGAAAGAAAACGGTAGCTACAGTCCATGGGATTGTAAAGAGCCAGACACGATTTAGCGACTAAACAGTAACAACAATAACAGGAACAAATAGGACAAAGAAAAAAGGTATGAAACAAAATAGAACAGAAGAAATAAAAAAAGAAAAATCACAAAATCACAAAAAAGTAACATAGAAATAGAAATTAAAAAAATATATAAAAATGTAAAAAAATAAATGAAAACAAATAACAACAATAGAGCAAAACAAAACATATATAAGCAATAATTATATTTTCCTGGTGTCTCAGCTGTCAGTATCCTTGTCCCCACCTTGAGTCAGAGCAACGTTTGGCAAAGGAGCCAACCTTTAGGTAGGTCTCTGGTCCCTGTGTGCATTGTGATGTCAGTTTAGACTCTGACCTGGTCCTCCTCCCACATGTACCAATGCTCCACATCCATAGCTAGTAGAGCTAGATTGGTTTCATCTGTGGGAAGACTCACTGTCTACTCAGATGGTCCATGAAGGGTTTATCAAGCTGATTTTGGGGATCTAATCTGGTTTGTGCAGCTGCACAGAAAGATTTTGTTCTTCGTTCTTAGTCGCACCACCCATGGGGCTCAGGTCTGATTTTAGCCTCACCTGGGAATGTGGCCCACCCAAAACAGTATGCTTCCAACACTGGCCTGGAGGGTGTCCTGTGGAGAGGACAGGGTGAAGCGGTGGCATGACTGCCTGGGTCAGCCCCATGAAATCCTGGTGGCAATAGGTATGCAGGAAAATCAGTGGCCACGGGTGCAAGATATCTGGCCTGTGTGGGAGAATTTCCTAGATCCTGTAGCCACTTCCGAAAGACCAGATTTGGTGTTTTTTTTTTCTAGCACCTGGCAGGGCAGGGGGCTGGCACATGGGGAGAATGGGGCTGCAACAGTGGCCCCATCTCTGCATGTCATGTCACTCAACAGTGACACCTTGCTTCTGTGGCAGTCTGGGTTTCCTCTACAAGCATTCCCAGTGGTGGATTTTCTCCTTTCTGTCCCCTCAGGCTGTCTCCTCACAGCCAACAGCAATCCTCCCCCTGGGCTTTCTCTCCAATCCCCACATTCCAACTTTCAGCTCCCCCACCCAACCCTACCATGTGCACTGGCAGACACACTTCCCAGTCTTGGGTGAACAGGGCTGTGGCACAGTCCATCTGTGTAGGTCTCACTCTGTTCTGTCTACCACGGACCAGCTGTTTCATCCTCCTCCAGTAGCCTCAGGTGCTCTCCTTCTGTCCCAACTGATTTCCTCATCAGTGAGGGCACTGGATGCAGGAACGTCTATGCACTTCAGGTCCCCAGAAGGGGCACAGATCCTGTCCTGTTTCCTCTCCTTTCTTTTCCTCTTTAGTCATCCTACCCATGTCTGTGGGGATTTTGTTGTCCTTTTCCAGTGTTCAAGGTCTTTTCCTAGTGTTCAGCTGGTGTTCTGTGAGAATTGTTCCTGCTGTAGATGTATTCTTGAAGCATTTGTGAAGAGAAATTATTTCCACATCCTTCTACTCCTCCACCATCATGGTTCTCCCCTCTACTGTTTCTCTTTTTAATTAATTAATTAATTTTTGGCAGTTCTGGGTTTTCACTGCTGCTGCAGGCTCTTCTCTAGTTGCAAGGAGTGGGGGCTACTTTCCTAGCTGAGATGAGCAGGCTTCTTGTTGCAGTGACTTCTCTTGTGGAACTCAGGGTCTAGGGCACACAAGCTTCAACAGTTGTGGCACACGCGGTCAATAGTTGCAACTCCAAGGCTCTACAGCATGATGTAATAGTTGCGGTTTATGGGCTTAGTTGCTCTGCAGCATGTGGAGCCTTCCGGGGGAATATCTGGCCTGTGTGGGAGAATTTCCTAGATCCTGTAGCCACTTCCGAAAGACCAGATTTGGTGTTTTTTTCTAGCACCTGGCAGGGCAGGGGGCTGGCACATGGGGAGAATGGGGCTGCAACAGTGGCCCCATCTCTGCATGTCATGTCACTCAACAGTGACACCTTGCTTCTGTGGCAGTCTGGGTTTCCTCTACAAGCATTCCCAGTGGTGGATTTTCTCCTTTCTGTCCCCTCAGGCTGTCTCCTCACAGCCAACAGCAATCCTCCCCCTGGGCTTTCTCTCCAATCCCCACATTCCAACTTTCAGCTCCCCCACCCAACCCTACCATGTGCACTGGCAGACACACTTCCCAGTCTTGGGTGAACAGGGCTGTGGCACAGTCCATCTGTGTAGGTCTCACTCTGTTCTGTCTACCACGGACCAGCTGTTTCATCCTCCTCCAGTAGCCTCAGGTGCTCTCCTTCTGTCCCAACTGATTTCCTCATCAGTGAGGGCACTGGATGCAGGAACGTCTATGCACTTCAGGTCCCCAGAAGGGGCACAGATCCTGTCCTGTTTCCTCTCCTTTCTTTTCCTCTTTAGTCATCCTACCCATGTCTGTGGGGATTTTGTTGTCCTTTTCCAGTGTTCAAGGTCTTTTCCTAGTGTTCAGCTGGTGTTCTGTGAGAATTGTTCCTGCTGTAGATGTATTCTTGAAGCATTTGTGAAGAGAAATTATTTCCACATCCTTCTACTCCTCCACCATCATGGTTCTCCCCTCTACTGTTTCTCTTTTTAATTAATTAATTAATTTTTGGCAGTTCTGGGTTTTCACTGCTGCTGCAGGCTCTTCTCTAGTTGCAAGGAGTGGGGGCTACTTTCCTAGCTGAGATGAGCAGGCTTCTTGTTGCAGTGACTTCTCTTGTGGAACTCAGGGTCTAGGGCACACAAGCTTCAACAGTTGTGGCACACGCGGTCAATAGTTGCAACTCCAAGGCTCTACAGCATGATGTAATAGTTGCGGTTTATGGGCTTAGTTGCTCTGCAGCATGTGGAGCCTTCCCGGATCAGGGATTATCTGATGGCTCGTGTGCATTGGCAGGCAAACTCTTCACCACTGAGCCACCAGGGAAGCCTCCCTCTACTGTTTTTAATGAAATCAAATTCATGCTACCTTAGACATTCCTGGGTATTAAAATGGTAACACAGAAGTAAAGAGGTCAGTTTAAGATATTGGTGAGTCACACTGATTAAAGAAAAGGGTTAATTTGCAGATAGTCACACAAAGAGAAAGTTATTTAAATGATTATTCAATAGCAAATTTATTCTAAAAAAAGTAATCTCACATGGGTTGAATTTTTAATATCAGTGTATCATAAATTTGATCAAAATTTTATACGTTAGGTAAAGTAGAGCCAGATTTAACATTATGTGGTTTTGTCTCTACTACCAACATGTGAAACTGTAACCAAATGTATTGTTCTCTAAAGAATAACTTTCTGTTGTTGATTTCAAAATATAGTTTTATAAGCAAAACCCACATATAGATTTATATATTAATACTATTTAGCATATATATGTATACGCATGCATGTTAAATTGGTCTAGTCATGTCCGACTTTTTGTGACCCTATGAACTGTAGTCCACCAGGCTTCTTTGCCCATGGGAGTGGACAGTACTGGAGTGGGTTGCGATGATCATCTCCAGGGGATCTTCCCAACCCAGGGATTGAACCTGCATCTCCAATATCTCCTGCATTGGCAGGAGGGTTCTTTTCCACTAGTGCCACCTGGGAAGCCCACATATGTATGTGTGTATGTATATATGCTGGCATAATTATTTATCACAGAAGTTTGGAGATTACAATGACAGCATTTAAGTTTGAGTCTGTATTGGACAAATGAGCACTATGGTTTCCAAATGATTTGAAAGTCAGTTTTATTTGTTTCCTTTTTTGGATAGTAGCTTGATTTTTTGGTTTGTTTAAGTGAGAATCACTAAACTTGTGCCGTAGTAGCATGGAAATTATCTGAAGTGTTTTGTATTATTGTGCTTCAGCCAGGGTGTACATGGTTTAAATTACAAAAATAAAATTACACACAAGCTTCAACAGTTGTGGCACACGCGGTCAATAGTTGCAACTCCAAGGCTCTACAGCATGATGTAATAGTTGCGGTTTATGGGCTTAGTTGCTCTGCAGCATGTGGAGCCTTCCCGGATCAGGGATTATCTGATGGCTCGTGTGCATTGGCAGGCAAACTCTTCACCACTGAGCCACCAGGGAAGCCTCCCTCTACTGTTTTAATGAAATCAAATTCATGCTACCTTAGACATTCCTGGGTATTAAAATGGTAACACAGAAGTAAAGAGGTCAGTTTAAGATATTGGTGAGTCACACTGATTAAAGAAAAGGGTTAATTTGCAGATAGTCACACAAAGAGAAAGTTATTTAAATGATTATTCAATAGCAAATTTATTCTAAAAAAAGTAATCTCACATGGGTTGAATTTTTAATATCAGTGTATCATAAATTTGATCAAAATTTTATACGTTAGGTAAAGTAGAGCCAGATTTAACATTATGTGGTTTTGTCTCTACTACCAACATGTGAAACTGTAACCAAATGTATTGTTCTCTAAAGAATAACTTTCTGTTGTTGATTTCAAAATATAGTTTTATAAGCAAAACCCACATATAGATTTATATATTAATACTATTTAGCATATATATGTATACGCATGCATGTTAAATTGGTCTAGTCATGTCCGACTTTTTGTGACCCTATGAACTGTAGTCCACCAGGCTTCTTTGCCCATGGGAGTGGACAGTACTGGAGTGGGTTGCGATGATCATCTCCAGGGGATCTTCCCAACCCAGGGATTGAACCTGCATCTCCAATATCTCCTGCATTGGCAGGAGGGTTCTTTTCCACTAGTGCCACCTGGGAAGCCCACATATGTATGTGTGTATGTATATATGCTGGCATAATTATTTATCACAGAAGTTTGGAGATTACAATGACAGCATTTAAGTTTGAGTCTGTATTGGACAAATGAGCACTATGGTTTCCAAATGATTTGAAAGTCAGTTTTATTTGTTTCCTTTTTTGGATAGTAGCTTGATTTTTTGGTTTGTTTAAGTGAGAATCACTAAACTTGTGCCGTAGTAGCATGGAAATTATCTGAAGTGTTTTGTATTATTGTGCTTCAGCCAGGGTGTACATGGTTTAAATTACAAAAATAAAAATTAAAGAAAAATGAATTATAAGTGTATGCCTCTGATTTTTCTAATTATAATGCCACTGATTCAAAGAGGTTTAAAGTTTGTGGGATAGGACAACAGAACTATTAGTGTTCATTTTCATCTAAGATCTTTATATCTCTAATGTTCTTGAATCTATTGAATACAGAAAAACACCACAATGTTAATACCCAAGAGAAAGCCATCGTAATGTATATGCTGGTCATTATGATCAGTGTGGTACAATTAAAAAAATAAACCATCATGCCCTTCATGCTGAGAGATGATGATAGATAGGTTACTGTCAGATTCTGATCTCCAAGGGAGAATAATTCACATTGGAATCTAAAAGATTTGACTTTGGTCACTCAGAGCTTTGTGCACTGAAAAGTTTATTGAAGCAAAAAGAGATAGAGAAAGCTTCCAGCATAGGCACTGTAAGTGGGGATAGGAGAGTACCCCCCCAAAAGCTAGTTTAGACAAGACATTTTTGTCCTTTCCAGTTAGTTATTAACAATAAGTCAAAGTTATTAACAATAAGTTAATAACAAGTTATTAACAATAAGTCAAAGGGGTCTTAAGCATGAGGGAAAGGCAATGAGTAGCAAAGTGGTCTTTAAGGATTGGATGGTGTACTATAGCCCAGAGGAGGGAAGGGTCTGGTTTATATATTCTTGCGTTCCAAGACCCTCCTTGTTTGCCTTGTTCTTTCCTCCTTGGGCACCACAGATCCCACAAACTGCAAGGTGTGGCCAAAAAACAAAACAAAACAAAAACAAAATGCCCAGAATAAGGGAAGATTTTGAAAGTAAAATGGAAATTCAGTGCCCACTGGCTTGAAGAGTGTCATAATTGGGACTTTCTTGGGCTGCACTGATCACAGAGTTGAGATTACAATGACAGCATTTAAGTTTGAGTCTGTATTGGACAAATGAGCACTATGGTTTCCAAATGATTTGAAAGTCAGTTTTATTTGTTTCCTTTTTTGGATAGTAGCTTGATTTTTTGGTTTGTTTAAGTGAGAATCACTAAACTTGTGCCGTAGTAGCATGGAAATTATCTGAAGTGTTTTGTATTATTGTGCTTCAGCCAGGGTGTACATGGTTTAAATTACAAAAATAAAAATTAAAGAAAAATGAATTATAAGTGTATGCCTCTGATTTTTCTAATTATAATGCCACTGATTCAAAGAGGTTTAAAGTTTGTGGGATAGGACAACAGAACTATTAGTGTTCATTTTCATCTAAGATCTTTATATCTCTAATGTTCTTGAATCTATTGAATACAGAAAAACACCACAATGTTAATACCCAAGAGAAAGCCATCGTAATGTATATGCTGGTCATTATGATCAGTGTGGTACAATTAAAAAAATAAACCATCATGCCCTTCATGCTGAGAGATGATGATAGATAGGTTACTGTCAGATTCTGATCTCCAAGGGAGAATAATTCACATTGGAATCTAAAAGATTTGACTTTGGTCACTCAGAGCTTTGTGCACTGAAAAGTTTATTGAAGCAAAAAGAGATAGAGAAAGCTTCCAGCATAGGCACTGTAAGTGGGGATAGGAGAGTACCCCCCCAAAAGCTAGTTTAGACAAGACATTTTTGTCCTTTCCAGTTAGTTATTAACAATAAGTCAAAGTTATTAACAATAAGTTAATAACAAGTTATTAACAATAAGTCAAAGGGGTCTTAAGCATGAGGGAAAGGCAATGAGTAGCAAAGTGGTCTTTAAGGATTGGATGGTGTACTATAGCCCAGAGGAGGGAAGGGTCTGGTTTATATATTCTTGCGTTCCAAGACCCTCCTTGTTTGCCTTGTTCTTTCCTCCTTGGGCACCACAGATCCCACAAACTGCAAGGTGTGGCCAAAAAACAAAACAAAACAAAAACAAAATGCCCAGAATAAGGGAAGATTTTGAAAGTAAAATGGAAATTCAGTGCCCACTGGCTTGAAGAGTGTCATAATTGGGACTTTCTTGGGCTGCACTGATACAGTTGTTTTAAGTTTATTCATAATAATACAGCAGATTTTTAAATGCCAATTTTCAATTGTTGTGAATTTTACTGCTGTTTTCATCATTAAGTACTTGAAAAGTATTTTAGTTTTTCAAGTCAAGCATGTGAAGTTTATGCAAAAACCTTTATATGTCATTCATTATTACATTTGTATTTTCTATTCATTTACTAAATCATTTTTCCCATTTATGCTTTCATTTCCTCAGAACTGAATATTTTTAAATCCATATGCATTACTCAGTTATCTCATTTCCTTATTTTGGCTAACAGAATAAGTAAAACAGGGCACTACTTATTAATAGACCAAAATATTGAATATTGTTTTATTTCTTTCAAAATGTTGTAAGTGCAGACTAATTATGTCTATCTATTAAAAAATTGACTGCTTATTTCTAAGCTTCAGAAAAAGAAAGAAAGAAAACAAAAAAATGAACTGTGAGACAGTTTTGTTCACTGTTGTTCAGTTGCTAAACTGTGTCTGACTCTGCAACCACAGGGACTGTAGCATATCAGTTTCCTCTTTCCTCTATTACTTCCCATAATTTGTTCAAATTCATGTCCATTGAGTTGGTGATACTCTCTAACCATCTTATCTTCTGCTGCCCCTTTCTCCTTTTGCCTTCACTCTTTCCCAGTATCAGGATCTTTCCTAATGAGTCAGCTATTTGCATTAGGTGACCAAAGTATTGGAGCTTCAGCTTCAACTTCAGCAACAGTTCTCCCAATGAATAATCAGGGTTGATTTCCTTTAGGATTGACTGTTTTGATCTCCTTGCAGTTCAAGGAACTCTTGCGAGTCTTCTCAAGCACTACAGTTCAAAGGCATCAGCTCTTTTACTGTGAACCTTCTTGATGGCCCAGTTCTCACATCTGTACATGCCTACTGAAAAAAACCATAGCTTTGACTATAAAGATCTTTGCTGGGGAAGTGATGTCTCATGCCATGACCTTAGATTTTTTCATGTTGAGTTTCTAGCCAGGTTCTCACTCCCTTCTTTCATCCTCATCAAGAGAGTCTTTAGTTCCTCTTCACTTTCTGGTATTGGAGTGTATCATCTGCATATCTGAGGTTATTGATATTTCTCCCCAAAATCTTGATTTCAGCTTGAGATTTATCCAGGCTGGCATTTCACATGATATAATCTTCATATAAGTTAAACAAGCAGGGTGACAATATACAACCTTGTTGTACTCCTTTCCCAATTTTGGACCAGTCTATTGGTCCATGTTCGATTCTAAATGTTGCTTCTTGATCCGCATACAAATTTCCAGGAGACAAGTAAGGTGGTCTGGTCCTCCCATCTCTTTAATTTCCACAGTGTGTTGTGATCCACACAGCCAAAGGCTTTAGTGTAGTCAATGAAGAAAAAGTAGATGTTTTTCTGGAATTCCTTTGCTTTCTCCATGATCTGACAAATTTTGGCAATTTGATCTCTGGATCCTTTTAATACTCTCTCACTCCGCAACTTTCCCCTATAAGATTTTAATTAGTCTGTAGTTTGCATAAACTGTTATTCAATACCTCAAGCAGGCCAAAGTCAAATAGGTGTCTCTAATTGCTTTTGTCATTAGTGGGTGTACTCCATGTTAGGTCAAACACAGATTTTATTGAAGTGGGAGCTTCAGGGGTACCAAAAGATACATCAAATCATGACATATTTATTGGGAATGAGGCTTTGAAATGGCTTTCTCTGGTGACTGCAAGGTTTCTGGTGTTCAGCAAGAACACAAGCTATTCCTTTTCAGGTGTACTGTGCTCTTGGAGAGCAGAGACTTAAGTAGAGAACGTTAAAACATCACAAAACTTCCTGTTTTTGTTGTGACTCAGTTGTTCTTCTTGAATAAATGCCCTTTAGATTACTGTGTGTCATAGTCATTTTTCAGAGTTCTGAAAAAGTTCTCTAAAACGGATGCCACTTTTCTCACTTCTTTTATAAAGGAGAATATCGTGTTCCAGTTCTGTTTTGATCTCCTTGCAGTTCAAGGAACTCTTGCTTTAGCATAGCCTAGTTTTTGAAAAACACTACAGCCTATGACCTTTGACTATAAAGATCTTTGCTGGGGAAGTGATGTCTCATGCCATGACCTTAGATTTTTTCATGTTGAGTTTCTAGCCAGGTTCTCACTCCCTTCTTTCATCCTCATCAAGAGAGTCTTTAGTTCCTCTTCACTTTCTGGTATTGGAGTGTATCATCTGCATATCTGAGGTTATTGATATTTCTCCCCAAAATCTTGATTTCAGCTTGAGATTTATCCAGGCTGGCATTTCACATGATATAATCTTCATATAAGTTAAACAAGCAGGGTGACAATATACAACCTTGTTGTACTCCTTTCCCAATTTTGGACCAGTCTATTGGTCCATGTTCGATTCTAAATGTTGCTTCTTGATCCGCATACAAATTTCCAGGAGACAAGTAAGGTGGTCTGGTCCTCCCATCTCTTTAATTTCCACAGTGTGTTGTGATCCACACAGCCAAAGGCTTTAGTGTAGTCAATGAAGAAAAAGTAGATGTTTTTCTGGAATTCCTTTGCTTTCTCCATGATCTGACAAATTTTGGCAATTTGATCTCTGGATCCTTTTAATACTCTCTCACTCCGCAACTTTCCCCTATAAGATTTTAATTAGTCTGTAGTTTGCATAAACTGTTATTCAATACCTCAAGCAGGCCAAAGTCAAATAGGTGTCTCTAATTGCTTTTGTCATTAGTGGGTGTACTCCATGTTAGGTCAAACACAGATTTTATTGAAGTGGGAGCTTCAGGGGTACCAAAAGATACATCAAATCATGACATATTTATTGGGAATGAGGCTTTGAAATGGCTTTCTCTGGTGACTGCAAGGTTTCTGGTGTTCAGCAAGAACACAAGCTATTCCTTTTCAGGTGTACTGTGCTCTTGGAGAGCAGAGACTTAAGTAGAGAACGTTAAAACATCACAAAACTTCCTGTTTTTGTTGTGACTCAGTTGTTCTTCTTGAATAAATGCCCTTTAGATTACTGTGTGTCATAGTCATTTTTCAGAGTTCTGAAAAAGTTCTCTAAAACGGATGCCACTTTTCTCACTTCTTTTATAAAGGAGAGAATTTTGTTACTCTGATAGGCTATACCTTTCACTTTTTAACATGCATGTTGAATTATTAATTGCTTTCTAATCATGGCTATAGTTGCTCAGTATTTACCTGCCTTCCCCTGAATGACTCATGGAAACCACCCATCATCCTCTTAATACTTTAAAAAAATTTAGTGCTGTTTATTTCTCATTAAAAATATTAACTATACTGGCAAGGTACAAGTTCTATTATAAAGGAAGAGGAGAGGAAGAGTAGGGATGGCTAGTCTGTACCTGCTGTTGTCTGCTTCTCCCTCCAGCCCAGCTCTGTGTCTTCTCTTTTGTTCCATTGGTAAACCAGGCATGGCTGGATTGGTGGGTCTTGTCTTTCAGCCAGGAAGGGTGATTGTGGAAAAGACTCATCAGATCCTCTCCTCCAACTTTTCTTTGACCTAAGCACCTAACACTTCTCCTGGGGGTGCAACTTCCTCTCACACAAGAAAACAGCCAACCTCTATCTCCTCAGGCCTTTCACAGTCATGATTTAAGTTTCTCAGAAGCTACACTCTTCTGAGTCAGTCCATGACTGGGCTGATGGTGAACCTTGTGAGCATCTTGCCAGTTACTTAAAACACAGTCGTGAGCAAGTTATTTAATCTCTTTGTAATTTCAGGATGATCCTTCATTAGATGCATCTAATGCTTAGGTAATATTATGTTTTGTGGATTTAATTAAGCATATTTTGTAGGTTAATTGAAAGAACACATAGAATAGATACTCAATAAATGTATTCTTCACATAACTCAGCTCTCCACTGGAATAGTTTGGTTTTTTTTGGAATTCATATGAAATAGATATGACCACCCATCAAGTCCCTTGGACACCAGAGTTCCTGAGAATTTCTGTGCATTCTCAGGGGCTTACTTTCTCCTGGTCATCTCTCAGATCTCTGCTTCCTGCACTCTTCATATTATTGGACTCTATACTTACCCCTCCTAAAACATCACAAAACTTCCTGTTTTTGTTGTGACTCAGTTGTTCTTCTTGAATAAATGCCCTTTAGATTACTGTGTGTCATAGTCATTTTTCAGAGTTCTGAAAAAGTTCTCTAAAACGGATGCCACTTTTCTCACTTCTTTTATAAAGGAGAGAATTTTGTTACTCTGATAGGCTATACCTTTCACTTTTTAACATGCATGTTGAATTATTAATTGCTTTCTAATCATGGCTATAGTTGCTCAGTATTTACCTGCCTTCCCCTGAATGACTCATGGAAACCACCCATCATCCTCTTAATACTTTAAAAAAATTTAGTGCTGTTTATTTCTCATTAAAAATATTAACTATACTGGCAAGGTACAAGTTCTATTATAAAGGAAGAGGAGAGGAAGAGTAGGGATGGCTAGTCTGTACCTGCTGTTGTCTGCTTCTCCCTCCAGCCCAGCTCTGTGTCTTCTCTTTTGTTCCATTGGTAAACCAGGCATGGCTGGATTGGTGGGTCTTGTCTTTCAGCCAGGAAGGGTGATTGTGGAAAAGACTCATCAGATCCTCTCCTCCAACTTTTCTTTGACCTAAGCACCTAACACTTCTCCTGGGGGTGCAACTTCCTCTCACACAAGAAAACAGCCAACCTCTATCTCCTCAGGCCTTTCACAGTCATGATTTAAGTTTCTCAGAAGCTACACTCTTCTGAGTCAGTCCATGACTGGGCTGATGGTGAACCTTGTGAGCATCTTGCCAGTTACTTAAAACACAGTCGTGAGCAAGTTATTTAATCTCTTTGTAATTTCAGGATGATCCTTCATTAGATGCATCTAATGCTTAGGTAATATTATGTTTTGTGGATTTAATTAAGCATATTTTGTAGGTTAATTGAAAGAACACATAGAATAGATACTCAATAAATGTATTCTTCACATAACTCAGCTCTCCACTGGAATAGTTTGGTTTTTTTTGGAATTCATATGAAATAGATATGACCACCCATCAAGTCCCTTGGACACCAGAGTTCCTGAGAATTTCTGTGCATTCTCAGGGGCTTACTTTCTCCTGGTCATCTCTCAGATCTCTGCTTCCTGCACTCTTCATATTATTGGACTCTATACTTACCTCCTATCTGACCTTTCTGACACACACATTCTGTAAATCCAGGCCCATCTTCCTTTAATTCCCCAAAGATTCCTGGAAACAAGTGCTTGTGATTAGTAAACTCTTCACAAAGTTTCTGCGGGTGTGTGTGCTTGTTTATGTGTTATGCCTTAGTACAGGATGATTAGTATGTTGAATATGTAACAGGATGCCTCAACTTTTTAAAAGTTCTAGGTGTTTTGCCAGCTTATGCAGTCTTCTGTCTGGTTTTCTCCCAGTGTCTGTGGCCTGTACCAGATGACTGGTTCTCTCTATAGGCTTCTCCTCCCCAATCCCCTTAAGCTAGTGCTTTTCAAAACTAAAGGGTTCTCACATGAAGATTTCTTACAACAGGTGCAGAAATATGGGAGAGGGGAACATAACTGACTTTTTCCTCTTCACTCTGAGGGTAATCAGTGAATGAGTTGCCCAGATTTTGACTCCAAACAGAAGTTTCTGACTGCAGGATTCATGGACCACCTTAGGTTGTGTTGAAGTAATTTCCTCAAGAGTAGATTGGGTTGGAGGCAATAAACTAGTGTTGGATGTTCTCTTGTCTGAGATGTTGCAGAGCAGTTTAAGGGCACACAAAATGGACTCATGTGAGTGTCTGAGGCCACATAGTGGGATGGAACAGTGGCTGTGATGTGGGGAAAGTTTTTTCTAGAGTTTGTTTTTGAGAGTCCAGACCTTACCATTGATTCACTGTGTGACTTTTTGCAGGCCAGGTAGCCCAGTTCTCACATCCATAAAATGGGTTTAATGTGCTGTACCCTGAATATCTCGAGTGCATGACTGTGGGACCTGTTTTGTGAATGTAGCATTGGGGTAGCTGAGGAGAAAACCTCAGTGGATGGGAGAAAAAGGCATGGGCCAGGAGTTAGGTAGATGGTGCTCCTACTTCAGAGTGTGGGATGTGACAGTTCTCAGGTGTGGGGCATTCAGTCTGGGGAGAAAAGACCAGAGCCTGAGCCTCAGTAGGTGTCAGTGAGTCTGAGGCAGCTGAGGCTGGGCCCAGGAAGGGAGTGTAAACATCTCTCGCTGACCCTCTGAGAAAGCAGGAGCAGGGCTGGCAGAGGCTGGAAGGGAAGTGGTGGCTGTGATGCAGACAAGGGCCTATCAGACACTGTGGTGTCTGGCCTGCCCTGTGTGCAGGGAGGATAACTGGTACTAGTGCCAACTAAGAAAGCCAGAAAAGTGCAAGTGATAGATAAATGCCCATACTTGTGGTGGGCATGTGTGGACTCAACATTTTCCACAACAGCGTTTATTTTCTTTTGCTAATGGCTTCTTTTAGGCAACTGGAAGCTGAAGTTCACAGAAAATTGGAAAGGAAACTTATCTCCTTAAATGATATAAAAGCAGAAGACATCTTACCCATCCTGGCTGTAATACTGTGACTTTCATGTTGAACCTTAGGCTGATATTAGTGAGCAAGGCTGCCTGGGCTAAGCTGTTAACCAGGGGTTACAATGAGGGTAAGGGTAAGGAGTGTCAGATCACCAAACTATCATGACCACAGGAAGGGGACCTCATCAACCCATGACAGGTATACCATAAGGTAAGGTAGTTTATATATTCTATGATTATTTATTAAGGTCTTACTATGGGCTCGGGGATAATATGAAACAGCTGAATGGCTTATTCTAGACCTGTGAAGTGACATCCCAGAACTAACTTCTTAGCCCCACCCCAAGGGTGGGGTAGGAGTGAAGCTGTTCCCGCTCTCTGGCTGCTCCTCCTAGATGCTTCCTCTGCAGCTGCACAAGTTGACAAGCAGCCTGTGATGGGGATTGGCTCAGAAGACCCCCACCTCTGTTGGACCTCCTGGCTCCTGAAATTCACCAGCCTTCTCCTCAGTGAGTAGCCGGGGCCCTCTTTGGGGTCGGGGGAGGGAAGATACAGGGTTCCCTTCACTGTCTGGTGTCTTAGGTTGTGTTGAAGCTGGGAATCCTGAGTGGAGGCAGCCTTGGCTACAGTAAGGGATTCATTACTAGGGAGGTGAGGTCACTACTGTTGTAATAACAAGCAAGTCAAGAGAGCCTGGAGACACTTGGGAAGAGGGATAGTGAGTGGTGTAGAAGCAGTTCCTGGGGACCAAGGGAGTGGGAACAGCAGCTCACCCCCAGGACTTGACAGTCTCTGCCACTGTCCTATGGAGAAGGAGCAGATCTAGAACCCTGTCTCTGAGCTGGAGGAAGCAACTGCAGTCTGATTTTGTTGGGCAGGATGCAGGATGTAGAATACAATAAAATTCTAATTTTGTAAAGGGAGGAGCAGCCTCCAAAATTTAAGGGTGTCTGTATGGAAGGAACAGTAGACTTCTAAGTGAGTTCCAAGGCGAGGGGAACTTGGGGAAGAGAGAAGGGAGCGCCAAGCAGAGAGGACTGGGGGTGAAACAAAATCGGAACTTAAAACAAAATTCTTCTAAGGAAGGTGGTATATCTAGTTTATGACTTCATCAGAGATATGTGTTTCTAATGAAATTAAATAAAAACCAATGAGAAAATAATAAGACCTAGTGAAGTATACATTCTGAAGAAAGTTTGGAAAGCTCTTATTGTTTTAATGTTTGTTTTTTTGTATCCCAGCCATTGTAGCAGTTACATATAATTCAGTGGATTAGAGAGTATTTATAAAGAGATGTCTTGGAATAACAATGAGTTTTGCATGACATTATATCCCATTTAACTAGGTGCCTTTGTGTCAACAGCAAAATGTAAGCTTTCTCTTCTCTCTCTCAATTTTATTTAACTAGAGAGATATGTTAGAAGGTTTTTTTGTTTGTTTCATCCCCTATAGTTCCTGGGGCTTGAAGATTACATAACAGACAGACAGACATGCAGAGAGAGACAGAAAGAGAGAGGAGAGAGAGCTCTCTCTTTCTTCTTTTTCCTAGACAGACACTAATGTCTTCATGAGGACCCCAAATTTGGATGGCATAAAAGAACAGAAATTTATTGTTTCAGTTCTAGAGTCCAGAAGTCCAAAATCAAGTGTCATCTGGACTATGTTCTTTCTAAAACTTAACAGTGTGTTACTCAGTCAAAATGACACACCACAACCTGGTGGCTTAACAACAGACATAGTTTTTCCTGAGTTCTGGGGGCTACATTCAAAACTCAGGTTTTGTGCTAGTTCTGATTCTGGTGAGAGAGGAATAGGACCCTCTGTGGTGGGGGACTTCCTGGCCATGACATTTGTGTCCTGACTTGTTTAGAGGGACAGGGTAGCACAGTCTTGTCTAGCTCTTCTCAGCTGGCCTTCTGTGGGCTGTGTGGGGGAGTCCATCTCGTGCCCCAGGGCATGTGCTCTACAACAGGGGCCCCCAATTCTCATGTCATTGGCCAGCACCTGCCCCTGGGCTGTTAGGAACCTGGCCACACAGCAGGAGGTAAGTGGCAGATGAATGAGTGAAGCTTCATATGTATTGACAGTCGTTCCCCATCACTCACATTACTGCCCGAGCTCAGGTAAACAAGCTCAGAGTTCCCTTTGATTCTCCATTATGGTGAGTTGCATAATTATTTCATTATATATCATAGTGTAATAATAACAGAAATAAAGTACACGATGAATGTAATGTACTTAAACCATCCTGATACCACCCCCTCCCCGGTCTGTGAAAATATTGTCTTCCATGAAACCAGTCCCTAGTGCCAAAAGGTTGGGGACCACTGCTCCACCGGACAATGTGTCCTCTGCACCAGACCTAGTCCTATACTAGAGTTTCAGAGGGGAGCGAGGTGTGGAAAGAAGGGACAGAAGAGGAGCTGTGAGGAGCCAGACAGGAGATGGATGAGTGAATATCTTTTGCTCTCATGGACCACTGACTCCATTGATACTGGTGGTGATGGCTTTTGAATTGGGGCTAAAAGGTTGTTAAGCTCAGTGTGAGGGTCACAGTCCTGTAAGGGGAGCTGAAGGTACTGCAGTGAAGGCTTGATTCAGGGGGAGAAGCCTGATTAAATGAGTTGGTGATTAAATGAATACAAAAATATCTGAAATACTTGTATATATGAATGCTGGTGATTCTCTGCTTCCAGTGAGACCAGGAATGGGTCATTACAGCAGGAGAGAAGGAGGCTTGAAATGAGCAAACATTGATTTGGAGAGAGGACTGCCCTGGCAGGCAGACTAATCTTGACCTACTGGAAGAAGGAGATTGTTTTGCTTTTTAGGATAAAGTCATTTTGTGGTACTTGCCCTGGTCCTGTCTGTACTACCCTTGTCCCCCAAAGGAGAGACGGTATCAGGTCCCTGGAACTGAAGCCTTAAGGGGGAAGGGGCTGTGGAGGAGGTGGTTCTTGAGGGGAATGTGCCCACTGGTCACAGCTCTGGAGGAAAGTAATTGAATAAGATCCACTGTGGCTCTCAAGGACTGGATAGGGATGTGCTATCTTGGTGGCAGGGACAGCAGGTCTTGCTGATCAGTGGCATTTCCTGTGGCTGTTGACTGAGGGCCCCAGTTCCTCCCTGGATGTTGACCAGAGTCTCCCTCAGTTCCTGGTCATGTGGGTCCCTCCATAGGGCAGTTATTTTGCTGAAAGTTTTCACTTTTGTCTCAAGTTGAAGAGATTTGTTAACAAAATAATTCACATGTTCTATATAAATACATAGTATCAATATTTATGAGAGAATTATCTAGCTTCCTTTTAGTATACTAACTTCAAAAGGAAAGAGCAGCAGAAACAGCAGAGGGTACATCACCAAGTTGGGTTTTGACCAACATGCAGTGCTGGAAATCCCTTGTCACAGCACATCTGGAGTCCCAATTGGGAAAAGGTCCCAGGCAGTGTGCCTGCTCCATGAGTGAGACTTCGAAGACTGCAGTTCAGGTTCCTGCTTATAATTCCAGGAGGCAAACTGAAATCATCATTGATCTGTGAGCAAATATCACCTCTGGTTTCATGTTAATGCTGTTTGGTTTATGTTGGGAAACTTGAAATGTTGTTAAGCCTGGGACTTGGCTGGTCAGAGCCCCTTCAAGGGCCCAACAATTTCAAGGTTTGTCACCTGTCTTATCTATGTTGCCCTCAAGCAGTCACTCACAGTCAAGGCAGTGTCCAGGCAGGTTAGAAGCAAGGTCAGAGGCCGACTCTGCGTTGTCTCTGAAGCCTAAACAAGACTATGTATTTAATTTCCCTATCAGCATCTGACAACATGGTAGCTGGATTCCTCAGAGAGAGCAAGAGAGAGAGTGTGAGAGAGAGTGAGAGTGTGAGAGAGAGACAGAGACAGAGACACACATACAGAGAGAGAGAGAGAGAGAGAGAGAAAGAGAGAGAGAAAGAAGGAAAGAGAACGCAAGAGCTGGCAAGAGAGACGTCACAGTCTTGTATAGCCTAGTATCATGGAGTGATATACATCCATGTCCCTATTCTACTCCTTCAAAGATAGTCATGAGGTGCAGCCCACACTCCAGGGGAGGGGGCTTCAAAAGTGTGTGAACATAAGGAAAGGGGATCTTTGGCAGACACTTTAGATGTTCCTCCTAGAATTTTGCCTTTAATATATACCTGAAAATGTGATTTAGACCCATGATCTCATGTAATTCATATACATCATTATCAGCCAAGTAAGGAAAATGTGGGTTAGCAAGTTTAAGTAGCCTGTTCAAGATTATGGCTCCACCAGAACCCAACATTTGACCACAGACTTATCTCAAATTCATTGTATTTGCATTCCAAGAATCAGGAGAGTATATTAGATGGATTTCATGAAAAAGACGAGTTCTGTTGTTTTATCCTTTATTATTTATTTATTTATTTTTGCAGGGTAGGGGGGCAGGTTGAGGAGGGAGAGAGGCAGACTGGAGAGGAAGGCGGGTGGGTGGGCCACTTCTATTGGTCTTTCATTTATCTATTTTCATCCATCTTTGTTCTTTGGCCCGTGTGGATCTCCCATCGCAGTGGCCTCTGTTGTCGCAGAGCACTGGCTCTGGGCACATGCACTTCAGAGCTCTGGCTTGGTAATTGGACACATCGGTCCAGCTGCTCCACGGGATATGGGATCTTCCCAAGTCAGGGATCGAACCGGCGCCCCTTGCACTGCAAGGTGGTGTCCTTACCCACTGGACCACCAGGGAAGCCCCTATCCTTATTCTTAACTGAAAAACTATCCACTTTTTCTATCTCTGATGTCCTAGGCATCTGCAGCACTGGCATCAAGAGTTCTGGAGCACGTGTTTCTGAAAGTCAAGATTCTGGACTTGTTTCTCTGGAGAGGATCCAAGGAGATTCTGTGTTGTTTCATGTGATCAAGAAGCAAGAAGCTGAACCAGAGGAGGTCTTCTGGGGCTTTGGCCCTGAGTCAAACTACAGAGTCCTGCTGCGAGTCCGTCATGGGGCAAACACCCCAACCTGGGTCAGCCTCCAGGACAGGTATCAGCAAAGGGTCCATGTCCCCAATGTGACATCCCTGAAGATTGAGAACCTGACCTCTGAGGACAATGGACAGTACCGAGCTCGAGCCAGCTTCCCTGGAGGAACAGAACTTATCCAGGTTTTCTCCCTCATTGTCTATGGTAAGTAACACCCTTACCCCGTCCCATGCCTTCTCTCCTTCTTTTGTGCTAGGAATTTCACATAGGCTCCATTTTCAGTGCTTTTCCAGATACCAGCCTTCATATTCTCTTTTCTCTTTCAACATAAGAGTAAGTAGGTTCACTACAAATGGTAAGCAGAGCTGAGATTTATGCCAAGGATAAAATCACTTCAGTGTTTTGGGAGAGGAGAATGAAAAATTTGAGAAAATACATTTATAATAATAATTATTGTTCTTTACAGGACTATGTTTATTTGATTTGTGTATTAATTTTCTATTTCTACTAATACAAATTACTATAAACTTAGTGGCTTAGAAAACAGAAGTCTCATTTTCTTTCTGGGGGTAAGAACTCAGACATGGGTCTTGGTAGGCTGAAGTCAAGGTGTTAGCAGAATTGTTTTCTTTCCTGGAGGTTCCAGAGGGAAAAAAAATTTTCTTTCCCCTTATATATTTTAGTGGCTGCCTGCATTATTTGACTCATGGTCACACTTCTCTACTTGACTTCACACTCCAGGATGTCTGAAGTCAAGTGGAGCATAGGAAGCATCACTATAAGCAAAGCTAGTGGAGGTGATGGAATTCCAGCTGAGCTATTTGAAATACTAAAAGATGATGCCATTAAATTGCTACACCCAATATGTCAGCAAATATGGAAAACTCAGCAGTGGCCAAAGATTGGAAAAGATCAGTTTTCATTCGAATCCCAAAGAAGGACAATGCCAAAGAATGTTAAAACTACTGCACAATTGCAGACATTTCACATGCTGGCATGATAATGTTTTAAAAAGTACTTCAAGCTAGGCTATATGTGTACACAAACCAAGAACTTCTAGATGTACAAGCTGGATTTAGAAAAAATCAGAGGAAGCAGAGATCAAATTAGAGAATTTCAGAAAAACATCTACTTCTGCTTCATTGACTACACTAACGCCTTTGTGTGAATTACAACAAAACTGTGGAAAATTCTGAAAGAGATGGTAATACCAAACCACTTTGCCTGTCTCTTGAGAAACCTGTAAGCAGGTCAAGAAGCAGCAGTTAGAAATGAACATAGAATGAAGAACTGATTTGAAACTGGGAAAGGAGTGCATCAAGGCTGTATATTGTCACCTTGCTTATTTAATGTATATGCAGAATACATAAGTATATGAGAAATGCCAATGTGCTAGATGAAGCACAAGCTGGAATCAAGATTGCTGGTAGAAATATCAATAAGCTTAGATATGCAGATGACACCACCCTAAAGGGAGAAAGAGAAGATGAATTAAAGAAGCTCTTGATGAAGGTGAAAAAGGAGAGTGAAAAAGTTGGCTTGAAATTCAACATTCAGAAAACTAAAATCATAGCATCTTGTCCCATCACTTCATGGCAAATAGATGGGGTAAAAACGAAAACAGTGACAGACTTTACTTTTTGGAAGGGGGGGAGCCAAAATCACTGTGAACTGTGACTGCAGCCACAAAATTAAAAGACACTGGCTCCTTGGAAGAAAAGCTATGACAAACCTAGACAGTGTATTAAAAAGCAGAGACATCACTTAGCCAGCGAAGGTCTATATAGTCAAAGCTGTGATTTCTCCAGTAATCATGTAGGGATGTGAGAACTGAACCATAAAAAAAGGCTGAGCACCAAAGAATGATATTTTTGAACTGTGGTGCTGAGGAGATTCTTGAGAATTCCTTGAACAGAAAAGAAATCAAACCAGTCAATCCTGAAGGAAATTCCTTTAGGGATCTTAAAGTAAGTCACTGAGTATTCATTGTATGGACTGATGCTAAAGCTGAAGTTCCAATACTTTGGCCACTGGATGCAAAGAGCAACTCATTGAAAAAGACTCTAAAGCTGGGAAAGATTGAGGGCAGGCAAAGAAGGGGACAACAGAGGATGAAATGGTTTGATGGAGTCATAGATTCAATGCACATGAGTTTGAGTCAACTCCAGGAGATAGCGAAGGACAGGGAGACCTGGCATGCTATAGTCCATGGGGTCACATGGTTGATAGATTGAATAACACCACCAAGAACACACTTCTCCATCTTCATGACCAACAGTGGGAGGATGATTCCTTCTCACACTGATTCCTCTGACCTCCTCCTCCTCTTCTTCCTTCTTTAACTTTTAAGGACATTTGTTATTACCTTGATTCCACCCAGATAAACTTAAAAAAATCTCCATATTTCAAGATCAGTTAGTAAATATCCTTAATCCCATCTGTTACCTTAATCCCCCTTTGCCAGGTCACCTAACATATTAACAGGTTTAGGGGAATGGGAATGTGAACACCTGTGCAGTGGACCACAATTCACCTACCACAATTTGGAATCTATATGTAGGCAGTCCTGCCTGTTCTTTCTCCTCTTACAAGCTAGAGATGGCATCACTCACAAACCCTGCTCCGCCCCCCAAATCTAACCCCTAAATGCTTGATAGATGTAGGAGAAAATATACACTGAAATACTTCTTAAGAGCCTCATTTAGTCAACTCTTTGTTTCCCTAAAGTTTCTGTTGCATAGGGAAATGTCTGCTATGAGAGTAACTTTGACAGCTTTAGGTTCCATGTAATTTCTATGACAGACTTGTCAATCCATAACTTCTCTACCTGTGTGACCCTCAAACTTAGTGGCATGTTCTAACCACACTTGAGGTTGTTGTTTCTTGACTACATAAAAGAGACATCACTTAGCCAGCGAAGGTCTATATAGTCAAAGCTGTGATTTCTCCAGTAATCATGTAGGGATGTGAGAACTGAACCATAAAAAAAGGCTGAGCACCAAAGAATGATATTTTTGAACTGTGGTGCTGAGGAGATTCTTGAGAATTCCTTGAACAGAAAAGAAATCAAACCAGTCAATCCTGAAGGAAATTCCTTTAGGGATCTTAAAGTAAGTCACTGAGTATTCATTGTATGGACTGATGCTAAAGCTGAAGTTCCAATACTTTGGCCACTGGATGCAAAGAGCAACTCATTGAAAAAGACTCTAAAGCTGGGAAAGATTGAGGGCAGGCAAAGAAGGGGACAACAGAGGATGAAATGGTTTGATGGAGTCATAGATTCAATGCACATGAGTTTGAGTCAACTCCAGGAGATAGCGAAGGACAGGGAGACCTGGCATGCTATAGTCCATGGGGTCACATGGTTGATAGATTGAATAACACCACCAAGAACACACTTCTCCATCTTCATGACCAACAGTGGGAGGATGATTCCTTCTCACACTGATTCCTCTGACCTCCTCCTCCTCTTCTTCCTTCTTTAACTTTTAAGGACATTTGTTATTACCTTGATTCCACCCAGATAAACTTAAAAAAATCTCCATATTTCAAGATCAGTTAGTAAATATCCTTAATCCCATCTGTTACCTTAATCCCCCTTTGCCAGGTCACCTAACATATTAACAGGTTTAGGGGAATGGGAATGTGAACACCTGTGCAGTGGACCACAATTCACCTACCACAATTTGGAATCTATATGTAGGCAGTCCTGCCTGTTCTTTCTCCTCTTACAAGCTAGAGATGGCATCACTCACAAACCCTGCTCCGCCCCCCAAATCTAACCCCTAAATGCTTGATAGATGTAGGAGAAAATATACACTGAAATACTTCTTAAGAGCCTCATTTAGTCAACTCTTTGTTTCCCTAAAGTTTCTGTTGCATAGGGAAATGTCTGCTATGAGAGTAACTTTGACAGCTTTAGGTTCCATGTAATTTCTATGACAGACTTGTCAATCCATAACTTCTCTACCTGTGTGACCCTCAAACTTAGTGGCATGTTCTAACCACACTTGAGGTTGTTGTTTCTGGTCACTACCACTGCATCTCTCAGAAGTGTCTCTGCTCCTGGCATCCCAGTGCTGGCCAGATGTCAGGGCTCCACAAGGGCTGTGCAGTCCCAGGCATCATCTGAGCAGGGCAATATCCTGGACCAGGTAAAGTCCTTTCTTCCCAGACTTCTTCCCCTTTTAGGGAACTTCCCATTCTCTCATATATAATGGTCCTGGAAGATAAGGTCCAACAATTTTTATGGAAAATTTTAAGACTTGGTAATCTAGTGAGGACTCACCTCAGTGGTTCCCTTTCTTACTGTCACTGCTGTATGTTTGGGTTTGGGGAAAATGGTGCTTCTTCTGGAAAATGCATTCACCAACCTTAGAGCAAGGGTGCCAGAGCTTCAGTGAGATAAAGGATGAGAAACTATGACATCATGCTTTCCACTCATGAGACCTCTATTCTTTTGTCTCACCTGCTCCAGAGCCTATAATTCTTCCTAAGATTCTGGTCATGTCAACATTCATCACAGAAGTCTGGTGCAATGTCACTGTGGAGTGCAGGACCCCAGACAACAGAAAGGACCTGAAGGTGACCTGGGAGAGCAAGGGCTTTCCCAGGGAACTGGAATGGAGTGGGATACCAGGACCAGTCCCCAACTCCTGGACCCTGCCTGTGAGACTGCCCCTGAGCAAGACCAACGCCAGCCTCATCTGTGTCATCAGCAACCATGTGGACTGGAAAACTGCCACCTTAGATCTTGGGAAACTCTGTCCTCATGGTGAAACTGCCACCTAGATCTTGAAGTCCTGCCTGTTCTTTCTCCTCTTACAAGCTAGAGATGGCATCACTCACAAACCCTGCTCCGCCCCCCAAATCTAACCCCTAAATGCTTGATAGATGTAGGAGAAAATATACACTGAAATACTTCTTAAGAGCCTCATTTAGTCAACTCTTTGTTTCCCTAAAGTTTCTGTTGCATAGGGAAATGTCTGCTATGAGAGTAACTTTGACAGCTTTAGGTTCCATGTAATTTCTATGACAGACTTGTCAATCCATAACTTCTCTACCTGTGTGACCCTCAAACTTAGTGGCATGTTCTAACCACACTTGAGGTTGTTGTTTCTGGTCACTACCACTGCATCTCTCAGAAGTGTCTCTGCTCCTGGCATCCCAGTGCTGGCCAGATGTCAGGGCTCCACAAGGGCTGTGCAGTCCCAGGCATCATCTGAGCAGGGCAATATCCTGGACCAGGTAAAGTCCTTTCTTCCCAGACTTCTTCCCCTTTTAGGGAACTTCCCATTCTCTCATATATAATGGTCCTGGAAGATAAGGTCCAACAATTTTTATGGAAAATTTTAAGACTTGGTAATCTAGTGAGGACTCACCTCAGTGGTTCCCTTTCTTACTGTCACTGCTGTATGTTTGGGTTTGGGGAAAATGGTGCTTCTTCTGGAAAATGCATTCACCAACCTTAGAGCAAGGGTGCCAGAGCTTCAGTGAGATAAAGGATGAGAAACTATGACATCATGCTTTCCACTCATGAGACCTCTATTCTTTTGTCTCACCTGCTCCAGAGCCTATAATTCTTCCTAAGATTCTGGTCATGTCAACATTCATCACAGAAGTCTGGTGCAATGTCACTGTGGAGTGCAGGACCCCAGACAACAGAAAGGACCTGAAGGTGACCTGGGAGAGCAAGGGCTTTCCCAGGGAACTGGAATGGAGTGGGATACCAGGACCAGTCCCCAACTCCTGGACCCTGCCTGTGAGACTGCCCCTGAGCAAGACCAACGCCAGCCTCATCTGTGTCATCAGCAACCATGTGGACTGGAAAACTGCCACCTTAGATCTTGGGAAACTCTGTCCTCATGGTGAGTGCAACATGCCAGAGGGAGGGGCACTTTGAGAAATCAGGTGCATTGGGTTGTGGGTTCTAGGCTTTTCTCCCCACACTGTTATTAGCGCCACCTTCTCCAGGGTCACCCCATACAGGAGTTTGGGAAGCACAACCAAATTGCTTATGCTTTTAAATGTTTTTCACATCATGCCTTCCTCTCCATTGTTTGCCTCTGCTGGCCCAGGCAGCAACCTTCCAGTACCTCTCCCCATATTCATTCATCATTCACTGTGTGTCTAGAGGGGTCCTTAGAAAAAGTGAAATGGATTGTGTCAATTGTCTGTGTCATCTGAGGAATTTGCACTCCAGTGTCTCCTTGTAGGATTCGGGGCTCAGATGTTTTTCTGCCTATGTCTCTCCTCACACACTTCACAGTGTATTATTTGCCTAGAGCTACTGAATGAGTCTTGCTATTGCAAGCTTCTGACCCTCTGAAAATGCTGTTTCCTCTATTACCAGCCCTCTCAAGTCAAGGGTCCTTCACTTCCTTCCTTACTCCTATTGAAGGATGTCTCTCAGTTAAGGCAAGTTTCATGGGTGAGGAATCAATATTGTTACACAGGCTCTGTGGTTGGTTATAGTTCTGCTTTTAATAAAGTTTGAAGAAAAAGAACCTCAATCTCATTTTGCAGAGGGCCGTGCAGGTTCTGTAACCTTCTACTGTAATTATTGTCTTTTTAAAGAACTGGTCTATGGTCATCCCACACTGAGTAGCAATGCTCGGTTTGTGGACCAGTCCCCTGTGTAACTTAGAATACATTAAGGGTAGAGGCCATGTCT
Organism: Tragulus kanchil; assembly: GCA_022376925.1. Classification (NCBI taxonomy): domain Eukaryota; kingdom Metazoa; phylum Chordata; class Mammalia; order Artiodactyla; family Tragulidae; genus Tragulus; species Tragulus kanchil. The sequence goes on along the minus strand of JAIOJX010000032.1, from coordinate 73,325,491 downwards.
TGTCTTCTTGAATTAAGTCCCGAGCAAATATCCTGGCAATGTTTGCTCACATTCAGTGCTTCAGTGAATCATGAATGGCCTGAAGTGTGGTTTGCCCCTCTAACCCATTCTTCAGCGGGGCGACCTTGCTCACTGGGGGGAATCTGATGTGTCAGCATCACATAAACCCCATATAACCCTCCCTGCAACCCCATCATGGATTCTCATTAAAATTAAACACTCAGCGAGACTGTCGGGAAGGAGACTTCTTTTCACCTGGCTCCTCTCTACCCTGTCCCTCTCCTGCCTGCTGCAGGGGGCTGATGATCTGATACAGCCATTCTCTGAACATGATGCTCTCCCTTCCTGGAATGCTCTGTCCAACCTGCACATCTGGGAAACCTCTCATCCTCCCTGAAGACTCAGTGCACATCACCTCCTCTGGGAGGTGTGCAAGGTGCAAACAAACATCTGCTGCATTGCAGTCTCTGTGGTTGGCAGATTTTGGCATTTTCTCGGTTCAGTCATGAATGAACCTGCTCTTTCCACTTCAACTTCTGACCCAGGACTCCAGACTTCTCCATGTATTCTCTACCTCCCTTTGGCAATGGGTTTTAACCATTCTTCACTCTCTGTGTGTGGGAAACAGGTTCACTTGGACAGACACTTGCTGGCCCTCTTTCAGACATCCTATGGGCTGTGATATTTGGGGTTGTGATATTCCTCCTGGGAACTGGACTGTGGTTTTGGAAGATATATAAGAAGGAAAGGAACATGGAGACCAAAAGAGGTAGGTTGCACTTCTTTTTCCTCCTAAGACAGCTCCTCTCTTTCATTGAAACCTATGTTCCCTTTGTTCCTCATTTAGCTACTCAGGAATTGCCCTTACAAAGGGACTGATGGGTGTGATCACGGCATTGGGGTCATAACCATGGAACTGGTCACAGTTTTTTTTTTTTTACATTTTTTTTTTTTTCTGTGGGAGGGCCACTTCTATTGGTCCTTCATTTATTTATTTCCATCCATCTTTATTCTTTGACCTGTGTGGGCCTCCTATCACAGTGGCCTCTCTTGCTGTAGAGCACTGGCTCTGGGCGTATGCACTACGGAGCTCCGGCTCAGTAGTTGGACACGTCAGTCCAGCCACTCTGCAGCACGTGGGATCTTCCCAGGCAAGGGATCGAACTGGCTCCCCTTGCACTGCAAGGCAGTGTCTTTACCCACTGGACCACCAGAGAAGCCCCTGATCACAGGTTTTTGAGACTGAGATTCAAGCTCCACTCTGTGTATGACCTAGAAGCAGTGTTGCAGGAGGACCGCAGGAACCATGATGATGGCGACTGGGCAGAGCCAAGCCAGGAGGCATATCAAGAAGGCATGTACCAGGTAAGAGATGGGAGTTGTGCCCATCCTGAGCTGTCCCAGGTTCCTCTGAATCTGTACTTGTGTTTATCACGTCTAGTCACTGCTGTTTCTGGTCCTGCTGCCTCTCTAACTCTTTCTGGAAAATCAATAGATTAACTGGGAAAGTTTACGCATGAAGCCCTTGTAGCACTGGGTGCTTTGGGGGAATTCATAAACAGTGCATGTCAGAGGCATTGGTTCCAGGGTTCCTTTGTTGCTCAGTCCCTAAGTTTTATCTGACTCTTTGCCACCCCATGGACTCTGGCATGACAGACTTCTCTGTCCTTCAAAATCTCTTCGAGTTTGCTCAAACTCATGTCCATTGAGTGGGTGATGCTATCTCTTCCTCTGTTGCCCCCTTCTCCTCCTGCCCTCAATCTTTCCCAGCACCAGGGGCTTTTTTTTTTTTTTCCAGTGAGCTTTTCACATCAGGTGGCCAAAGTATTGGAGCTTCAGCTTCAGCACCATTCCATCCAGTGAGAATTCAGAATTGATTTCCTTTAGAATTGACTAGTTTGATCCTTTTGCTATCCAAAGGACTCTCAAATGTCTTCTCCAAGCACCACCAGTTCAAAAGCATCAATTCTTTGGTGCTCAGCCTTCTTTATGTTCCAACTCTCACATCAGTACATGACTACTGGGAAAACCATAGTTTTGTCTATACAGACCTTTGTCAGCAAAATGATGTCTCTGCTCATTAATAAGCTATCTAGGTTTGTTATAGCTTTTCTTCCAAGGAACAAGCATCTTTTAATTTTGTGGGTGCACTCACCATCTGCCCGTGACTTTGAAGCCCAAGAAAATGAAATATGACACTGTTTCCAATTTTTGCCCATCTATTTACCACAAAGTGATAGGACCAGGTGCCATGTTCTTCATTTTTTGAATGTTGAGTTTTAAGACAGCTTTTTCAGTCTCCTCCTTCACCCTCATTAAGAGATTCTTTAGTTCTTCCTCACTTTCTGCCATTAGAATGGTATGATCTGGGTATCTGAGGGTGCTGATGTTTCTCCTGGCAATCTTAATTCCATCTTGTGATCCACCCAGCCTGGTATTTCACATGATGTACTCTGCATGTACGTTAAATGAGCAGAGTGACAATATACTGCCTTCATGACTCCTTTCCCAATTTGGAACCAGTCTCTTCTACGTCTAGTTCTAACTGTTGCTTCTTGACCTGCATATAGGTTTCTCAGAAGACAGGTAAGATGGTCTAGTATTGCCATCTCTTTCAGACTTTTCCACAGTTTGTTGTGATCCAGAGTCAAAGACTTTAGTTAGTCAATGAAGCATAAGTAGATATTTTTCTGGAATTCCCTTGCTCTTTCTGTGATCTAGTGGATGTTGGCAAAATGATCCCTGGCTCTTCTGCCTTTTCTAAATCCAGCTTGTACATCTGGAAGTTCTCAGTTCATGTACTGCTGAAGATTAGCTTGAAGGATTTTGAACTATACCTTGCTAGCTTGTGAAATGAGCATGACTGTACAGTAGTTTGAGCATTCTTTGGCATTGCTTTCGGGATTGGAATGAAAACTGACCTTTTCCAGTCCTGTTGCCACAGGTGAGTTTTCCAAATTTGGATCTACTCTATCCTTCATTTGCTTTAAGAATCCTTTGTCTTTTATTCCCAGGATATCAGTGTGCAACATTGGAAAGAGGGGCCTCTCAGCACTGTCTACTCTGTGGTCCAGACCCCAGGCCAGGCATGAAGATAATTTAATTGGAGGAGACAGGGGAGTCTTGGGACTCTTCCACTCTGATGCTGACAGCCTTCAGACACCTGCTTCTCCTCCGATTCTGGTTCAGCTCCAATTGCCCCTGATCTTTTATTCTGACCCATGTGACCTCAGCTCAACAAGAGATACAGCTGCACTTTCAGAGCCTATAACACTGTCAGAGCCTATAGTGAACTGAGTGTTGTCCTGGACACACTACAAATATTTCTTTCAATTCTCTCAAGGACCCTCTATGGTAGGTATCATGCTCTGTATTTTACAAAACAGTAATCATTATTCTCAAGATAGTTGGTGTCAGAGGAAAGCCTTTAATTCAATGCTTAGTGACTCCAGATTTCACATCCTACCCTTTCTCCTCATGGTTATTGAAGACTTTAGAATCCTGGGGTATTTAGACAGGAATGTCCTTGATTTGTTCCTCTCCCAAGGTCCTAGCTTCTGATGCTGGTACTGCAATATGGATCGATGATGAAACCAATGGTGACTGAAAGAGGAATTATCTCTTAAGTGGACAATGGGGACTTGGTATGTGGGAGACTTGAAAAGGGACCTTGCCCTCCGTGCAGAGGAGACATTCTGAGAAGATATGCTTGTTACTCTTGGGTCTTTTCAGAGTTCTTCTTCTCTTTACAAGGTGTGTTGGGTATTTCACCATCACAGCCTTCAATCCAGCTCTCCTTACTTTGTTATTCAAAGTCCACTCAGTAAGTTTTGGAATTTGGCAGAGTCAAAGACTTTAGTTAGTCAATGAAGCATAAGTAGATATTTTTCTGGAATTCCCTTGCTCTTTCTGTGATCTAGTGGATGTTGGCAAAATGATCCCTGGCTCTTCTGCCTTTTCTAAATCCAGCTTGTACATCTGGAAGTTCTCAGTTCATGTACTGCTGAAGATTAGCTTGAAGGATTTTGAACTATACCTTGCTAGCTTGTGAAATGAGCATGACTGTACAGTAGTTTGAGCATTCTTTGGCATTGCTTTCGGGATTGGAATGAAAACTGACCTTTTCCAGTCCTGTTGCCACAGGTGAGTTTTCCAAATTTGGATCTACTCTATCCTTCATTTGCTTTAAGAATCCTTTGTCTTTTATTCCCAGGATATCAGTGTGCAACATTGGAAAGAGGGGCCTCTCAGCACTGTCTACTCTGTGGTCCAGACCCCAGGCCAGGCATGAAGATAATTTAATTGGAGGAGACAGGGGAGTCTTGGGACTCTTCCACTCTGATGCTGACAGCCTTCAGACACCTGCTTCTCCTCCGATTCTGGTTCAGCTCCAATTGCCCCTGATCTTTTATTCTGACCCATGTGACCTCAGCTCAACAAGAGATACAGCTGCACTTTCAGAGCCTATAACACTGTCAGAGCCTATAGTGAACTGAGTGTTGTCCTGGACACACTACAAATATTTCTTTCAATTCTCTCAAGGACCCTCTATGGTAGGTATCATGCTCTGTATTTTACAAAACAGTAATCATTATTCTCAAGATAGTTGGTGTCAGAGGAAAGCCTTTAATTCAATGCTTAGTGACTCCAGATTTCACATCCTACCCTTTCTCCTCATGGTTATTGAAGACTTTAGAATCCTGGGGTATTTAGACAGGAATGTCCTTGATTTGTTCCTCTCCCAAGGTCCTAGCTTCTGATGCTGGTACTGCAATATGGATCGATGATGAAACCAATGGTGACTGAAAGAGGAATTATCTCTTAAGTGGACAATGGGGACTTGGTATGTGGGAGACTTGAAAAAAGGGACCTTGCCCTCCGTGCAGAGGAGACATTCTGAGAAGATATGCTTGTTACTCTTGGGTCTTTTCAGAGTTCTTCTTCTCTTTACAAGGTGTGTTGTGGATTTCAACATCACAGTCTTCAAACCAGCTCTCCTTACATTGTTATTCAAAAGTCCACTCAGTAAGTTTTGCATTTAAATGTTCAACAATTCTGTGAGGCAGAAATTTCCACTGCACAGATGGAAAAACAAAATAGATATTAAACACCACATTTAGGTTCACTAAGTCGTGTGCCTGATTTGGTTTCACAGAGGATCATAATTTCACTCACTTTGACTCTTCTTTTCTCCATTATTCCAGATACCCATCCAATCAATCATCATTTTCTATTAGGTTAGCCTTTCAAATGCTTTTTGTAGTCTATCCTCTCATTAATTTATTTATATCTTCTACCTGCAATGACACCATTTTAAGATTTCCACTAGCAATATAGGAGAGATTTCTGAATATAACTCATAATGTTTTTGATTATAGCTTTCTTAGTGTATATGATTTAATACTTAATTATTTTGAATTGTATTTCCCTAATGATTAATGGGATTAAACATATTTTCATGTGTATTAACCATTTGTACACCTTATTTGGATTAATCCATTTCTCTCTCTGAGTCTCTCTCATCATGCTTTGTTCCTACCACACCAAAAGAACTGCTTTTGTTCAGGCCACCAGAAAACTTCATGTCATTAAATCTAATAGACATTCTGTTTCATCTCCCTTGAAACTCAGCAACAGTGGAACTGTCCTTTCATGAATCCATTGAACGATCACAGTTCTTTCTGTCCCACTCAGTGCTAGCTCCTAGTTGCCCTAACAATTTTCTTTCTCATTTCTTCAATCTCCAAATTCGAATTTGGGCAGACACAGGTCATCTGTAGTGACTCCAGATTTAAAACATCCTACCCTTTCTCCCCCCCATGGTTATTGAAGACTTTAGAATCCTGGGGTATTTAGACAGGAATGTCCTTGATTTGTTCCTCTCCCAAGGTCCTAGCTTCTGATGCTGGTACTGCAATATGGATCGATGATGAAACCAATGGTGACAGAAAGAGGAATTATCTCTTAAGTGGACAATGGGGACTTGGTATGTGGGAGACTTGAAAAGGGACCTTGCCCTCCGTGCAGAGGAGACATTCTGAGAAGATATGCTTGTTACTCTTGGGTCTTTTCAGAGTTCTTCTTCTCTTTACAAGGTGTGTTGTGGATTTCAACATCACAGTCTTCAAACCAGCTCTCCTTACATTGTTATTCAAAAGTCCACTCAGTAAGTTTTGCATTTAAATGTTCAACAATTCTGTGAGGCAGAAATTTCCACTGCACAGATGGAAAAACAAAATAGATATTAAACACCACATTTAGGTTCACTAAGTCGTGTGCCTGATTTGGTTTCACAGAGGATCATAATTTCACTCACTTTGACTCTTCTTTTCTCCATTATTCCAGATACCCATCCAATCAATCATCATTTTCTATTAGGTTAGCCTTTCAAATGCTTTTTGTAGTCTATCCTCTCATTAATTTATTTATATCTTCTACCTGCAATGACACCATTTTAAGATTTCCACTAGCAATATAGGAGAGATTTCTGAATATAACTCATAATGTTTTTGATTATAGCTTTCTTAGTGTATATGATTTAATACTTAATTATTTTGAATTGTATTTCCCTAATGATTAATGGGATTAAACATATTTTCATGTGTATTAACCATTTGTACACCTTATTTGGATTAATCCATTTCTCTCTCTGAGTCTCTCTCATCATGCTTTGTTCCTACCACACCAAAAGAACTGCTTTTGTTCAGGCCACCAGAAAACTTCATGTCATTAAATCTAATAGACATTCTGTTTCATCTCCCTTGAAACTCAGCAACAGTGGAACTGTCCTTTCATGAATCCATTGAACGATCACAGTTCTTTCTGTCCCACTCAGTGCTAGCTCCCTAGTTGCCCTAACAATTTTCTTTCTCATTTCTTCAATCTCCAAATTCTGGAATATTTTAGAGGTCAGACACAGGTCATCTGAATAACCTCTCTCCACTATCTATACTCATTACTTTCTGGAAAAAATGTCTAACAGATATGATCAAGGTTAAGCCCTTTGAGATTGGGAAGTTACCCTGGATTATCTAAGTAGGCCCATTTTAATCATGTTGTCTTTGTGCAGTTGCTAAGTCAGGTCCAATTCTTTGCTACATGGGAATTCACAAAAGTGGAAGGAAGTGGAAAAGTGGGTCAGGGAGATATGAGGTGATAATTTGGCATACTATTGTTGTATCTGAACATGGAGTAAGAGAGCTATGAGTCCAGAACATGTGGTAGTCTCTAGAAGCTAGGAAAGGTCTTAATTTATAACCAGATGAAAATGAGGGCTTCAGTCTTGCAACTGCCAAGAACTGAATTCTAGCAATAACAAGAACAAGCAGAAAATATATTCTTCTACTGAGACTCTAGAAAAGGTCACAGACAGTGAATGTCTCAATTTAATGTCAATGAGACTCACACCACACTTTGGATTTTCAGAACTGTGAGGTAATACTTTTGTGTTAAGCAACTATATTTGTAGTGATTTTTTATGACAGCAGTAGAAAACCAATACAGATATCATACAATCTCATGATTTTAAATACATTGACTGCTCTAAAAATTCTGGTCTGGATTTCTCCACATTGTGTATATCCAACTGTTTACTTGACACTTTCACTTAGATGTATAATAAAAACCTACAACTTTACATGACTGTTTAAGCTACCTAATCATAGTGTTACTAGAGAAGAGTAGAGAAATAGCTCCAGGAGGAATGAAAAGGCTGAGATTAACCATTTGTACCCTTATTTGGATTAATCCATTTCTCTCTCTGAGTCTCTCTCATCATGCTTTGTTCCTACCACACCAAAAGAACTGCTTTTGTTCAGGCCACCAGAAAACTTCATGTCATTAAATCTAATAGACATTCTGTTTCATCTCCCTTGAAACTCAGCAACAGTGGAACTGTCCTTTCATGAATCCATTGAACGATCACAGTTCTTTCTGTCCCACTCAGTGCTAGCTCCCTAGTTGCCCTAACAATTTTCTTTCTCATTTCTTCAATCTCCAAATTCTGGAATATTTTAGAGGTCAGACACAGGTCATCTGAATAACCTCTCTCCACTATCTATACTCATTACTTTCTGGAAAAAATGTCTAACAGATATGATCAAGGTTAAGCCCTTTGAGATTGGGAAGTTACCCTGGATTATCTAAGTAGGCCCATTTTAATCATGTTGTCTTTGTGCAGTTGCTAAGTCAGGTCCAATTCTTTGCTACATGGGAATTCACAAAAGTGGAAGGAAGTGGAAAAGTGGGTCAGGGAGATATGAGGTGATAATTTGGCATACTATTGTTGTATCTGAACATGGAGTAAGAGAGCTATGAGTCCAGAACATGTGGTAGTCTCTAGAAGCTAGGAAAGGTCTTAATTTATAACCAGATGAAAATGAGGGCTTCAGTCTTGCAACTGCCAAGAACTGAATTCTAGCAATAACAAGAACAAGCAGAAAATATATTCTTCTACTGAGACTCTAGAAAAGGTCACAGACAGTGAATGTCTCAATTTAATGTCAATGAGACTCACACCACACTTTGGATTTTCAGAACTGTGAGGTAATACTTTTGTGTTAAGCAACTATATTTGTAGTGATTTTTTATGACAGCAGTAGAAAACCAATACAGATATCATACAATCTCATGATTTTAAATACATTGACTGCTCTAAAAATTCTGGTCTGGATTTCTCCACATTGTGTATATCCAACTGTTTACTTGACACTTTCACTTAGATGTATAATAAAAACCTACAACTTTACATGACTGTTTAAGCTACCTAATCATAGTGTTACTAGAGAAGAGTAGAGAAATAGCTCCAGGAGGAATGAAAAGGCTGAGTCAAAGCAGAAATACTGCCCAGTTGTGGATATATCTGGTAGTGAAAATAAAGTCCAGTGCTGCAAAGAGCAATATTGCATTGGAACATGAAATGCTAGGTCCATGAATCAAGGTAAAATGAAAGTGGTTCATCAGGAGATGGCAAAAATGAACATTGACGTTTCAGGAATTAGTGAATTGAAATGGACATGAATGGGCAAATTTAATTCAGATGACCATTATATCTACTACTGTGGGCCAGAATCCCTTAGAAGAAACGAGGTAGCCCTTATAGTCAACAAAAGAGTTAAAAATGCAGTACTTGGGTGCAATCTCAAAAATGACAGGATGGGGCTTCCCTGGTGGTCCAGTGGATAAGGACACCGCCTTGCAGTGCAAGGGGCGCCGGTTCGATCCCTGGCCTGGGAAGATCCCATGTGCCATGGAGCGGCTGGACCGATGTGTTCAATGACCCAGCCGGAGCTCTGGAGTGCATGCGTCCAGAGCCATGCTCTGCGACAACAGAGGCCACCGCGATGGGAGGCCCACACGGGCCGAAGAACAAAAATGGATGAAAATAGACAAATGAAAGACCAATAGAAGTGGCCCGCCTGCTCCCCTCCCTCCCCACCCACCCACCTCCAAAATAAATAAATAAATCTTTAAAACAAAAAAAATGACAGGATGATCTCGGTTTGTTTCCAAGGCAAACCACTCAATATCACAGTAATCCAAGTCTATGCCTCAATCACTAATGCTAATGAGGCTGAAGCTGAATGATTCTATGAAAACCTATAAAATCTTCTGGAACTAACACCAAAAAAAGAGATGTCCTTTTCATCAATGGCGACTGGAATGCAAAAGTAGGAAGTCAAGAGATACCTGGAGTAACAGGCAAGTTTGGCCTCGGAGTACAAAATGAAACAGGGCAAATGCTAACAGAATTTTGCCAAGAAAACCCACTGGTTATAGCAAACACCCTCTGTGGCTCAGATTATGAACTCCCTGTTGCAAAATTTAAACTCAAATTGAAGAAAGCAGGGAAAATCACTAGACCATTCTCAAATCCCTTACAATTATACAGTGGAAGTGACAAATAGATTTAAGGGATTAGATCTGATATAGAAGGTGCCTGAAGAGCTATGGATAGAGGTTTGTAACATTGTACAGGGGGCAGTGATCAAAACCATCCCCAATAAAAGGAAATGCAAAAATGCAAAATGGCTCTCTGAGGAGGTCTTACAAATAATTCAGAAAAGAAGAAATGCAAAAGGCAAAGGAGAAAAGGAAAGTTATGCCCATCTGAATGCAGAGTTCCAGAGAAAAGCAAGGAGAGATAAGAAAGTCTTCTTAAGTGAACAATGCAAGGAAATTAAAAAAAAAAAAAAAAAAAACAAAAAACAATAGAATGTGAAAGACTAGAGATCTCTGCGAGAAAATTAGAGTTACCAAGGGAACATTTCATGCAAAGATGGGTACAATAAAGAAGAGAAACAGTATGAACCTAACTGAAGCAGAAGATATTCAGAAGAGGTGGGAAGAATACACATAATTATACAAAAAAAGATCTTAATGGGCTGGATGACCACTATGGTGTGATCACTCACCTAAAGTCAGACGTCTTAGAGTGTGAAGTCAAGTGGGCCATAGGAAGCATTGCTATGAACAAAACTAGTGGAGGTGATGGAATTCTAGCTGAGTCTTTCAAATATTAAAAGATACTGCTAAATTACTGCACTCAATATGTCAGCAAATTTGGAAAACTCAGCAGTGGCCACAGGACTGGAAACGGTCAGTTTTCATTCTAACCCCAGAGTAGGGTAATGCTAAAGAATGTTTATACTACTGCATACTTGCACTCATTTCACACACTAGCAAAATAATGCTCAAAATCCTTCAAGCTAGGCTTCAACAGTATGTGAATTGAGAACTTCCAGATGTACAAGCTAGACTTAGAAAAGGAAGAGGAACCAGAGATCAAATTGCTAGCATTTGTTGTATCATAAAAAGAGCAAGGGAATTCCAAAGAAACATCTACTTTTGCTTCATTGACTACACTAAAGCTTTTGACTAGGTGGAAAATTCTTAAAGAGACAGGAATACCAGACCACCTTACGTTACCTGACTCCTGAGAAACCCGTATGCAGGACAAGAAGCAACAGTTATAACTGGACATGGAACAACAGACTGATTTCAAATTGGGAAAGAAGTACGGCAAGGCTGTATATTATCACCCTGCTTATTTAACTTATATGCAGAGTACATCATGTGAAATGCCTATCTGGATGAAGCACAGCTGGAATCAAGATTTCCAGGAGGCATATCAATAAACTCAAGTTTATTGCCATCCTTATGGCAGAAAATGAAGAGGAACTGAAGAGCCTCTCAATGAAGGTGGAAGAGGAGAGTGAAAAAGTTGGCCTAAAACTCAACTTCCAAAAAACAAAGATCATGGCATTCAGTCCCGTCACTTCCTGTCAGATAGATGGACAAACAATGGAAATAGTGGCAGACCTTATTTTCTTGGGCTCCAAAATCACTGCAGATGTTGACTTAACAGCCATAAAATTAAAAGATGCTTGCTCCTTGGAAGAAAAGCCATAATAAACCTAAACAGCTTATTAAAAGTAGAGATATCACTTTGTTGACAAAAGTCCATATAATCAGAGCTATAGTTTTCCCAGTAGTCATGTATGGGTGTGAGAGCTGGACCATAAAGAAGGCTGAGCAACAAAGGATTGATGTCTTTGAACTGTGGTGTTGGAGAAGACTCTTGAGAGTCCCTTGGACTGAAAGGAAATCAAAGCAGTCAACTCTAAAGAAAATCAACCCTAAATGTTCATTGAAAGGAATAATGCTAAAGCTGAAGTTCCAATACTTTGGCCATCTGATGCGAAGAGATGACTTATTGAAAAGAGCCTGATGTTGGGAAAAATAGATGGCAAAAGGAGAAGGGGGTGACAGAGGACAAGATGGTTGGATGGCATCACTGAGTTAATGGACACAAGTTTGAGTAAGCTCCAGGAGATGGTGAAGGACAGGGAAACCTAGCGTGCTGCAGTCCATTAAACTGCAAAGGACTGGACATGACTGAGTGACTGAAATGAACTGAACTGAACTGAATCATGCTCTCATATATTTTTCCAGTTCCACTGAATGTCACCTTCATACTTCCTTTTTTTGCCACATAACTTTGTTGCCATCCTTGATTGAACTCATTTTCTGATAACCTACATTTTATCAACAAATACTCTTATCTTTTCTATCAATATTTGTAATCTATCATCTATTTATCTGTCATCTATTTATATTGGTAATATAATGACCTCTTATCAGCTATCTGATCCAAGATGGTCTCCAATTTTCACCTGGACTATTTTGGTAGCCTCACAGTCTCCTTGTTTCTGTAAGCCTCTAAGTTCATTTTCAATTAGCATTCAGTGCAGTCTTTCTAATAATAAGTTACATCATATAGGCAGTGTGAGTTTAACAGCACATATTGGGCTATCTTGGCATTATAAATGGATATTTACTTATGTTTATCTGGGCCTCAAGGGAATACAAAAATTCATGGAAGGTATTGAGAGTGGTTATCTCCTGAGGTCTGTCTCTTTTTATGTATCATCATATTGTCAAAAAAAAAAAAAAAAACTTAATAGAAAGCAAAAGATCATCTATTTAAATCGTCGAGCCTGAGTGACACTTAACCGGAGCTGATCTTTGGAATAATAAAGCCATATGTGTGCCAAGAGGAAGATTTTCATCTTGGAAATTAGTTGTATGGACTGAATTCTTTCCCTTCAAAATTTGTATGTTGAAGCTCTAAAATGTGACTGGATTTTGAGATATAGCCTTTACAGAGGTAATTAAGGTTCAATGAGTTCATAGGGAGGAGACTAAATTGATAGAACTTATGAGAAGAGAAAGACTTCTCTCTCTGCCCTGACAGAGAAAAGGACATATGAAGTCACAGCAAAAGGGTGTGGTCTGCGAGCCTAGGAGAGACACATCACTAGAAACCAGTATTTGCTGCACCTTGATTTTGGACTTTGATCCTTTAGAAATATGAGATAATAATTTTCTGGTGTGTAACTCATGCAGTCTGTAATATTCTACTGTAGTAGCCAGAGAAGACTAATACCATAAGTTCAAGTATTTATAGTCTCATGTCCTTATCTTTTACTTTCTATTGTGTTCAAATGACTCCTTCAGGGTTTTTATTGAAATCACCCATAAATATACTTGGATATGTCTAGACACTAAAGGCAGCATGAAGATTTTGTTTTAGCTGAAGCTAATGCAAAAATCCTCATTAATTACTCACAACTCTGGCTATTCTTCAGGTCAGACCTTTCAAAAACAGTTACCTGAAATCCCTACTCATACTACGAGTCATTTGTATTATGAAAAAAACCTGAATAGATGATTCTGAAGCATAGTGGGTATTAAGAATTGAAAACCTTTGGTCTACATGGGGTCTTCAGAAAGTTCAAATGGGAAAGCAAAGAGAGGTTGAGAGTTTGCCTTCCAAGATGGTGCTTAATATGTGCTCAGCACAAAGTGCAGTAAATATTGGTTGAGTGAAGGAATGAGTGAATGATGAGGCTCCTTAAATTGGCGTTACTTGCATGTGGTCACTAGTGTTCAGTCTGACCTTTACACTTAAACTGAGTCCAAAAACTCTTTATCTCATCATTTGCCCAGAAAATGGATTAACTTGAAATAAAAAAAAGTTGATAACAAACATCATCTATTTAAATCGTCGAGCCTGAGTGACACTTAACCGGAGCTGATCTTTGGAATAATAAAGCCATATGTGTGCCAAGAGGAAGATTTTCATCTTGGAAATTAGTTGTATGGACTGAATTCTTTCCCTTCAAAATTTGTATGTTGAAGCTCTAAAATGTGACTGGATTTTGAGATATAGCCTTTACAGAGGTAATTAAGGTTCAATGAGTTCATAGGGAGGAGACTAAATTGATAGAACTTATGAGAAGAGAAAGACTTCTCTCTCTGCCCTGACAGAGAAAAGGACATATGAAGTCACAGCAAAAGGGTGTGGTCTGCGAGCCTAGGAGAGACACATCACTAGAAACCAGTATTTGCTGCACCTTGATTTTGGACTTTGATCCTTTAGAAATATGAGATAATAATTTTCTGGTGTGTAACTCATGCAGTCTGTAATATTCTACTGTAGTAGCCAGAGAAGACTAATACCATAAGTTCAAGTATTTATAGTCTCATGTCCTTATCTTTTACTTTCTATTGTGTTCAAATGACTCCTTCAGGGTTTTTATTGAAATCACCCATAAATATACTTGGATATGTCTAGACACTAAAGGCAGCATGAAGATTTTGTTTTAGCTGAAGCTAATGCAAAAATCCTCATTAATTACTCACAACTCTGGCTATTCTTCAGGTCAGACCTTTCAAAAACAGTTACCTGAAATCCCTACTCATACTACGAGTCATTTGTATTATGAAAAAAACCTGAATAGATGATTCTGAAGCATAGTGGGTATTAAGAATTGAAAACCTTTGGTCTACATGGGGTCTTCAGAAAGTTCAAATGGGAAAGCAAAGAGAGGTTGAGAGTTTGCCTTCCAAGATGGTGCTTAATATGTGCTCAGCACAAAGTGCAGTAAATATTGGTTGAGTGAAGGAATGAGTGAATGATGAGGCTCCTTAAATTGGCGTTACTTGCATGTGGTCACTAGTGTTCAGTCTGACCTTTACACTTAAACTGAGTCCAAAAACTCTTTATCTCATCATTTGCCCAGAAAATGGATTAACTTGGAAATAAAAAAAATGTTGATAACAAACATCATCAGATGTGCATAGATAAAATCAGATTCCTTATTTATAAAGTAGCAGTAAGAAGTATACTCGTCAACTGAGTTGGATATTTCTCTTAGGGCATCCTCTTTCCAAAAAAAGTCACATGGGAACCAGGTAACAATAGGCGCCCTGAGTCAGGGCAGGTGAGCAGATGCTGCTGGCATGGATCCCAATGGCCTTCTCATCTGAGCACTCCATCTCTGTGGAAGGATTCATCTGCCCGGGGCATGAGATTTTCCTGCCGGAACAACTATGCACTTCATTTGTTTTTGTTCCTTACCTCTGATGATGCTACTTTTCTTATTAACCATCTCTCTGTTTAACATATTCTTTATTTGGTCATGTGCATATTTGAGATGTAAGTCTTGCTCTGGTCTGAAATGGAACCTCTATTCTTCTCACGTAATCTAGGTATGTGGCATTTTACTTAACTTTTAAAGAACAATAACATCAAAAACAAGCAACCCCCACTAAAAACTCCCACCAGTCCAATTTATGTATTTCAAAGTTCTTAGTAGAGGATATGGAGAGAGAGGACATCTTCTCAATATACCACATAGCACCAACTGAACTGCCAATCTGATTTTGCACATGGAACCCCTAAATATGTTCTGAACTGGTTAAGGAACCCCACAACCCTCAGGTCTGGAATCTTCACCTATTTTATCACTTAGCCTTTCAGGAATGTTGTCTTATATTTAAAACCACAAAATACAACACAACAAAAACAGAACCCTAAGAAGATGAAATGTATAATTAACATCTATTAATGAAAACATTCCATGATATGCAATTTCTGGAAAAATATAAATCACTAAAATTTACTTATATGTATACATCAACCTCAGAAAACCAACACAGAAATTATTATAAGACTTACAAGTACGTATTTCTTCTTTGAGGGAGCAAGGGTTAAATTCTATTACCAATGAGTTTCTTCAAATCTTTAAAGAGAGGCTAATTAAAAAAAAATTATTTGGCTGTGCTGTCTTAGTTGAGGCATGTAGGATCTAGTTCCCTGATCAGGGATTGAACCCTGGCCCCAGTGCATTGGGAACGCAGAGTCTTAACCAATGGGCCATCTGGGAAGTCCCTAAAGAGAGGCTACATTTTATGACAAAAAACACGTCTTAAAACTTGGAAGATGGTAGAAATCATTCATTTATGATTCTGAGAACTTGACAAAACAGAAAAAAAGAAAGTCTCAGTCATTTCTCAAGGCTTTTTGGGCACTTCTCACTTTCCTTCTTCTGATGAAAACTGCTTCTTGTGAACTAAACTTTCAGTTTCTCAAGGAACCCAAGGAGCAGAAGGCCTTTCACCAGCCTTATCCATAGTAATGGAATAAGAGCAGAGTTCTGGTCCTTGTTGGGTAGAAAAAAAGAACAGAAAAAAAAAAATGGCTTCTGGATGATGGATACTGGACTGATCATGTTCCCTGCAGTGGGTTCACTTGTGGCCAGGATCTCTACTCCACTTGCTGGTTATGGAGGAAATGGGGGACTTTGGGATCAGAATTATCCTGTCATTTTGGTAAAGAGAGTTTCTTAGACCCTAAGGATGTCTCACTGGAAACTGGGTTTCCCTGGTGGTGCAGATGGTGAAGAATCTGCCTGCAATGCGAGAGACACAGGTTTGATTCCTAGGTTGGGAAGGCCCCTTGGAGAAGGGAATGGCTACCCACTCTAGTATTGTTGACTAGAGAATTTCATGGACAGAGGCACCTGACGGGCTACAATCCATGGAATTACAAAGAGTTGGACACGATTGAGTGAATAACACTTCGTTGGAAGTAATCTCTCCATGGAGTTCTACCCCATTCTGTGCTTTTTAACTACCTGTCAACTGACTGATCCTATGGTTATGTTCTACCAGTGATGGGAGCTCATTGTGTCCCAAAGCATCTATTTCACTTTTTGTAACTCTGACTATAGAAAGATCTCCTTTAATATTTAAGAACAAATGTGGCTCCCCTCTCTTGTCTTCCTCTGACAGTAGTTTTGGTTTTGATGTTTCTCATTACAAATATGATTCCTTGTCAGTTCAATGGCCCTTCAAGTGGATTTTGAGCAGAGATAAACATCAATGCCCAGTACAGCTATTTCTTCTTTTTAAAATGGAAACTAGGGGCTTTCTTTTTAAAAGCCCATATTTACCCCTAACTCAATGGTTTCCTGGGGCACAGAGTAATATTTACTGTCTTTGGGATCCCATTTAGAGCTGTGCCAAGGCCTGGGAAGACTGGATATCACAATTCCTGGGAATGGTGAATGTCACCTCTCAGTCTCCTGGGAAAGGAGTGTGCTCTGAAGTGGGCACCATTACCTGCCTGGATATGTCTTGATACAAGCAGATTCCTAAGATTCAATGAGGTGGTTTTCTTGTCTCTGGACTACTCACCACACAGGTGGGTCTGGTGTTGGGCTGTCCCTGAGGCTGGCACACAGTCAGGATCCTAAAGTTGGGACAGGTCCCAGGTCCTTTTCTTCTCCAGTTCCCTGGGGGTGACTTTTGCTCTCTCAGGCCAAGTTCTGGTTTTCTGTGGCCCAATTTTGCACCAGCCTGGTGTGACAGACTATAACAATAGGATCTGTGAAATGGATTTGGGCTTTGGGGCAGAAGGTAACAAGTTAATATTGGTGGATGAAAGGGGAGAGCACAGAGTCTATTGAATATGAAGAGCCGACTCAGTGAAAAAGACTCTGATGCTGGGAAAGATTGAGGGCAGGAGAAAAAGGGGGGAGCAGGGAAAGAGACGGTTGGATGGTACCTTCAACTCAATGGATGTGAGTTTGAGCAAACTTGCGGAGATAATGAAGGACAGGAAACCCTGGCATACTGCAGTCCATGGGGGCTCAGAGTGGGGCACAACCTACAGGGTGAACAACAACAACAACATAAACCATGTGACAGTAAGCACATGTCATTTTACATTTTTCCAAACTCACATATAATACCAAAATGAATAGCAATGTCTACTATGGACTTTAGGTGACAATGAGCGTAGGTTTACTGACTATAACAAATATACAACTCAGATAAGGGATTTTGGGACATTGACTGTGGAACTTGCATTTTTTTCCTTTTTTTGAACAAATGTGGCTCCTCTCTTGTCTTCCTCACAGTAGTTTTGGTTTTGATGTTTCTCATTACAAATATGATTCCTTGTCAGTTCAATGGCCCTTCAAGTGGATTTTGAGCAGAGATAAACATCAATGCCCAGTACAGCTATTTCTTCTTTTTAAAATGGAAACTAGGGGCTTTCTTTTTAAAAGCCCATATTTACCCCTAACTCAATGGTTTCCTGGGGCACAGAGTAATATTTACTGTCTTTGGGATCCCATTTAGAGCTGTGCCAAGGCCTGGGAAGACTGGATATCACAATTCCTGGGAATGGTGAATGTCACCTCTCAGTCTCCTGGGAAAGGAGTGTGCTCTGAAGTGGGCACCATTACCTGCCTGGATATGTCTTGATACAAGCAGATTCCTAAGATTCAATGAGGTGGTTTTCTTGTCTCTGGACTACTCACCACACAGGTGGGTCTGGTGTTGGGCTGTCCCTGAGGCTGGCACACAGTCAGGATCCTAAAGTTGGGACAGGTCCCAGGTCCTTTTCTTCTCCAGTTCCCTGGGGGTGACTTTTGCTCTCTCAGGCCAAGTTCTGGTTTTCTGTGGCCCAATTTTGCACCAGCCTGGTGTGACAGACTATAACAATAGGATCTGTGAAATGGATTTGGGCTTTGGGGCAGAAGGTAACAAGTTAATATTGGTGGATGAAAGGGGAGAGCACAGAGTCTATTGAATATGAAGAGCCGACTCAGTGAAAAAGACTCTGATGCTGGGAAAGATTGAGGGCAGGAGAAAAAGGGGGGAGCAGGGAAAGAGACGGTTGGATGGTACCTTCAACTCAATGGATGTGAGTTTGAGCAAACTTGCGGAGATAATGAAGGACAGGAAACCCTGGCATACTGCAGTCCATGGGGGCTCAGAGTGGGGCACAACCTACAGGGTGAACAACAACAACAACATAAACCATGTGACAGTAAGCACATGTCATTTTACATTTTTCCAAACTCACATATAATACCAAAATGAATAGCAATGTCTACTATGGACTTTAGGTGACAATGAGCGTAGGTTTACTGACTATAACAAATATACAACTCAGATAAGGGATTTTGAAACTGGGAGAGACTATGCATGTGTGGAGGCAGGAGGTATGTGAGAACTCTTCGCACTTTCTGTTGGGTTTTGCTGTGACCTTAAAAACCTAAAACTGTTCAAAAATAAAATTTACCAAGTAAATATGTGAAAAGTCTGTATAAATAAGAAAGTATAAGAAAGCATATATATATATATTTGAGAAAACTAGGAAAAAGGGGCCATAACAATTATTTCACAGGGTGAGTCTGAAGACTTAGATGATTTATTTAACTGTCTCATACACTACCTAAAATAGAACAGAGTGGGCACTTCAAGGATTCTCTTTTTGAATAAATGATGAAAGATATTTGCTATCATTAATAACAACTGTAAAAATCATGAAACAAAATGAGTACCTCAGACAAGGTTTCATTTTTGCTGAGTTTTTAATTCTGTTGCTGTTGTTTTCTGAGCCTTTAAGCCTGTTAGTAATAAGGAATAAGACTACATCTCTTCTTAGTATCTTCTCTCTTTCAAGGAGTATGAAAACATGATGGATACCACTGCTGTATTTGATATTGTTTTTTTTTTTTTCCAGAATTTTTTGGTTATATTTTCTCAACAATTCTATAAATGCCTACAACAACCAAATTTCCTCTTTGGATCAGCAACATCTCACTTAAAAATTATTTTTGCATTGTAGAATGTATAGCTCTTCCATTATCTTGTTTAGTTTCAGAGCACCCTTCGGTGAAGGCAGGACATTTCATAGGTGAAGAGACAGAGGCTTGGAGACAGAAAACAATTTATCCAAACTTACCTAATGAGAAAGGGATTTAGAATTTCAGTTTTAGAGAAGGGAAGGTGCCTGGAGTCTCTGTTTCCCCAACCATGCATATCCCTTGCCCTTGCCACAAAAACAGCTGAACTCAACAGTTGACCTCCACCCTGATCACCCGGCCCTTAACAAGACCCAGAGCCTTTGGGAAGTAAAATAAAATCTCTTAGGAAAATGCCTCCACACGCAGAATTTGCAAATGAGTATATGAAAAGTGCTTTGAGACTCTTAAGCTCTCACATATACTGAAGGCATACAAAAATTAGAACTGGGCACAAGGAAAAAAGACAATTTATCTGGAGAAAGCTATGTTGTGATCCCCCTACTTCTCTCCATGGGTTCCCAAAAACTCTGCACTGGTGAGACTGAGCTTTAATGAGGCTATTCAGAGAGTTTGATGTGTGTTTCTTGTCCTTTGAGGATGCAGTGGACATGTGACTGACTCACATCTGAAAAAGTCACAGGGAGAGATGCCACTAACACAGCCTGTACTGCCTCCTGTCGTGAGGTCAGGGTCCTCTGATTTTTCATTTTCTCATCTCAGGCATATTTTGATACATGACTCTCCCTGCACTTTCATCCTCCTGTCAGGATCCATGAACCCCTGAATCTCCCCTATCATCCTGGAAAGCTTGATGGGAACTTGTAGCACTTTCAAGTTCTTCTTCTGCCTAGATCCACCATGCCTTGATTGTTACCATGAGGATTTCCTGGGAGATGGCACTACCCTCCTGGATGAATTATTATTATTATATTTTTTTTAAAGCACATTTTAACTTTTAGTCTTTTTTTTAAAAAAAGATTTATTTATTTATTTTGGGCGGGGGTCAGGTTGGGGAGGGAGGGGAGGGGGCGGGCCACTTCCATTGGTCTTTCATTTCTCCATTTTCATCCGTCTTTGTTCTTTGGCTCCTGCGGGCCTCCCATCGCGGTGGCGTCTGTTGTCGGTGATTGGACACATCAGTCCAGCCGCTCCGCAGCATGAGGGATCTTCCCAGGCCAGGGATCGAACCGGCGCCCTTTGCACTGCAAGGCAGTGTCCTTATCCACTGGACCACCAGGGGAAGCCCCCTCCTGGATGAATTATGAGAAACACCACAGCGACCTCTGCTGCTGTGCCCCTTCTTAACCTGTCCAGAGTTTCTATCACCTGGCTTGTTCCACATCTCAGCCCTGCAGTTTGCCTGGCATTTTTTTAGTTTGTTATTAGTATTTTTGGAAGATATCTTTTCTCTGAATCTATAATCCTTGGTTTTGGAAAACACAAATCTCTTTTTTAAATCAATGATGTGTGATTAAAAAAAGAGATCCTTGGCATATTCTGAAGTTAAAAGAGGAACTGGAATTGCATCTTCTCAGTGGAGTTCTAGCTTCTTGCTTGAGAATGGAGACTGTGGAGAGCAAGGATTACAAGAGTGGAAAAGTACTTCAGAATTCTTCAGGGAAGAAGGCACATGAACTGACTCAGGAGCCCCTCCTCAAACTCTGACTATATACTAATGCTGATGGTTGTATAATAAAAGTGTTTTAGTTATGTAATTTATACTCAGGAAACTCCAGCTATGGAAACAAGAGAGAGATCAGTGTGAAAGGGGCGCATGAGATTTAAAATTTTGATATCAGAAGGTCTTGTCAGAACCTTATATGTACCTTAGAGGTCAATGTTACATGTGCCTAAGGAGGGGTGGAATCCAAGCATGACCCTGACCTTTAGGGGTATTGCATAAGGCTAGAAAAGGGGCTGCAGTAAACATAGGGTGAGAAAGTTGTCTGCCTTATGGGAAATTGGTTTGAGGGCTTCCACCTGCACTGTACCATGGGAGAAATCTGTGAGAAATTTGTGAGAAACTAGCACCCAACCCTGCACTATATACAATTGTGAGTGTGATTTCTCACTATGCACTGGAACTCAAAAAACACCTTAAAATAGGACCAATAGAGCTTTGACAGGAGCAAACAGGAAAACAGACCAGTAAAGAGATTTCCGTATCAGGGGGCACGCATGGACTTTTAGAGAACAATTGCTGCCAAATGTATGGTAACAGTAAAAAAATTACTAGCTTATTAGGAAATGCATATCCCTCTGAGACAGTCAGCAGAGCCCACCAACAGGAAACCACAGCCTAAAAACCGTAGTTAACTGAGAAAGCTGCAAGGGAGCTTCAGAGAACCATGTTTGTACTTTTCAAAAGATATAGAAAGGAATGAAACTTACAATGCAAAATGAAAGAAGTTTGAGGAAAGAACGGTCAGAAAGGGATTAGGAAGGAGAAATTTAGAGCAAAGTAATAGGTAAAAGTTGTATTTCTAGAATTCCCTTGCTTTCTCTATGATCCAGTGAATGTTGGCAATTTGATCTCTGATTCCTCTTCCTTTTCTAAACTTAGAATGCAAGATTTTAAGCGTGGCCTTACTAGCATGGGAGATGAGTGCAACTGTCTGATGGCTAGCACATTCTTTAGCCTACCCTTCTTGGGAATTGGGGTTAGGATTGACCTTTTCCAGTCCTGTGGCCACTGTTGGGTCTTCCAGATTTGCTGACATATTGAATGCAACATCTTAATGGCGACATCCTTTAGGGTTTTGAATAGTTCTATTCTATTGCATCCACTAGCTTTATTAACAGCAGTGCTTCCAAAGGCCCCCTTGACTTCATATTCCAGAATGTCTGGCTCTAGGTGACTGGTCACACCATCATAGTAAGCGTGTTCATTAAGCTCTATTTTGTACAGTTCTTCCATGTATTCTTTCCATCTTGATTTCTTCAGCTTCTCCTAGGTCTCTATTGTTTCTGTCTTTTATTGTGCCCATCTTTGGGAAAAACATTCCCTTGATATTTCCAATTTTCCTGACAAGATATCTAGCCTTTCTCCTTCCATTGTTTTCTTCTAGTTTCATGCATTGTTCATTGAATAAGGCCTTCCTGTGTGGATCATAACAAACTGTGGAAAGCTCTTAAGAAATGGGAACACCAGACCATCTTACTTGTCTCCTGAGAAACTTGTATGTGGGTTAAGAAGCAACAGTTAAAACCCTGCATGGAACAACTGATTGGTTCAAGATTGAGAAAGGAGTACAACAGGGCTGTAGGCAGGCCCAGTGTTTGTTTAGCCTATACACTGAGCGCATCATGAAAAATGCTTGGCTGGATGAGTTACGAGCTGAAATCAAGATAGGCAGGAGAAACATCAACAACCTTAGATACGCAGATAATACCACTCTAAAGGCAGAAAGCAAATAGGAACTAAGGAACCTCTTGAGGAGGTTAAGGGAGGAGAGTGAAAGAGTCAGCTTAAAACTAAATATTAAAAAACCCAAAGATTTCTCAATAAAAAAGAGAAGAAAACAACAACAACAATAAAAAAATGAAAATCATGGCATACAACCCCATTACTTCAAGGCAAATAGAAGTGGAAAATGTGTGAGTAGTGACAGATTTCCTCTTCTTGGGCTCTAAAATCACCGCAGATGGTGACTGGAACCGTGAAATCAGAAGACAATTGCTTCTTGACAGGAAAGTTGTGACAAGCCTAGACAAGTGCTTTGAAAAGCAGAGACATTACTCTGCCAACAGGGGTCTATATAGTCAAGGCAGTGGTCTTTCCATGGATCAGGCTTTACCTTTCTTGGGAATTGGGGTTAGGATTGACCTTTTCCAGTCCTGTGGCCACTGTTGGGTCTTCCAGATTTGCTGACATATTGAATGCAACATCTTAATGGCGACATCCTTTAGGGTTTTGAATAGTTCTATTCTATTGCATCCACTAGCTTTATTAACAGCAGTGCTTCCAAAGGCCCCCTTGACTTCATATTCCAGAATGTCTGGCTCTAGGTGACTGGTCACACCATCATAGTAAGCGTGTTCATTAAGCTCTATTTTGTACAGTTCTTCCATGTATTCTTTCCATCTTGATTTCTTCAGCTTCTCCTAGGTCTCTATTGTTTCTGTCTTTTATTGTGCCCATCTTTGGGAAAAACATTCCCTTGATATTTCCAATTTTCCTGACAAGATATCTAGCCTTTCTCCTTCCATTGTTTTCTTCTAGTTTCATGCATTGTTCATTGAATAAGGCCTTCCTGTGTGGATCATAACAAACTGTGGAAAGCTCTTAAGAAATGGGAACACCAGACCATCTTACTTGTCTCCTGAGAAACTTGTATGTGGGTTAAGAAGCAACAGTTAAAACCCTGCATGGAACAACTGATTGGTTCAAGATTGAGAAAGGAGTACAACAGGGCTGTAGGCAGGCCCAGTGTTTGTTTAGCCTATACACTGAGCGCATCATGAAAAATGCTTGGCTGGATGAGTTACGAGCTGAAATCAAGATAGGCAGGAGAAACATCAACAACCTTAGATACGCAGATAATACCACTCTAAAGGCAGAAAGCAAATAGGAACTAAGGAACCTCTTGAGGAGGTTAAGGGAGGAGAGTGAAAGAGTCAGCTTAAAACTAAATATTAAAAAACCCAAAGATTTCTCAATAAAAAAGAGAAGAAAACAACAACAACAATAAAAAAATGAAAATCATGGCATACAACCCCATTACTTCAAGGCAAATAGAAGTGGAAAATGTGTGAGTAGTGACAGATTTCCTCTTCTTGGGCTCTAAAATCACTGTGAATGGTGACTGCAGTCATGAAATCAGAAGACAATTGCTTCTTGACAGGAAAGTTATGACAAACCTAGACAGTGTGTTGAAAAGCAGAGAGATTACTCTGCCAAAGGTCTGTATAGTCAAGGCTGTGGTCTTTCCAGTGGTCACTAAGGCTGTGACAGCTGGACTGTGAAGAAGGCAGAGCACCAAAAAATTAATGCCTTTGAACTGTGGTGCTGGAGAAGACTCTGGAGAGTTCTTTGGACAGCAAGGAGATCAAACCAGTTAATTTTAAGGGAAATCAGCCCTGAATAGTCATTGGAAGGACTGATGCTGAACCTGAAGCTTCAGTATTTTGGTCATCCGATGTGAATAGCTGACTCACTGAAAGCCCCTGATGCTGGGAAAGATTGAGGGCAGAAGGAGAAGAGGGTGTCAGAAGATAAGATGGCTGGACGACATCAATGATGCATTGGACGTGAACTTAGGCAGACTTCGGGAAATAGTGAGGGATGGAGGCCTGGTGTGCTGCAGTTCATGAGATTGAAAAGAACTGGACATAACTGGGTGACTGAACAACAGTAACAACTGCTCGTATTCTTGTGGCTTCTGTATCCTTTCTCTTATTCAAGATGATGTTGAGCTCCAGCCTTTTCTTTAAGGAGAAGGATGGGTTCTCATAGGAGTTATTTACATTCAGTGATGCTGTGAGTAGAAACAAATAGTGAATATTTAATTCTAAATTAATTAAAAACAGATAAAATTAAAAATTTAGGTCTTCATCTGTATTAGCCAAATTTCAAATGCATGTGTGTCTAGTGGCTACATCATTTCACCACAGATGCAAATTTTATAGAAAAACTCTTTATTAGATAATGTTCATGGGTGATTTTTTTCTTCCTTTCCCTCCTTTGAAAAATGCCTGATATTTTAAAAGCTTTTATTTATTAATATTTTTTACAGAGTTTTGTTGTTCCCTGACACACATCAACCTGAATCTGCCATGGGTATACATATGTCCTCTTTCCTCCTCCTGAACCTCCCCTGTGTCTCTCCCCATCCCATCACTCCAGGTCACCATAGAGCCCCTGTTTGAGATCCCCTAGTCCCACAGCATATTCTTCTCCCTCACCCCAATGTCCATGAGTCTGCTCTCTATTTCTGTCTCTTCATTGTTGCTCTGCATATACATTAAAAATGATTGATATTTTTAAAGTGCAGTGAAAAGTGCTCACATTTAGTCAAAAAGATTTGACTCTGTTTTATAACTACATTTAATAAGTGCTTGACTTTGAGCATATCATGCCCTTATTTATAAAAATAGCTTGAATTGTGGAGCCTTTTTAAAAGAAAAATAATAATAAATCATGGAGTGCTCACCATGGGAAATTTAAAATTCTTGGTAGATTATTTTTTCACTGAGTAAATGTTTCTTTGATAATGATGTCTTTTTTTAAAGAGACTACACCAATTATAATTGTTAAAGGTTGATATACATTTAACCATTTAAGTAGTTTTTCTTTTTTAACATTAATGGAACAATGCTTTAAAGGTTATTGAGAGTCTCTTATTATTATGGCTATCTGAATATGTTGAATACACAGCCTTTGCCTAGTAGGCTGGAGCCAATTATGTGCCTTGAGAGGATAGGTTCTCATTTAGAAGAAATGCAAAGGGGAAGGAAAGAGGACACAGCTTCTGGGAGGCAGAGTAGCAACATAGGATATTGCAGCAGGCCTAAACTTGGGGAATGAGGGGAGGGAGAGAACTGTATTGGCCTGCACTCATCATGATGCAGTGGGAAAGCAAGGAAGAGGCAGCAGCGAGAGCAGGAACCAGCCGAGGCCCCACTCACTCCTGGAAAGTCGAGTCACATCTGAACTGGGGAAGTCAGGTTCAGGAGTGGATCGGAAGTGTGGGGCAATATTTCTTCCTCCAGTTTGGCTTGCTCCAGTCTAGTATTGCCCTCTTTCCTCACAGGCCAGATTTTTCAACCCTCAGGACCTCATGCTGGGACCATGGACCTTCTGCTTCTATTTTGGGCTGCAGGCTGATCTGGGCTGGAGAGTCTGCCTGTGTGATGACTGATCGCATGACTCTGTAATTTCCCCCTTGCCTCACCTCCATCCTCCTCCTCAGCTTCCTCATCTCCCTTGTCTGCTCTTTGAAAACCAGGTTGAGGTTCTTTTTTTCTTGGGGGCTCGGGTGTCCCCCCACATAATCGAGGAAAGAGATACTGAAGCAAAAGAAGCAAGAACCAGCTGGAAGGCAAAATCGGATGTGCTAGTGTCAGAGTCAGGTTGGGGAACCCCTGAGGGGCCAAGACCAGGGAGTTTCCAGGGATGGAGGGAGACGCTGTGCTCTGAGCCAGCGCCCCCTGGTGGAGAGCATTGCCGTGGTAGTTATCCAGAGCTAGGTGTCCCTGCTCTGCTGTTGTGGCCACCTGGTTGGCTTGGTGTAGACCAGATGAGGTCTACACTAGCATGAGTTGGGTCTGAGAAACTGTCCAGGAGCCAGATCCTACCCCAGAACCTCTTGATAAGTGCCCCAACCCTATCTACCTCATTTTCTCATGTGTCTAGCAAGTGGTGAATTAGCACATGGTCTTTGAGGCCCCTTCTGGCTCTGCCATCTGATTTCAGGTCAAGCAGGATGTGGTTGGGCTCCTTGTTTTCTCCTCTGAGCTCTGAATCTTCTTACCCTCTTTCCTGTACTCACAACTGCCTCGGTCACATTGACCTCCTGTTCCTGGAATGCACCAGGCACACTGTCCCCTGAGGGCCTTTGCAAGAAGGTCACCTCGAGCAGGAAAATATTCCTTAAGGTTTCCACTCAGTCACCCACTCCCATTTTTTTCTCAAAGATCTCAATCCTGAAGCCTGTTCTTACCTCCTGATGCAAAATTGAAACTGTTTTTTAAGCTCTGGATCCTGCCTACCCTGCCCTTTTCTTTCTAATATATTAATACCAAATCATTTTCTTATTTATTAGGATTATTGTGTAGTGTCTTTCTCAATATTTCTTCCTCCAGTTTGGCTTGCTCCAGTCTAGTATTGCCCTCTTTCCTCACAGGCCAGATTTTTCAACCCTCAGGACCTCATGCTGGGACCATGGACCTTCTGCTTCTATTTTGGGCTGCAGGCTGATCTGGGCTGGAGAGTCTGCCTGTGTGATGACTGATCGCATGACTCTGTAATTTCCCCCTTGCCTCACCTCCATCCTCCTCCTCAGCTTCCTCATCTCCCTTGTCTGCTCTTTGAAAACCAGGTTGAGGTTCTTTTTTTCTTGGGGGCTCGGGTGTCCCCCCACATAATCGAGGAAAGAGATACTGAAGCAAAAGAAGCAAGAACCAGCTGGAAGGCAAAATCGGATGTGCTAGTGTCAGAGTCAGGTTGGGGAACCCCTGAGGGGCCAAGACCAGGGAGTTTCCAGGGATGGAGGGAGACGCTGTGCTCTGAGCCAGCGCCCCCTGGTGGAGAGCATTGCCGTGGTAGTTATCCAGAGCTAGGTGTCCCTGCTCTGCTGTTGTGGCCACCTGGTTGGCTTGGTGTAGACCAGATGAGGTCTACACTAGCATGAGTTGGGTCTGAGAAACTGTCCAGGAGCCAGATCCTACCCCAGAACCTCTTGATAAGTGCCCCAACCCTATCTACCTCATTTTCTCATGTGTCTAGCAAGTGGTGAATTAGCACATGGTCTTTGAGGCCCCTTCTGGCTCTGCCATCTGATTTCAGGTCAAGCAGGATGTGGTTGGGCTCCTTGTTTTCTCCTCTGAGCTCTGAATCTTCTTACCCTCTTTCCTGTACTCACAACTGCCTCGGTCACATTGACCTCCTGTTCCTGGAATGCACCAGGCACACTGTCCCCTGAGGGCCTTTGCAAGAAGGTCACCTCGAGCAGGAAAATATTCCTTAAGGTTTCCACTCAGTCACCCACTCCCATTTTTTTCTCAAAGATCTCAATCCTGAAGCCTGTTCTTACCTCCTGATGCAAAATTGAAACTGTTTTTTAAGCTCTGGATCCTGCCTACCCTGCCCTTTTCTTTCTAATATATTAATACCAAATCATTTTCTTATTTATTAGGATTATTGTGTAGTGTCTTTCTCATAATGAAATGATGAGGATAGACGGTTTACTGGATTTATTCATGCACATATCCTAAGCACCTGGAGCAGTGACTAGTGCACAGTGGTTTCTCATTAACATTTGTGGAAGGAATAAGTATACCATTGAAGAGGGGCTGGGCTGGGGGCAGAAAGGTCTTCCTCAAACATTTCATGTTTAGTGCAGAAATGCGGTGAAGCTACTGACAGTAAAATGGGGTTTCATTAAAAGAATCGTATTGCTGATGAGCTACCATAGATGGGGAGAGAGAGAGGAAGGTGAGGGCTAATGGGGAGAACAGAACATAGTGTGGCTTCTGCACTTGTTGTACCACAAACTGGTACCCAGTGTACCTACATCAGAAATTCTCAGTGAGCTCCATGGATCATCATTTCTGAGAGGACTCCTCAGAAAGAGCGTGGAGTACAAAGGTCAGATGAATTTTGGAAATGTACAGATGGATCCCTTCTGAGATATCCACAGTCCTTATTCCAGTGGGAATGTCAGTTTTAATTTGTTAGTTTGGGGGAATTTGGTACTCACTGGGTTAGGTCAGGGGTGGTGGGAGGAGGCAGCCTTGGGTGTAAGGGCTTCTTGGAATTGGGTGATTGGCAGGTCAAGGAGCGGAGTTCAAAATCGGCAGGTTCCTCTGAGCACTGACCAGAGTCAGGAATTCCTTCTAGGGAAAGTTAGCTCAAAGGCCAAGGCCCTTAATCCTCAGTGATTCCTGTTCCAGGTGTCACTGTTCTGCCTTCAGGCTCCTGCTGTCAAAGTCCATCCTCTTAGGGCCTGTCCATGTGACACACAATCTACCCATTCACCTCTATCTTCTGGACACTGAGCTGATCCCCAAGCAGGGGGTCATGGGGGGAGTCAGTTCTCCCCTTTTCAGTCCCTTTAGCTTCTACCCTCTATGCTGAGATCCCCAGCCTTACTTGAACCTCTGGAGATGCATGAAGAGGGGTCTGCATGAACTCACTTATTCCCTGTATCCTGCTCTCTCAAACTGTTGGTTCCTGGTAAATTTTTATGCATGAGAAGTTCAACTTTTTCTTTTTAAATTAATCTTAAGGCCGTTGCATTGGCCATGTCTCACATCCCTACTGTACTCATTCCTGGTCCCACAACATGTTGGACCAGTCTCCTCCAGTTTACACCTGCCTTGGCCTCAGTTGGGGGCAGTGACATTGGAATAGATCTCCCAGCTACCTCTCTGACTATTCAAGTAGCTCCCTCCTCTCCTGGTGGCCAATCAACCTGCACCTTGCCAGGTCACTCTGAACTCCTCCTCCAGGAGGGCTTCCTGCTCTATTTCAGTTTCCACATGTGTTGCCCTTTTCTCCTCAATGAAAGAAAAATGTTTCTTAAAGATTCTATACGGTAGCACATACAACCATGCGGCAACAATTTCTGCTTCTTGAAACCTCCCAAGAGACTCTTGGAGGGCAGAGACTTTGCCTCTTGTCTTTGTATCGCCATGGTAGAGCGTACAGCAAACTCTCGTTGCGACTGATGGCTGAATGGTGAGGGACAGTGTTGAAGATACCTTGTCAGGAAAGCACTAGCGTTAGCCACCAGGTGGCACTAGCGCCCAGTAAGCAGGGCAGAAACACTCAAGGAGGCTTGGATGCAGGTTGCAGGGGATGCTGGAGGGTCATGGAGTCAATCCTTTTCTCTTCCAGACTTACTGCTTGGTCTTCTCAGGGTACTATTTCTAAATCCCACAGACTAGATGGCTTAAATTACAGAAATTAATTTTTTCATAGTCCTGGAGGCTGTGAAGTCCAAGATCAAGCTGCTGGTTGATGCCTTTCCTGGGGAAGGCCCTCTTCCTGGCTTGCTGTCTTCTTGCTGTATCCTTACATGGTCGTCAGGGAAAGCTCTGCTGTCACTTCCCCTCCTAATAAGGGAACTAATCTCATCCTGGGGCCTCCACCCTCATGACTTTATCTTGCAATAACTACTTCCTAAAGCCCCCACATTGTGGGTTAGGGTTTTCACATATTAATTTGGCATGGACACAAATATTCAGTCCTTAACACGGACCTCAGGGGCTTATAAGTATGGTTAGAATTAGAGACTGCTCACTTATTCCCTGTATCCTGCTCTCTCAAACTGTTGGTTCCTGGTAAATTTTTATGCATGAGAAGTTCAACTTTTTCTTTTTAAATTAATCTTAAGGCCGTTGCATTGGCCATGTCTCACATCCCTACTGTACTCATTCCTGGTCCCACAACATGTTGGACCAGTCTCCTCCAGTTTACACCTGCCTTGGCCTCAGTTGGGGGCAGTGACATTGGAATAGATCTCCCAGCTACCTCTCTGACTATTCAAGTAGCTCCCTCCTCTCCTGGTGGCCAATCAACCTGCACCTTGCCAGGTCACTCTGAACTCCTCCTCCAGGAGGGCTTCCTGCTCTATTTCAGTTTCCACATGTGTTGCCCTTTTCTCCTCAATGAAAGAAAAATGTTTCTTAAAGATTCTATACGGTAGCACATACAACCATGCGGCAACAATTTCTGCTTCTTGAAACCTCCCAAGAGACTCTTGGAGGGCAGAGACTTTGCCTCTTGTCTTTGTATCGCCATGGTAGAGCGTACAGCAAACTCTCGTTGCGACTGATGGCTGAATGGTGAGGGACAGTGTTGAAGATACCTTGTCAGGAAAGCACTAGCGTTAGCCACCAGGTGGCACTAGCGCCCAGTAAGCAGGGCAGAAACACTCAAGGAGGCTTGGATGCAGGTTGCAGGGGATGCTGGAGGGTCATGGAGTCAATCCTTTTCTCTTCCAGACTTACTGCTTGGTCTTCTCAGGGTACTATTTCTAAATCCCACAGACTAGATGGCTTAAATTACAGAAATTAATTTTTTCATAGTCCTGGAGGCTGTGAAGTCCAAGATCAAGCTGCTGGTTGATGCCTTTCCTGGGGAAGGCCCTCTTCCTGGCTTGCTGTCTTCTTGCTGTATCCTTACATGGTCGTCAGGGAAAGCTCTGCTGTCACTTCCCCTCCTAATAAGGGAACTAATCTCATCCTGGGGCCTCCACCCTCATGACTTTATCTTGCAATAACTACTTCCTAAAGCCCCCACATTGTGGGTTAGGGTTTTCACATATTAATTTGGCATGGACACAAATATTCAGTCCTTAACACGGACCTCAGGGGCTTATAAGTATGGTTAGAATTAGAGACTGTCTGGTAGGTTGGCGAAACATCGGTTCAGATGTAAAAACCTGGTCCAGGATTCTGTAGTTAGGGTCCAAATTCCTGGACAATATTAGCTTACATGAGACATCAGGAGTGATGTCCACATGCAGGAGGGGTCCATGCTCATGATTATGGTGGGGAAAATTGCTTTGGACAACAGTTTAGATCCATGTGGGAGGCAGTTCCGGTCACAGTGGGGTGGGTACAGTTGGGTACAGGAGACCCTTGAGAATCCTGTGTCTCACACATAAGTTCTTGATCCAGATAAGAGATTTTTGAGGTGAAAACAGCCTCAGAGAAGAGAATGGTATTCTACCCACCCCTTGAGACAAGCTCTTAGAAATAAAGGCAGATGCCTTGTGGGTAGAGGACAAGGGACACAGGGTTTTCCTTGAAGTAGCATTCATTCATGGGGAAATGTCCAATTCTGGAGTGACTATTTTAGTCCCTAGAAGTTCATCTGATTTGAAAGACTAAGAGAAGATCCCACATCAACAGCAAGTCCAGCTCCTGCATCAGATCTCTGTCACCTCCTCCATGATCACTTCTTCCGCTCTGAGAGTTGGTTTTCTTTCCTGTAGAGTGGAGATTAGCCATCACTGCCTCTCAGGCCAGTTTGGAGACAGCCTGAGATGAATGGTGCTCAGTGTTTGGAAACTGTGGGGCACTTCCTGCCCTGTTCTCATCCTGAGCACTCATAGCTGAGCACCTGACTGCTGGGGTTGGAAGTCTAACCTTCCCCCATGGGAGAGCAGAGTCGATTTGTTCAACCTCTGTGTCCCTCAGATTTCTCATGATCCCAGTGAGGATATTAAACATGACAGACTTCATCCCTTTATTGTAAGGTATAAATAAAGAATGTGCCCCTTGGTGCCTAACATATTCAACAAGTAAGACATTAAAAACAATGTAACATTTGTTAGTTTAATTTTTAAAAAGTGACACAAGCAAAACTAATCGTGCTGTGTTTTCCCTGGCAGTTATTTTGTGATGACAAAGATCATGTGATAATAAAATATTGTAATTAAGTGATTAAAAGATCAATGTTTACCTTAAAGCATAAAAATATAATGCTTACAAAAAAAGAGAGTACCCTTTCACCTTTGTTTCTCACAACCACTCTCCTCAAGGGTAACATCTCTTGTTTCTTACAATTAAGAATAACTACTGTCTTTTATAAAGTCTATAATTATATGATTATTCAGACACATCAATATTTTTATGTACTACTATTATGCAACATTGATTTAAAGTTGTATCCAAATTTCAAAAAAGTCATAGAAATGACAGTGTGCAAGGTTCTTGACAAGCTGAACACCATCAGTTTCCTCCACTGAACCCCAAATCACAGCAAACTTGACTGTAACCTCCTTCCTTGTCTTTTCCTGGGACTTAGTTCAAGCTCCTTCCCTTTGGAGGCTCTGATGCAAGCTCAGAAACACCTTCCTAGAAAAATACACACACTTGCCCAACAGCACAAGAAAGAAATAATCTGAAACTTGAGAAAAATCTCAGAAATGGGGATAAGAACTCAAAGATATTAAAAAACTACTACAGGGCCCTACCTTAGGCAGAAGATCAAGATCAAAATCAAGTCATGTCAGGATTGCTTTGGCTATTCGAGGTCTTCTGTGTTTCCATATGAACTGTGTTATTATTTGGTCTAGTTCTGTGAAAAATGTCAATGGTAGTTGAATAGGTATTGCATTGAATCTGTAGATGATATTTGGTAGTATGGTCATTTTCACAATATTGATTCTTCCAATCCAGGAACATGGAATATCTCTCCATCTGTTTAAGTCTTCTTTAATGTCTCTCATGAGTGTCTTGTAATTTTCTGTGTACAATTCTTTTGTTTCTTTGGGCAGGTTTATTCCTAGATATTTGATTCTTTTGGTTGCAATGGTGAAGGGGATTGCCTCTTTGATTTCATTTTCTGATTTTTCATTGTTTGTGTATAGGAATGCCAGTGACTTCTGTGTGTTGACTTTGTATCCTGCAACTTTGCTGAATTCACTGATTAGCTCTAGTAGCTTTGTAACCGTGTCTTTGGGATTTTTTATGTATAATATCATGTCGTCTGCAAAAAGAGAGAGCTTGACTTCTTCCTTTCCAGTCTGGATTCCTTTGATTTCTTTCTCTTCTCTTATTGCTGTTGCTAGCACTTCCAGGACTATGTTGAATAGTAGTGGTGAAAGTGGGCACCCCTGTCTTGTTCCTGATCTTAGAGGGAATGCTTTCAGTTTTTCACCATTAACAATAATGTTCGCTGTAGGCTCCTCATAGATGGCTTTTATTATATTGAGATAGGTTCCTTCTATGCCCATTTTCTGAAGAGTTTTGATCATAAATGGATGTTGTACTTTGTCGAAGGCTTTTTCTGCATCTATTGAAATGATCATGTGATTTTTGTCTTTCAACTTGTTGATATGGTGTATCACGTTGATTGATTTGCGGATGTTGAAGAAGCCTTGCACGCCTGGGATGAACCCGACTTGATCATGATGTATGAGTTTTTTGATGTGTCGTTGAATTCTGTTTGCTAGGATTTTGTTGAGGATCTTGGCATCTAAGTTCATCAGTGAAATTGGCCTATAGTTTTCCTTTTTTGTGTTGTCTTTGCCTGGTTTGGGTATCAGGGTGATGGTGGCCTTGTAGAATGCGTTTGGAAGTTTTCCTTCCTGTGCAATTTTTTGAAAGAGTTTTAGAAGGACAGGCATTAGCTCTTCTTTAAATGTTTGGTGGAATTCGACTGTGAAGCCATCTGGCCCTGGGCTTTTATTTTTGGGTAGATTTTTAATCACAAATTCGATTTCTGAGCTTGTGATTGGGTTGTTCAAAGTTTCTGTTTCTTCCTGGCTCAGTCTTGGGAGATTAATCCTGTCCAAGAAACTGTCCATTTCTTCCAGGTTGTCCAGTTTGTTGCCATAGAGTTGCTCATAATAGTCTCTTAGAATCCTTTGCATTTTCTGATTTTTCATTGTTTGTGTATAGGAATGCCAGTGACTTCTGTGTGTTGACTTTGTATCCTGCAACTTTGCTGAATTCACTGATTAGCTCTAGTAGCTTTGTAACCGTGTCTTTGGGATTTTTTATGTATAATATCATGTCGTCTGCAAAAAGAGAGAGCTTGACTTCTTCCTTTCCAGTCTGGATTCCTTTGATTTCTTTCTCTTCTCTTATTGCTGTTGCTAGCACTTCCAGGACTATGTTGAATAGTAGTGGTGAAAGTGGGCACCCCTGTCTTGTTCCTGATCTTAGAGGGAATGCTTTCAGTTTTTCACCATTAACAATAATGTTCGCTGTAGGCTCCTCATAGATGGCTTTTATTATATTGAGATAGGTTCCTTCTATGCCCATTTTCTGAAGAGTTTTGATCATAAATGGATGTTGTACTTTGTCGAAGGCTGTTTCTGCATCTATTGAAATGATCATGTGATTTTTGTCTTTCAACTTGTTGATATGGTGTATCACGTTGATTGATTTGCGGATGTTGAAGAAGCCTTGCACGCCTGGGATGAACCCGACTTGATCATGATGTATGAGTTTTTTGATGTGTCGTTGAATTCTGTTTGCTAGGATTTTGTTGAGGATCTTGGCATCTAAGTTCATCAGTGAAATTGGCCTATAGTTTTCCTTTTTTGTGTTGTCTTTGCCTGGTTTGGGTATCAGGGTGATGGTGGCCTTGTAGAATGCGTTTGGAAGTTTTCCTTCCTGTGCAATTTTTTGAAAGAGTTTTAGAAGGACAGGCATTAGCTCTTCTTTAAATGTTTGGTGGAATTCGACTGTGAAGCCATCTGGCCCTGGGCTTTTATTTTTGGGTAGATTTTTAATCACAAATTCGATTTCTGAGCTTGTGATTGGGTTGTTCAAAGTTTCTGTTTCTTCCTGGCTCAGTCTTGGGAGATTAATCCTGTCCAAGAAACTGTCCATTTCTTCCAGGTTGTCCAGTTTGTTGCCATAGAGTTGCTCATAATAGTCTCTTAGAATCCTTTGGATTTCTGCATTATCTGTTGTAATCTCTCCTTTTTCGTTTTTGATTTTGTTGATCTGGTTCTTCTCTCTCTTTTTCTTAATGAGTCTGGCCAGTGGCTTGTCAATTTTGTTTACCTTTTCAAAGAACCAGCTTTTTGTTTTATTTATCTTTACTATTGTTTCTTTTGTTTCTTTCTCATTTATTTCTGCTCTGATCTTTATGATTTCTCTTCTTCTGCTGGCTTTGGGATGCTTTTGTTCTTCTTTCTCCAACTGTTTTAAGCAGAGGGTTAGGTCATCTGCTTCATATTTTCCTAGTTTCTTGAGGTGGGATTGTATTGCTATAAATTTCCCTCTTAGAACTGCTTTTGCAGTATCCCATAGGTTTTGCACGGTCGTGTGTTGTCATTTTCTTCTAGGAATTGTTTAATTTCTCCTTTGATTTCCTCAATGATCAGTTGGTTTTTAAGGTATGTATTGTTTAATCTCCATGTGTTCCTGTTTTTAGGGTTTTTTTTCTGGTAGTTGATCTCCAGTCTCATTGCACTGTGGTCCGAGAAGATGGTTGATATAATTTCGGTTTTCTTGAACTGACTGAGGTTAGATTTGTGGCCCAAGATGTGGTCTATCCTGGAGAATGTTCCGTGAGAACTTGAGAAGAAAGTGTATTCTTCTGCTTTTGGATGGAACGTCCTAAAGATATCGATGAGGTCCATTTTTTCCAGTGTGGCATTTAAGGCTTGTGTTTCTTTATTAATTTTCTGTTTTGTTGATCTGTCCATTGGTGTGAGAGGAGTGTTAAAGTCTCCTACTATTATTGTGTTATTGTTGATTTCTTCTTTTATGTCTGAAAGTACCTGTCTTATGTATTGAGGTGCCCCTGTGTTGGGTGCGTAGATATTCATGACTGTTATGTCTTCCTCTTGGATAGATCCCTTAATCATGATGTAGTGACCTGCCTTGTCTCTTAGAATCTTCTTTACTTTAAAGTCTATTTTGTCTGATATAAGGATTGCTACTCCAGCTTTCTTTTGATTTCCATTTGCATGAAATATCTTTTTCCAACCTTTTACTTTCAGTCTATGAGTGTCTCTAGGTCTGAAGTGGGTCTCTTGTAAACAGCATATATATGGGTCTTGCTTCTGCCCACTTTAAACCCAAGACGCTCCCCTGGTGGAGGGCTTCTCTCACCTCTGGCTTATGTGCACCTCCTGTGGGGGCTCGTGCCCAACACCAGTTTATGAATGAGTCTTCTACTTTACCTTTTCAAAGAACCAGCTTTTTGTTTTATTTATCTTTACTATTGTTTCTTTTGTTTCTTTCTCATTTATTTCTGCTCTGATCTTTATGATTTCTCTTCTTCTGCTGGCTTTGGGATGCTTTTGTTCTTCTTTCTCCAACTGTTTTAAGCAGAGGGTTAGGTCATCTGCTTCATATTTTCCTAGTTTCTTGAGGTGGGATTGTATTGCTATAAATTTCCCTCTTAGAACTGCTTTTGCAGTATCCCATAGGTTTTGCACGGTCGTGTGTTGTCATTTTCTTCTAGGAATTGTTTAATTTCTCCTTTGATTTCCTCAATGATCATTTGGGTTTTTAGGTATGTATTGTTTAATCTCCATGTGTTCCTGTTTTTAGGGTTTTTTTCCTGGTAGTTGATCTCCAGTCTCATTGCATTGTGGTCCGAGAAGATGGTTGATATAATTTCGGTTTTCTTGAACTGACTGAGGTTAGATTTGTGGCCCAAGATGTGGTCTATCCTGGAGAATGTTCCGTGAGAACTTGAGAAGAAAGTGTATTCTTCTGCTTTTGGATGGAACGTCCTAAAGATATCGATGAGGTCCATTTTTTCCAGTGTGGCATTTAAGGCTTGTGTTTCTTTATTAATTTTCTGTTTTGTTGATCTGTCCATTGGTGTGAGAGGAGTGTTAAAGTCTCCTACTATTATTGTGTTATTGTTGATTTCTTCTTTTATGTCTGAAAGTACCTGTCTTATGTATTGAGGTGCCCCTGTGTTGGGTGCGTAGATATTCATGACTGTTATGTCTTCCTCTTGGATAGATCCCTTAATCATGATGTAGTGACCTGCCTTGTCTCTTAGAATCTTCTTTACTTTAAAGTCTATTTTGTCTGATATAAGGATTGCTACTCCAGCTTTCTTTTGATTTCCATTTGCATGAAATATCTTTTTCCAACCTTTTACTTTCAGTCTATGAGTGTCTCTAGGTCTGAAGTGGGTCTCTTGTAAACAGCATATATATGGGTCTTGCTTCTGCCCACTTTAAACCCAAGACGCTCCCCTGGTGGAGGGCTTCTCTCACCTCTGGCTTATGTGCACCTCCTGTGGGGGCTCGTGCCCAACACCAGTTTATGAATGAGTCTTCTACTTTAATGGGCTTCCCAGGTGGTTCAGGTGGTGGTACAAATCCACCAGCCATTGCAGGAAATGAAGGAAATGAGGATTCAATCTTTGGGCTGGAAGATCCCCTGAATTAGGAAGTGGTAACTCTTTCCTTGCCTTGAAAATCCCAGGGACAGGGGCGCCTGGCAGGCTACAGTCCATGGGGTCACCAAGAGTTAGACACAACTGACTGACCAAACAGACACACATTCCCCAACTATACATTTGCCAGTTTTTGTGGGCCTTCATTTATCACAGAATATCCTCATTGGTTTTTCTGGTCCAGTTATCACTGTTTCTATCCCCTCCAGCAGGGAAGGACACACTATAGTATAAAACACATGTTTCTACCCTTCTCAGGCATTCTGACCACATTACTCCACCCCACAGGGAAGAGGGTGGGCTCTGCAGTTACCGACCCATAGTCTCTGAGGACATACTTAAAGGCATTTGAGACCCTCTCAATGGGGACACAGAAGTGAGGGAGAGCCCCAGCAGGAACAGATAACTGGGAAAGCCTCCACATTTTAGGGGTGAGTTCCCATCCCTATAGCCCTCAGAAAGAGCCTCTATCAGCCTCCAGCCTGTGCACCTGCTCTACTCCCTGGAGTAAGTCCCTTCCCTCCCACTCCCCCATCAAATGTCTCCCCACCCTTCCAGATGAAGCTCAGATGGCCCCCTATGCTGCTCTTGTATTGGGCTGTCATAACACTTCAACAGGTTAGCAGTCATTTGTGATACAAACAGACCACTGTCTCTTGTCGCCTTCTTGCCCCCTGCTTCTGATGAACAGGTGAGTGAAGGAGGCCCCACTCTCAGGCTGGTGCAAGTCCAAGGTTGGCACTTGAGAAGTGGGTGTTTTGTCTGACCTGTAATCACAATTTTGTCTGTGAAGACCCTGGGGTTTGATGTGTTCTCAGACAAGACAAGTAGCTTTCAGCTAAGCTACACATGGCAGTCATCACTGGTTTCCATTCAGCAAATATTTACTAAACACACTTGTGCCTGGGCACTTCAAAGACCTTTTTTTACCATCCAGCCACCATCTGCTGCTGTCACTGAGCCCCTAGGTGGCTGTCCCCAGGTAGAAGAACCTCACCCAATACTTCTTTTTTGACAAACACTAGGTTTTCCAAGGGCCCAGGGTAAAGTGTTCTGTGGGAATATGATGATCTTCCCAAACCTGCTTCAGGGGTGCCAGTAATTCACCCAAAGTCACATATCCTCTTAGAACAATCTCAAATTCCAGTCTTATCCTCAGAAATTCAAGTCTGAAACTCTCTTCTTACAATATTCAAAACTTTTCAACCCTTGATGGACATTGATGTTGGAAAAAATCATGTCAAGAATGATATTTAATGTGGAATGCAAAGTTATTCATTGATAATAAAAGACTCGCCAGTCTGGGGACAGATGTCTAATGATGAACCTGAGGCACCTCTTTCTCATGAGCAAAGTCTTCCCCTAGAAGCAAGGGTGCTTACTTGACATAAACTGTGATGGTCAGAAAGCAGGTGTTTTCCTCATATTTGGAAACTTCCTGCCAGATTAGACACAGCTCTCTGGGAGTCATATTGCTGGTGATCCCTATCTTGAGGCACATACTAACCTGCCTTGCTTCTGTGCTGACCAGCGCTGTTTATGTTATCAGTATAAATCCTTCCTAGGTGTGCTGGTACCATAGTCTTCTCTCTTGGGAGTGTTAGGTCTTTAGGACTTGACAGAGTTATTTCTGAGTTTCATCTTCTTCACTTCTTATCTAACTAAGGCTAGAAATAGCTGAATTTACATGTCCCAAAAACTTTTCAGAACAAAGAGGTCGTTATTTATTCCAGGAGTACTAGGCTTAGTAAGTAGTCCACTAGGGAGATCACTGGCCAATGTTCAACAACAAAAAACACTATTTTAATTTGAACCCCTTAAATATAAGCTATTTCTTTCATTGTAAGTGTGTTGGTTGTCCCAGCAGACCAGAATTCCAGGGGCACCCCTTCATGGCATTATAGTTTCTTTACAAAAAATAAAATGGTCCTGGGGAAAGTAAATACTGAAGATAGGCACCTCCTAAGTCCTTCATCCAACTCACTTCTGTATTTTAAAATGTGAGCCACTGTCATGATTCATGAAAAATGTGAATGTGTTGCTGTAACATATTTGCCTACAAATAGTGAATGTTTCACTCAACAAGAAACAAATGCTGTAAACTTAAGCAAATGGATAAGCAGAGTAGACTATATACTTGTGGCCAAAGGATGAGAACAGTTAGGTCACAAAACAAACAATGCAACTACTTCAGATGCATGATAGACAAAAACATGGGGCACTACATAA
Source organism: Tragulus kanchil (assembly GCA_022376925.1). Lineage (NCBI taxonomy): Eukaryota > Metazoa > Chordata > Mammalia > Artiodactyla > Tragulidae > Tragulus > Tragulus kanchil. The sequence goes on along the minus strand of JAIOJX010000032.1, from coordinate 73,285,258 downwards.
ATGTTTTCCAAGGTTTGCAGCCTCTGGGTGGGGTTGTGAGTGCATGACATGCTCCTATATTGCCTCCCTAACCAAAATAGCAATAAAATATAAGATGAGATGGGGCTTCCTCAGTGGCTTAGCTGTAAAAAGTCTGCCTACAGTGCAGGATTTTAAGGAGACCTGGGCTTGATCCCTGGGTTGAGAAAATCCCCTGGAGAAGGGAATGATTTCCCGCTCTGGTATTCTTTTGGGGGTGGGTGGGCTGGGGAGGGAGGAGGGCGGACCACTTCTATTGGTCTCTCATTTATCTATTTTCATCCATCTTTGTTCTTTGGCCAGTGTGGGCCTCCCATCGCAGTGGCCTCTGTTGTCACAGAGCACTGGCTCTGGACGCATGCACCCCAGAGCTCCGGCTCGGTAATTGGACACAAAAAGGGCGGGTGAGGCACATACTACCTGCCTTGCTTCTGTGCTGACCAGCTGTTTATGTTATCAGTATAAATCCTTCCTAGGTGTGCTGGTACCATAGTCTTCTCTCTTGGGAGTGTTAGGTCTTTAGGACTTGACAGAGTTATTTCTGAGTTTCATCTTCTTCACTTCTTATCTAACTAAGGCTAGAAATAGCTGAATTTACATGTCCCAAAAACTTTTCAGAACAAAGAGGTCGTTATTTATTCCAGGAGTACTAGGCTTAGTAAGTAGTCCACTAGGGAGATCACTGGCCAATGTTCAACAACAAAAAACACTATTTTAATTTGAACCCCTTAAATATAAGCTATTTCTTTCATTGTAAGTGTGTTGGTTGTCCCAGCAGACCAGAATTCCAGGGGCACCCCTTCATGGCATTATAGTTTCTTTACAAAAAATAAAATGGTCCTGGGGAAAGTAAATACTGAAGATAGGCACCTCCTAAGTCCTTCATCCAACTCACTTCTGTATTTTAAAATGTGAGCCACTGTCATGATTCATGAAAAATGTGAATGTGTTGCTGTAACATATTTGCCTACAAATAGTGAATGTTTCACTCAACAAGAAACAAATGCTGTAAACTTAAGCAAATGGATAAGCAGAGTAGACTATATACTTGTGGCCAAAGGATGAGAACAGTTAGGTCACAAAACAAACAATGCAACTACTTCAGATGCATGATAGACAAAAACATGGGGCACTACATAAATGTTTTCCAAGGTTTGCAGCCTCTGGGTGGGGTTGTGAGTGCATGACATGCTCCTATATTGCCTCCCTAACCAAAATAGCAATAAAATATAAGATGAGATGGGGCTTCCTCAGTGGCTTAGCTGTAAAAAGTCTGCCTACAGTGCAGGATTTTAAGGAGACCTGGGCTTGATCCCTGGGTTGAGAAAATCCCCTGGAGAAGGGAATGATTTCCCGCTCTGGTATTCTTTTGGGGGTGGGTGGGCTGGGGAGGGAGGAGGGCGGGCGGACCACTTCTATTGGTCTCTCATTTATCTATTTTCATCCATCTTTGTTCTTTGGCCAGTGTGGGCCTCCCATCGCAGTGGCCTCTGTTGTCACAGAGCACTGGCTCTGGACGCATGCACCCCAGAGCTCCGGCTCGGTAATTGGACACATAGGTCCAGCTGCTCCACGGCATTTGGGATCTTCCCAGGCCAGGGATTGAACCGGTACCCCTTGCACTGCAAGGTGGTGTCCTCACCCACTGGACCACCAGGGAAGCCCTAATCTTGCTTTAAAGTAACTACGTTCCAAAAGCCCACTTCCTAATGCTTTGTATCTTAGGTTAGGACTTTAAATATGAATTTTGGGGAGACACGATAGTCAGCTCTTAACGCAGACCTCTAGGTGGCACTAGTGGTAAAGAACCTGCTTGCCAATGCAGGAGATGTGGGTTTCATCTCTGGGTCTGGAAGATCCCCTGGAGGAGGGCATGGCAACCGTTCCACTATTCTTGCCTGGAGAATCCCATGGGCAGAGGAATCTAGTGGGCTACGGTCTACAGGGTTACAAAGAATCGGACATGACCAAAATAGCTCAGCAGAAGCAGCAGCAAGGACATATAGGTGTGGATAGAACTAGAAACAGGGAGGGGAGGGCAGGTTGATTTGCGGAGCTTCAACTCAAAGGTAAAAACGTGGCACAGGATTCAGCAATTAGTTGTCAGTACTCTGGACAATACGAGCCCAGGTGAGAAGTCAGAGAAGGTCCATGTTCATGATTATAGTGTAAGAATTATTTTGGGGTGGGAATTAGATCCATGTGGGAGGCAGTGCAGAACTGGGAGTGGGGTGGGTACCACTGGGTATGGATGAGCCTTTAGAATCCTGTGTCTCAGATCTGAGCTCTTGACCTGGATAAGAGACCTCTGAGGTGGAGCAGCCACAGAGAGGAGTGTGGAGGACTCTGCCCACCCCTTGAGACAGCCTCGGAGAAGGGAAGGAAGATGGCCTGAGGCAGCGGGATGAGGCCCAGGGTCCTTCTGGGGCCAGGGTTCATTCAGTGCGAAATGTCCAGCTCTGGAGATACTGTTTTGATTCTTGGAAGTGAATCTCTTTCGAAGAACTGAGAAAGCCCCAAGGCAACAGTGAGCCTGGCTTTCCCAATGACATCTCTGTCTCCCTGTCCATCCTCGCTTTGTTACCTCTGCAAGTAGTTTTTTTTTTTTTTCTTTTTCGTAGAATATGAGTCATCCCATTCCTGCCTTTCATGTCAGTGTCAAGACAGCCTGAGGTGAAGGAGGCACAGCACTTTGGGACCTGTAAGGTACTTCTTGCCTTGTTCTCATCCTGAGCACTCACAGCTGGGCTGCCGCCGCCCTTACTGTGTGACCCTGAACTTCTGATTTCTCATGAGCCCAGCAAGAATATTAGCAGACAGAGCTCATCAGTTATTGTAAGTATTAAATAAAATAATGTCTCACTCAGTGCCTAATATACATATTCATCAAATAGCACCTATTTGAAAGTAAGCTTACAAAACATGCAGGAGATGTGGGTTTCATCTCTGGGTCTGGAAGATCCCTGGAGGAGGGCATGAACCGTCCACATTCTTGCCTGGAGAATCCCATGGGCAGAGGAATCTAGTGGGCTACGGTCTACAGGGTTACAAAGAATCGGACATGACCAAAATAGCTCAGCAGAAGCAGCAGCAAGGACATATAGGTGTGGATAGAACTAGAAACAGGGAGGGGAGGGCAGGTTGATTTGCGGAGCTTCAACTCAAAGGTAAAAACGTGGCACAGGATTCAGCAATTAGTTGTCAGTACTCTGGACAATACGAGCCCAGGTGAGAAGTCAGAGAAGGTCCATGTTCATGATTATAGTGTAAGAATTATTTTGGGGTGGGAATTAGATCCATGTGGGAGGCAGTGCAGAACTGGGAGTGGGGTGGGTACCACTGGGTATGGATGAGCCTTTAGAATCCTGTGTCTCAGATCTGAGCTCTTGACCTGGATAAGAGACCTCTGAGGTGGAGCAGCCACAGAGAGGAGTGTGGAGGACTCTGCCCACCCCTTGAGACAGCCTCGGAGAAGGGAAGGAAGATGGCCTGAGGCAGCGGATGAGGCCCAGGGTCCTTCTGGGGCCAGGGTTCATTCAGTGCGAAATGTCCAGCTCTGGAGATACTGTTTTGATTCTTGGAAGTGAATCTCTTTCGAAGAACTGAGAAAGCCCCAAGGCAACAGTGAGCCTGGCTTTCCCAATGACATCTCTGTCTCCCTGTCCATCCTCGCTTTGTTACCTCTGCAAGTAGTTTTTTTTTTTTTTTTCGTAGAATATGAGTCATCCCATTCCTGCCTTTCATGTCAGTGTCAAGACAGCCTGAGGTGAAGGAGGCACAGCACTTTGGGACCTGTAAGGTACTTCTTGCCTTGTTCTCATCCTGAGCACTCACAGCTGGGCTGCCGCCGCCCTTACTGTGTGACCCTGAACTTCTGATTTCTCATGAGCCCAGCAAGAATATTAGCAGACAGAGCTCATCAGTTATTGTAAGTATTAAATAAAATAATGTCTCACTCAGTGCCTAATATACATATTCATCAAATAGCACCTATTTGAAAGTAAGCTAACATTTCTTGGTTTAATTTTCAATAAAATAGTGACACAAAAGAGAACAACTTGTCTTATGCTCTGTGTGGAAGATAGTCATAAAATATGTATATGTTAAAAATCCAAACAAGTGCTCAAAGAAAAAGACAATACCCTTTCCACCTTTGTTTCCCACAACCACTCTCTTCAAGGGTAGCCTCTCTTGTTTTCTTATAATTAACAGTAATAGTAGCTACAGTATTTTATCAGATCTATATTTGTTGGATGTTTAGAAACATGAATATTTTTCTATCAGTAAGTATAAATTGAGTCAAAGGTATCCCAATTTCAGAAATGTTGAATGTGAGAAACATGCGTAGGGGCTTCTTGACGCACAGGACGCCAGCACTCCTCTCCCCCAAACTCCACACAGCAGCAGACTTAACTACACTTCCTTCCCAGCCTTCTCTCTGGGTCCTAGTTTAAGCTCCTCCCTCCCCTCGAGTGAGCTTTCCCCCACTCCTAAGTCAGCTTGTTGAAATCTTGGACCTGGTTTGAGACCTAACTCAAGGCCTTGCTTGTCCCTGAGGTTTTTGAGACTGTTCCCTTGACTACTCTGTTCTATGGTTAATGATGTTGACTCTCCTCAAGTGTAGCCGGTCCCCATATTCTTCTTGCTGGAAGATTGCTGCTTGAGGGTAGCGCTTGTGTCTCCATCACCTGTTACCCCCATGAGTCCTTGAGCCATGTTTAGTGACTAATATTTTTTCCATTTTAATGCCACCATATTTATTTAAGTATTTAGAGGAAATAAAACTGAGAAAGGGATATCTTGAGGATTAGGAATGCAGACAAAGCTATGCTCTAACGAACTGGGAGGCTCAAAATGCTCCCAACAATTTCACAGGATAAGTCTTGGGTGATATAGTTACACATTGTCTTAATTTGATGAGATTATTTAAAAAGGAAAGGAGAAAATATTATGGACTGATCACTGTCCAGAATTTGGTGGAATAACCACTGTACCCAAGTTATAGGACATAAGCAGAGGATTTAGTTCACATTTATTAAGGGTGTGTGTGCATGCACACACACACATAAAAGCAAATACTTAGGTAATTTCAAGTGCATTTTACATCACCCATGAGCATCCTGCACCCTACAACTGAAAGAGGACATTGAAGACACCTGGGAGGAGTTACCTCTCAGGACTCACAATTAACCTGTGAGGACTTAGAACCTTAACTGGGTTGGAAAGTCACTCCCAAAGTTTCGGCATTCATTTTCTCCCTTGTTATTTGGGCATTGGAGAACACACCTTACAGTTAACAGATTATCTGTCTATTAATTTACAACTACTCTCAAACTTAAATTTTAAATAAATACATAAATAGGCCTATACAAAAATCACTTCCTAGTGATTTGCTTTTCATCATTTGAGTTACATAATGCCACCAAATGAAGACCTCGCTCATGTGTCTCATGACTCCTACCTGCCTATTTGACTATTTCTGGCAACACTAAAGACTTGTATCACAGAAGGAACAACACACTGCAGCCAGCATCTGGTCCTGGGTAAGTCAACATTCTGACTGTTGATGAGCACTTGCGAACTCATCATGTACAAAAGCAGGAAATGACTGTACACAAGTTGCAAGCTGGTGTGCCATGTCTGCACAGTTCTTTTGTTCTGGAGAAACCTCAATTATTTGTCTCAGATTTTAAGATAAGATTGCTTAATGCTACAGGAGAGAAGCAAAAAAGGAGAAAGTAGCACTGAGTTAAAGATAAAGATAAATTTCTTTCTTTTATATTTTTTGAAGCATAGTTGAATTACAGCACTATGTTAGTTTTAGATGTACAACATAGTCATTTGATATTTTTATAGACTATACGCAATCTTATAAATACAAAGTATATTTACTGTGCCATAGATCACATCTTTGTAACTTCTAAAATAATACGCTTCTTAATACCTTTCTCCACCTTGTCCTTCCTCTCACCCCCCTTCTGTCTCATAACCACTAGTCTGTTTTCTATATCTGTGAGTCTTCTGTTTTGCTCTATTTGTTCACTGGTATTTTAAAAGAGTGAATAGGTGATATTTCAGATAGCTATATCTCCCAGATGGATTAATTTTCTTAAAAATCAAATCCATGCATGTTCATATGCTCTGTTGGCAGAAAGACTGATGGAAATGGCCAGAACCCAAGAGCTAATATTTTTTTGGCCGGAATAATGGAATTATTATTTTCCTAGCTATCAATTGAAGCAGACCTGTCTGTTAAACAAAGTAAACACACATCTAAATTACAGAACGTGCAGTTGCCCTGATAGAATTTGAACTATACTACTAAATATTAGGACTGTAAATGTGGTTTGAGCTTGTATATAATGGATGCTTTTGAGGCATTCCCTAATTAGCATTTAGCTGCTTAAACTAATCACTCACATTTCTTCTTCACTACCTTATTAAAATTTATATTAATAGGATATTCTACATGAAACAGATGTTGATGTTACAGAACAGTAAACAGTGATGTTTCCAGTTTGATACAATATTATGTGGTGACACATCAGTTTTGAAATTGAATATTCTTAGCACTAGGTCCCAAACAGGTTACGATAAAGCCTAAACTATATTAAAAAGTGTTTGAAAAATCAGAGATTTCATTCCAAAGAAAAAGGAATGTAAGAAAGCAAAGTGGTTGTCTGAGGAGGCTTTACAAATAGCTAGGGAAAGAAGAGAAGCAAAAGGCAAGGAAGAAAAGGAAAGATATACCTAACTAAATTCAGAGTTCCAGAGAATATGAAAGAGAGATAAGAAGACATTCTTAAATGAGCAATGTAAAAAAATAGAAGAAAACAATAGAATAGGAAAGACTAGAGATCTCTTTAAAAAATTGGAGATATCAAGGGAACGTTTCTTGCATGGATGGGTAGGATAAAGGATAGAAACAGCAAGGATCTAAGAGAAGCAGAAGAGATTAAGAAGAGGTGGCAAATCATGCTCAAGAAAGGCTTACTTTCATCTTACAAGTTGGACTGAAAAGTCATGTGGCTACGTTGGTAAATTATGAAAAGATATTCTGAAAATAAAATATCAAAATATTTTTTAAATTAAAAAACCAAAAGAAGAAGAGTTAACAAGAATGCACAGAAGAACAATACAAAAAAGATGTTAATGACCCAGATATCCATGATGGTGTGGTCACTCACCCAGAACCAGATATCATGGACTGTGAAGTGAACAAAGCCAGTGGGGGTGATGGAATTCCAGCTGAGCTGTTTCAAATCCTAAAAGAGGATACTGTTAATGTGCTTGATTCAATATGTCAGTCAATTAGAAATTTGTGCAGCAGCCACAGGACTGGAAAAGGTCAGCTTTCATTCCAATCTCCAAGAAAGATAATATCAAAGAATGTTCAACCTACCATACAATTGATCTCATTTCACATGCTAGCAAAATTAAGCTCAAAATCCTTCAAGTTAGGCTTTAGCAGAATGTGAACCGAGAGCTTCCAGATATACCAGCTGGGTTTTGTAAGGGCAGAGGAAACAGAGATCAAATTACAAATGTTTGCTGGATCATAGAGAAAGCAAGGGAATTCGAGACAAACATCTGCTTCTGCTTCACTAACTATACTAAAGCCTTTGATTGTGTGGATCACAATAAATTCTTAAAGATATAGTAACACCAGACAACCTTATCTGTCTTCTAAGAGTGTAAGTAGCAACAGTTAGAATTGTACATGGGACAACGGACTGTTTTAAAATTGAGAAAGGAGTCCAAGATGCTATATATTATCACCCCACTTATTTAACTTATATACAGAGTACATCATGTGAAATGCTTGGCTGGGTAAATCACAAACCGGAATCAAGATTGCTGGAAGAAATGTCAACAACCTCAGGTATGCAGATAATACCACTCTAATGGCAGAAAGTGAAGAGGTACTAAAGAGCCTTTATTTATTTATTTTTTTAAAGAACCTCTTTATCAAGGTGAAAGAGGAGAGTGATAAAGCTGGCTTGAAACTCAACATTCATAAAACTAAGATCATGGCATCCAGTCCTATCACTTCATGGCAAATAGAAGGGGAAAAAGTGGAAACAGGGACAGAATTTATTTTCATGGACTCCAAAATCACTAAGGATGCTCACTGTAACCATGAAATTAAAAGACACTTGCTCCTTGGAAGAAAAGCTATGACAAACCTAGATAACATATTAAAAAGCAGAGACATCACTTTGCTGACAAATGTAGATATAGTCAGTGCTATGGTTTTTCCATTAGCCATGTATGGATGTGAGAGCTGGACCATAAAGAAGGTTGCGTGCCCCCCAAAATTGATGCTTTCAGCACTGCTTACAATAGCTAGAACATAGAAGCAACCTAGACGTGCATTGACAGATGAATGGAAAAAGAAGGTATGGTACATATATACAGTGGAGTATTAGTCATAAAAAGGAATGCATTTGAATAAGTTCTAATGAGGTGGATGAATCTAGAAACTATTATACAGAGTGAGGTCTGTCAGAGACAGAGAAACATAAATATTGTATACTGACACATGTGTATGGAATCTAGAAAGATGGTGCTGATAAATGAATATGCAGAGCTGCAGTGGAGAGGCGAATATGGAGAACAGTCTTACAGATATTGGGGTGAGAGAGCAGAATATGCTGTGGGACAAGGAGATCTCAAACAGGGGCTCTGTGGCGACCTGGAGGGGTGGGGTGGGGAGGGGGATGGGACAGGTTCAGGAGGGGGTTGACTTATGTATACCTATGGTAGATTTGGGTCGATGTGTGACAGTAAACAACAAAACTCTGTAAAAAAATGTATTAATAATAAATAAAATTTGTATAAAAAATAAAAGTGGGTAAAAGATAAAAAGAGAAGAATGTGTCAATACACAACCATTTGGAATCAGAATGATAGTTCTTTTAGGACCGATTGTAAAACTTAAAGCCAGATATCATGGAGTTTGATGTGAACAAAGCCAGTGGGGGTGATGGAATTCTAGTTGAGCTATTTTTTTTTTTTTTTTCACCTTTAGAAGGAAAAAATTGATGCTTCCAAATTGTGGTGCTACAGAAGATTCTGGACAGTCCCTTGGACCATAAGGAGATCTTACCAGTCAATCCTAAAGGAAATAAATCCTGAATATTCATTGGATGGTCTGTTGCTGAAGCTGAAGCTCCAATACTTTGGCCACCTGATTGTGAAGAGCTGATTCACTGGAAAAGACCTTGATGCTGGGAAAGATTGAAGGCAAAAGGGTGGTGAGGGGTGGCAGAGGATGAGACGTTTTAGATAGCATCACCGATTCAGTGCACATGAATTTGAGTAAACTCTGGGAAATAGTGAAGGACAGGGAAACCTGACATGCTACAGTCCATGGAGTCACAAAGAGCCAGATACGATTTAGCAACTGAGCGACGACAACACGTCATTGCTTATAATGGATTATTATACTAATGCAAGATTTTGATGAGGGAAATGGTGTGTAGGGGATATGAGAACTTTATTATCTTCATAATTTTCTGTTAAATAGGTATAAAACCCTTTTAGAAAATAAGTCTGTTAACAGCCTGGATGGGAGGGGAATTTGGGGGAGAATGGTTACATGTATATGTATGGCTAAGGCCCTTTGCTGTTGACCTGAAAATTTCAAGGCAAAATAAAATGTTTAAAAAAAAAAAAGTAGGGCTTCCCTGGTGGTCCAGTGGGTAAGGACACCGCCTTGCAGTGCAAGGGGCTCCGGTTCGATCCCTGGCCTGGGAAGATCCCACGTGCCGCGGAGTGGCTGGACCGATGTGTCCAATTACCGAGCGGGACCTCTGGGGCACGTGCACCCAGAGCTGGTGCTCTGAGACAACAGAGGCCACCCGATGGGAGGCCCACACGGGCCATAGAACAAAGATGGATGAAACTAGGCAAATGAAAGAACAGTGGAAGTGGCCCGCCCACCCTCCTCCCTCCCCACCCCCGCCAAAATAAATAAATAATTTAAAAAAAAAAGTAAATAAATAAAATAATAAATAAAATAAGTTAAAGCCACATCTTTTTAAAACAATAATTTGCTTTAGGGAAAGACTATTTCTTATTCAAATGTATAGCTCTCAAACATCCTGTATATATCCTTGAAATGATGATTAATTTTAAAAAATTAATAAAAATTTAGTTTTTAATTTTTAAAAAACTTTTGATTTTGTGTAAGGATATAGCCGATTAACAATTTTGTGATAGTTTCAGGTGGATAGCAAAGGGACTCAGCCATACATATATATGTAGCCATTCTCCCCTAAACTCCTTTCCCATGCAGGCTGCCACATAACATTAAGCAGAGTTCCCTGTGCTATACAATAGGTCCTTGCTGGTTATATGCTTTTAATATAGCTGTATGTCCATGTCAGATCCAAACTCTTAAACTATTCCTTCTCCCTCTTACCCCTGGTAACCATAAATTCATTCTCTAAGTCTGTGTATGTTTCTATTTTATAAATAAATTCATTTGTATCATTTTTAGATTCCACATATAAGCAAAATCATATAGTCCTTCTCTGACTTACTTTAACAGTATGACAGTAGATCCATCCACATTACTGCAAATGCCATTATTTCCTCATTCCTAATGGCTGTGTAGCATCCCAATGTTCATTGCACTGTTTACAATAGTCAAGACATGGAAGCTACCTAAATGTTCATCAGTAGATGAATGGATAAAGAGCATGTGGTACACATATACAATGAACTATTACTCAGGCAGTTTCATTGTTTTACGTGTGTCTATCCAGTTTTCCCAACACCATTTATCGAAGAGACTGTTCTCTCCCCATCGGCTCCTTTGTCATAAAATAATGACCATATATGTGTTGGTATATTACTGTATTCTTTATTTTGTTCCATCAATATATGTATTTATCATTATACCAATAACATTATTGTTTTGACTACTATAGCTTTGTAATATCATTTGAAATTGGGGGCACGGTGCTCCCAGCTTTGTTCTTCTTTCTCAAAGTTGCTTTGGTTATTCGAGGTCTTTTGTGGTTCCATATAAATTAGAGGATTATTTATTCTATTTCTGATAAAAAGATTGGTAAATATTGCATTGAATCAGTAGATTGCTTTGAATGGTATAAACAGTTTAACAATATTAATTCTTCCAATCAATGAGAGTGGAATAAATTTATTTGTGTCTTCAGTTTATTTCATCAGTGTTATAGTTTTCAATGTATGGGTGCTTCAATCCCTTAGTTAAATTTATTTGTAAATATATTATTCTTTTGGATGCAACTGTAAATGGGATTCCTTTCTTAATTTCTCTTTCTGATAGATTATTACTATTGTACAGAGACACAACAGATTTTTGTATATTGATTTATCCTATAACTTTAATAATCTGTTTATTAGTTCTAACAGTATTATTTTGGTGAAATCTTAAGAGTTTTATATATATAATATCATGTCTTCTGTAAGTAATGACAGTTTTACTTCTTTTGCCTTTTCTTTCTGTTTACTGTCTAATTGGAAGTTTTTGACTTTTCACTATTGAGTCTGATGTTAGCAGTGGACTTGTTATCTATGACTTTTATTATTAATATGTTGAGGTACATTTCCTTTACAACCATTCTGTTGAGATTTAATCATAAATAGGTGTTGAATTTTGTCATATCCTTTTTCTGAATCCAATAAAATTTTAATAATTTAATAAATAATTTAATAAATTCTAATAAATTCTAATAATTTTTATCCTGTATTTTATTCATGTAATATATCACACTGATTGATTTGTGGATGCTGAAACATTCTTGCACTCTTGGTATAAATGCCACCTGATGATGATATGTGATCCTTTTGTTATGTTGTTGATTATGGCATGGTAATATTGATTCTGTTGAGTTTCACATCTATGTTTATCAAGGATATTGGCCTGTAATTTTTTTCTTGTGGTGTCCCTAACTAGTTTTTGTATCAGGGTAATGTTGGCCTTATAAAGTAAGTTTAGAAGTGTCCCCTTGTCTTCTGTTTTTTGGTAAAGTAAGAGAATGAGGGCGTTCATTCTTCTTTGAATATCTGGTAGAATTTACCAGTGAAACCATCTGGTCCCAGACTTTTGTTTTTGAAAGTTGTTTGAATACCAGATCCAATCTCATAACTTATTATTGGTCTATACGGATTTTTAAATTTCTTCATGATTCAGTCTTGGTAGGGTATATATTTCATGGATTGGGAAGGAAGGTTTTCCAAGAAAGAGAGTGCTGTGGGAGCCAAAATGAAGAAGTGTACTGGACATCATGTACTTGGACATCATGTACTTGGACTGATAAAAATAATTTCTCAGAGCCTGGAGCTGGTCTGGAGACTTGCCTCCTGCTGGGGACTGAGTCAGGGGGATGATGATGGAAGCAGCCTGAGCCTCAATAAGGAAGCAGAGCATTTGTTCTCCTGAAAATTGATGAGATCTGGAAACAGCAACAGACTGACTGGGAATCAGACACAAGTATCTAAAGCTTAGCAAAGGTGTTTGGAGCTCAGGAATGGCTCAATCTGATCTCCAGACAACCAAGAAATTCGCTTCTGACAAGTGAAACACTTTGAGGCAATGACTGTAATGCAATGACACACACTACATGGAAAAAGGCAGTGAGTGGTGGTGGTAGGGATCTGGGGAGGTGAGGCAATGAGCCTGCTGGGTTAGCTGTGTGAGGATGGTGAAGTGCATCAGTAGGTTCTGTGTGACCATTGATCTAGTGGCAATGGCCCTCAGTGTTAGTAGAGGGATACTGAGGGCACTGTGCTGACATTTTGCTGAAATGATGATGTTACCTTAAGGCTATGCTCAGAGACTGGTGCTGGGTAAGCTGAGCTATCTAAAAAGTTTGTAAATAGAGTGGCATTGTCAAGAGCTAAGAAGGGTCACATGATTTTATAAATTTGTGTATATATATATATGTATATATATATATATATATACACAGACTGACACTTTTGCTTTTTCTTTTTTTTAGACTTTGGCCTCCTTTATTGGTTACTTATTTATTTATTTTCATCCATCTTTATTCTTTGGCCTGTGTGGGCCTCCCATCACAGTGGTCTCTCTCATTGCAGAGCACCGGCTCTGGGTGCATTCACTGCAGAGCACTGGCTCGTATTTGGACACACCAGTCCAGTGGTTCCATGGCACATGGGATCTTCCTGGGCCAGGGATCGAACTGGTGCCCCTTGCACTGCAAGGTGGACTCTTTATCCACTGGACCACTAGAGAAGCCCACTTTTGCTTTTTTTTTACAGAACTATATTCTAGAATCATTTCAATCAGTACATTAATGCTTCCTGATATCCTCATAGGAGTGCAGTATCCCACCATCAGAACATTCCATAGAACAAGTAAACTGTTCCTACGGACAAATCATTGGGCTTCCCTGGTTACATAGCAGTAAAGAATCCACTTGCAGTGCAGGAGATGCAGATTCAATCTCTGGGTCAGGACGATCTTCTGGAGAAGGAAATGGCAATCCACCTCAGTATTCTTTCATGGGAAATCCCAGAGACAGACAAACCTGGGACCTATAGTCCCTGAGGCCTCAAAAGAGTCAGATACCACTTAACAACTAAACAGCAACTGACAAATCTTTAGATTAGTTTCCATCATTTGCTCTCAGAAACATTTCAGAAATCAATAATCCTGTATGATTTCCAACCATAGGATAATGTTTTATAGATAGGAAATGCAGAGTCGATTCAGCAGGGTTTTGATTCTTTGTTGTTGCTGTTCAGTTGCTAAGTTGTATCTGACTCTTTGTGACTCCGTGGACTGGAGCACACCAGTCTTCTCTGTCCTTCACTATCTCCCAGAGTTTGCTCAAACTCATGTTCATTGATCTGGTGATGCCAAGCAGCCATATCATTCTGTCTGATCTTTCTCCTCCTACCCTCAATATTTCCCAGCATTAAGGTCTTTTCCGAGGAGTCAGATCTTCACATCAGGTGGGCAAAGCCTTGGAGCTTCAGTTTCAGTCTTTCCAATGAATATTCAGAGTTGATTTCCTTTAGGATTAGCTGGTCCAAGGGACTGCCAAGAGTCTTCTCCAACACCACAGTTAAAGGGCATCAATTCTTCAGCTCTCAGTCTTGGATTGGATCTCAGAATACAATTCTCATATTCATACATGACTACTGGAAAAACCATAGCTTTGACTGTATGGACCTTCAAACTGATGTCTCTGCTTTTAAATACACTGTCTAAGATTGTTTTGTATCTTTTCTTTCAAGGGGAAAGGGTCTTTTAATTTCATGCCTGCAGTCACTGTCTGCACTGATTTTGAAGCCCATGAAAATAGGAGCTGCCACTGTTTCCATTTTTGCATTCTATTTGCCATGAAGTGATGGGAATCATTTCAATCAGTACATTAATGCTTCCTGATATCCTCATAGGAGTGCAGTATCCCACCATCAGAACATTCCATAGAACAAGTAAACTGTTCCTACGGACAAATCATTGGGCTTCCCTGGTTACATAGCAGTAAAGAATCCACTTGCAGTGCAGGAGATGCAGATTCAATCTCTGGGTCAGGACGATCTTCTGGAGAAGGAAATGGCAATCCACCTCAGTATTCTTTCATGGGAAATCCCAGAGACAGACAAACCTGGGACCTATAGTCCCTGAGGCCTCAAAAGAGTCAGATACCACTTAACAACTAAACAGCAACTGACAAATCTTTAGATTAGTTTCCATCATTTGCTCTCAGAAACATTTCAGAAATCAATAATCCTGTATGATTTCCAACCATAGGATAATGTTTTATAGATAGGAAATGCAGAGTCGATTCAGCAGGGTTTTGATTCTTTGTTGTTGCTGTTCAGTTGCTAAGTTGTATCTGACTCTTTGTGACTCCGTGGACTGGAGCACACCAGTCTTCTCTGTCCTTCACTATCTCCCAGAGTTTGCTCAAACTCATGTTCATTGATCTGGTGATGCCAAGCAGCCATATCATTCTGTCTGATCTTTCTCCTCCTACCCTCAATATTTCCCAGCATTAAGGTCTTTTCCGAGGAGTCAGATCTTCACATCAGGTGGGCAAAGCCTTGGAGCTTCAGTTTCAGTCTTTCCAATGAATATTCAGAGTTGATTTCCTTTAGGATTAGCTGGTCCAAGGGACTGCCAAGAGTCTTCTCCAACACCACAGTTAAAGGGCATCAATTCTTCAGCTCTCAGTCTTGGATTGGATCTCAGAATACAATTCTCATATTCATACATGACTACTGGAAAAACCATAGCTTTGACTGTATGGACCTTCAAACTGATGTCTCTGCTTTTAAATACACTGTCTAAGATTGTTTTGTATCTTTTCTTTCAAGGGGAAAGGGTCTTTTAATTTCATGCCTGCAGTCACTGTCTGCACTGATTTTGAAGCCCATGAAAATAGGAGCTGCCACTGTTTCCATTTTTTTGCATTCTATTTGCCATGAAGTGATGGGACAAAATGCCATGATCATAGTTTTTTAAATGTTGAGTTTTAAGCTGGCTTTTTCACTCTGATTTTCCAACTTCATCAAGAAGTTCTTTAGCTCCTCTTTGCTTTCTGCCATTAGGGTGGTATGACCTGCATATCTGAGTTTGTTGATATTTCTCCAAGCAGTCTTGACTGCAGTTTGTGACCCTTCCAGTCTGGCTTTTTTTTGGTCCTCTTTTATTGACTCTTTATTTATTTTCATCCATCTTTATGCCTTTGGCCTGTGTGGGCCTCCCACCACAGTGGCCTCTCCTACTGCAGAACACCGGCTCTGGGTGCATGCACTCTAGAGTACTGGCTTGCAACTGAACACACAGGTCCAACTGCTCTGTGACACTTGTGATCCTCCCAGGTCAGGGATCTAACTGGTGCCCCTTGCATTGCAAGGTGGACTCTTTATCCATTGTAACATCAGGGAAGCCCCAGTCTGGCATTTTTTGGATGATGTACTCTGCAAATCAATTAAACAAAGAGAATGATATTATACAGCCTTGACATACTCCTTTCCCAATTTTGAACCAGTCCATTGCTCCACATCAAGTTCCAACTGTTGCTTCTTGACCCGCATACAGGCTTCTCAGGAGGCAGGTAAGATGGTTTGGTATTCCTATCTCTTTAAGAATTTTCCATAGGTTGTTGTGATCTGCACAATCAAAGGCTTTGGCATAGTCAATGAAAGAGAAGTAGATGTTTTTTCTGAAATTCCCTGCTTTCTCTATGTTCCAATGGATGTTAGCCATTTGATCTCTGGTTCTTCTGCCTTTTATAAATCCAGTTTGTACATCTAGAATTTCTAAGGTCAAATCTTGTTGAAGCCTAGCTTAAAGGATTCTGAGCATTACCTTGCTAGTACGTAAAATGAGCACAACTGTACAGTATTTTGAACACTCTTTGGCATTGCTCTTCTTTGGAATTGTAATGAAACCTGACCTTTTCCAGTGGCCATAGCTGAGTTTTCAAATTACAGTCTAAGATTGTTTTGTATCTTTTCTTTCAAGGGTAAAGGGTCTTTTAATTTCATGCCTGCAGTCACTGTCTGCACTGATTTTGAAGCCCATGAAAATAGGAGCTGCCACTGTTTCCATTTTTTTGCATTCTATTTGCCATGAAGTGATGGGACAAAATGCCATGATCATAGTTTTTTAAATGTTGAGTTTTAAGCTGGCTTTTTCACTCTGATTTTCCAACTTCATCAAGAAGTTCTTTAGCTCCTCTTTGCTTTCTGCCATTAGGGTGGTATGACCTGCATATCTGAGTTTGTTGATATTTCTCCAAGCAGTCTTGACTGCAGTTTGTGACCCTTCCAGTCTGGCTTTTTTTTGGCCTCTTTATTGACTCTTTATTTATTTTCATCCATCTTTATGCCTTTGGCCTGTGTGGGCCTCCCACCACAGTGGCCTCTCCTACTGCAGAACACCGGCTCTGGGTGCATGCACTCTAGAGTACTGGCTTGCAACTGAACACACAGGTCCAACTGCTCTGTGACACTTGTGATCCTCCCAGGTCAGGGATCTAACTGGTGCCCCTTGCATTGCAAGGTGGACTCTTTATCCATTGTAACATCAGGGAAGCCCCAGTCTGGCATTTTTTGGATGATGTACTCTGCAAATCAATTAAACAAAGAGAATGATATTATACAGCCTTGACATACTCCTTTCCCAATTTTGAACCAGTCCATTGCTCCACATCAAGTTCCAACTGTTGCTTCTTGACCCGCATACAGGCTTCTCAGGAGGCAGGTAAGATGGTTTGGTATTCCTATCTCTTTAAGAATTTTCCATAGGTTGTTGTGATCTGCACAATCAAAGGCTTTGGCATAGTCAATGAAAGAGAAGTAGATGTTTTTTCTGAAATTCCCTGCTTTCTCTATGTTCCAATGGATGTTAGCCATTTGATCTCTGGTTCTTCTGCCTTTTATAAATCCAGTTTGTACATCTAGAATTTCTAAGGTCAAATCTTGTTGAAGCCTAGCTTAAAGGATTCTGAGCATTACCTTGCTAGTACGTAAAATGAGCACAACTGTACAGTATTTTGAACACTCTTTGGCATTGCTCTTCTTTGGAATTGTAATGAAACCTGACCTTTTCCAGTGGCCACTGCTGAGTTTTCAAATACACTGGTATATTGTGTGAAGCACTTTGATTCTTTGAGTGTTGCCAAATTATGTCCCATATGGCTTCTACCTTTCTGTATCACTACCAGCAAAGTTCCAGAGTGTCTGTTTTTCTACATTTTTTTGAACTTTTCTGATTTTGAGCCAAATGGCCTGGCTCCAGAGTCTATACTTTTAACCATTATGCTATCCCAACTCAAAGAATCTTTATGAGGTGTTTACTGTTTTTCTCAGTGCTAAGGACGCAGAGAGACCAAGATGGATAAATTCCCAGACCTTAAGAAATCACATCTAAGGAGGATGGTGAAAATCAGCAAATGATGAAATAGACATGCAAGGTCAGGTGGTGGCAAGTGTGTGAGGACACAACAAGCAGAGGAAGGCAGGAGGGCTGCTATTTCAGTTGGGTCTCTATAGGGAAGGATTCTTTGGGAGGTGTCACAGAATCCTGAGTGCATGTGATTAAGAGCCATTTTAGTAGGTGGAAGGACATTCTGGGCAGAGGAAATGATGTGCACCAATGTCTTGAGCTGGGAGCCTGCCTGAAAACACTAGAGGTACAGATACATTGGTCTGTGATGCTGGAGAGGAGGGATGGATGGAACATGGAGAGATGAAACAGGAAAGGTGGCCTGGGGAACAATGAAGTTGAGCCTGGCAGGATAATATCAGGGCTTGGGTTTCTTTCTAAGTGGGATGGATAGCAGCAGAGTGTTTTGAGAGGAAGATGTAGCAATGGCTTATAGGTCCACTGTAGCTGTGCGTGCAGTGCAGCAAGGATTGAGCCTGGGCATGAGTTGGGAGGCCTCAGCACGGGTCCAGATTAAAGTGGAAGTGTGAGAAGGGAGTGGATTCATGAAATATTGTGGAGAGGTAGGAGGATTTGCTGATAGGTCAGGCATGGAGTCTGAGTGAAAGAGGAGTCAAGGATTTTGGCCTGAGCACCATGGAAAATGAAGATACATTTCCTAAGACAGGGACCATCAGGGAAGAAAAAAGTTTGAGAGTCAGGCATGCAATTTGAGTCTGAGATGTAATGGAAACTTCATGTGGGGCTCTCAAGTCAGCAATTTTACACATAGGTCTGGAGTTCAGAAAAAGGTTTGTGTAGACAAGGGAGGTGGTCCAGGGAGCAAAGGCTGAGACTCAGAAGGTCATGGTCAGGAAAGGGAGACTGAGAAGGAGTGGCCAGTGAGGCATGGTGAAAATCAGGAGGCTGGAGTCCAGAAAGCCAGATAAATAAGGAACTGAAAAATTGAATTGAAAAAGAAAAAGGAACTGCCAAAAGTCAATAATGTGAAGACAAGAATCCGCCCACTGGTGTTGGTCACATAGAACTCATAACCACCAAAATCTGTAGGCCTCAGCTTAGTCATCCTTCCTCAAAGGGGCCTCCCTGCCCCTTCACTGCCCCCCTCCCCTCTACTCCCCTTCTTTGTAATTGCCATGATATCTACATGAGCCATTTCTTTGTTTAGCACCTGTTCCTCATTGTGATGTGGCCTCTGAATAGGAAATATAGAAGCTGTGTTTACTGTGCATTATGAGCATCTAGCACATGACAAGCATCCAGGAGTGGCTCAGGAAACATCTACTGAATGAATATTGTGTAAGCATCTATGAACCAGGCCTAGGGACAGAACCAAACAGTTTGCAATTCTGCTTTCATGAGGTCAGCAGTGGGAGCAGGGTTTATTTGGAAACAAATGTTCCTGTGTATGGAGGTGAAGAGAGGCACACACAGATCTTGCTGGCTTTTGTGGAAAGAGTGAGGGACATGCCTGACTATCTTTCAGGAGCTGTTGTGATCAGAAGAGATATAAGCTCAGAGAAGTGGTACTTTTACAAAAGAAAATATTTTTTCAGAGTTTTGTTAGATTTACAGAAAAATTGAGAAGATATTATAGAAAGTTCCCATATACTCCACATACAGTTTTCCCTATTATTGTTAGGGGAAACATGAATTGAAACTGGGTGCTCTGACCTTGCACTGCAGTAACTATTTGCATGAGTTTCGTCATGACAGGAGCTTCTGGTAAGGAACCCAAAACTACCAAGATACCATCAACCAGAAAAACTCAATAAAATTCAAAAAAAGGAAGGAGATATCAATCCATATGTTCTAGCAACCTTCCAGAATTCTCCACATTTGAGTCTGAGATGTAATGGAAACTTCATGTGGGGCTCTCAAGTCAGCAATTTTACACATAGGTCTGGAGTTCAGAAAAAGGTTTGTGTAGACAAGGGAGGTGGTCCAGGGAGCAAAGGCTGAGACTCAGAAGGTCATGGTCAGGAAAGGGAGACTGAGAAGGAGTGGCCAGTGAGGCATGGTGAAAATCAGGAGGCTGGAGTCCAGAAAGCCAGATAAATAAGGAACTGAAAAATTGAATTGAAAAAGAAAAAGGAACTGCCAAAAGTCAATAATGTGAAGACAAGAATCCGCCCACTGGTGTTGGTCACATAGAACTCATAACCACCAAAATCTGTAGGCCTCAGCTTAGTCATCCTTCCTAAAAGGGGGCCTCCTGCCCCTTCACTGCCCCCCTCCCCTCTACTCCCCTTCTTTGTAATTGCCATGATATCTACATGAGCCATTTCTTTGTTTAGCACCTGTTCCTCATTGTGATGTGGCCTCTGAATAGGAAATATAGAAGCTGTGTTTACTGTGCATTATGAGCATCTAGCACATGACAAGCATCCAGGAGTGGCTCAGGAAACATCTACTGAATGAATATTGTGTAAGCATCTATGAACCAGGCCTAGGGACAGAACCAAACAGTTTGCAATTCTGCTTTCATGAGGTCAGCAGTGGGAGCAGGGTTTATTTGGAAACAAATGTTCCTGTGTATGGAGGTGAAGAGAGGCACACACAGATCTTGCTGGCTTTTGTGGAAAGAGTGAGGGACATGCCTGACTATCTTTCAGGAGCTGTTGTGATCAGAAGAGATATAAGCTCAGAGAAGTGGTACTTTTACAAAAGAAAATATTTTTTCAGAGTTTTGTTAGATTTACAGAAAAATTGAGAAGATATTATAGAAAGTTCCCATATACTCCACATACAGTTTTCCCTATTATTGTTAGGGGAAACATGAATTGAAACTGGGTGCTCTGACCTTGCACTGCAGTAACTATTTGCATGAGTTTCGTCATGACAGGAGCTTCTGGTAAGGAACCCAAAACTACCAAGATACCATCAACCAGAAAAACTCAATAAAATTCAAAAAAAGGAAGGAGATATCAATCCATATGTTCTAGCAACCTTCCAGAATTCTCCACACTTGAATATATCCTGGCTGAGTGATGTGTGTGCCACCAGGAAGGACTCAGAGTCAGAATGAAGGGTCAGAGAGCTCAGAAACTAATGCCATCACCATAAAACCTGAGACTAGGAACCATGTACAGAGCAGTCCTCTGGGGTTCCCTTACCCTGCTGCTCTCCACCCGGGTCCCCTTCCCAATAAAGTCCCTTGCTGTGTCAGCATGTGTATCTCCTCGGACAGTTCAGTTTTGAGCATTAGACCAGAGCCTACTCTTGGGCCCTGGAAGGGGTCTCACTTCCTGCAACATTATCAACACTTTAGACTCCTAACATTTGTTGCAATTAATAGATTAATGTTGTTATGTTATGGTTTCCCAAATGGTGCAGTGGTAAAAAAAATCCACCAGCCAATGAGATGTTGGTTTGATGTCTAGGTTGGGAAGATCCTCTGGAGTAGGAGCTGGCCACCCTTTCCAGTGCTCTTGCCTTGAAAATGCCATGGACAGAAGAGCCTTCATAACATATCAATGCTATGATGTGGAAACAATGGATAGTATGGAAGTATGGATAATCCATACTGTATTCAGATGTCCTTCCTTCTTACCCAATGTCCTTTTCTGTCCCAGGATCTCATCTTGTAGCTGGTCATCGTGTGTCCTTGGTCTCCTCTGGGCTGTGACAGTTTTATGCCTTTTCCTTTTTCTCATGACAGTATTGAGGAGAGCCTGTAGCATATTTGGTAACATTTTCTTCAAATAGGATTTGTCTAATGTTTTTCTCATGATTACACTAGAGCTTGGGGTTTGGGGAGGAGGACCACTCAAGAAAGTGCTGCTTTCACTGCATCACATCAAGGGTACATATTACCAACGTGACATACTACAGAGAATGTTGACCTCTATCAACTGGCTGAAGGGAGTGTTCCTTAGGCTCATCCACTGTTAAGGTTCTTCTTCTTTTCCATAATTCTTAAGGATACAATCCATATCTAGCAACCTTCAGAATTCTCCATCAACTTCGAATAATATCCTCAATAAAATTCAAAAAAAGGAAGGAGATATCAATCCATATGTTCTAGCAACCTTCCAGAATTCTCCACACTTGAATATATCCTGGCTGAGTGATGTGTGTGCCACCAGGAAGGACTCAGAGTCAGAATGAAGGGTCAGAGAGCTCAGAAACTAATGCCATCACCATAAAACCTGAGACTAGGAACCATGTACAGAGCAGTCCTCTGGGGTTCCCTTACCCTGCTGCTCTCCACCCGGGTCCCCTTCCCAATAAAGTCCCTTGCTGTGTCAGCATGTGTATCTCCTCGGACAGTTCAGTTTTGAGCATTAGACCAGAGCCTACTCTTGGGCCCTGGAAGGGGTCTCACTTCCTGCAACATTATCAACACTTTAGACTCCTAACATTTGTTGCAATTAATAGATTAATGTTGTTATGTTATGGTTTCCCAAATGGTGCAGTGGTAAAAAAAATCCACCAGCCAATGAGATGTTGGTTTGATGTCTAGGTTGGGAAGATCCTCTGGAGTAGGAGCTGGCCACCCTTTCCAGTGCTCTTGCCTTGAAAATGCCATGGACAGAAGAGCCTTCATAACATATCAATGCTATGATGTGGAAACAATGGATAGTATGGAAGTATGGATAATCCATACTGTATTCAGATGTCCTTCCTTCTTACCCAATGTCCTTTTCTGTCCCAGGATCTCATCTTGTAGCTGGTCATCGTGTGTCCTTGGTCTCCTCTGGGCTGTGACAGTTTTATGCCTTTTCCTTTTTCTCATGACAGTATTGAGGAGAGCCTGTAGCATATTTGGTAACATTTTCTTCAAATAGGATTTGTCTAATGTTTTTCTCATGATTACACTAGAGCTTGGGGTTTGGGGAGGAGGACCACTCAAGAAAGTGCTGCTTTCACTGCATCACATCAAGGGTACATATTACCAACGTGACATACTACAGAGAATGTTGACCTCTATCAACTGGCTGAAGGGAGTGTTCCTTAGGCTCATCCACTGTTAAGGTTCTTCTTCCCTTTTCCATAATTTTCATTTAATGGTTTGGGGTCAAAGCAATCTTCCCACAAAAAAAGTGTTTTCATTGGGTCAAGAAGTTTGAAAATGAGGGAGAAATAGTCCCCTACCCTGACCATTGTGGGGTGTGTGCCCAGAAAACCCCCTTATTGTCAGGGAGAGAACCTGTTTACAGGAAGGGGCTGTCTTGACACCTGGCCCCAGAGTTTTATTACAAATGAATAACTTGGCATTCCACTTTATTAAAATCACCATTGTCAACATGAGTGTGCCTCCAAGAGTTTAACATTTCTGGAATACTGTGAGAGTGTAAAGTTCTCAGACTTGAATTTCTGAGGGTAACACTGTAGATTATCCTCATGAAAGGTGGGAGTTCTTGGGTGAATTCTCAGCATTGCTAGAACAGGTGTGGGAGGCTATGGCTGTGGAGGAGCTCACCTTCATTTTCACACAGAGCACAGCACCCTGGACCCTCGGGGGTCAAGTGCCTGTCAGAAGGAAAATGCTGGTGAGGTCATGCTTACTGTGAAGCCATCTCAGGGCCCAGGGACTGCAGCAGGTGTGACCTGGACAGGAATGAAGGGCCCTGGCAGTGCTGAGAGACATAGGGTTGCTTAGTAAATATTTACTGATTGGAAACCGGTCACAGGTGCAATGTGGTGCTTAGCTAAAATCTGCCTCTTATTCAAGAGCACATGTGACACCCCAGGGTCCTCACAGGAGGGCTAGCATTAGGGTGAGTTAAAAGAGCACTCACTCTCAGGTGCTGGTCTTGCACTTGCCCCAGTCTGAGAGTGGGGTCTCCTTGCCTCCTATGTTCACAGGACCTGGAGTCTGCATCAAAAGAGGAAGGGCAAAGCAAGTAGCTCCTGGTTATATCAAAAATGACAGACAAGTTGCTGAAGTGCTGTGGGAGCCCAGTGCAGTGACGCCTAATTCCATTTTGGGCAGGCTCTCACAGGGCCATCCGTACTGCATCTGGAAGGATCAGCAGACATGTGGTAGCGAGTGGGAGGAAAAGGCCTTATTCCAGGGAGTGGGAACGAGTGTGTAGGCTTGAGGCTGATGGAGATTCTTTTTTCGCCCATAAAGAAGTTGTCTGTTGGGCTTCCCCTGGTGGTCCAGTGGATAAGGGCACCGCCTTGCAGTGCAAGGGGCGCCAGTTCGATCCCTGGCCTGGGAAGATCCCACGTGCCGCGGAGTGGCTGGACTGATGCGTCCAATCACCGAGCCGGAGCTCTGGAGCGCATGCGCCCAGAGCTGGCGCTCTGTGACAACAGACGACACCGCGACGGGAGGTCCACAGGAGCCAAAGAACAAATACGGATGAAAACTAGAGAAATGGAAGACCAATAGAAGTGGCCCGCCCGCTCCCCTCCCTCCCTAACCCGACCCCCGCCCAAAATAAATAAATAAATAAATCTTTAAAAAAAAAAAAAAAAAAGAAGTTGTCTGTTATCTGCTATCAAGTTATCTGTTCCTACTGGGGCTCTCCTCCCTTCTGTGGGTCTCAAAGTCCTGTGTGCATGTTCTCAGGGGCTGTGAGTTGGCATCTGCACAGCCCTCCCCCATCCCTCTGGGGTAGACTAATGTGGCCTGAATGCCTGTGGTGGGAAGATGGTTGTGCTGGTATTGTGATCTGTCCTCTCCTGCTGGACAGTAGAGACGTCCTGACAACCAATCCAACCAAGAATTGCTAGGGAAACAGAGATAAGGACAGCCTAGCAGAAGGAGGCTCAATGTTGTGCTTGGGGTGAGAGTCACGGACAAACAGCTTGGTTGGGACTCTCCCAGGAGCTGGGCACAAGCACAAGGTGAGAGCAGTCTCTTCTCTGTGGAAGGGGGAGGGGACTGCTTTAGGTTTTAAAATTGATGTAGTTGGTGTGACTTTTGGATGGATGTTAAGACTAAGATGAAAGGGCCCTGTGAAATCTGAACCATGAGACTCCCTAGGAGGACAGCAATCACTGGCCCAGGAAGAAAGGCAGGGTCCACTAGCCTGCGGGACACAGGCAGGGAGGGTCCCTGGCCCTGCTGAGGCTTCTCAGGCCAGCAGCCTTTGTTGGTCTGGGGTGAGCCGGGGGCAAAGGTCTGTTCATGACTCACAGAATGCATGTGGAGACAACCGTGATTGGTCACAGGCTGCCTTAATCTATGAGGTGTGAGAGAGCTGAGGTTCTGCCCTGGGACACACCTAGCTTCTTTTCCCCTCATGTGATTTCTCAAGGTGTGAAACCATCTTTTTGTGGGAGATCCATTGCACTGAGAAGAACTAGGATCTGGAACGACCAGTGGTCTGAAAGGGCGGGGAACTGGTCCTAGGCCAGGCTCTACTATATATGACTACCTGGGGTTTCTTATTAAACTTGTTGCATTCTGTTTCCACATGTGTGAAATAAGAGGATAATTGTAATGATATCTGTCTCTCATAAATCAATACATTTGAAATTTGTAAATTTGAAGGACCTAGATGCATTGAAGGTGCTGATAATGATTTAGCTTTACAGCTGCACAAGATGCCTGAGATGTTGACTTGAGATTGTGTGCATGCTCAATCGTGCCTGCCTCCCTGCAACCCCAAGGACTGTTTGGTCAGGCTCCTCTGTCCATGGGATTTTTCAGGCAAGAAAGCTAGAGTGGGTTGCCGTTTCCTCCTCCAGGGATCTTCCCAACCACAGGAACAAACCCATGTCTCCTGAATCTCCTGCATTGGCAGGTGAATTCTTTACCCCTGAGCCACCTGGGATACGATTAACTATCTGGATTTCCAAAATATCCCTGGTGTTCTGCCAGCATGGAATGCTGTAATATTTACTGTCTGGCTCTCTTCCAGCATCCCTGGCCTCTAGCAGAGGCTTCGGTTGGGGCTCTGGTGGCACAAGCACAAGGTGAGAGCAGTCTCTTCTCTGTGGAAGGAGGACTGCTTTAGGTTTTAAAATTGATGTAGTTGGTGTGACTTTTGGATGGATGTTAAGACTAAGATGAAAGGGCCCTGTGAAATCTGAACCATGAGACTCCCTAGGAGGACAGCAATCACTGGCCCAGGAAGAAAGGCAGGGTCCACTAGCCTGCGGGACACAGGCAGGGAGGGTCCCTGGCCCTGCTGAGGCTTCTCAGGCCAGCAGCCTTTGTTGGTCTGGGGTGAGCCGGGGGCAAAGGTCTGTTCATGACTCACAGAATGCATGTGGAGACAACCGTGATTGGTCACAGGCTGCCTTAATCTATGAGGTGTGAGAGAGCTGAGGTTCTGCCCTGGGACACACCTAGCTTCTTTTCCCCTCATGTGATTTCTCAAGGTGTGAAACCATCTTTTTGTGGGAGATCCATTGCACTGAGAAGAACTAGGATCTGGAACGACCAGTGGTCTGAAAGGGCGGGGAACTGGTCCTAGGCCAGGCTCTACTATATATGACTACCTGGGGTTTCTTATTAAACTTGTTGCATTCTGTTTCCACATGTGTGAAATAAGAGGATAATTGTAATGATATCTGTCTCTCATAAATCAATACATTTGAAATTTGTAAATTTGAAGGACCTAGATGCATTGAAGGTGCTGATAATGATTTAGCTTTACAGCTGCACAAGATGCCTGAGATGTTGACTTGAGATTGTGTGCATGCTCAATCGTGCCTGCCTCCCTGCAACCCCAAGGACTGTTTGGTCAGGCTCCTCTGTCCATGGGATTTTTCAGGCAAGAAAGCTAGAGTGGGTTGCCGTTTCCTCCTCCAGGGATCTTCCCAGTCCCAGGATCAAACCCACATCTCCTGTGTCTCCTGCATTGGCAGGTGAATTCTTTACCCCTGAGCCACCTGGGATACGATTAACTATCTGGATTTCCAAAATATCCCTGGTGTTCTGCCAGCATGGAATGCTGTAATATTTACTGTCTGGCTCTCTTCCAGCATCCCTGGCCTCTAGCTACATGGCTGTTCCTCTAGGCTCCTCTCTCCTGAACATCATCACAGACCAACACAGTCCTCAGGGGACTCTCAAGAGGAGAGGGAAAATACGAGACTTGCTCCTCATCACCCTGAGAGTGACCAGTGGGTGAGCTGCCTGGATTTTGACTCCTTACAGAAGTTTCTGACCACAGGATCCATGACCTAGGGAAAATAATAGTGGCTTACTACAGGCTGGTGGGCTATCAAATTAGAATTAACACGCTAGGCCCGCCCTGGGGGTGGGGAATAGCTTAACAGTCCTCTGAGTGACACTCCCTCCTCTCTTGCAGTTCTTCCTAGATGCTTCCTCTGCAGGCTCACAGGCTGACATGCAGCCTGATATGGAAGCCTGCTCAGAAGACCCCCACCTCTGCTGGACCTCCAGGCTCCTGGGACTCACCAGCCTCCTCCTCAGTGAGTGGCCCTGGCCTCCTGGGAGGGAGGGGCATTGGGTGGGGCAGGAAGGCAGGGTGCCCTTTCCATGTCCTGACTGGTGAACAAAAAGCCAAAACAGCTCTGCTGTTTGCTATTTAGCAAAGGCAGTGCATTCAGGTTAGAGTTCTGGGGTAAACAGAAGAGCAAACTGACTTTCTGACTGTGGTGAGTCTGAGACAGCTGAGCTCAGGCAGCCTTCACTGCCTTAAGGGCAACATGTGAGGGAGGTAAGGCTGTCTCTGCAGCAATAAGGCAACGCTGGGTGAGCCTGGAGCTTCCTGCAGAGAAAGAAAGAGACTAGGGATCTGGTTCCTTGATTTGGACAGACTGGGGAACAAGGCTCCCCTTGTCTCCACTGAGAGGGCACAGGACAGTCTGTGTAGGTGTCCTGTGGAGGAGGGGAGTGGCTAGAACCCTATGTCTGAGATGGAGGAAGCAACTGTAGCCTGGGTTTCTGGGGCAAGATGCAGGATGCTGAATACAGTGAAACTCTGCTTTCGTAAAAGGAACAACAGCCTCTCAAATTTAAGAGTTTCTGTTTACCCGCCTGTTGTAAGAATATGGAGAAAATATGGAAGGAAGAGTAGATTGGTAATATGGGCCTGGGTTTCCTCTTTCCCTGGTTCCTGTTCTGGCTGGGCTGCTGTTTAACCCTCAGCTGGCCAGAAGTCCCTGCTCTGCTAACCCCCTCTAAGTACTTGCTTCCTCTTTTCCAGGAGAGGAAAGTTAGAGGATGAGCCTCCAGGAACTTCTCAGATCCTAGCGATCAGACAGCAGTGCTGGGAGGGGAGGCCCTGGGCAGATAAGGGGCAGGTGGGGAGCTGGTGGGAAGCTCCTGCAGGGGGGAAGCACTGGGCTGGGATTGGGGAGCCCTGGTGCCAGGTGTGGCTCTGCCCTGTGTGACCCAGGACAAGTTCACACTCTTGGGAGCCTCTTCCTCTGTGACAGGAGGGACCTGGGCAAATGCCCCCTAAAGCCTGACCTGGAAGAGATGCCTGATTAAATGAGTTGGTGGTTAAATAAATGCTAAGAAATATCTGAAATCCTTGGGCATATGAACACTAGCAAGAGCTATTTTCTGCTTCCATTGAAAGCCAGGAATGAGAATCAGTACACCAGGAGGTAAGTAGGTCTGAAATGATGAGAATTTGTTGAATTGAAAAGAGGCTTGGGACAATGGAAGGCTGAGACCAACCCTGGCAGATGGTTCCTAACCTGCTGGAAGAAGAAGATTGATCATCTTTTCAGGACAAGGCACTTTCCCTCATCCTGTGCTCTGTTCAGGACAAGGCACTTCTGTGCTCTCCTACCCGAGTCAGGTCCCTTGGGCCTATGTCTGAAGGGAGAGAGTGGGCTCAGGAGGTGATGGGTCTGTAGCATATGTGCCCATAGGTCATAGCTCTGCAGGAAAGTGCCTGAGGAAGACCCACTGTGACCTCTTGGGGGCTGGCTGGGAAGTGCTTTCTTGGTGGCAGGGACTGTTCAGTTTAGTTCAGTCACTCAGTCATGTCCTACTCTTTGCATACCCAAGGAATGCAGCACACCAGGCTTCCTTGTCCTTCATCATCTCCCAGAGCTTGTTCAAACTCAAATCCATTGACACAGTGATGCTGTCCAACCATCTTGTCTTCTGTGTCCCCTTCTCTTTCTGCCTTTTATTTTTCCCAACATCAGGATCTTTTCCAATGAATTGTCTCTTTGCGTCAGGTGGCCAAAGTAAGGAGCTTCAGCTTTAGCATCAGTCCTTCTAATGAATATTCAGGGTTGATTTCCTTTAGGATTGAGTAGTTTGATCTCCTCGCAGTCCAAGATGGGGACCTAGAGGATGGAATACAGAAAAGCTGTACTTCTCAGCCCATAAGCAGCTCACAGATCTCCGTCTCAACTTGATGGCAGGCTCAGGGTGTTGGGAGTGAATCTCATAAACCCCGTGGTGCTCAAAAAACTTGCACAAACCCAGCAGTGCAGAGAATATAATCTGCCATCCTGCCAGACCTGCCTTTGAGTGTCTCAGTGTCTCCAGTGGAGGCAGGGGTCATGAGTGGCCCACAGCAGTCCTGGGAGGTGTGGTGTGTGGCATAAGTCCTCCTGAAGGAGGTCACCATTAGCTGGAGTATAGAGCCACCAAGCAGGACTCCCTTGCAAGAGACCAAGAGAAAAAATTGGATGAACTTTTCCCAAAAAAGTATACCAGGAGGTAAGTAGGTCTGAAATGATGAGAATTTGTTGAATTGAAAAGAGGCTTGGGACAATGGAAGGCTGAGACCAACCCTGGCAGATGGTTCCTAACCTGCTGGAAGAAGAAGATTGATCATCTTTTCAGGACAAGGCACTTTCCCTCATCCTGTGCTCTGTTCAGGACAAGGCACTTCTGTGCTCTCCTACCCGAGTCAGGTCCCTTGGGCCTATGTCTGAAGGGAGAGAGTGGGCTCAGGAGGTGATGGGTCTGTAGCATATGTGCCCATAGGTCATAGCTCTGCAGGAAAGTGCCTGAGGAAGACCCACTGTGACCTCTTGGGGGCTGGCTGGGAAGTGCTTTCTTGGTGGCAGGGACTGTTCAGTTTAGTTCAGTCACTCAGTCATGTCCTACTCTTTGCATACCCAAGGAATGCAGCACACCAGGCTTCCTTGTCCTTCATCATCTCCCAGAGCTTGTTCAAACTCAAATCCATTGACACAGTGATGCTGTCCAACCATCTTGTCTTCTGTGTCCCCTTCTCTTTCTGCCTTTTATTTTTCCCAACATCAGGATCTTTTCCAATGAATTGTCTCTTTGCGTCAGGTGGCCAAAGTAAGGAGCTTCAGCTTTAGCATCAGTCCTTCTAATGAATATTCAGGGTTGATTTCCTTTAGGATTGAGTAGTTTGATCTCCTCGCAGTCCAAGATGGGGACCTAGAGGATGGAATACAGAAAAGCTGTACTTCTCAGCCCATAAGCAGCTCACAGATCTCCGTCTCAACTTGATGGCAGGCTCAGGGTGTTGGGAGTGAATCTCATAAACCCCGTGGTGCTCAAAAAACTTGCACAAACCCAGCAGTGCAGAGAATATAATCTGCCATCCTGCCAGACCTGCCTTTGAGTGTCTCAGTGTCTCCAGTGGAGGCAGGGGTCATGAGTGGCCCACAGCAGTCCTGGGAGGTGTGGTGTGTGGCATAAGTCCTCCTGAAGGAGGTCACCATTAGCTGGAGTATAGAGCCACCAAGCAGGACTGGGGAAACAGACTCTGGAGGGCACAAACAAAAGTTGTGTGTACTAGGACCCAGGGGAAAGGAGCAGTGATCCCACATTAGACTGAGCCAGACTTGCCTCTGAGTGTTCTGGAGTCTCTGGCAGAGGTTTGGGCCCACAGTGGCCTGCTGTGGGGTCAGGGACACTGAAACAGCAGTCCTGGTGCAGTATGCTGGTGTAAGTCCTTTAGGAGAATGTGGCCATCCTACCATAGTTTGGCCTGTGGAGGGAATGGACAACAAACAAACACAGCTCCAGCCATCAGCAGATAATTGGATGAAAGATCTGTTGAACATGATCTTACCTGCCAGAGCAAGATCCAGCTTTCTCCACTGCCAGTCCGTCCCAACAGGAAGCTTCCACCAGACCTTCAATTTCATCCATCAGAGGGCTGACATAATGAAAAGCACAATCACATAAAAGTAACCAAACTGATCAGATGGATCACAGCCTTGTCTAACTCAATGAAACCGTGAGCCATGCCATGTAGGGCCACCCAAGACAGATGGGTCATGGTGGAGAGTTCTGATACAATGCAGTCCACTGGAGAAGAGAATGGCAAACCACTTCAGTATTCTTGCCTTGAGAACCCCATGAGCAGTATGAAAAGACAGGGATGGTAGAGCTCATTAAATAATCACTTGTTCTCCCTTATACTCTAGTGCTTGGCAGTTAACCAGAGTGTTGTGATGAGTGCTGGCCAAAAAGCAGGAGCAGAGAGCACAGATGCAGTGAAACCCCTGTGTGATTCTCCTGTCTCCTCTACCCTGCTTGTGGGGCTCAAAGCCTGTGAGGATGCTGTGGCCTCCATGGGTGCAGTTACAAAGGTGGAGCCTCCTCCATGTGTGATAAGATTCCTCTCTCACTCTCTCATGGGACCTGGGATAGGGGATATAAACTCTGCCTTTTCTGAGATTCTGACGAATTGTAACTGTTACCCCGCACGGCCTAGCCTGTTCTGATTACTACACTGCCCTGAAGATGCTGGGAAGGAGAGCAGTCTTTATATTTGTATTAGGTATCTATTATGTGTAATGTGTTACCCAAAACATAATGCCTTAAACACCATCAGGTATAGTCACATCGTTTCTGGGGTTCAGGGCTTAGGGTTGCATCAGCTAAGTCCTCTGGCTCAGGGTCTCCCAGACTGAAATCAGAATGTTGGCTGGAACTGGAGCTGCATCAGCTTAGGGTCAAATGGACAAGATATGATCCCCATGTCCCTCAGGGATTGCTGATGCCGTGCAGTTCCTGTGGCTGTTGGACTAAGGGTCCCAGTTCCTCTGTGGATGTCAGCCAGAGACTCCTTCAGTTTCTTGTCACGTGGGCCCCTCCATAAAGCAGCTGACAGCATGGCAGCTAGATTCCTCAGAGCGTACAAGAGGGAGAGTGAAGGAGAGAGAGTGCGAGCAAGAGGGAAGTCACAGTCTCGTATAACCTAGAATCACTGAGTGACATCCATCTCGCCTGCTCTCCTCTATTCCTTAGAAGCCAGTCTGTAGATGCAGCCCATTTTCCAGGGGAGGGCCATACATAAGGATGTGAACACAAGGGAACAATTAAGAAGTTCCTCCTACGGTTATGCATTGGTATTGACACAAAATCTGCTAGGTGCTTTTGATCCATGATCTCATCTAATTTATAATGTAGGCAGGGAAACTGCAGATTAACTAAACTACCTACTCAAGGTAATGGTTCATAGAAACCAGGATTTGATAGTAGAATTGTTTCGAATTCATTTTATTAGGCTGCTTCCTAAGAATCAAGGGAGTATATTGGGTGAATTTTATTTAAAACATAGGTTATGTAGTTTTCTCCTTTATTTTGCTGAAAAAAAAAAAAATACATTTCCTGTTTCCAATCCTCTAGGTGTCTGCAGCACTGGGGTCAAGAGCTCTGGAGCACATGGTCCTGGAGTTCAGGATTCTGGAGGCCACACTACTCTTCATGCAGTTCGAGGAGGTTCTGTGTTGTTTCGTGTAATTAAGAATCAAGAAGTTGAACCAGATCAGGTCTCCTGGGGCTTTGGCCCTGAGTCAAACTACAGAGTCCTGTTGAGAGTCCACCATGGGGCAAACACCCCAACCTGGGTCAGCCTTCAGGACAAGTACCAGCAGAGGGTCCATGTGCCCAATGTGGAGTCCCTAAGGATTGAGAACCTGACCTCTGAGGATGGTGGGTGGTACCGGGCTCGAGCCATCTTCCCTGGAGGAACAGAACTTACCCAGGTTTTCCTCCTCACTGTCCATGGTAAGTGACACCCTTACAGCATCTAATGGCTTCCCTCTTTTATTCTAGGAGTGTCACGTAGGTCCTGTTTTTCAGGGTCCCTTCCAGACACCAGCCTTCAGACGCCTTTTTTCTTTCAAATTAGGGTAAGCTGATTTATCACAAATGGTGAGAAAAGTTGAGATTCACACCAGGGATAAAACCACCTTAGTACCTTGGGAAAGGAGAATGAAAACTTGAGGCAATGATGTTGCCATAAGAATGATTGTTCTGTATAAGTCCAGGTTTACTTAATGTGTGTATTAGTTGTCTCTTTCTGCTTTAATTTGGAGGCTTAACAAAACACAAATTTATTTTCTTACTGAGCTACAGGTCAGAAGTCACATATGGATATCACCAGGCCAAAGTCAAGGCACTGGCAAGGCTGTGTTGCTTTCTAGAGTTTTCAGAAAGAGATTTATTTATTTGTATTTTCCACCTCCTAGTGGTGGTTACATTCATCTCATCCAGCCAATCAGAATAATCTCCTTATTTTAAAGTCAGCTGATTAGCAGCCTTAAGTCCATCTCTTACCTTGATTCCACTTTCCTATGCAACCTAACACAGTCACAGTTTCTGAGGACTGGATGAGGTCCATTGTTCACCTACCACAATTCAGAAATCCATGTGAAGTCTGTGTCTCCTCTCCTTTTTACTCAGTGCCAGACCAAGGCCAGGCTCCCTTGCAAAGATTCCACCAGTCCAGCTCCATAAGCCTTCAGTAGATGTAGGAGAAAGATTACAGTGCGACATTTCCAAAGAACCTCACTTAGCCAACACTTCCTTTCCCTGCATTCCCTGCCTGCCTAGGGAAATATCTGCTGTGAGAGAGTGGCTGTTGATGCCTTATGTTCCCATGTGATTTCTATGACCAACTTGTCAGTGTGCCACTTCTCAAGTTCAGCGGCATGTTGTAACCAGACTCAGACTTATCATCGTAGTTGCTACCACTGCACCTCCCGCAAATGTGTCCACTGTTGGGAGCACAGAACCTTTCTCTGGGGCCCCAGCACTGGCTAGGTGTCTTTCTTCTCTACAGACTATGCAACCTCAAGCATTATCTGTGCAAGAGAAAAGGGCCAGATCTTGATCTGGGACTAGACCTTTTGTCCCAGACCTCCACCCCTTCCAGGAGAAACCCTATTTTCTTAGAAATGATGGGCTTTAGGAAGGTGGGCTTTGGCCCTTATTTTCTTGTTGGAGATTTTTAAGAGTTCCTCAGTCTTGTGAATTCACATAGGGTTTAACTCAGTGCCTCCCATCTTTATGTCACTTGTTATATATTTGGAATTGGGCAACTTGTCTTTTATCTGTAAAATGCATTCACCTTCATTAAAGAGAGGATGCCAAGGCTTTAGTGAGATCATAGATGAGAATGTACAGACTGGAAGGCTCTCCACTCATGTGAGCTCCATTCTTTTGTCCCTCCCATTCCAGAACCTGCACCCCTTCCCCAGATCCTGGTCACGTCACTATCCTTAACACCAGGCTGGTGCAATGTCACCCTGGAGTGCACCACCTCAGGAACCACAGAGGACCTGAACGTGACCTTGGAGAGCAAGGGTCTCCCCAGAGAGCTGGAGCAGAGGGTGGCACTGGAACCAGCCTCCAGCTCTTGGAGCCTGCCTGTGAGTCTGGCCCTGAGTCAGCCCAGTGCCAGCTTCACCTGTGTGGTCAGCAACCAGGTGGACCAGAAAACTGCCGCCTTAGACCTTGTGCAAGTCTGTGTCCCTGGTGAGTACACCTTGCAGAACAGACAGCACTGTCAGAGCTCTGGGGGTGAGGGTTAAGGGTTTTTCTCCCCACTGTGTTATTAGCACCTCCTTTCACTGGGTCACCCGCTACAGGAGCCTGACAGGTACAGCCAAGGGATATCTGGTTTTAATGCTCTTAAAACCTTGCTGGATTATACAACCCCACCCCCTCTTTTCCCTCAAGAAGCAGGGATTTGTTTTCAATGCAAATCTTATATAACCACCCAGCTCCAGAGGAGCAGCTCCCAGACCCATCAGTCCCTGGAGGGAGGGCAGAGGCAGTGTGGGGGTGGGGGAGTGAAGAGAA
Source organism: Tragulus kanchil (assembly GCA_022376925.1). Taxonomy (NCBI): domain Eukaryota; kingdom Metazoa; phylum Chordata; class Mammalia; order Artiodactyla; family Tragulidae; genus Tragulus; species Tragulus kanchil. Next base: position 73,250,402 of record JAIOJX010000032.1, on the reverse strand, counting down.
CCAGGGCTGCAGCAGCAAAAGTGTACCCTAGAGATCCATTGCCCTGGGGGCCCATCCCTCCCCTGACCCGTGCTCCCTGCTGACTGCACCTGCCTGCCTGCCTGCTGTCCTCTGAGCAGCTCCTTCCCCCGCAGCTGCTGCAGTGCAGTGTCAGAGTCATTCCAAGGTCCAAGGTAGTAGCTTTCCAGCACTTTTCCCACCTCATCCACTGTGCCCACTGTAGTCTTTTGAAAAGCAACTGAATTTTGTCGTTGGTCTGTATTATCTGTAGGGATCTCACCCAGGGACTCCCTGTAGGATTCAGGGCTCAGAAACTCCTTTTCCCATGTTCCTTGCCTCACACCCTTCACTCTGAACTGTTTGCTTGGCCACATGTCCTGCAAGTGCAAGCCTCTGAGCCTCCCAAAATGCTGTTTCCTCTACCATCAGCCCTCCTAAGTAAAGAATCCTTCAGTTCCTTGCCTATTCCTGTTGCTCTGTTTCCCTCAGGTCATGAGCATGTAACCGAAGTCCTGGGCTCAGTTATAGTCCTGTTATGAATAAAGTTTGAAAAGAGGGTGCCTCAGTCTTATGCTGCACAAGGGCCTGCAGCTGCTGTAACAGTCCTGCCCTCAGGCATCAACCCCTTTAAGGGGCAGTCCATGGTCACCCCACACTGAGCAGCAATGCTCTTGATGAGTTTGTCTCCTCCATAGCCTGGAACACCTTGAAGGCAGAGGACATGTCCTATTCTCCTTAGAATTCACCAAACAAAGCTTCTGTGTCTGCTCTGTTAGTGTTTCACTGAATGAATGAATGAACTGGTACCCTGTGTGCAGCCTAGCCTCTCTAACCCATCCCCCACAAGCTGCTGCTGGGAGCTGATGTGTCAGCATCACTTAAAATCCCATGTTACCTCTCCCTTGGTCCCATTCTGGAACCTCAGATAAAGATAAACACTCAGCATGACCCACAAGACCCTCTGAAAAGAGACTCTTGCTCCCTCTGATCCTCCTTGCCCAGCTCATCCTTGACCTACCTTCTCCTGCCTGTTGATCTCGGGTGATAGCAACCCTCAGGCTGGAGATTTAACCCAGCCATTTCTCCTCCTTCTCCATAGAATGTGGTACCCACACTGAATGTCTGGTAAACTTCTAATCCTTTGTCAAGGCTCAGTTTATGCATCACCTCCTCTGGAGGCCCTCCATGAAGACCTGTGTACAAGGTGTAAACTTATATTGCAGTGCCATCTCTCTGGCTGGAAGACTCCGGTATTTTCAGTCTTATCTCTGTGTGACCTCAGCTTGTTCTAAGTATCCCTGGCATCAAGCAGGAGCTCAGGATCTGGTTGAATGATACTGCTGTGCTCCTTCCTCTTCAGTGTCAGACCTCTCCATCTGCTCTCTCTGTATCTCCTCTTGGCAATGGATGTCACAGGCTCTGTCTTTCCTTAACTTTCTCCATTCTCTCTGTGTGAGGAAAACAGATTCAAATGAGATCAGTGCTGACCTCTTGACATGCATCATGAAGGCTGTCATGATTATGCTGTTGATCCTTGGCGTTGGACTGTTCCTTTGGAAGACACATGGGAAGAAGAGGAAGATGCAGACTAGAAGAGGCAGGTTGCACTTTTCCTTCCTGCCCCAGGCTCTGCCCCTCCCCCACTGAACCTTGGGCTGCCTTCCTCCTGTCTTTTGCTTCTCAAGGAATATCTGTGCAGGAGGGAAAGGTGGGGGTGGGCTTGGCCTTGGGGTCCATTGCTGTGGGGGAGGGTACAGGTTTTGAAGGTCGAGTTTCAAGCTCCACCCTGTGTATAGAACTTTTATGACCATCACAGGAATCTCGATGGTGGAGGCCAGTATGCAGAGCTGAGCCAGCAGGGGTCTGGAGAGCTCACATCCAAGATGAGAAATGGGTGCTGTTCCCAGCCTGGGTTCTCGTGTTCTCCTGGGTTCTCTGGGTTCTCCTGTGTCTTCCAGCCCAGTCATCTGCCATGCCTAGCCCTGCTGTCTCTTTAACTCTTCCTACAGGGTCAGTGGTGTTTACTAAGAGAATTTAAAGCTGGGGCCAGTGTAGTGCTGGGCACTTTGGGGGAATTCACATGCAGTTCATGCCAGCAGCATTGGTTTCGTTTGGGTCCCTCTAGGGCCTCTCTCAGACTGTCTAGAAACTCTCTGTCTTCAATTCCTAGGGTGTCAGTGAACAACATTTAGAAGAAAAGGAGTCTCTTAGTACTGTCTACAGTGAGGTGCACAAGCCAGACGTGAGGCCATGAAGATAATTTAATTGGAGGAAGCAGGAGAATTGGCACTCTTAGGACACCTCTACTCAGAGCTTGATTCCTTTAAAGACTAACTGTGTACAAGGTGTAAACTTATATTGCAGTGCCATCTCTCTGGCTAAGACTCGTATTTTCAGTCTTATCTCTGTGTATCTGAAGTATCCCTGGCATCAAGCAGGAGCTCAGGATCTGGTTGAATGATACTGCTGTGCTCCTTCCTCTTCAGTGTCAGACCTCTCCATCTGCTCTCTCTGTATCTCCTCTTGGCAATGGATGTCACAGGCTCTGTCTTTCCTTAACTTTCTCCATTCTCTCTGTGTGAGGAAAACAGATTCAAATGAGATCAGTGCTGACCTCTTGACATGCATCATGAAGGCTGTCATGATTATGCTGTTGATCCTTGGCGTTGGACTGTTCCTTTGGAAGACACATGGGAAGAAGAGGAAGATGCAGACTAGAAGAGGCAGGTTGCACTTTTCCTTCCTGCCCCAGGCTCTGCCCCTCCCCCACTGAACCTTGGGCTGCCTTCCTCCTGTCTTTTGCTTCTCAAGGAATATCTGTGCAGGAGGGAAAGGTGGGGGTGGGCTTGGCCTTGGGGTCCATTGCTGTGGGGGAGGGTACAGGTTTTGAAGGTCGAGTTTCAAGCTCCACCCTGTGTATAGAACTTTTATGACCATCACAGGAATCTCGATGGTGGAGGCCAGTATGCAGAGCTGAGCCAGCAGGGGTCTGGAGAGCTCACATCCAAGATGAGAAATGGGTGCTGTTCCCAGCCTGGGTTCTCGTGTTCTCCTGGGTTCTCTGGGTTCTCCTGTGTCTTCCAGCCCAGTCATCTGCCATGCCTAGCCCTGCTGTCTCTTTAACTCTTCCTACAGGGTCAGTGGTGTTTACTAAGAGAATTTAAAGCTGGGGCCAGTGTAGTGCTGGGCACTTTGGGGGAATTCACATGCAGTTCATGCCAGCAGCATTGGTTTCGTTTGGGTCCCTCTAGGGCCTCTCTCAGACTGTCTAGAAACTCTCTGTCTTCAATTCCTAGGGTGTCAGTGAACAACATTTAGAAGAAAAGGAGTCTCTTAGTACTGTCTACAGTGAGGTGCACAAGCCAGACGTGAGGCCATGAAGATAATTTAATTGGAGGAAGCAGGAGAATTGGCACTCTTAGGACACCTCTACTCAGAGCTTGATTCCTGACAACACCTGTGTCTCCCAGCTCTGGTCCAGCTCCAGCTGCCCCTGGTCTGCGTTACTGTGACCCTCAAGTCTCTGCACACATGTGGCCTTCTGACATCCTCTGACACCTCCCAAAGCTGCCTTCGCACTAAAGATCCTCACTCTGCAGGATGAATGCTATCACTGACTTAGCACATAGACCCTCTTCTGAAGCTTCCCAAAGAGGACCTTCCTGCACATGATAATCCCCACAGCCTCTCCGTTGACTGGTGTGTATCTTTCCGAGGGCATAAACCCAGGTGTGAGAACTGTGTAGGAGATATTGCAGACCACAGAGGATGGGGTTAGAGTCTTGGCGCTGGATGCTGAGTTGGGAGGCTCTGGAAACTGCATGGGTAGGTGGGAGTCCATAAAGGACCATCCTGAGTTTTCCTTTGCACCCTGTGTAGGGCCAACATTGCTTGTTGGGTAGTATGCGTGTATGTGTGATGTGTGTGTGTGTCTGTATGTATACAGGGGGAGTATCCAGTGTACATTATACAATGGGCCACTGCCCTTGTTCCTGATTACCAAGTACTAACCTCAGTTTCAGCTCATGGACCTCAAATCCACCTCCTATGGAGTAGGAAGAGGAATTATACTGTTTCTGGCCCTTCTAAACCTTCTGTGTCTCAGAGAAGGACCCAGGTCAGATTTGTATTCTTAGGAAAGTAGCCTCAGGCCTTTCGTGTCTGAGGTGGGGATCTTAAGAATGGAAGTATAGTGTGCCCCCCACCCCACACACTGATGAAGGTGCTGTGAGGAGTGAAGCTTGTAGGAAAGTCTGAACCAGCTCTCTCCTACTATTCCAGCCCTCAGTCCTCACAAGAAAGCAAAGATGAATCTGGTGACCTCCAAACACACTGCCTGGTTTCCCTACCTCACCGCTAGCCTCCTAATGGCCTGATGCAGCTTGCGCTGTATTGTGTGACCTCCAAACACACTGCCTGGTTTCCCTACCTCACCGCTAGCCTCCTAATGGCCTGATGCAGCTTGCGCTGTATTGTGTGGGAGTTTCTTCTCCTCCTGAGGGTCCTCACCTTATCAAAGCCTTTGCTTCCTGCCTTGATCTTCAGCTCTCGAGCAGAGATACTCACAGTGGTATCTGTGATCCACTGGTGGCTGAAAGGGAATTGCCCCTTAATTAAGAAGATGATGGGGTGGGAGATGTGGGTGGGAGACAAGGAATGAGAGGTATTGCCCTCTGGCACAGAGGAGATGTCTGAAGCAGAGATGCTTCTTCTCCTTGGGTCTTGAGGGAGTTCCTTCCTCTCTGCACACATGTGGCCTTCTGACATCCTCTGACACCTCCCAAAGCTGCCTTCGCACTAAAGATCCTCACTCTGCAGGATGAATGCTATCACTGACTTAGCACATAGACCCTCTTCTGAAGCTTCCCAAAGAGGACCTTCCTGCACATGATAATCCCCACAGCCTCTCCGTTGACTGGTGTGTATCTTTCCGAGGGCATAAACCCAGGTGTGAGAACTGTGTAGGAGATATTGCAGACCACAGAGGATGGGGTTAGAGTCTTGGCGCTGGATGCTGAGTTGGGAGGCTCTGGAAACTGCATGGGTAGGTGGGAGTCCATAAAGGACCATCCTGAGTTTTCCTTTGCACCCTGTGTAGGGCCAACATTGCTTGTTGGGTAGTATGCGTGTATGTGTGTTTGTGTGTGTGTGTCTGTATGTATACAGGGGGAGTATCCAGTGTACATTATACAATGGGCCACTGCCCTTGTTCCTGATTACCAAGTACTAACCTCAGTTTCAGCTCATGGACCTCAAATCCACCTCCTATGGAGTAGGAAGAGGAATTATACTGTTTCTGGCCCTTCTAAACCTTCTGTGTCTCAGAGAAGGACCCAGGTCAGATTTGTATTCTTAGGAAAGTAGCCTCAGGCCTTTCGTGTCTGAGGTGGGGATCTTAAGAATGGAAGTATAGTGTGCCCCCCACCCCACACACTGATGAAGGTGCTGTGAGGAGTGAAGCTTGTAGGAAAGTCTGAACCAGCTCTCTCCTACTATTCCAGCCCTCAGTCCTCACAAGAAAGCAAAGATGAATCTGGTGACCTCCAAACACACTGCCTGGTTTCCCTACCTCACCGCTAGCCTCCTAATGGCCTGATGCAGCTTGCGCTGTATTGTGTGACCTCCAAACACACTGCCTGGTTTCCCTACCTCACCGCTAGCCTCCTAATGGCCTGATGCAGCTTGCGCTGTATTGTGTGGGAGTTTCTTCTCCTCCTGAGGGTCCTCACCTTATCAAAGCCTTTGCTTCCTGCCTTGATCTTCAGCTCTCGAGCAGAGATACTCACAGTGGTATCTGTGATCCACTGGTGGCTGAAAGGGAATTGCCCCTTAATTAAGAAGATGATGGGGTGGGAGATGTGGGTGGGAGACAAGGAATGAGAGGTATTGCCCTCTGGCACAGAGGAGATGTCTGAAGCAGAGATGCTTCTTCTCCTTGGGTCTTGAGGGAGTTCCTTCCTCTCATACAATGTGAGTTGTGGATCTCAAAATCTTTATTCTCAAGCCTTTCTATTATTATTCATGATTTCATTCAAGAATTGTATGATCCTGAAATCCCCAATGTCCACATGAAAAGTTAGAATTCAGAGATGTTAAGTAGTCTACAGAAGTTCTCATGAGTGCAGGTGATACAGGCATGATTATAGGGGATAGTAATTTCACTCATTTTAATTCCTTTCACTCTGTCATTCCAGATACGCAGTTACCATCATCCATTGGGCGTTCCTTCATAAGTCTTCCTGTGTTCCATCTTCCTTTTCTTCTTCCAGTTGCATCTTTGACCTGCACTTGCACCATTTCTATATTTCCACCAGCATAGTATGAGAATTACTCAACATCATGTCCAACTCTTGTTATTTTCTTGATTGTAGCCATCCTAGTGCTGGTGAAGTGTAAACTCACTGTAGTTCTAAATTGCATTTCTCAAATGATTTGTGTTGAACATGTTTTCATGAGTGTACTGACAATTTGTTTACCTTTTTAAAGAAATGTCTTTCAAATTCTCTCTTGACATACATTGCCCCTGCTTCTCCATTGAGTCTTCTTTTGTCCGGTCATCATGTTGACTTCATGTTATTAACTCTAATGGTCAACTTTCAGTCCTTATTTCTCATAAGTTCTCAACCACAGTGGACCTGTACTTCCTGGAAATACTGTTTTAACTTTGAATTCACCATTACTTTCTACCTACTGGGTAGGTGCTGTACAGCTGTAGGTGCTGTAAAGATACTTATCAGTATCTTTCCAACTTCTAAATTTTGGAATAGCCAAGGTTCATACTCACGCCACACACAAGAATAACCAAATCATACCCAAAACCATCTCTCTTCACTGTGTACACTCATATCTTTTTAATACTATGGGCATGGAATAATCCTGTGACTATGATCTACGTGGCACTGTATGTGGCAAAAAACGGTCTTACAGATGCAATCCATTCTCTGGGCTTCACATTGTGAATACCCAACTGTTTACTTCACATCTCCTCTTGCATGTATAGTAGTCATCTCCATCTTGACTCATTTAAACTCAGACTCCTCAAACATGCTTCCTATACAGTTTCCCATCCCTCCAAATGTCACCTCATCCTTCCATTTTTTTTCTGGTCATAAAAATTTGGTGTCATCCTTGACTTCATTCTTTTGCTTCATTGTCATTTCATTTTTACTATTAGAAAGTATTGATATCTCAATATTCTGTATATATTTGAATATATATATATATATATATATATGAAAAAAATGTTATAACAAGATGCCTCTCACCACCTCTCTGGTATAACTGGGTCATCATTTCTCATCTGGATTATTACAGTGGCCTCAGGGTATCCTACATTTGTCCTTGTTCTTTAATGTCTATTTTCATAGTATCACCCAGATGAATCTTTTAAAAACCTAAGCTGCATCATGTTAGTCAGTAGATCAGAACTACCCCATGAGCCCATTTTATTTTATTGTTTTGCTTTTTAATAATTATTTTTATTTTACTTTTACAGAATTTTGTTGCTTGCAGATATATATAATCCCAAATTAGTCATATGTATATTCCTGCCACGGGCCCATTTTATCTGGTAGGTCCTGTATCATCTGATATCATCCCCTATACACTCCTCCTTCCTTAATTCACTCTAGGACACTCAGCTTCCTGCCATTCCTTTCATACTCCAAGCATGCTCCTTTCTCTTTAGAATTCTCTCCCTCCAAGTATCCGTGTCTCATTTCCTGACCTCCTTCAGGCCTTTGTTCAGATGTTACTTCTCAAACCTCCCCTGACCTCTCTATATAAAACTGCAAACTCTTCCTTTTTTCTCCATAATGCTTTCACAAATAGTCAAATTCTTTTCAAGAATTTACCTATTTCTTCCAGGTTGTCCATTTTGTAGGCTTATAGCTTGTTATAGTAGTCTTTTATGACTCTTCGTATACTGTGGAAGAACTTGTAACTTATCATTTCTAACTTATTGATTTGAGTTCTCTCCATTTTTTTTCTTGATAAGTCTGGCTAAAGCTTTATCAATATTATCTTCTCAAAAAATAGCTTTTAGTTTCATTGATTTTTGCTATTGTTTTCCTTCTTTCTAATTCATTTATTTCTGCTTTGATTTTTACAATTTCTTTCCTTCTGCTAACTTTGGGTTTTGTTTGTTCATCTTTCTCTAGTTGCTTTAGGTATAAAGTTAGGTCATTCATTTGAGATTGTGTTTGTTTCTTGAGGTAGGATTGAAATGCTATAAACTTCTCTCCTAGGACTGTTACTGCTACATTCCATAGGTTTTGTGTCATTTTGTTTTTATTGTCATTTGTTTCTAAGTATTTTTAAATTTCTCCTTTGATTTCTTCAGTAGTCTCTTGGCTATTTAGTAGTATATTATATTGCTTAGCATCCTTGTGTTTGTTTTTTACATTTTTTCCTATAATTGATTTCTAATCTAATAGCATTGTGATTGGAAAGGCTGTTAATACAATTCCAATTTTCTCAGTTTTACTGAGGTTTGATTTGTGACCCAAGATATTGGGGAATGTTCCATATACACTTGAAAGTGTTTTCTACTGCTTTCAGGTGAAATATCCTATAAATATCAATAAAGTATATCTGACCTACAGTATCATCCAAAGCTTGTGTTTCCTTATTTATTTTCTGCCTGGATGATAAGCCCATTGATATATCTGAGATGTTAAAGTTCTCCACTAATACTGTGTTATTGTCAATTTCCCTATTTTATGGCTGCTAGCATTTACCTTATATATTGAGGTGCTCCTATGTTTAGTGCATAAATAAATATAACTGTTATGTCATCTTCTTAAATTGATCCCTTGAACATAATGTGATATTATTCCTTGTCTGCTTTAAGAGTCTTTATTTTAAAGTCTAGTTTCAGGGACTTCCCTTATGGTCAAGTTGTTTATAGTTCACCTGCTGATGCAGGGCATAGGTGGGTGTCTGGTCTGGGAAGATCCCACATGCTCTGGGGCAACAAAGCCAGTTCCTCACAACTACAGAAGCCCATGCACCTAGAGTCTATGCTCTGTGACATGAGAATCCGCAATGACACAAAGCCTGTGCTCTGCAACAAGACTAGCCCCTGCTCACCACAACTAGAGAAAGCCTGTTCTCACTACCAAAGATCCAGCATAGCCAAAAATAAATAAATAAAATTTAAAAAAATTAAAAGTCTAGTTTATCTACATGAATGTTGCTTCTCCAGCTTTCTTTTGATTTGTGTTTGCTTGGCATATCATTTTCCATCCCTTCCCTTTTAATATGTGTGTGTCTCTGGGTATTAAGTGGGTCTTTTTTGAACAGAATGTATATTGGTTTTATTTTTGTATTCGTTCAGCCAGTCTGTGTTTTTCGGTTGGAGCATTCAATCAATGTATATTTAAGGTAATTATTGATATATGTTTTCTTATGACCATTTTCTTTATTGTTTTGGGTTTGTTTCTGTAGATCTTTTTTTTTCCTCCTTCTTCTTCTCTTTTGTTGGCTGTCTAGAGAAGTTCCATTGGCATTTTCTCTAAAGCTGGCTTGGTGGTGCTAAATTCTCTGAACTTTTGCTTTGTCTGTAAAGATTCTGATTTCTCTGTTGAAACTGAATCCTTGCTGGGTAGAGTAATCTTAGTCACACGTCTTTTCCTTTCCTCACTTTAAATATGTCGTCTAGCTTCCTTATGGTGTGCAGAGTTTCTGCTGAAAAATCAGCTAATAACCTTAAGGCAATTCTCTTATGTGTTGTTTGTTGTTTTTCTCTTGCCTCTTTTTGTATTTTTTTCTTTATATTTAAGATGTGTCTTGGCATGTTTCTCTTTAGGTTTATACTGTATGGGACTGTCTGCATTTCCTGGATTTGGTTGAGTATTTCCTCTCCCATGTTAGGGGAAATTTTTGTCTATGATCTCTTCAGATATTTGCCAGGCCCTTTCTTTTTCTCTTCTTCTGGGACCTCAATAATTCAAATGGTTCATTTAATTTTGTCTCAAAGGTCTCGATGACTGTCCTCACTGCTTTCTATTCTTTGTATTTTATCCTGTTCCGTGGCTGTAATTTCCTCCATTCTGTCTCGCAGCTCATTTATCCATTCTTCTATCTCAATTATTCTGCTATGGATTCCTTCTGGTGTACTTTTCATTTGGCCTATTGTGTTGTTCATCACTGATTGTTTGCTCTTTAGTTCTTCTAGGTCTTTGTTAAACATTTTTGTATCTTCTGAATACACACCTTCACTCTACTTCCTGGATCTTAGACCATTTTTTCTATCATTATTCTGAGTTTCTTTTTCAGGTTCTTTTTGCCTATTTCCTTGTCGTTTATTTGGTCCTGTGTGGTTTACCTTGCTCCTTCATCTGCAACATATTTCTCTGTTGTTTTATTTTGTCTAACCTACTGTGTTTATGATCTTCTTTCTGTAGGCTGCAGTGTCATAGTGGTATATTTGGGGATGTCTGTGAGTTTAGGACAATTTTAGGCAGTCTTTCTGCTAATGGGTAGGATCATATTCCTGCCTGCCTGGTTGTTTGGCAGAAAGTTCCCACCACTGGAGCCTGCAGGCATTTGGGTGGAGCCAGAGCATGATGTTGAGTTGAGAGTGATACCTCCAGAAGAGTGTACAGTGATTGACGTTCCTTGGGCCTAAGAATTCTTTGGTGGTCCAGAATTCTTTACTCATGCTCCCACCATGGAGTCCAGGGCCCAATCCCTGGCTGGCGAACCAAAAGCCTGAAAGCTACACATTTTAGCCAGGGAAAAAAGAAAGGAAAAAAAAAAGAATAAAAGGCAAGAAACAAAAAGACAAACAAAATTCAAGACAAATAGTAAAACCAATAACACACAGTAGCAACAACCATAGAGTATACACATATAAAAAAAGAAATAAAAACAAACAGACACAACAAATCCAAGACAGAGGGTAATAACAAAATGAAACTGACAGAAACAGAGATGCAGACAGAAAACAATAAAGAAAAATCAAATAAAATGAAAACAGAGAGAATGAAAAGAATTAAAAAATGAGAACAGGCTGAGGAAGATGGTAAGGAGTAGGTGGACAGGGAGTACATCTCTGTCCAAAGGTGCATCAAGAGTACACCTTCAGACACAGAAAATCTCACAGCACACCAGTTGAGAGTGGGCAAGAGTCCCTGAGCACAGGAAAGGAATATACAGACCCATGCAGAACTCAGTAAGATGAAGGAAGGAGGGGAAAAAGAGGAGAGTGAGCAGAGCTGGCCCAGAGCAGAAGGGTGGAGTGGGACAACTGAAGCAGGGGTCAGATCCGCACATGGGACAATTGTTTGGGAGGAGAAGCATGGGAGGCTGTTGGAGAGTTCAGCAGCTGATCCGTGACAGGCTGAATGGAATGAGAACCACAGTCTTTGCCCCATCCCTACACATACTGGGTGGGACACAAGTCCCCTGGAATGAGTGGCTGCTGGGAGCTGAAGTGTAGGGATTGAAGAGCAACCCCAGGGCAGGGCAAGATCTATTGTTGATTGTGGGGAGATGGCCCCAAGGGATGTGAGAGAGGAGATCATGCTAGGAAATCTTTTGGAAGAAAACCAGGTAACCATGGAGGCAAGGCAACACTGCTGAGTCACCAGCAGGGGGTGGAGTCATTACCATACCCCTCTGTCCTCACATGTGAGTGCCAGCAGCTGACCAATAGAAAAAGACCCCAGAGAGGGTGGCCTTTAAGTTCTTGATGTACCAAGAAATGGAGAGGGTCTGCAGTCAGAGGGGCCCTCTGAAGTGCCTGAATGCACCGAGCAACACAGAAGGACCAGCCAAGGAAGTCCTTTGAACACTAGGTACCAGAGGCAGAGAAAGACTGATAGTACCATAGCTCCTGTGACTGAGGCAACCAGCATCCCTGCACACATGGTGCCCCCAGGGTCCCCACAATCCAAGAAACAGCCACCTCCACATTCAGTCATCACTGGGGTAGAGGTGCCAGAGGCTAGGAAAAAATAAAACTCTAATAGAGTCATCTCTCCTGCTTCCCCTGACTGCTGGCTCCTCTGCATACATGGCATTGCTAGGGTTTCTGAAATCCAAGCAACTGTGCCATCTCTACACCTGGATCTCATTGAGCAGATCCAACTCCTCCAAGGCAGCCTGAAGACAATCCAAATGCAGAGGTTGAGATGATACCGCAATTGAGATCCAGGAGCAGTGTGGCTAAGGAAGAAGATTGAACACCTTCCTATCAGCTGAATAAGGCATAGATTAAATCCACATGATTGACTAGGCAGACTCTGTGTCTATGGAATATATGGAAGGACAGTGAAGGTTCCCAAAAGAAAAGGCAGTAGCTCCGGAAGACGTGGATATTGGAGACAAGAATATACAGCAGTTAGGGGCAGATTAGAGACTAAGCTGTCCCCATAGCAGGTCAGAGACCAGCCCAGTATTGGAGGGTATCCTAGCAAGGCAGAGGTGGACTGAGACCTAAAAACACAGTCTTTGCCCCATCCCTACACATACTGGGTACACAAGTCCCCTGGAATGAGTGGCTGCTGGGAGCTGAAGTGTAGGGATTGAAGAGCAACCCCAGGGCAGGGCAAGATCTATTGTTGATTGTGGGGAGATGGCCCCAAGGGATGTGAGAGAGGAGATCATGCTAGGAAATCTTTTGGAAGAAAACCAGGTAACCATGGAGGCAAGGCAACACTGCTGAGTCACCAGCAGGGGGTGGAGTCATTACCATACCCCTCTGTCCTCACATGTGAGTGCCAGCAGCTGACCAATAGAAAAAGACCCCAGAGAGGGTGGCCTTTAAGTTCTTGATGTACCAAGAAATGGAGAGGGTCTGCAGTCAGAGGGGCCCTCTGAAGTGCCTGAATGCACCGAGCAACACAGAAGGACCAGCCAAGGAAGTCCTTTGAACACTAGGTACCAGAGGCAGAGAAAGACTGATAGTACCATAGCTCCTGTGACTGAGGCAACCAGCATCCCTGCACACATGGTGCCCCCAGGGTCCCCACAATCCAAGAAACAGCCACCTCCACATTCAGTCATCACTGGGGTAGAGGTGCCAGAGGCTAGGAAAAAATAAAACTCTAATAGAGTCATCTCTCCTGCTTCCCCTGACTGCTGGCTCCTCTGCATACATGGCATTGCTAGGGTTTCTGAAATCCAAGCAACTGTGCCATCTCTACACCTGGATCTCATTGAGCAGATCCAACTCCTCCAAGGCAGCCTGAAGACAATCCAAATGCAGAGGTTGAGATGATACCGCAATTGAGATCCAGGAGCAGTGTGGCTAAGGAAGAAGATTGAACACCTTCCTATCAGCTGAATAAGGCATAGATTAAATCCACATGATTGACTAGGCAGACTCTGTGTCTATGGAATATATGGAAGGACAGTGAAGGTTCCCGCAAAAGAAAAGGCAGTAGCTCCGGAAGACGTGGATATTGGAGACAAGAATATACAGCAGTTAGGGGCAGATTAGAGACTAAGCTGTCCCCATAGCAGGTCAGAGACCAGCCCAGTATTGGAGGGTATCCTAGCAAGGCAGAGGTGGACTGAGACCCGCAGTGAGAGAAAAGACACTGACAGGTGAGATCCAAGAAAAACATTTTTTCTTCTTACAATTTTGTTCTGTAGTTGGTTCTGCATTTTCCTTCGCCATTTTTTCTTTGTTGCTGTAGTTGTTGATTTTATTACTGTCAACATTATTTAAGACTTTGAGAACTCTTTTTTAAAAATCATGCTTTTTTATTTCCTTCATATACTTCTACCCCTATATCTTTTATAGTTCTGTGGTTTCTCTTTTCTTTTTAAAACTTTTTTTATGAATTAAAAATGTTTTTCCCTTTGTTTTTCTCATTGTTATTTTCCTGCTATAATTATTCTTTAAAAAGTAAAACTTTTTATATACATGTATTCAACTTTGCTGTTCTATTTTCTCTTTCCTTTCCTTCTTTTCTTTCTTTTTTCTCCAACGTGTTTGTTTGTATTGTTTCCTTTGCTTTGTTCCTCAGTTGGCACTCCACTATGGTTTTCTTTCAAAGTTTGTGTTTTAGTCATGGTCTTGTTTTTAATTGATCTTTATCATTTTTGATTTCCTTTGCTCACCAGGTCACTCTCCTGTGCTTTCTTTTCTTTGGATTTTTTGTTTTGTTTTGATTTCTTCATGTGTGTGCGTGTATACCATTGTTTTTGTTATATTTGTCTGACTTTGTATTTACCATTTGTCTGGTATTTGTCTTTTGTTTCTTTTTCTGTTTGTTTGTGTGTTTGTTTTAGTCTTTTTAAATATCATGACAAACAACTTGTAGAATCTTGGTTCCCCAACCGGAGATTGGGCCTGAGCTTTTAGAGTGGGAGCATTGAATCCAGGACTCTAGACTGCCAGAGAACTTCAAACCCCAAGGAGTATTAATGAGTGAGAACGCTAATGAAGTCCTTCACCTGTATACAAGACCCAGCCTTGCCCAGCTTCTGGTAGCACCCTGTGGAGGAAGCCTCACTCAAACAACAAGCAAGACAAAAACAAAAACCCAATCATCAGCAGACAACATTCCCGTGGACACTGCAAAATATACCACCTACACAAACCACTGAATCAACCTTAACCTCCAAGGGGAGAAGCCAAAAGGAAGGAATTTGACTGTAAAGCTTTGGAAAAGGAGACCTCAAACACCATAAGTTAGAAAAAAATAAAAGACAGAAATACTGCATAAATTAAGAAACAAGATAGAAATTCTCAAGACCAAATAAACAAAAAGGAAACAGGCAAGCAACCTGAAAAGAATTCAGAGTAATGATAGTAAAGATGATCCAAAGCCTCAAAAATAGAATGGAGAAACTGCAAGAACTACTTAGCACATTTAACAAGGACCTTGAATAAATAGAGATGAACAACACGATCACTCAAATTAAAAATACTCTATAAGAAATCAATAATAGAATAACTGAGGCAGAAGAATAAGTTAGAAGATAGAATGTTGGAAAGAACTGCTGAAGAGTAGAATAAAGCAAAAAGAATGCAAAGAATTGAGGATAGTCTCAGAGCCTTCTGGGATAATATAAAATGCACCAACATTTGAATTACAGGGGTCCCAGAAGAAGAAGAGAAAAATAAAGAATCTGAGAAAACTTTAGAAGTGATTATAGTTGAAAACTTTCCCAACCTGGGAAAGAAAATAGCCAATCAATATTAAGAAGCAAAGAGAAGAGAAAAGGAAGATGGCAGAGTAGAAGGATGTGCACTCACCTGCTCCTACAAAAATACCAAAATTGCAACTAGCTGGTGAAAAACCATTGAAAAGGAGGAGGTTGGATCTGACCGAAAAAAATAAGATAACCCACATCCAAGAGCAAAGGAGAAGCCACAGCAAGACGGTAGGAGAGGTGCAATCATGCTTTTCAAATCAAACTGTAAGGGTTACGAGGGAAAGAGGCAGGGCACAATTTTTGGAAAGAATGACAGCCCAAGAACACAGCATAAACCCTTTAGAATCAAATGGGTCCAAGATGGCAGACCAGACCTTGATCCTCAATCAGCAAGCTAAATGACACACCCAGAGGCGCCATGACAGTTCCACCCCTCCCTAAAAGAGCTGGAATAACCCTTCCACTCATTAGCATATGGAATTACCCAGCCTATAAAAGCTAAGAACACCATGCTTTCGGGGCTACTGGATTTGCTCTGTCATGGCGCACACTCTGTCTGTGGAGTGTGTTTTCTTTGAATCTGAATAAATCCATTTCTTACCTATCACTTTGCCTCTTGCTGAATTCTTCTCTGAAAAGAGACATGAAGAACCTGAACCTCAGTGGGTCCAGACATTGGGTGAGTGATTTTAATTACCAGGGTTTTGGCTGGGTTCGAGTCCTGGCTGCGTGGGTTCAAGTCCCAAACAGGATTTGGGCTGGGTTCGAGTCCTGGCCAAAATCCCAAGCAGGGTTTTGGCTGGGTTCAAGTCCTGGCTGCATGGGTTCAAGTCCCAAACAGGGTCTAGGCTGGGTTCGAGTCCTGACCACATGGGTTCAAGTCCCAAACAGGTCTGATTAAGTCTGGGCCCTGGGTTTAAGTCTCAAATTGAGGTCGAACACTTTCAAAACTTTACTCGCCAGAGAGACAACTTGGGTAGATGCAAGCAAGCAAAGCCTTTTACACACCAAGACCCAGGAAAGGAGCAGTGACCCCCACAAGAGACTGAGCCAGATCTGCCTTTAAGGGTCTGAGTACCTCCTTGGGTTAGATGTGTCCTAGAGCAGTTCTTGGAAAGGCAGTGTTGGGCTTCTCTTGAAGGAGGTTGCCATTAGCCAGATCATAAAGCTGTGGAGCAGAACTGCGGAAACAGACTCTATGTGCACTGGGATCCAGGAGAAAGGACAGTGATCCCACATAAGACTGAGCCAGACTTGCCTCTGAGTGTTCTGAAGTCTCTGGAGGTGGCAGGGGTTGATGGTGGCCTGACATGAGGTCAGGGACACTGTGGTAGTGGTCCTGACAGAGCATGCAGTAATAGGTCCTTTTGGAGAAGGTCGTCATTACCCCTACCATAGTTTAACCTCAGGTCAAATTACAGGGAAGGAACATAGCTCCGACCTGCAGCAAAGATAACTGGATTAATAATCAAGAGCCAGCCCCACCCCAGCCAGGAGCGAAAACCCCCCAAAACCCTCCCTAAAAGAGCTGGAATAACCCTTCCACTCATTAGCATATGGAATTACCCAGCCTATAAAAGCTAAGAACACCATGCTTTCGGGCTACTGGATTTGCTCTGTCATGGCGCACACTCTGTCTGTGGAGTGTGTTTTCTTTGAATCTGAATAAATCCATTTCTTACCTATCACTTTGCCTCTTGCTGAATTCTTCTCTGAAAAGAGACATGAAGAACCTGAACCTCAGTGGGTCCAGACATTGGGTGAGTGATTTTAATTACCAGGGTTTTGGCTGGGTTCGAGTCCTGGCTGCGTGGGTTCAAGTCCCAAACAGGATTTGGGCTGGGTTCGAGTCCTGGCCAAAATCCCAAGCAGGGTTTTGGCTGGGTTCAAGTCCTGGCTGCATGGGTTCAAGTCCCAAACAGGGTCTAGGCTGGGTTCGAGTCCTGACCACATGGGTTCAAGTCCCAAACAGGTCTGATTAAGTCTGGGCCCTGGGTTTAAGTCTCAAATTGAGGTCGAACACTTTCAAAACTTTACTCGCCAGAGAGACAACTTGGGTAGATGCAAGCAAGCAAAGCCTTTTACACACCAAGACCCAGGAAAGGAGCAGTGACCCCCACAAGAGACTGAGCCAGATCTGCCTTTAAGGGTCTGAGTACCTCCTTGGGTTAGATGTGTCCTAGAGCAGTTCTTGGAAAGGCAGTGTTGGGCTTCTCTTGAAGGAGGTTGCCATTAGCCAGATCATAAAGCTGTGGAGCAGAACTGCGGAAACAGACTCTATGTGCACTGGGATCCAGGAGAAAGGACAGTGATCCCACATAAGACTGAGCCAGACTTGCCTCTGAGTGTTCTGAAGTCTCTGGAGGTGGCAGGGGTTGATGGTGGCCTGACATGAGGTCAGGGACACTGTGGTAGTGGTCCTGACAGAGCATGCAGTAATAGGTCCTTTTGGAGAAGGTCGTCATTACCCCTACCATAGTTTAACCTCAGGTCAAATTACAGGGAAGGAACATAGCTCCGACCTGCAGCAAAGATAACTGGATTAATAATCAAGAGCCAGACCCACCCCAGCCAGGGCGGGTCTTTTTGGGCTTGAACTGATAGAACTACAGAAAAACTATAAAAGAAGTCTTCTGATCCGACCGTTGCCAGAGGCAAGGAAAAGATACGGCCATAATTTCTGCATAGTCAGCAAGGAAGAGGTCACTGACAGCAAAGTCCCCCAAACAAAAACATTTATTATTTTTACATTTTGACTTGTGCTGGAGTTGCCTCTGGACTTCATTATTTTTTAAAATTCCTCACCCTCTACCTCTTTTTTGTTGCTTTACCCTCTGCTGTTGTAGCTACCAATCTTATCAGTACTATTAAATATATTTGTTTTCAAGAATTTTTTTTAAATTGCACATTTTATTTTGCTTATATAGTTCTGATTCTATATTGACCTTTTGTGGTTATGTGGGTGTTTTCTTTTTGTCTTTGTTTTTATTATTGTTTTTGTTTTGCTTTATTATATTTTCCTCTGTTTTAATATTTAAATATTTTATATGTACTATTAATTTTCTACAACTATTCCTCTGCTTTCTCTACTGTTCTTTTCCTATTGCACTAAACTTTAAAATATGAAAATCTTCTTTTTTTGCTATATTTAACTTTGTATTACTATTCTTTTATTTCTTTTCTATTCTTTTCTCTTCTTTCTTTTCCTCATCATATTTCTTAGTCTGTTTGGTTTTCATTGCCTTGTCCCCAGTTGGGACCTTGCTCTAGCATTTTTTCCAATTTGTGCTTTAGTTAGTTTGGTTCTTAACAGGTAGATATCATTTTTGGTTTCCTCTATTCTCTGCGTTAATATATTGTACTGTATTTTTGGGGGTGGAAACTGTTTGGGTTATGTTATGGCTGTATATGTTTGTGTGTATAGTCTAGTATGTTAGATAGTATTTGCATGATATTTTAATTGCCATTTGTCAGGGGTACATTTTCTGTTTCTCATTTGTGTATATTTGTTTTAATACCATTTAATGCCATAACAAACCAGCCATGGAATCTCAATTCCCTGGCCAGGCATCAAGCCCAGGGACTTTGGAGAGGGAGCGATGACTCCAAGATCACTCTGGATTAATAATCAAGAGCCAGACCCACCCCAGCCAGGGCGGGTCTTTTTGGGCTTGAACTGATAGAACTACAGAAAAACTATAAAAGAAGTCTTCTGATCCGACCGTTGCCAGAGGCAAGGAAAAGATACGGCCATAATTTCTGCATAGTCAGCAAGGAAGAGGTCACTGACAGCAAAGTCCCCCAAACAAAAACATTTATTATTTTTACATTTTGACTTGTGCTGGAGTTGCCTCTGGACTTCATTATTTTTTAAAATTCCTCACCCTCTACCTCTTTTTTGTTGCTTTACCCTCTGCTGTTGTAGCTACCAATCTTATCAGTACTATTAAATATATTTGTTTTCAAGAATTTTTTTTAAATTGCACATTTTATTTTGCTTATATAGTTCTGATTCTATATTGACCTTTTGTGGTTATGTGGGTGTTTTCTTTTTGTCTTTGTTTTTATTATTGTTTTTGTTTTGCTTTATTATATTTTCCTCTGTTTTAATATTTAAATATTTTATATGTACTATTAATTTTCTACAACTATTCCTCTGCTTTCTCTACTGTTCTTTTCCTATTGCACTAAACTTTAAAATATGAAAATCTTCTTTTTTTGCTATATTTAACTTTGTATTACTATTCTTTTATTTCTTTTCTATTCTTTTCTCTTCTTTCTTTTCCTCATCATATTTCTTAGTCTGTTTGGTTTTCATTGCCTTGTCCCCAGTTGGGACCTTGCTCTAGCATTTTTTCCAATTTGTGCTTTAGTTAGTTTGGTTCTTAACAGGTAGATATCATTTTTGGTTTCCTCTATTCTCTGCGTTAATATATTGTACTGTATTTTTGGGGGTGGAAACTGTTTGGGTTATGTTATGGCTGTATATGTTTGTGTGTATAGTCTAGTATGTTAGATAGTATTTGCATGATATTTTAATTGCCATTTGTCAGGGGTACATTTTCTGTTTCTCATTTGTGTATATTTGTTTTAATACCATTTAATGCCATAACAAACCAGCCATGGAATCTCAATTCCCTGGCCAGGCATCAAGCCCAGGGACTTTGGAGAGGGAGCACTGACTCCAAGACACTACACTACCAGAGAACGCTTAACACCAGAGAGCATTAAACAAAGAAAACTCCCACAAAGGCAAGCACTTATAGGCAAGACCTGGTATCATCCAACCACCAGCAGAACCCTGAGAAAGATGCCTCATGCAAACAACAAACAAGGCCAAAATACAAAACCAATCACCTGGAGACCTAAGTCAGGCCTGCCCATTAGAGAGGAAAAAAAAAACAACAAAAAACCTCACTTCCTCCCACACCCTACAAGAAGCTTATACAAGCCACTGGACCAACCTTACGAGGGCAGAAACCAAAAGCAAGAAAGAATTCAACCTCACAGCTTGGGAAAAGGAGACCTCAAACACAAAATGAATAATAATAATGAAAAGACAGAGAAATTCTGCACAAATGAAGAAATAATCTAAAAACACTCAAGTCCAAATAAACAAAGAGGGCTTAGACAAACTTTCTGAAAGAGAATTCAGAATACAGATACTAATGATGATCCAAAATGTTGAAAATAGAATATTAGAGAAAACGCAAGAATCAACTAACACACTGAATAAATAAATGCAAGAACTTAAAAATAAACAAACAGAGACAAACAATGCAATTGCTGAACTTAAAAATACTCTAGAAGGAATCAAGAGCAGAGTGTCTGAGGAAGAAGAATGGATAAGTGAGCTGGAGGGTAGAATGGTGGAAATAACTGTTGAAGAAAAGAATAAAGCTCAAAGAATGAAAAGAGCTGGGCAGATTCATAAGGAGGCTTCAGGATGGATGGCACTCGGGAACTATGCTGTTGGAGGAGGCTTTGGCTCGAGAAGCAGGCCATCCTGCTCAGATGTGTGGCCCTCTAGGTGTCTGGGAAGCCAAAGACCCGGGTAGGTGGGGCAAAGGGTTGTAATGGCAGCCTTACCCCTGCACGCCACTCAATAATGATGCCTAACTTCTATGGTGTGTGCACACTCAGTCTCTTCAGTTGTGTCCAACTCTGTGTGACCCTATGGACTACAGCCTGCCAGGCTCCTCTGTTCCGTGGATTCTTGGCCAGGCATCAAGCCCAGGGACTTTGGAGAGGGAGCGATGACTCCAAGACCCTACACTTCCAGAGAACCCATAACACTAGGGAGTATTAAACAGCGAGAACTCCCACAAAGGCAAGCACTTATAGGCAAGACCTGGTATCATCCAACCACCAGCAGAACCCTGAGAAAGATGCCTCATGCAAACAACAAACAAGGCCAAAATACAAAACCAATCACCTGGAGACCTAAGTCAGGCCTGCCCATTAGAGAGGAAAAAAAAAACAACAAAAAACCTCACTTCCTCCCACACCCTACAAGAAGCTTATACAAGCCACTGGACCAACCTTACGAGGGCAGAAACCAAAAGCAAGAAAGAATTCAACCTCACAGCTTGGGAAAAGGAGACCTCAAACACAAAATGAATAATAATAATGAAAAGACAGAGAAATTCTGCACAAATGAAGAAATAATCTAAAAACACTCAAGTCCAAATAAACAAAGAGGGCTTAGACAAACTTTCTGAAAGAGAATTCAGAATACAGATACTAATGATGATCCAAAATGTTGAAAATAGAATATTAGAGAAAACGCAAGAATCAACTAACACACTGAATAAATAAATGCAAGAACTTAAAAATAAACAAACAGAGACAAACAATGCAATTGCTGAACTTAAAAATACTCTAGAAGGAATCAAGAGCAGAGTGTCTGAGGAAGAAGAATGGATAAGTGAGCTGGAGGGTAGAATGGTGGAAATAACTGTTGAAGAAAAGAATAAAGCTCAAAGAATGAAAAGAGCTGGGCAGATTCATAAGGAGGCTTCAGGATGGATGGCACTCGGGAACTATGCTGTTGGAGGAGGCTTTGGCTCGAGAAGCAGGCCATCCTGCTCAGATGTGTGGCCCTCTAGGTGTCTGGGAAGCCAAAGACCCGGGTAGGTGGGGCAAAGGGTTGTAATGGCAGCCTTACCCCTGCACGCCACTCAATAATGATGCCTAACTTCTATGGTGTGTGCACACTCAGTCTCTTCAGTTGTGTCCAACTCTGTGTGACCCTATGGACTACAGCCTGCCAGGCTCCTCTGTCCGTGGATTCTCCAGGCAAGAGTATTGGAGTGTGTTGCCATACTCTCCTCCAGGGGATCTTTCCGAACCAGGGGTCAAACCCACATCTCTTTCATTTACCTGCTTTGACAGGTGGGCTCTTTACCACTAGTGTCAGTTGGGAAGCCCAACTTCTATGGTGTCCCAGGTTTTATTTTCCCACGGTTTTTCGGTTGTGGAGCTTCTTACTCCTGTCCTTTAAGGTGGTCATTCCACAGTCAGCAGCCACTCCAAACACCACTTACTAGCACTTAGACCCTTCCTCAGTAGCTGATTCACAACTCAGGCTGGGGATGCATAGAGCTGCAGTGTAGACCATGTGTGTAGCTCTTACTTGCCCTGCCTCCTATTCTGCCATCCTGACTCCTCCCCCTGCTTTAAAATTAGCTCTTAAGTCCACTGCTTTGGCTATTTGTCACACCCATAGAGCATTCACATGCAGATTCAGGAGCCTGTTTTCTACAACACGTTGGACCAGTCTCCCCCAATTTACACATGCCATGGCTTCTATCAGGAACAGACATCCTAGTCACAAGTCTCCAAAACTGTATCACTTGTGATTTCTGCAGCTCCTTTCCCTAGTTGTGGCTGTGTGAGCAACACTTGCCTCCTGCAGGTCATCCTGTACGCCTCCTCCAGGAAGTCTCCCTGCTTTTTTTCTTTCTTCAGTTTTCACATGTTCTGTTTTGTTCTCTGGTGAAAGAAAATGCTCAAGAGCCTCTGTGCTGTAGCACATACAATAAGCAATGAAATTATTTCTTCCATCTCCCTCATTAGAGTTTGGACTCCTCTAGTACAAAGACTTGTCCTCCTGTTTTTGTATCTCAAAGACAGTTGCACAAAGTTGACACTCATTATACATTTGTCGAAGGTTGACTTAGTAGAATCCACACTCAGAAAATCTCTGAAACAGTTTGGTCTTCAGCTGCTAGGTGGCACTAATGTCCAGGTACTGAGGGAGGGCCGGGAAAAGTGAAAGCAAAAGTGTTAGTCAGTCAGTGGTGTCAGACTCTTTGAGATCCCATGGACTGTAGCCTGCAGGCTCCTCTGTCCACAGAATTCTCTAGGGAAGAATGCTGGAATGGGTAGCCATTCGTTTCTCCAGAGGATTTTCCCAACCAGGGATCAAACCCAGGTCTCCTGCTCTTGCAGTCAGATTCTTGACTATCTGAGCCACCAGGGAAGCCAGAGGATTGGGAAAGAAGATGCTTTGAGGGCTGTTTGGATACTGGTTGCCTGTGGTGCTGGCAGACTGGGGAGTCAATCCCTTTTCTCTACAAGGCTTAGTGCTCGGATTTCTGAGGGCACTATTTCAAAATCTCACAGACTGGATGGCATAAACTACAGAAATTAGTTTTCTCATAGTCCTGGAGGCTGTGAAGTCCAAGATCAAGTTGCTGGTTGATGCCCTTCCTGGGGAGGGCCCTCTTCCTGGCTTGCTGTCTTCTTGCTGTATCTTTACATGTTTGTCAGGGGAAGCTCTGCCATCTCTTCCTTTTCTAATAAGGGAACTAATCCCTTCTTGGAGATTCCACCCTCATAACTCAGTCTTAAAATAGCCAGTTCTTAAAGGCCCATCTCCTAAAATCATCATATTGTGGATTAGGGCTTCACATGAAAGCTGGGGGATTCTGTTCATCTCTTGAGACAGACTCAGAGAAGAGAAGGCAGATGGCCTGAGGCAGGGGAAATGACACCCAAGGGTCTTCCTGGGGCTGGGGTTCATTCAGTGGGAAATGCTCTGGAGAGACTTTTTTTTTTCTTTTTTTCTCATCATGCCTCTCTTTTATTTATATTTTTATTTTCATCCATCTTTTTATTCTTTGACATGTGTGGATCCGCCATTACAGTGCCCTTTCTCAGTGCAGAGCACTAGCTCTGGGCTCATGCACTCCAGAGCACTGGCTCATAATTGTACATAGTGGTCCAGCCGCTCTGCGGCACGTGGGATCTTTCCGGGCCAGGGATAAAACTGGTGCCCCTTGCAAGGGGCAAGGAGGACTTTTTACCCACTGGACCACCAGAGAAGTCCTGGAGAGACTATTTTAATGCTTGGAAGTGGATTTCTTTGGAAGAACTGAGAGAAGGCCCCAAGTCAATAGGAACAGTGGCTTTCCCATTTACATCTCTGTCTTCCTTTCAATCCTGACTTCACTACCTCTATGAGCAGTATTTGTTTGGTTTTATTTATTCATTTTCTTACAGAATGTGGGTAGGCTCATTCCCGTCTTTCAGGTCGGTTCAGAGACAGCCTGAGATAAAAGATGCCTAGCACTTTGGATCCGTTGGGCAATCTGTGCCTTGTTCTCATTCCTGAGTGCTCAGAACTGGGCTCCTGCCTTCCTTGTTATGTGACCCTGAGCTCCTGCCTTCCCTGTTACGTGATCCCAAACCTCTGATTTCTCATAAGCCCAAGGAGCATATTAACAGAACAGAGGTCATCAATCATACTGATGACACAGTTGCATGTTGTCCTAACTTAATGAAATTATCCATAAAAGGAAAAGAGAAGCATTTTTATAGACTTATCACTGTCACAAATTTGATAGAATAACCAATGGGTCAAAATTGTAGGACACAAGCAAATCTTTTGGTTCACATTTAATTAAGGGTGTGTGTGTGTGTATGTGTGTGTGTGTGTGTGTGGTGTGTACATGCATGCATAAAAGCACACGCTTAACTTTAAGTGCATTTTATATCTAATGTCACCTACGAGCATCCTGAACCTTACAACTGAAAGAGTTCATTGAAGAAGACTGGAAAGAGTTCTGTCTTAGGACTCACAATTAACCTATTATGACTTAGAAGCTTAACTGGGTTGCAAAGCCTTTCCTAAAGTTTTGGCATAGATTTTCTCCTTTATTCTTTGGGTATTTAAAAATATTTGCAGTTAATAGATTATTTTTATGTTAAGTCACAACTACTCTTAAATTTTAATTTTGAACTCTTAAATACATAAAGTGGTCTATGCAAAAATCACTTTCATCACTTGGGTTGCATAATACCTCCAAACGGAGACCTCTCTCATGTGTCTCACAGCTCCTACCTATAGATTTAGCAATTTCCGGCAACATTGGAGACTTTCACAAACTGCAGCCGCATCTGACCCTAGCTGTAGTGGCAGTTGCTCAATCGTATCTGACTCTTTACAACCCCATGAACTACAGCCCACCGGGCTCCTCTGTCCATGGGATTCTCCAGGCAAGAATATTGGGGTAGGTTTACATTTCCTTCTCCAGGTAATCTTTGTGGCCCAGGAATTGAACTCTAGTCTACTGCGTTGCAGGCAGATTCTTTATCATCTGAACCACAGGGAAACCCAACATCTGGTCCTGGGTAAGTAAAAATTCTGACTCTTGATGAACACTTGCAAGCTCATCATGTACAAAAGCAGGAAATGACTACAGATGTTGCAAACTGCTGTATATTCTGTACACATCTCCATTATTCTGGACAAGCCTTGTTTGTCTCAGAGTTTAAGAAAAAAATAGCATAATGCTACAGGCAAGAAACCAGGACACAAGCTAGCTTAAAGATATTAGAGGAGAAGCTAGCATAGTTAAAGTCAATTTTTTTTCTCTTCATAAAGTTTAGTTGAATTACAATATTATGTGACTTTCAAAAGTACAGACAGTGATTTGATATTTTTATAGATTATACTCCAAGGAGAGTTATTATAAATATTGACTATATTTGCTGTGCTATATATCTCATTCTTGTAACTTATAAATAGTATGCCTAGTAATTTGTTCCTTTTAATCCCCTTTCCCATTTTGCTCTGACCTACCCCCTTCCCTCTATAATCACTAGTCTATTCTCTATATCTGTAAGTCAGCTTCTGTTCTGTCATTTTTTTTTAATATTGAGCAGATGGTATTGCAGATAGCCACACTCTTCCAGATGCGTCAATTATCTTAAAAATCTAATCTATATGTTCATATGCTGTGCTGGCAGGAAGACTGACCTAAATGGCCAAAACCCAACAGTTAATATTCTTTTGGCCTGAATAATGGAATTATTATTGTCTTAGCTATCAATAAAGCAAATAGAGCCATCTGTCAGACAAAGCAACACACACCTAAATTACAGAAAGTGAAGTTGCTTTGACAGGATTTGGATTGTACTACTGATGAGGGCTGTGAAAGATGGTTTGATCTTGTTTATAATGGATGCTTCTGAGGCAACACTTATAGATTTAGCAATTTCCGGCAACATTGGAGACTTTCACAAACTGCAGCCGCATCTGACCCTAGCTGTAGTGGCAGTTGCTCAATCGTATCTGACTCTTTACAACCCCATGAACTACAGCCCACCGGGCTCCTCTGTCCATGGGATTCTCCAGGCAAGAATATTGGGGTAGGTTTACATTTCCTTCTCCAGGTAATCTTTGTGGCCCAGGAATTGAACTCTAGTCTACTGCGTTGCAGGCAGATTCTTTATCATCTGAACCACAGGGAAACCCAACATCTGGTCCTGGGTAAGTAAAAATTCTGACTCTTGATGAACACTTGCAAGCTCATCATGTACAAAAGCAGGAAATGACTACAGATGTTGCAAACTGCTGTATATTCTGTACACATCTCCATTATTCTGGACAAGCCTTGTTTGTCTCAGAGTTTAAGAAAAAAATAGCATAATGCTACAGGCAAGAAACCAGGACACAAGCTAGCTTAAAGATATTAGAGGAGAAGCTAGCATAGTTAAAGTCAATTTTTTTTCTCTTCATAAAGTTTAGTTGAATTACAATATTATGTGACTTTCAAAAGTACAGACAGTGATTTGATATTTTTATAGATTATACTCCAAGGAGAGTTATTATAAATATTGACTATATTTGCTGTGCTATATATCTCATTCTTGTAACTTATAAATAGTATGCCTAGTAATTTGTTCCTTTTAATCCCCTTTCCCATTTTGCTCTGACCTACCCCCTTCCCTCTATAATCACTAGTCTATTCTCTATATCTGTAAGTCAGCTTCTGTTCTGTCATTTTTTTTTAAGAGTGAGCAGATGGTATTGCAGATAGCCACACTCTTCCAGATGCGTCAATTATCTTAAAAATCTAATCTATATGTTCATATGCTGTGCTGGCAGGAAGACTGACCTAAATGGCCAAAACCCAACAGTTAATATTCTTTTGGCCTGAATAATGGAATTATTATTGTCTTAGCTATCAATAAAGCAAATAGAGCCATCTGTCAGACAAAGCAACACACACCTAAATTACAGAAAGTGAAGTTGCTTTGACAGGATTTGGATTGTACTACTGATGAGGGCTGTGAAAGATGGTTTGATCTTGTTTATAATGGATGCTTCTGAGGCATTCCCTAATTAGCATTTACCTTTTTAAACTATATACACACATTTCTTCTTCAGTAGCTCATTAAGCTTTGTTGGATATTCTGCACAAACCAGATGAATGTGGGCACTGGGGAACAACAAACAATGTTTTTTTGTCCACTTTGATACAATCTTGACATGGTGACACAATAGTTTCAAATTGGATGTTCTTGCTACTAGGTCCCAAACAGTTTAAGACCAAGCTTAAATTTTATTAAGGACTATAACAAAGTCAGAAATTTCAAAAAGGTGCAAGAATACTAATATTGAGTTGACAATAGCCCAGCTTCTATCAGTTGCTAAAGTCCACATGAAATAGAAATACTCTATATGCTACAGACAAGAGCATGTTCTACAGACACGTTCTTCAAGGATATGCTAGTGGACCCTTGTTTGGATTCTCTAGAGTAAATAGTTATTTGGTCTATGTTTCTTCTCCTCACTCTACCTTCCTCAAATGCCAAATCTCTGTATTATTTATCAATTCCTTTCCTCATTTAACTATTAACAGCAAATTCACTAACAGCCAAAACTTCTTACTGCTCTGGAGTCCCTTTGGAGTGATGCCAACTGGCAGAAGCAAAGAATCAGGGGTAGGTCCTCTTTAAAAGGGGACAAACAAGTCTTAGATGGGTCTTTAGCCCCAAGGGGAGACTGAAGAAGAGGTAGGTTATTCAGGTCAACACATCATCACATGAATAGAAAAGCCCTTTCACTATGGGAATTCCTTGGCTGTCCAGTGGTTAGAACTCAGTGCTTTCACTGTGGTGGGTCAGAGTTCCATTCCTGATCAGGAAACTAAGATCCTGGAAGCTATGTGGTGTGGCAAAATAAATAAATAAATAAAATCCCTCTAGTTAAAGTTGTGTTTTCCTCTTTTCAAATCACTAGATGAAAAGTGTCAAATTCAGCCAATAACTTGCAATAATAATAGGTAGATGAAAACTCTCTGAAATGTACAAAAATTTCATTCTTCATTTAGTGCCAAGGTGAAGTCATTCTAGGGCTGGCTTCCCAAGTGTGCTTCAAGTATTTCAGTGGTCGGTAAATTGGGGCTTTCCTTCTTTGTGTACTATAACTTTCACTAATATGTTAGGTGAGGGACCTTCCATTTGCAAATTCCATGGAGGGTCCTTACTGTTGGTGATGCTCATTATTTTCAGAGAGTTAAATAAATCAAATGATGGAGGGCTTGTCATGCTGGCTCGTGATGACTTCAGGAAGAGGGAACAACTTGGTCAACTCATAGAACTCAAGACGTTCTTTTCCCTTGCAGGGGAGTGTTGCTTCTTGGAATTTCTCCCTTCTTGGTGCTTATAAGTAGGAAAATAAAATGTGAACCCACAGCCTTGTCTCCTCGTGTACAACATGCTGTACTAGAAGTACTACTAAGTATAGGCTATGGCTTCATTACAATCCAGTAAGCATCCTGACTGAAAAACAACATCTGTCATCTCCGTGACGATGCTCCAGTCTCACATCTTGGGGATTTCCTCCCTTTCTTTACCATTTACTTGCCAGTATTTCCTTGTTATGAACAACCCCTAGAGATATATCTTGGCAGTAGCACTTGTACTGCCTACAGTGTATACCTTGACCATAAATAAGAACAATTCTTTAAAAACAAGCCATGAAACAATTCCTATAGTTAGAAGGAAAGCCTTTCCGTGGATTGAATTCCTGGTCAGTGAGTTTTGACTTTGCTGGAAGTGACCCAGGGGTCTCCTAAGCTGTCTTGTTAGGGTTGTGACATCCCTTTTTATTACTGTATGAACTGGAGAACCTGATGAGAGTTAGGGAACACCTTTCTAATAACATAGATTTACCCTTAAAAAAGTAATAGGGGTTTCCCTGGTGGTCCAGTGGGTAAGGACACCGCCTTGCAGTGCAAGGGGCGCCAGTTTGATCCCTGGCCTGGGAAGATCCCAGGTGCTGCGGAGCGGCTGGACTGATGTGTTCAATTACCAAGCCGGAGCTCTGGGGCACATGCGCCCGGAGCCGGCACTCTGCAACGACAGACGCCACCACCATGGGAGGCCCACAGGAGCCAAAGAACAAAGACAGATGAAAATAGAGAAATGAAAGACCAATAGAAGTGGCCCGCCTGTCCCCCTCCCTCCCCACCCCACCCCCCCAAAAAAGATAAATAAATGTTTAAAAAAAAAAAGTAATAAAGAGAGGAACTCTCTGAAAATGAGAAAGTTCTCTTAGAAATAGAGATTTAAGAACTCAAAGCAGGAATTAAAAATAAAGTAGTGAAAGGCATTGCCCTGGACAGACATGAAGGTCAGCATCACCAGTGACGCATGTTCTGCTCTCTTGATATGATGTAGTAAGAAATGCATGCTGCTATCTCTGTTGTTTGCCTTCAAAAGCCCGTAGTCTCAGAAACATCATAGAAATCCCAATTGAGGGACAGTCTAGAACATACTTATTATTACTCCTTAAAGCTGTCAAACTCTCAAAAATAAATTCTGAGAAACTGTCACAGTGAAGGGAGTGGAAGGAGATGTTATGACTAAATATAATGTGCTATCTTGGATGGAATTCTGGAATAAAAATGTGCATAAAATAAATGCTAAGCAAATCTGAATACTGTGTAGACCTTAATATATCAACTACAACTCACTGATTATAACAAATTACTATACTAATGTAAGACGATGATGATAAAGAATGTGTATAGGTGATATTTATGCTTTATTATCTTCATGATTTTTCTGTAAATATAAGACCCTTCTAGAAAATAAGTCTGCTGAAAATTAAGTTTTACAACTTTATGTTTTAAAGCATTGAGAAATGCTTCAGAAAAATGAAAGATAAAGAAACAGCAACTCTATCTGGAGGCAAGTCAGTGGAATGCTGGGCAGCATGAATTTGTACTGTGTAGCTCTTCTTGGGCAGAGATGGGCAAAGCTGGCAGGAACTGGCCTGTGGGGTGGGCACACTCAGTGTCCTCTGGTGTGTTAAGCGTGGGTGAAGCAGAACAGAGGAGACTTGTGTGGAGAGAAGATAAATTCCACAGGGTCTCCTGGCTCCTTGATGGGACCTCAGACTAACCTGAGAAATTTTCTCAAAACTGTTTTCCATATACTTACCTGTGCTAAAGGCAGCTGGTGGGAAATCCCTGGGCCTGGGCTTATGAGGCAGAAGGTGGCCTTGAGGCAGGTGCATGGTTGCCAAGAACATGTGGTTCCACTGGCCTTTCAAGCACCACTTTCCATTTCCTCTCCAAGAAGAATCTGTTCCTGGACCCAGGTACCAGGTAACATGCCCTTTGACTGAGGAGGTATATGGGAACATGTGCATTGGTGGGCAGAGGTAGGGGGAGGCATTTCTGGCCTGTTTTGCATCCTTAGCCTTCTGATGGGATCTAGGGCCTGATCCCACCAGGAGGCCTCTCCCAACCCCAGTTTATAGGTTGGGAGCCCTGGATAGTGGAAAGAGGCCTTCTGGAAAATGGGGACTTTGGCTCCAGACTCCCAGTCTTCCATTTATTCCAGGTGGTCCCAGTGGTGCTGAAGACTCCTGTAGAAGACTTAATAGGAGCCAAAGGTTGGAGGTGGAGGACTGTTCAGGATTCCTTGGATGGATGAGCCCTGAGGGGTCACCAGAGGCCATGCCCTTGTGACTTTCTGCTGCTGCAGACTAGATGTTCCTTTCTCACTTTTAATTTAATTAAAAAATTTTTATTGTGGTGTCATGACATATACCATTATATTATTTTCAAGTTTACAACATAATGTTGCAATATTTGCATGTATTGTAGAATGATTAACTCAGTAAGTCTGGTTAGAATCCATTGCCATACAGTTAAAGAAGGTTTTCCTTATGATGGGAACTTTTAGATCTAGTCTCAGCAACCTTCAAATATGCAATACAGAATTTTTAAACTGTAGTCACCAGGCTGTACACGTCACCCCTCCCACTTCATTTTGTAACGGGAAGTTTGTACCTTTGATCTCCTTCCCCATTTCACCCACCTCCACATCCCCACAACCTTAAGCCACCATCAAACTGTCTTCTGTATCTATGAGCGTGTTGTTTTTCTTTTATGATCTCACACATCAGTGAGATCATATGGTATTGGTATCTCACTGTCTGACTTTACATAGCATGATGCCTTTAAAGTCTGTCCATGTTGTAGCAAATGTCAAGAATTCATTCTTTATATGACTCAATAATATTCCACTGTATGTATATATGCACAGCACATTTTCTTCATTTATCTATTGATGTAAACTTCAGTTTTGTTTCTATTTCTTTTTTAAAAATTTTATTTACTTATTCATTTTTGGCTGTTCTGGGTTTTCACTGCTGCCACAGGCTCTTCTCTAGTTGCAGGGAGTGGGGGCTACTCTCTAGCTGAGGTGAGCAGGCTTCTTGTAGCAGTGATTTCTCTTGCCCTGGAACTCGGGCTCTAGGGCACACGGGCTTCAGTAGTTGCAGCACATGGGCTCCATGGTTGCAGCTCCGAGGCACTAGGGCACAGGCTCTGTAGTTGTGGCCCATGGGCTTAGTTGCTCCACAGCATGCGGTATCTTCCCGAATTAGGGATCGAATTCGTGTCTTCTGCATTGACAGGCGAACTCTTTACCACTGAGCTACCAGGGGGGCCCTGTTTCCATTTCTTGATTACTATTAATAATCATGTAATGAGCATGGGACCACATGTATATTTTTCCAGGATGGTGCTCTCATTCTCTTCAGAGCAATACCCCTAAGTGGAATTGGTGAGTCATATGGGGGTTCTATTCTTAATTTTTGAGGAACCTCCATAGTACCTGTACCAGTTTACCTTCCCAAGACAGTGTACAAGGCTTCTTTTCCTCCACATCTTTGCCAATATTTATTATTTCTTGTGTTTTTATTGCACTAACCACATGGTGTCATGACATATACCATTATATTATTTTCAATTTTTGCAATATTTGCATGTATTGTAGAATGATTAACTCAGTAAGTCTGGTTAGAATCCATTGCCATACAGTTAAAGAAGGTTTTCCTTATGATGGGAACTTTTAGATCTAGTCTCAGCAACCTTCAAATATGCAATACAGAATTTTTAAACTGTAGTCACCAGGCTGTACACGTCACCCCTCCCACTTCATTTTGTAACGGGAAGTTTGTACCTTTGATCTCCTTCCCATTTCACCCACCTCCACATCCCCACAACCTTAAGCCACCATCAAACTGTCTTCTGTATCTATGAGCGTGTTGTTTTTCTTTTATGATCTCACACATCAGTGAGATCATATGGTATTGGTATCTCACTGTCTGACTTTACATAGCATGATGCCTTTAAAGTCTGTCCATGTTGTAGCAAATGTCAAGAATTCATTCTTTATATGACTCAATAATATTCCACTGTATGTATATATGCACAGCACATTTTCTTCATTTATCTATTGATGTAAACTTCAGTTTTGTTTCTATTTCTTTTTTAAAAATTTTATTTACTTATTCATTTTTGGCTGTTCTGGGTTTTCACTGCTGCCACAGGCTCTTCTCTAGTTGCAGGGAGTGGGGGCTACTCTCTAGCTGAGGTGAGCAGGCTTCTTGTAGCAGTGATTTCTCTTGCCCTGGAACTCGGGCTCTAGGGCACACGGGCTTCAGTAGTTGCAGCACATGGGCTCCATGGTTGCAGCTCCGAGGCACTAGGGCACAGGCTCTGTAGTTGTGGCCCATGGGCTTAGTTGCTCCACAGCATGCGGTATCTTCCCGAATTAGGGATCGAATTCGTGTCTTCTGCATTGACAGGCGAACTCTTTACCACTGAGCTACCAGGGGGGCCCTGTTTCCATTTCTTGATTACTATTAATAATCATGTAATGAGCATGGGACCACATGTATATTTTTCCAGGATGGTGCTCTCATTCTCTTCAGAGCAATACCCCTAAGTGGAATTGGTGAGTCATATGGGGGTTCTATTCTTAATTTTTGAGGAACCTCCATAGTACCTGTACCAGTTTACCTTCCCAAGACAGTGTACAAGGCTTTCTTTTCCTCCACATCTTTGCCAATATTTATTATTTCTTGTGTTTTTGATAATTGCTATTCTAACAGGTGTGAGGTCATATCTGGTAGTGGTTTAGACTTGTGTTTCTCTGAGGTGGGTTATATTGAGGATAGTTTCATGTACTTGTCCAGCGGTATGTTTTGGAAAATATCTATTCAGATCTTCAGCCCACTTCTTAATTGAATCTCTTGTGTTGTTATTGTTGAGTTTTTTACACATTTTAGATCTTAATGCCTTATCCGATATATGATTTGAAAATATTTTCTCTCATTCAGTAAATTGGCTTTGTTGACTATCCATTCATTGACTATTTCCTTTACTACACAGAAGCTTTTTAGTTTGATGTAGGCTCACTTGTTGCTGTTTGCACTTGTTTTTATAGTCATACTAAAACAAAAATCATTGTCAAAACCTATGAAATTTTGTGATTTCAGGTTTTACATTGAATTCTTTAGTCCATTTTGAGTTTGTTTTTATGTATAAGACAGTTGTCAAGCTTCATTCTTTTGTAACTTTTATTTTTAGAGTTTAGTTGATTAATAAAATGCCTGATTAGTTTTAGGTACAACAAAGTGGTTCAGTTATACATATATGTGCACCTAGTCTTTTTCAAATTATTTTCCAGTTTAGGTATTTACATAATGTTGAGTAGAGTTTTCTGTGTTATATAGTAGGTCTTTGCTGGTTATTCATTTTAAATATTCTTGTAGCATTTTCTTGCCCTGGAACTCGGGCTCTAGGGCACACGGGCTTCAGTAGTTGCAGCACATGGGCTCCATGGTTGCAGCTCCGAGGCACTAGGGCACAGGCTCTGTAGTTGTGGCCCATGGGCTTAGTTGCTCCACAGCATGCGGTATCTTCCCGAATTAGGGATCGAATTCGTGTCTTCTGCATTGACAGGCGAACTCTTTACCACTGAGCTACCAGGGGGGCCCTGTTTCCATTTCTTGATTACTATTAATAATCATGTAATGAGCATGGGACCACATGTATATTTTTCCAGGATGGTGCTCTCATTCTCTTCAGAGCAATACCCCTAAGTGGAATTGGTGAGTCATATGGGGGTTCTATTCTTAATTTTTGAGGAACCTCCATAGTACCTGTACCAGTTTACCTTCCCAAGACAGTGTACAAGGCTTTCTTTTCCTCCACATCTTTGCCAATATTTATTATTTCTTGTGTTTTTGATAATTGCTATTCTAACAGGTGTGAGGTCATATCTGGTAGTGGTTTAGACTTGTGTTTCTCTGAGGTGGGTTATATTGAGGATAGTTTCATGTACTTGTCCAGCGGTATGTTTTGGAAAATATCTATTCAGATCTTCAGCCCACTTCTTAATTGAATCTCTTGTGTTGTTATTGTTGAGTTTTTTACACATTTTAGATCTTAATGCCTTATCCGATATATGATTTGAAAATATTTTCTCTCATTCAGTAAATTGGCTTTGTTGACTATCCATTCATTGACTATTTCCTTTACTACACAGAAGCTTTTTAGTTTGATGTAGGCTCACTTGTTGCTGTTTGCACTTGTTTTTATAGTCATACTAAAACAAAAATCATTGTCAAAACCTATGAAATTTTGTGATTTCAGGTTTTACATTGAATTCTTTAGTCCATTTTGAGTTTGTTTTTATGTATAAGACAGTTGTCAAGCTTCATTCTTTTGTAACTTTTATTTTTAGAGTTTAGTTGATTAATAAAATGCCTGATTAGTTTTAGGTACAACAAAGTGGTTCAGTTATACATATATGTGCACCTAGTCTTTTTCAAATTATTTTCCAGTTTAGGTATTTACATAATGTTGAGTAGAGTTTTCTGTGTTATATAGTAGGTCTTTGCTGGTTATTCATTTTAAATATAGCAGTGTGTACATATCAATACCCAGACTCCCTGACTTTCCTTTCCCTCTTTATAACCATAAGTTCTTTCTATACATCTATTAATCTGCTTCTATTTTATAAATAAGTTCATTTGTATCATTTTTTTAGATTCAGCATATCAACAATATCATATGCTATTTGTCCTTCTCTGTATGACTTCACTTCACTTTAGTATGACACTGTTTAGGTCCATTCATGGTGCTGCAAATGCCATTATTTCATTCTTTTTAGTGGCTGAGTAATACTGCAATATTTGCTGAAGTAGTCTTTACAATAGCCCAAACATAGATGCAACCTAAATATTCATCAACATACAAGTGGATAAAGATGATGTATTTTTCATTAGAATACATCTAAAGAAGTCGATAAAGAAGAAGTGGATAAAGGCATATACAGTGGAATATTGCTCAGGCAGTTTCATCATTTTGTATGTGTCTATCCAATTTTCCAAACACTATTTACTGAAGAGACTGTCCTTTCTCTATTGGCTCTTTCGCCGTAAAATAATTGACCATAGAGTGAAGTGAACATGTTAGTCACTCAGTTGTGTAGCCCATCAGGCTCTCTAACCATGGACTTCTCCAGGCAAGAATAGTGACATGGGCTATTCCTGCCAGGATCAAACCCTGTTCTCCTGTACTGCAGGCTTTCGTTGAGCATTTCCTTTACTACACAGAAGCTTTTTAGTTTGATGTAGGCTCACTTGTTGCTGTTTGCACTTGTTTTTATAGTCATACTAAAACAAAAATCATTGTCAAAACCTATGAAATTTTGTGATTTCAGGTTTTACATTGAATTCTTTAGTCCATTTTGAGTTTGTTTTTATGTATAAGACAGTTGTCAAGCTTCATTCTTTTGTAACTTTTATTTTTAGAGTTTAGTTGATTAATAAAATGCCTGATTAGTTTTAGGTACAACAAAGTGGTTCAGTTATACATATATGTGCACCTAGTCTTTTTCAAATTATTTTCCAGTTTAGGTATTTACATAATGTTGAGTAGAGTTTTCTGTGTTATATAGTAGGTCTTTGCTGGTTATTCATTTTAAATATAGCAGTGTGTACATATCAATACCCAGACTCCCTGACTTTCCTTTCCCTCTTTATAACCATAAGTTCTTTCTATACATCTATTAATCTGCTTCTATTTTATAAATAAGTTCATTTGTATCATTTTTTTAGATTCAGCATATCAACAATATCATATGCTATTTGTCCTTCTCTGTATGACTTCACTTCACTTTAGTATGACACTGTTTAGGTCCATTCATGGTGCTGCAAATGCCATTATTTCATTCTTTTTAGTGGCTGAGTAATACTGCAATATTTGCTGAAGTAGTCTTTACAATAGCCCAAACATAGATGCAACCTAAATATTCATCAACATACAAGTGGATAAAGATGATGTATTTTTCATTAGAATACATCTAAAGAAGTCGATAAAGAAGAAGTGGATAAAGGCATATACAGTGGAATATTGCTCAGGCAGTTTCATCATTTTGTATGTGTCTATCCAATTTTCCAAACACTATTTACTGAAGAGACTGTCCTTTCTCTATTGGCTCTTTCGCCATAAAATAATTGACCATATAGTGAAGTGAACGCGTTAGTCACTCAGTTGTGTAGCCCATCAGGCTTCTCTAACCATGGACTTCTCCAGGCAAGAATAGTGACATGGGTTGCCATTTCCTTCTCCAGGGGCTATTCCTGACTCAGGGATCAAACCCTGTTCTCCTGTACTGCAGGTAGATTCTTTACCGTCTGAGCCAATTGATCTGTTTCTATGTTCTTTATTTTTTCCCACTGGCCTATGTTTTTGTTTTTAAGCCAATATCATACTGTTCTGGTTTCTATGTACTAAGTTACTTCAGTCGTGTCTGAGTCTTTGCAACCCTATGGACTGTAGCCTATCAGGCTCCTCTGCCCATGGGCTTCTCCAGGCAAGAATACTGGAGTGGGTTGCCATGCTATCCTTCAGGGAATCTTCCTGACCTAGGGATTGAATCCACTTCTCTTACATCTACATTTGCAGATGGGGCCTTTGGCTCCTATAGCTTTGTAGTATCATTTGAAATCACAGAGCATGATGCTTCCAGCTTTGTTCTTTTTCAAGGTTATTTTGGCTATTTGGAATTTTTTGTGGTTCCATATAAATTCAAGGATTGTTTGTTCTTTTTCAAAGAAAAAAAAGGTCACTGGAAGTTTGGCAAGGACTGCATGGAATCTGTAGATTGCTTTGAATAGTATGAACATTTTAACAATATTAATACCACCATTGGTGAGTGAGAAGTACCTTCAAATTTATTTGTGTCTGCTTCAGTTTATTCCATCAGTGTCTTATAGTTTTCAGTGTTCAGGTCTTTCACTTCCTTGGTCAAATTTATTCCCAGATATTTCATTCTTTTTGATATGTATTATAAATGGTATTGCTTTAAAAATTTTTCTTCCTGATTATTTATTATTATTGTACAGAAACGCAATGGATTTGTTGTACTGATTTTCTATTCTGCAACTGCACTGAATTCGTTTATTCTAACAGATTTTTATTTTGGAGTCTTTAGGATTTTCTGTATATGCTATCATGTCACCTACAAATAGTGATCATTTTATTTCTTCTTTTCTGGTTTGGATGCTTTTTGCTATTTCTTGCCTAATTGCAAGCTTTCAGCTTTGCACTGTGGACTGTGATGTTATCTGTGGGCTTGTCATCTATGGGTTTAATCATGTTGAGGTACTTTTCCTCTTTATAAATATAAATATAAATATATGGTGTACTTTCATAAATATACGGTGCATTTTTTTTAAAGATTTATTTATTTATTTATTATTGGTGGGGGGTGGGGTGGGGAGGGTGGGGAGCAGGCGGGACACTTCTATTGGTTTTTCATGTATCTATTTTCATTCATCTTTTTTTTTTCTTTGGCCCGTGTGGGCCTCCCCCATCGCGGTGGCCTCTGTTGTCGCAGAGCACCAGTTCTGGGCACATGCGCTCCAGAGCTCCAGCTCGGTAATTGGACACATCGGTCCAGCTGCTCCACGGCATGTGGGATCTTCCCAGACCAGGGATTGACCCAGTGCCCCTTGCACTGCAAGGCGGTGTCCTTACCCACTGAACCACCAGGGAAGCCCATATACGGTGAATTTTGTCAGATGCATTTCCCACATCTATTGAAAAGATCTTACAATTTTTATCCTTCATTTTATTGGGGTGATACATAACATAGATTGATTTGTGGATGTTAAGCCATTCTTGCATTTCTTGGATGAATACTACCTGATCATAATGTGTGACCCTTTTGATGTATTGTTGACTATAACTTGCTAGTATTTTGTTGAGCAGCTTTGTATCTATGTTTATCAAGTATGTGTGTGTGTGTGTGTGTGTTAGTCACTCAGTTGTGTCCAACTCTTTGCCTGCCAAGCTCCTGTGTCAATGGAATCCTCCAGCAAGAATGCTTGAATGAGTTTCCATTCCCTTCTCCAGGGGATCTTCCTGACCCAGGGATTGGCCCTGGGCATCCTGTTTTGCAGGCAGATTCCTTACCATCTGAGCCACCAGGGAATCTGTTATTAGGGATATTGGACTGCAATTTTTTTCTGCAGTGTCCTATCAAGTTTTTGTCTCAGGCTAATTTTGGCCTCATAAAATTGAATTAGAAGTGTTCCTTTGTCTTCTATTTTTGATAGATTTAAAGAATGATTGTCATTTGCCTGTCTTTGAAATTTTGATAAAATTTATCAGTGAAGTCATTGGGTTGTGGAGTTTTGATTCTGGAAGTTTTTTGGAGTGCTGGTCTGATCTCATAACTCATTGTTGATTTATTCAGATTCTTTACTTTGTGATTCAGTCTTGGTTCTTTCAACCCATAGAAATATTGGTTGGCAGGAAAGGAGGCTTTCCAAGAAAGGGACGACAGTGGGAGCCAATATCCAGAAGTGTGGGTACTGTGTACTTGGACTGATAAAATGACATGTCTCAGAGCCTGGAGCTGGTTTGGGGACTTGCCTTGCTGCTGAGGACTGTGTTGAAGGGATGATGATGGAAGCAGTCTGGGCCTCAGCAAGGAAGCAGAGCACCTGTTCTTCTGAAAATTGATGAGATCTGAAAACAAGGATTTGACTGTCTGGATGTTGCCAAATTGTGTCCCATATGGGTTCTACTATTTTGCATCACTACTAGCAGTACACAAGAATGCCTGATTTTCTACCTTTTTTTTTTAACTTTTTGAAATTTGAGATTTTGGAGTTTCAAGTCAAATAGTATGATTCCAGAAGTCACACTTCCAGCCTTTAGGCTATTTCACCTCTGAAGAATGTTTCTGAAATGTTTACTATTTTTCTCAGTGCTACAGATACAACAGAGAGTAAGATGGATTAAATTCCCAGCCTTCAAGAACTCACATCTAAGGAGGGAGATGGAAATCCACAAATGACAAAACAGATATGCAAGGTCAGGCAGTGGCAAGTGTGCGAACACAGAACAAGCAGAGGAAGGCAGGAGGGCTGCTCTTTTAGATGGATCTCTACTGGGAAGACTTCTCTGGGGCAGTGGCATTTTGACAGAGCCCTGAGTGGGTGTGAAGGAGAGCCATTTTAGTAGGTGGAGGGACATTCTGGGCAGAGGAAATGACATGTGCCAATGCCCTGAGCTGGGAGTCTGCCTGAAGCACTGGAGGAAAGGTCACAAGGTTGGTGATGCTGGAGAGGAGTGATGGATGGATGCTGGGGAGATAAGCTGGGAAAGGAGGCCTGGGGAACAATGGCATGGGGCCTGGAAGAACAAGATCAGGATTTGCATTTCTTTCTGTGTGGAATGATACCAGCAGGGTGTTTGGAGCAGTAGAGGGAGAGGATATGACTATGGTATAAAGGTATGGCTGTGCATGCGGTGCAGGGAGGGTGGAGCCTGGTCATGAGCTGAGTGGTACCAGCAAGCGCCCAGCTTAAGTAGTGGAAATGGTGAGAAGGGGCTGGATTCATGAAATATTATTGAGAGGTAGCAGAATTGCTGATGGGTCGGACGTGGAGTCTGAGCGAAACAGGAGTTTGGTGTGAGCCTGGAGCTGGTTTGGGGACTTGCCTTGCTGCTGAGGACTGTGTTGAAGGGATGATGATGGAAGCAGTCTGGGCCTCAGCAAGGAAGCAGAGCACCTGTTCTTCTGAAAATTGATGAGATCTGAAAACAAGGATTTGACTGTCTGGATGTTGCCAAATTGTGTCCCATATGGGTTCTACTATTTTGCATCACTACTAGCAGTACACAAGAATGCCTGATTTTCTACCTTTTTTTTTTAACTTTTTGAAATTTGAGATTTTGGAGTTTCAAGTCAAATAGTATGATTCCAGAAGTCACACTTCCAGCCTTTAGGCTATTTCACCTCTGAAGAATGTTTCTGAAATGTTTACTATTTTTCTCAGTGCTACAGATACAACAGAGAGTAAGATGGATTAAATTCCCAGCCTTCAAGAACTCACATCTAAGGAGGGAGATGGAAATCCACAAATGACAAAACAGATATGCAAGGTCAGGCAGTGGCAAGTGTGCGAACACAGAACAAGCAGAGGAAGGCAGGAGGGCTGCTCTTTTAGATGGATCTCTACTGGGAAGACTTCTCTGGGGCAGTGGCATTTTGACAGAGCCCTGAGTGGGTGTGAAGGAGAGCCATTTTAGTAGGTGGAGGGACATTCTGGGCAGAGGAAATGACATGTCCCAAATTTGCCCTGAGCTGGGAGTCTGCCTGAAGCACTGGAGGAAAGGTCACAAGGTTGGTGATGCTGGAGAGGAGTGATGGATGGATGCTGGGGAGATAAGCTGGGAAAGGAGGCCTGGGGAACAATGGCATGGGGCCTGGAAGAACAAGATCAGGATTTGCATTTCTTTCTGTGTGGAATGATACCAGCAGGGTGTTTGGAGCAGTAGAGGGAGAGGATATGACTATGGTATAAAGGTATGGCTGTGCATGCGGTGCAGGGAGGGTGGAGCCTGGTCATGAGCTGAGTGGTACCAGCAAGCGCCCAGCTTAAGTAGTGGAAATGGTGAGAAGGGGCTGGATTCATGAAATATTATTGAGAGGTAGCAGAATTGCTGATGGGTCGGACGTGGAGTCTGAGCGAAACAGGAGTTTGGTGTGAGCACCATGGTGATAGGCGGAGCTGTTTCCTGAGACGGGGATCACCAGGAAGGAAGCAGGTTTGGTAGTCAGGCATGAAATTAGAGTTTGAGATGCACTGGACCTTCACATTGCGTTGTCAAGTAGGCAGTTGTACACATGGGTCTTAAATTCAGGAGTTTTGTGTAGACAGGGAAGTGGTTCAGGAAACAAATTCTGGGCCCTCAGAAGACCATAGTCAAGAAGGGGAAGCTGAGAAAGAGTGGCCAGTGAGGCAGGGTGAAAATCAGGAGACTCTGGTGCCCAGAAAGTCAGGTAAAGAAGATTTCTTGAAAAAGGAGTGATGACCTGTGCCAAAAGTCAGACAGGGATTGGCCCATTGGCATTGGCCATGTGGAGCTCATGGCCACCAGAATCTGTAGGCCTCAGCTAAGTCACTCTCCCTGAAAAGGGCCTCCCTGCCCCTTCAACGTCCTTCTCCATTCCCAGAACCCTGTTATCTTCCTTCTCTGTAACTTCCATGGTATCTACATAAGCCATTTCCTCGTTTAGCATCTGTTCCTCACTGTGGTGTGGCCTCTGTCTGAACAGAGAACAAAGAAGCTGTGTAAGAATTAGCATTAACATGTAGCACATGACTAGCATCCAGCACGGGATCAGGAAACATCTACTGAATAAATGTTTGTGAGCTTCTGTGAACCGGGCCTAGGGACAGAACCCAAACAGTTTTCAATTCTGCTTTCACAGGGTCCAGCAGTGGGAAATGGAGATGAATGCGGATAAGCTGGGAAAGGAGGCCTGGGGAACAATGGCATGGGGCCTGGAAGAACAAGATCAGGATTTGCATTTCTTTCTGTGTGGAATGATACCAGCAGGGTGTTTGGAGCAGTAGAGGGAGAGGATATGACTATGGTATAAAGGTATGGCTGTGCATGCGGTGCAGGGAGGGTGGAGCCTGGTCATGAGCTGAGTGGTACCAGCAAGCGCCCAGCTTAAGTAGTGGAAATGGTGAGAAGGGGCTGGATTCATGAAATATTATTGAGAGGTAGCAGAATTGCTGATGGGTCGGACGTGGAGTCTGAGCGAAACAGGAGTTTGGTGTGAGCACCATGGTGATAGGCGGAGCTGTTTCCTGAGACGGGGATCACCAGGAAGGAAGCAGGTTTGGTAGTCAGGCATGAAATTAGAGTTTGAGATGCACTGGACCTTCACATTGCGTTGTCAAGTAGGCAGTTGTACACATGGGTCTTAAATTCAGGAGTTTTGTGTAGACAGGGAAGTGGTTCAGGAAACAAATTCTGGGCCCTCAGAAGACCATAGTCAAGAAGGGGAAGCTGAGAAAGAGTGGCCAGTGAGGCAGGGTGAAAATCAGGAGACTCTGGTGCCCAGAAAGTCAGGTAAAGAAGATTTCTTGAAAAAGGAGTGATGACCTGTGCCAAAAGTCAGACAGGGATTGGCCCATTGGCATTGGCCATGTGGAGCTCATGGCCACCAGAATCTGTAGGCCTCAGCTAAGTCACTCTCCCTGAAAAGGGCCTCCCTGCCCCTTCAACGTCCTTCTCCATTCCCAGAACCCTGTTATCTTCCTTCTCTGTAACTTCCATGGTATCTACATAAGCCATTTCCTCGTTTAGCATCTGTTCCTCACTGTGGTGTGGCCTCTGTCTGAACAGAGAACAAAGAAGCTGTGTAAGAATTAGCATTAACATGTAGCACATGACTAGCATCCAGCACGGGATCAGGAAACATCTACTGAATAAATGTTTGTGAGCTTCTGTGAACCGGGCCTAGGGACAGAACCCAAACAGTTTTCAATTCTGCTTTCACAGGGTCCAGCAGTGGGAACAGGGTTTATTTGAAAACAAGTCTTCCTGTGTATATAGAGGCAGACAGTCACACATAGATCTTGCTGACATTTGTGGAAATGGTGAGGAACATGCCTTGCTTCAGCAGTTGAAATCAGAAGGGATATGAGCTCAGGAAGGTAGCCATTTTTGTCTTAATAAAATTTTATTTTTAGAAATGTCTTAGATTTACAGAAAAATTTTGGAAATTGGACGAAGAGATCCTATCCACACCACGCATGGTTCCCCCTATTATGTTAGATGAAACACTGAAACTGCCAGCCCTGACCAGGTGCCACAATAACCATTTGCATGAGTTACTTTATGACAGGAGATAAGGAAGATGGAACTAACAAGCCACCACCAACTTGAAGAATTTGGGAAAGGTCAAAAGGAGAGAG
Organism: Tragulus kanchil; assembly: GCA_022376925.1. NCBI lineage: Eukaryota > Metazoa > Chordata > Mammalia > Artiodactyla > Tragulidae > Tragulus > Tragulus kanchil. Next base: position 73,206,892 of record JAIOJX010000032.1, on the reverse strand, counting down.
GAGACAGCAGCTCATTTGTCCTACCAACCTCCCAGAGTCATCCTCACTGGACTTCATCTTGCCTGAGTACTGTAGGTGCCCCCGGGAAGAGCTCAGAGCCAGAACCAACCTAGAAATGAATCCCATCACCAAAAATCTGTTAGCGACATGGCAGAGAAGTTTTATGGGTTCCCTTACCCTGCCCTCTCCACCCTGGTGCCCTTCCCAAATGAAGTCTCTTGCTTTGTCAGCATTTGTGTCTTCTTGGACAATTCTTTTCAAGAGTTAGACAAGATCCACCCTTGGGCGCTGGGATTTGCCTTCCTGTAATATTATCAACACCTTTACTCCTAACATTTTGTTTCTATTAATAAACTAATATTGATATGCTTTAAAGAAAAGTTCATATTTATTCAGATGTTCTTCATTTTTTCCCAATGTCCTATTTTGTTTCAGGATCTCATTCAGCACACTGGCTTGCATTTAGTCACCATGTCTCCTTGGGTCCCTCTGGACTGTGACAGTTTCTCAGCTCTACCTTTTTCTTATGATAGCTTTGAGAAGCCCTGGTTGGGTGTCTGGTAGAGTGGCCCTCAATTAGGAAATTTTCCATGTTTCTCTCATAAGTAGACTTGGGTTTAGGGCTTGGGGAGGAGGATCACCGAAACAAGTTCTATTTTCATTGTATCATATCAAGGGTACCTATTATCGCCATGACATACCATGGAGTATGTTGCTCTCCATCACCCAGCTGAAGGGAGTGTTCCTCAGGCTCATCTACTGTGAAATTACTCTTTCCCCTTCCCCACACTGTTCTCATTAAAAGTCTTGGAGTCACAGCAATCTTCCCACATAAAAGTGTTTTAGTTGGCTCAAGAAGTTTTGAAATGAGGGAGAAATAGCGCCTTTCTGTGACCACTGTGGGGTCTGTGCCTAGCATATCATCCTATTGCTGGGAGGAGACACTGTTCACAGGAAGGGGCTGTCTTGGGCTCCTGTTTTGACATCTGGCCCCAGACTTTTATTACAATAACTTGGAATTCCACTTTATAAATCACCATTGTCTTACTTTTTGTCAACATGAGTGTGTCTCCAAGAGTTTGATGATTCTTAAGCACTATAAGAATTTCATTTTCAGACGTGAATTTCTGAGGATGACACTGTAGAATTACAGATTATCTTCATGAATTGTGTATGTTCTTGGGTTGAACCATCAGTACTGCTGGAACAGGTCTGTGAGGAGGAGCTCACCTTCATTCCACAGATTTTCACACTTTGGGGCTAAGTTCTCTTGGAAGGAAGGTGCTAGGTGAGGTCATGCTGCAGTGAAGCCATTTCAGGGTTCAGGGACAGAAGCAGATGGTGACCGGCACCCTAGCAGTGCCGATGTGTTCAGTAAATATTTGCTTAATGGAAACCTGTCACATGGGTTTGCTTAGCTGAAAGCTGCCTGTCTTGTTCAAGATCACATCGGACAACCCAGGGTCCCCACAGGAGGGCTAGCATCAGGGTGAGTTAATAGGGCACCTACTCTGGTGTGCTGATCCTGTACTTGCCCCAGCCTGAGAGTGGGGCCTCCTTGCCTCCTCTGTTCACAGGACCTGGCATCTCTATCAGAAGGGGAGGGTAAGAGCATGTGGTGTCTGGTTACAACACTAATAATGATTTAGCTTTTCAGCTATACAGGATAACTGAGATGCTAACTTGACCTTACATATCTGGATTTCCAAAAAGTCCCTGATGTTCTGCCAGCATGGAATGCTGTAATATTTATTGTCTGGCTCTCTTACAGCATCCCTGGCCTCTAGCTACATGGCTGTTCCTCTAGACTCCTCCTCCCTCCTGAACTCTGGCACAGACCAACACAGTCCTCAGAGTACCCGTCAGAGGAGAGGGCAAATAAGAGACTTGCTCCTCATCATCCTGAGAGTGACCAGCGGGTGAGCTGCCTGGATTTTGACTCCTTACAGAAGCTTCTGACCACAGGATCCATTACCTAGGGAAAGTAATAGTGGCTTACTACAGGCGGGTGGGCTATCAAATTAGAATTAACACGCTAGGCCCGCCCTGGGGGTGGGGAATAGCTTAACAGTCCTCTGAGTGACACTCCCTCCTCTCTTGCAACTCTTCCTAGATGCTTCCTCTGCGGTCTCGCAGGCTGGCAAGCAGCCTGAAATGGAAACCTGCTCAGAAGACCCCCACCTCTGCTGGACCTCTAGGCTCCTGGGACTCACCAGCCTCCTCCTCAGTGAGTGGCCCTGGGCTCCTGGGAGGGAGGGGCGTTGGGTGGGGCAGGAAGGCAGGGTGCCCTTTCCATGTCCTGACTGGTGAACAAAAAGCCAAAACAGCTCTGCTGTTTGCTATTTAGCAAAGGCAGTGCATTCGGGTGAGAGTCCTGGGGTAAACAGAAGAGCAAACTGACTTTCTGACTGTGGTGAGTCTGAGACAGCTGAGCTCAGGCAGCCTTCACTGCCTTAAGGGCAACATGTGAGGGAGGTAAGGCTGTCTCTGCAGCAATAAGGCAAAGCTGGGTGAGCCTAGAGCTTCCTGCAGAGAAAGAAAGAGACTAGGGATCTGGTTCCTTGACTTGGACGTGCTGGGGAACAAGGCTCCTTGTCTCCACTGAGAGGGCACAGGACAGTCTGTTGTAGGTGCCCTGTGGAGGAGGAGTGGACCGTGCTGGAGGAACAACTGGCTTTCCGGGTGAATCGTAAACACAGCCCAAAAATCTCTATCAGAAGGGAGGGTAAGAGCAGTGGTGTCTGGTTCAACACTAATAATGATTTAGCTTTTCAGCTATACAGGATAACTGAGATGCTAACTTGACCTTACATATCTGGATTTCCAAAAAGTCCCTGATGTTCTGCCAGCATGGAATGCTGTAATATTTATTGTCTGGCTCTCTTACAGCATCCCTGGCCTCTAGCTACATGGCTGTTCCTCTAGACTCCTCCTCCCTCCTGAACTCTGGCACAGACCAACACAGTCCTCAGAGTACCCGTCAGAGGAGAGGGAAAATACGAGACTTGCTCCTCATCATCCTGAGAGTGACCAGCGGGTGAGCTGCCTGGATTTTGACTCCTTACAGAAGCTTCTGACCACAGGATCCATTACCTAGGGAAAGTAATAGTGGCTTACTACAGGCGGGTGGGCTATCAAATTAGAATTAACACGCTAGGCCCGCCCTGGGGTGGGGAATAGCTTAACAGTCCTCTGAGTGACACTCCCTCCTCTCTTGCAACTCTTCCTAGATGCTTCCTCTGCGGTCTCGCAGGCTGGCAAGCAGCCTGAAATGGAAACCTGCTCAGAAGACCCCCACCTCTGCTGGACCTCTAGGCTCCTGGGACTCACCAGCCTCCTCCTCAGTGAGTGGCCCTGGGCTCCTGGGAGGGAGGGGCGTTGGGTGGGGCAGGAAGGCAGGGTGCCCTTTCCATGTCCTGACTGGTGAACAAAAAGCCAAAACAGCTCTGCTGTTTGCTATTTAGCAAAGGCAGTGCATTCGGGTGAGAGTCCTGGGGTAAACAGAAGAGCAAACTGACTTTCTGACTGTGGTGAGTCTGAGACAGCTGAGCTCAGGCAGCCTTCACTGCCTTAAGGGCAACATGTGAGGGAGGTAAGGCTGTCTCTGCAGCAATAAGGCAAAGCTGGGTGAGCCTAGAGCTTCCTGCAGAGAAAGAAAGAGACTAGGGATCTGGTTCCTTGACTTGGACGTGCTGGGGAACAAGGCTCCCCTTGTCTCCACTGAGAGGGCACAGGACAGTCTGTTGTAGGTGCCCTGTGGAGGAGGGGAGTGACTAGAACCCTGTGTCTGAGACGGAGGAAGCAACTGTAGCCTGGGTTTCTGGGCAAGATGCAGGATGCTGAATACAGTGAAACTCTGCTTTTGTACAAGGAACAACAGCCTCTCAAATTTAAGAGTTTCTACTTACCTGCCTGTTGTAAGAATATGGAGAAACTACAGAAGGAAGAGTAGACTGGTAATGTGGGCTCTAAAAGCAGGTGAACTGGGGGAGGAGAGAAGGGACAGAGAAGCAGAAACTATGGGAAATTATGTGAAAAGTGAACTGAAGATTGGATAAAACCCTAATCACATCCATGACTTCCTGAGAGATTGTATGATTGTGCATAAGGAAATTAAGACTGATGGGAAATACTAATACACAATGAACTATGAATTCTGGAGAAAGTTGGAAAGATTTTATTTTTAATTAAATTTTTTTAGTGTCCCAGTCACTAAATGAACATGCAAGAGTTATATGAAATGTAATGAATTAGAGACCATTTATAAACGGGTATCTTGAAACAGAATGAGCATTGCAAAACCTTATGTCCTTTTGAATAAGAAAACTATGTCATCAGTAAAATGTAGTTTCTCTTCAATTTTATGAAACTGGAAAATATGTCCTGTTATTTAGGGTTTTCTCCATAAGCTCTGGGGTTGGAAGATTATGTAAAAGAGAAGGAGAGGGATTTGTGTGTGCTGTGTACTGTCACTTCAGTCGTGTCTGACTGTTTGTGAGCCTATGGACTATAGCCCACCAGGCTCCTCTGCCCATGGGATTCTCTAGGCAAGAATACTGGAGTGAGTTGCCATGCCCTTCTCCGTGGGATCTTCCTGACCTAAGGATCAAACCCATGTCTCTTATGTCTCCTGCAATGGCAGGCAGGTTCTTTACCACTAGTGCTGCCTGGGAAGTTGATTTGTAAATGTTAAATTTTATGTTATTTAAATCAACTTGATCTTGTTCGTAACCACACTTCATGGCTTTATTTTCTTCTTCAAGACTGAATCTTTTGTAAATCACCTCTCTAGCACCCTTCCTTCTTTTTCCAAATCTTCCATCTTCCTCCTCTACTGGGCTCACCACCCCCTCCGGGGGCTCCTCCCTGTAGCCTGAGAACTGGGTTTCCTCTCTCCCTGGTTCCTGTTTTTCCAGCAAGTGTGGAGTTTGGCTGGGCTTCTCTCTAACCCTCAGCTGACCAGAAGTTCCTGCTCCGTTAAACCATTCCGTTGTAAGAAATAATTGGTTTCTACTTACCTGCCTGTTGTAAGAATATGGAGAAACTACAGAAGGAGATGTGGATCTCTAAAAGCAGGTGAACTGGGGGAGGAGAGAAGGGACAGAGAAGCAGAAACTATGGGAAATTATGTGAAAAGTGAACTGAAGATTGGATAAAACCCTAATCACATCCATGACTTCCTGAGAGATTGTATGATTGTGCATAAGGAAATTAAGACTGATGGGAAATACTAATACACAATGAACTATGAATTCTGGAGAAAGTTGGAAAGATTTTATTTTTAATTAAATTTTTTTAGTGTCCCAGTCACTAAATGAACATGCAAGAGTTATATGAAATGTAATGAATTAGAGACCATTTATAAACGGGTATCTTGAAACAGAATGAGCATTGCAAAACCTTATGTCCTTTTGAATAAGAAAACTATGTCATCAGTAAAATGTAGTTTCTCTTCAATTTTATGAAACTGGAAAATATGTCCTGTTATTTAGGGTTTTCTCCATAAGCTCTGGGGTTGGAAGATTATGTAAAAGAGAAGGAGAGGGATTTGTGTGTGCTGTGTACTGTCACTTCAGTCGTGTCTGACTGTTTGTGAGCCTATGGACTATAGCCCACCAGGCTCCTCTGCCCATGGGATTCTCTAGGCAAGAATACTGGAGTGAGTTGCCATGCCCTTCTCCGTGGGATCTTCCTGACCTAAGGATCAAACCCATGTCTCTTATGTCTCCTGCAATGGCAGGCAGGTTCTTTACCACTAGTGCTGCCTGGGAAGTTGATTTGTAAATGTTAAATTTTATGTTATTTAAATCAACTTGATCTTGTTCGTAACCACACTTCATGGCTTTATTTTCTTCTTCAAGACTGAATCTTTTGTAAATCACCTCTCTAGCACCCTTCCTTCTTTTTCCAAATCTTCCATCTTCCTCCTCTACTGGGCTCACCACCCCCTCCGGGGGCTCCTCCCTGTAGCCTGAGAACTGGGTTTCCTCTCTCCCTGGTTCCTGTTTTTCCAGCAAGTGTGGAGTTTGGCTGGGCTTCTCTCTAACCCTCAGCTGACCAGAAGTTCCTGCTCCGTTAAACCATTCCAAGTACTTGCTTCCTCTTTCCTAGGAGAGGAACGTTGGAGATTGAGCCTCCTGGAGCTGCTCAGATCCTGGTGATGAATCAGCATTGCTGGGAAGGGAGCTCCCCGGGGAGGATGGGGACAGGTGGGGAGCTGATGGCAGCTCCTGCAGGGGGGAAGCACTGGGCTGGGAGGGGAAACCCTGGTGCCAGGTGTGGCTCTGCCCTGTGTGACCCAGGGTAAGTTCACTCTCTTAGGAGCCTCTTCCTCTGTGATAGGAGGGGCCTGGAATTCCCCCCTAAATCCTGACCTGGGGGAAATGCCTGACTAAATGAGTTAGTGGCTAAAGTACTATCTGAAATCCTTGGGCATAGGAACACTGATGTGAGCTATTCGCTGCTTCCAGTGAGAGCCAGAAATGAAAATAAGTATAACAGGAGGGACTCATAATAATGAGAGTTTGTTGAATTAGAGGGAGGACTGGGACATTGAAAGGCTGTGGTCAAGCAGGCAGATGTATCATAAACTGAAGCAGATCCATTATCTTTTCAAGATAAGGCACTTCCTCTCATTCTGTCCTGTCCTGCCCTGGTCCTAGAAAGGACAGAGTTATGTCCCTCGGGCCTGTGTCTGAAGGGAGAGGGTGGGTTCAGGAGCCAGTGGCACTGCAGCAAATGTGCCCACTGGTCACAGATCTCCAGAAAAGTGTCTGAAGAGGGCTCACTGTGACCTCTTGGGAACTGACTGGGGAGTGCTCTCTTGGGGGCAGGGACAGTAGAGCTCATTAAGTGATTGCTTGTTCTCTGTCATATTCTAGTCCTCGGCAGTTAGCCAGGGCTTTGTGATGAGTGCCGGCCAAAAAGCAAGAGCAGAGAGTGCATGCTACTTCTGGACAGATGCAGTGAAACTCCTGTGTGACTCTCCCGTTTCTTGTCCCTACTGTGGGGTTGGGAGCCTGAGAGGACACTATGGGCTCCATGGGTGCAGCTACATAAAGCCTGCTCCACGTGTGATAGGAACCCTCCCTCCCTCTCTCCTTGGCTCTCTGGTAGGGGATATAAGCGTCCCTTGTTCCAAGACCTTGAGGTTTTGTAACCCTTTTTCACACAGCACAGCCTAGCCTGTCTTGACTACTACACTGCATAGAAAGAACAGGAAAGAGAGCAGTCTTCACATTTGTAACAGGTGTCTATTGCTGTGTAACCTGTCACCACAAAACCTAGTACCTTAACCACCTGGTAGTCTCACAGTCGCTGCAGGCCGAGGCTTAGGGTGGGATCAGCTGGGTCCTCTGGGTCAGGTCTCTCTAACTGAAATCAAGGTCATGGCTAGGGCTGCCTCAGTCCAGGGTTGCCGGGGTAAGGCATGATTCTGAGATCACTTGAGGGATTGCTGACCTGGGGAAATGCCTGACTAAATGAGTTAGTGGCTAAAGTACTATCTAAATTGGTGAAGGGCTATTCGCTGCTTCCAGTGAGAGCCAGAAATGAAAATAAGTATAACAGGAGGGACTCATAATAATGAGAGTTTGTTGAATTAGAGGGAGGACTGGGACATTGAAAGGCTGTGGTCAAGCAGGCAGATGTATCATAAACTGAAGCAGATCCATTATCTTTTCAAGATAAGGCACTTCCTCTCATTCTGTCCTGTCCTGCCCTGGTCCTAGAAAGGACAGAGTTATGTCCCTCGGGCCTGTGTCTGAAGGGAGAGGGTGGGTTCAGGAGCCAGTGGCACTGCAGCAAATGTGCCCACTGGTCACAGATCTCCAGAAAAGTGTCTGAAGAGGGCTCACTGTGACCTCTTGGGAACTGACTGGGAGTGCTCTCTTGGGGGCAGGGACAGTAGAGCTCATTAAGTGATTGCTTGTTCTCTGTCATATTCTAGTCCTCGGCAGTTAGCCAGGGCTTTGTGATGAGTGCGGGCCCAAAAAAGCAAGAGCAGAGAGTGCATGCTACTTCTGGACAGATGCAGTGAAACTCCTGTGTGACTCTCCCGTTTCTTGTCCCTACTGTGGGGTTGGGAGCCTGAGAGGACACTATGGGCTCCATGGGTGCAGCTACATAAAGCCTGCTCCACGTGTGATAGGAACCCTCCCTCCCTCTCTCCTTGGCTCTCTGGTAGGGGATATAAGCGTCCCTTGTTCCAAGACCTTGAGGTTTTGTAACCCTTTTTCACACAGCACAGCCTAGCCTGTCTTGACTACTACACTGCATAGAAAGAACAGGAAAGAGAGCAGTCTTCACATTTGTAACAGGTGTCTATTGCTGTGTAACCTGTCACCACAAAACCTAGTACCTTAACCACCTGGTAGTCTCACAGTCGCTGCAGGCCGAGGCTTAGGGTGGGATCAGCTGGGTCCTCTGGGTCAGGTCTCTCTAACTGAAATCAAGGTCATGGCTAGGGCTGCCTCAGTCCAGGGTTGCCGGGGTAAGGCATGATTCTGAGATCACTTGAGGGATTGCTGATGGGAGTTCCTGTGGCTGTTGGACTGAGCGTTCCATTTCCTCTCTGGACGTTGGCCTGAAGCTTCCTCATTTTCTTGTCACTTGGGTTGCTCCTTAGAGCAGCTGACCACACGGCAGCTGGGTTCCTCAGAGTGAACGAGAGAGAGATAGAGTGTGTGTATGTAAGCAAGAGGAAAGTCACACTCTTGAATAATCGAGAATCACTGAGTGACATCCATCACGTCTGCTCTAGTCTATGCCTTAGGAACCAGTCACTGGGTGTGGCCCACTCTCCAGTGGAGGGTGTAACACAAGGATGTGAATATAAGGGGACACTTAAGTAGCTCTTGCTACAGATATGCATTTGGTATTGACAGAAGCCTGCATTATCTCATTCAGTTTATGAGGTAGGTGGGGAACTCCATATTAGAAAATTTAAGTTTAAGTTACCTTCTCAAGGTAACAGAATCAGGATTTAACTCCAAAATTGCTTAGTTTCATTTCACTAGGCTGCCTCCTAAGAATCAAGGGGATATATTGGGTGAATTTCATTTAAAACATAGGTTATATAGTTTTCTCTTTTATTGTTACTGAAAAAATATATATACATTTCCTGTTTCCAATCGTCTAGGTGTCTGCAGCACTGGGGTCAAGAGCTCTGGAACACACGGTCCTGGAGTTCAGGATTCTGGAGGCCACACTACTCTTCATGCAGTTCGAGGAGGTTCTGTGTTGTTTCGTGTGATTAAGAATCAGGAAGTTGAACCAGACCAGGTCGCCTGGGGCTTTGGCCCTGAGTCAAACTACAGAGTCCTGTTGAGAGTCCACCATGGGGCAAGCACCCCAACCTGGGTCAGCCTCCAGGACAAGTACCAGCAGAGAGTCCATGTGCCCAATGTGATGTCCCTGAGGATTGAGAACCTGACCTCTGAGGACGGTGGGTGGTACCGGGCTCGAGCCAGCTTCCCTGGAGGAACAGAACTTACCAAGGTTTTCCTCCTCGCTATCCATGGTAAGTGGCACCCTTACCCTGTCCTATGGCTTCCCTCCTTCTTTTATTCTAGGAGTGTCACATAGGCCCCATTTTCCAGAGTCCCTTCCAGACACCAGCCATCAGACTTCTTTTCTCCTTTGAATTAGGGTAAGTGGGTTTATTGCAAATGGTAAAATTCACATTAGGGATAAAACCACTTTAGTATTTTGGGAGAGGGAAAGTGCATATTTGTTATCTGTTGCTGCTATAATGCTTCTATAATTTGGAGGCTGAACACAGCACAAATTTTTTATCTTACTGGGGTCTAGGTCAGAAGGCAGACAACGGTCTCACTGGGCCAAAGTCAAGTTGTTGGGCAGGACTATATTCCTTTATAGAGACTCCAGAAGGAAATTCATTTGTTGGTATTTTCCACCTTCTCGTGGTTGCTTGCATTACTTGGCTCATGGCCACCTTCCTCTCACTTCAAAGCTGACAAGAGTGAGACCAGTTCTTCTCACATCCCTATCCCTTTGACCTCCCCTTTCTCTCTTCTTTCTTCCATGTTTAAGGATGCTTGTGATGACATTGGTCCCATCCAGGTAATCAGAACAATCTCCTTCTTTTTGAAGCCAACTGATTAGCAGCTTTGATTCCATCTGTCACCTTAATTCCACTTGGCCCTGTCACGTAATGGAGTCACAGGGTCTAAGAATTGGATGTGGACTTATTTGGGGTCCATTACTCATCTACCACAATTCAGAAATCCACATATAGTCAGTGCCTCCACTCCTTTTACACACCAGTCCAAGGCCAGCCTCACTCGCAAAGACTCAACAAATCCAGCTCTAGAAGCCTGGGTAGATGTAGGACAAAGTTTACATGGCAATATTTCCAAAAAACCTCACCTAGCCAACACTTTCTTTCTCTAGTTGACCCTGCCTGCCTAGGAAAATACCTGCTGTGAGAGAGTGACTGTTCCTGCTTTAGGTCTGCATGCAGTTTCTATGACCAACTTGTGTGTATGTACTTCTCAAGTTCAGTGGCATGTTTTAATCAGACTTAGACTCATCATTCCTAGTTGCTACTATTGACTTAAAAAAATACACAATAGTTCAGTTGAGGATTAAGTTTTATTTGGGGCAAAATAAGGACTATAGGCTAGCAGACAGTACCTCAGATAGCTCTGAGAAACTGCTCCAAAGATGCAGGGGTAAATGGATGATCAGTATATATGGAACTTTGGTGAAGGAGGGGTACACGCATTCAAGCACACGTTTTTCCAGAAGCTTTCTACTAGTCTCCTGAAGCTTTTTCTAGTCACAAGGAATAGTCATCACCATGATATTAGTGCTTTTCTAGATATGGGGAGATGCCATAATTAGTGAAATAAAATAGGCTCCTGAAAATATCTAACTATCTAAAGACCTGTCCTGCCAGTCATTTCCGGAACACAGTGTGCCTCATGTCTTCTCTCCACTTCGAGCTCCTTTCCAGGGGTGTTGAAGGTCAGCAACTGCAGCAGCACATGGTTTAATCTTTGTAGAGGTAGATGGCAAGTGCCCACGGCAAGTGCCAATTTGTCGTTGACACTGTCAATGCCTCTCCCACATGTGTCTTCATTATTGGGAGCTCAGATCCTTTCTCTGGGCTTCCGGCTATGGCCAGGTGTCCTTCTTCTCTGTTTAAGGATGCTTGTGATGACATTGGTCCCATCCAGGTAATCAGAACAATCTCCTTCTTTTTGAAGCCAACTGATTAGCAGCTTTGATTCCATCTGTCACCTTAATTCCACTTGGCCCTGTCACGTAATGGAGTCACAGGGTCTAAGAATTGGATGTGGACTTATTTGGGGTCCATTACTCATCTACCACAATTCAGAAATCCACATATAGTCAGTGCCTCCACTCCTTTTACACACCAGTCCAAGGCCAGCCTCACTCGCAAAGACTCAACAAATCCAGCTCTAGAAGCCTGGGTAGATGTAGGACAAAGTTTACATGGCAATATTTCCAAAAAACCTCACCTAGCCAACACTTTCTTTCTCTAGTTGACCCTGCCTGCCTAGGAAAATACCTGCTGTGAGAGAGTGACTGTTCCTGCTTTAGGTCTGCATGCAGTTTCTATGACCAACTTGTGTGTATGTACTTCTCAAGTTCAGTGGTGTGTTTTAATCAGACTTAGACTCATTTCCTAGTTGCTACTATTGACTTAAAAAAATACACAATAGTTCAGTTGAGGATTAAGTTTTATTTGGGGCAAAATAAGGACTATAGGCTAGCAGACAGTACCTCAGATAGCTCTGAGAAACTGCTCCAAAGATGCAGGGGTAAATGGATGATCAGTATATATGGAACTTTGGTGAAGGAGGGGTACACGCATTCAAGCACACGTTTTTCCAGAAGCTTTCTACTAGTCTCCTGAAGCTTTTTCTAGTCACAAGGAATAGTCATCACCATGATATTAGTGCTTTTCTAGATATGGGGAGATGCCATAATTAGTGAAATAAAATAGGCTCCTGAAAATATCTAACTATCTAAAGACCTGTCCTGCCAGTCATTTCCGGAACACAGTGTGCCTCATGTCTTCTCTCCACTTCGAGCTCCTTTCCAGGGGTGTTGAAGGTCAGCAACTGCAGCAGCACATGGTTTAATCTTTGTAGAGGTAGATGGCAAGTGCCCACGGCAAGTGCCAATTTGTCGTTGACACTGTCAATGCCTCTCCCACATGTGTCTTCATTATTGGGAGCTCAGATCCTTTCTCTGGGCTTCCGGCTATGGCCAGGTGTCCTTCTTCTCTGTGGGTTATGCTATTCTAAGGATTATCTGAGCAGGAAAGAGGCCAAGGTCCTGATCTGTGATTAGCCCTTCTGTCTCAGACTCCCTTCACTTCTCTGAGGAGTCCCATTTTCTTAGAAATAATAGGTATTGGAGAGGTGGAATCAAGCTTTATTTTCTTGCTGGAGATTTTTAAGACTTTCTCAACATACACACAATCACATAGGGCTTGACTCAGTGACTCTTCTCTTTATAGTTACTTGCTATGTATTAAGTATTGAGCAAATTTTATCTGTAAAATGCATTCACTGTCATTAAGGGAGAATGTCACGGTTTCAAAGAGATCATAGATGAGAATGTACAGACTGAAATGTTCTTACTCATGTGAGCTCCGTTTTGTCCCTCCCATTCCAGAACCTGCACCCCTTCCCCAGATCCTGGTCACATCACGATCCTTAACACCAGGCTGGTGCAATGTCACCCTGGAGTGCACAATCTCAGGAACCACAAAGGACCTGAACGTGACCTTGGAGAGCAAGGGTCTCCCCAGGGAGCTGGAGCAGAGAGTGACAGCGGAACCAGCCTCCAGCTTTTGGAGCCTGCCTGTGAGTCTGGCCCTGAGTCAGCCCAGTGCCAGCTTCACCTGTGTGGTCAGCAACCAGGTGGACCAGAAAATGGCCAGTTTAGACCTTGTGCAAGTCTGTGTCCCTGGTGAGTGTACTTCACAGAGGGGCGGGGTACTCTGAGAGCTCAGGTGCGCTGGGGTGAGGGCTCTGGCCTCTTTTCCTCACTGTGTTATTAGCGCTACCTTCCACTAGGTTACCCTTTTCAGGAGCCTGGGAGGTACAGCTGACTCAAGTCTGCATTAACTTTCTCTCTAGTCCATGCCTGCCTCTCCACCCACTTCTTTTTCCCTTCAAGGAAAAAAGAATTTGTTTTTGGTGCAGATCAAGTCAGCTCACCTCCATCTGCCCAGCTCCTAGTTCCAGCTGTCTGTGGAGGGAGGGCTGGGGTGGTGTGGGGGACGTGAAGAGAACCAGGGCTGCAGCAGCAAAAGTGTTCCCTAGAGATCTATTGCCCTGGGGGCCCACCCCTCCCCTGACCCATGCTCCCTGCTGCCTGCACCTGCCTGCCTGCCTGCTGCCCTCTGAGCAGCTCCTTCTCCCTCAGCTGCTGCAGTGCAGTGTCAGAGCCGGTCCAAGGTAATAGCTTTCCAGTACTTCTCCCACCTCATCCACTATCCATCATGCCTCCACTGTAGTCTTTTGAAAAGCAATTTTGTGAGTGATCTGTACCATCTGTAGGAATCTGACCCCAGGACTCCCTGTAGGATGCAGGGCTCAAAAGCTCCTCCACCTATATTCCTTGCTTCACATCCTTCACACTGAACTGTTTTCTTGGCCTCCCTGAATGTTTCCTGCAATTGCAAGCTTCTAAGCCTCTGGAAATGCTGTTTCCTCTACCATCAGCCCTCCCAAGTCAAGGATCCTTCACTCCCATGCTTATTCCTGTTGAAGGATTTCTCTCAGGTCATGGGCATGTAACCAAGGTCCTGTGCTTGCTTATAGTTCTTTTACGAATAAAGTTTGAAGAAAGGGTGCCTCAATCTTATGTTGTCCAAGTGCCTGCAGCTGCTGTAACAGTCCTTCTCTCAGGCATCATCCCCCTTAAGGCTCAGCCCATGGCCACCCCACGCTGAGTAGCAATGCTGTGGTTGGGTTTTTTCATAGCCTGGAATACCTTGAGGGTAGAGTACATGTCCTATTCCTTTTAGTGAGGGAAAAGGGTTACCTTGTGCAAGTCTGTGTCCCTGGTGAGTGTACTTGCAGAGGCGGGTACTCTGAGAGCTCAGGTGCGCTGGGGTGAGGGCTCTGGCCTCTTTTCCTCACTGTGTTATTAGCGCTACCTTCCACTAGGTTACCCTTTTCAGGAGCCTGGGAGGTACAGCTGACTCAAGTCTGCATTAACTTTCTCTCTAGTCCATGCCTGCCTCTCCACCCACTTCTTTTTCCCTTCAAGGAAAAAAGAATTTGTTTTTGGTGCAGATCAAGTCAGCTCACCTCCATCTGCCCAGCTCCTAGTTCCAGCTGTCTGTGGAGGGAGGGCTGGGGTGGTGTGGGGGACGTGAAGAGAACCAGGGCTGCAGCAGCAAAAGTGTTCCCTAGAGATCTATTGCCCTGGGGGCCCACCCCTCCCCTGACCCATGCTCCCTGCTGCCTGCACCTGCCTGCCTGCCTGCTGCCCTCTGAGCAGCTCCTTCTCCCTCAGCTGCTGCAGTGCAGTGTCAGAGCCGGTCCAAGGTAATAGCTTTCCAGTACTTCTCCCACCTCATCCACTATCCATCATGCCTCCACTGTAGTCTTTTGAAAAGCAATTTTGTGAGTGATCTGTACCATCTGTAGGAATCTGACCCCAGGACTCCCTGTAGGATGCAGGGCTCAAAAGCTCCTCCACCTATATTCCTTGCTTCACATCCTTCACACTGAACTGTTTTCTTGGCCTCCCTGAATGTTTCCTGCAATTGCAAGCTTCTAAGCCTCTGGAAATGCTGTTTCCTCTACCATCAGCCCTCCCAAGTCAAGGATCCTTCACTCCCATGCTTATTCCTGTTGAAGGATTTCCCTCAGGTCATGGGCATGTAACCAAGGTCCTGTGCTTGCTTATAGTTCTTTTACGAATAAAGTTTGAAGAAAGGGTGCCTCAATCTTATGTTGTCCAAGTGCCTGCAGCTGCTGTAACAGTCCTTCTCTCAGGCATCATCCCCCTTAAGGCTCAGCCCATGGCCACCCCACGCTGAGTAGCAATGCTGTGGTTGGGTTTACCTCCTTCATAGCCTGGAATACCTTGAGGGTAGAGTACATGTCCTATTCTCCTTTGAATTCACATTTACCATTGACCACAAGACCCCTGGAAAAGAGACTCCTCCCTCTGATCCTCCTGACCCTACTCGTCCTTGCCCTACCCTCTCCTGCCTGCTGATATGGAGTGATGACCACCTCCAGGCTGTAGATTTGACACAACCTTTTCTACTCTTTTCTGCAATGCTGTGCCCGACTGAATATCTGGTAAACTTCTCTTCCGCCCTCAAGTCTCTGCTTATGTATCACCTCCTCTTGGTAGAACCTCTCTGAAGACCTGTGTACCAGGTGTAAACCTCTAGCTGGCAGACTTTGGCATTTTCTCTGTTTTCCTCCGGGGGACCAGTATTGTTCATCTCAGTGTTCCCAGCATCAAGCAGAAGCTCAGGAGGTGATAGAATGACTGATATTGCCTCACTCCTTCCTCTTTGACTTCGGACCTCTCCACCTGCTCTCTCTATCTTTCCTTGGCAGTGGGTGTCTCAAGTTCTGAATGGATGTCTCAAGTTAAGTTTGCCTTAACTTTCTTCATTCTCTTTGTGTGAGGAAAACAGATTCCAATGGACAGAACTCCCTGCCAGGCATCATAGTGGCTATTGTGGTTATGGTGTTAATCCTTGCAATTGGACTGTTTCTTTGGAAGAAATATGGGAGGAAGAGGAAGACGAAGACTAGAAGAGGCAGGTTGTACTTCTCTTTCCTGTCCCATGTCCCATCTTTCCCCCTACCCTACTGAACGAACCCTTGGCTGCCTTCCTCCTGCCTTTTGCTTCTCAAGGAATATCTGTGCAGGAGGGGAAGGTGGGTGTGGGCTTGGACTTGGGGTTCATTGCTGTGGGGGAGGGTACAGGTTTTGAAGGTCGAGTTTCAAGCTCCACCCTGTGTATAGAACTTCGTGAGGATCACAAGGACTGTGATGGTGGAGTCCAGTATGCAGAGCTGAGCCAGCAGGGGTCTGGAGAGGTCACATCCAAGGTGAGAGCTGGGAGCTGTCCCCCGCCTGGGTTCTTGTGGGTCTGTCTCCTGTGTCTGCCAGCCCAGTCATCTGCCATTCCTAGCCCTGTTGTCTCTTAAACTCTTTCCACAGGGTCAGTAGTATTTACTAAGAAAATTTAAAGCTGGGGCCAGTGTAGTGCTGGGCACTTTGGGGGAATTCACATGCAGTTCATGCCAGCAGCATTGGTTTCATTTGGGTCCCTCTAGGGCCTCTCTCAGACTGTCTAGAAACTCTCTGTCTTCAATTCCTAGGGTGTCGGTGAACAACACTTAGAAGAAAAGGAGTCTCTTAATACTGTCTACAGTGAGGTGCACAAGCCAGACGCGAGGCCGTGAAGATAATTTAATTGGAAAAAGTAGGAGAACTGGCACTCCTAGGACACCACTACTCAGAGCTTGATTTCTGAAAACACTTGCCTCTCCCAAGTCCAGCTCCAGCTGCCCCTGGTCTGCGTTGCTGTGGCCCTCCTGCCTTCAAGTCCCTGTGCACATGCGACCTTCTCCCATCATCTGACACATCCCTAGTTGTCTTTCCACTAAAGATCCTCACCCTCAGGATGAATGCTCTTCTTCCATCACTGACTCAGCACATAGGCTCTCTTCTTATGAAGCTTCTCAAAGAGGACCTTCCCCTGTGCTGAGTTGGGAATCCATGGAAGCAGCATAGGTACACGGGAATTTCGTAAAGGACTGGCCAGAGGTTTTCTCTGCTCCCTATGTAGGGCCAAAGGTGTATGTCAGGCAGTGTTTGTCAGTATGTATGCTGGGGAGAATAGCCAGTAGGCATTGTACAGTGATCCAGCCCTTGTTTCTGAACACAGGTACTAGCCTCAGCCTCAGTTCATGGACTTCAAATCCTCCTTCTGTGGAGTGGGAGGAGGAATTTGTACTGTTTCTGTCCCTTCCAAGTGTTCTATTTCTTAGAGAAGGACCCATGTCGGGATTTCAGGCCTTTCTTGTGTGAAGTGGGGGTCATTAGAATGGAAGTGCAGCGTATTTCTCCACCTACACACTCTGATGAAGTGGCTCTAAGGAACAGAGCTCAGAGGAAGGTGTGAACCTCTCCTGCCTCTTATACTGACTGTCAGTCCCCACAGCCTGTTGTCCTCAGATCCAACGTGAACTACTCTTTGCTCACTCACATCCCTCTGCCTGAGATGATGGCTCACTTCCTGTCCCTGCCTGTTGGAATCCTACCATCCTACCCAAAGCCCCCTTCCAGGTCACATGTTCTACATGTACCCATGTAGATGCGGAAATGGTCTCTCCCACATCTAATTTTTTCAGACACCTTTGACATAACCAAGGCAGCTGCTATAGTTTGACTTGGGATGGACATCAGTTTTCCCTGCTAGCCTCACCTGGACCACCCTCAGGAGGGTGCCATGGCTTTAGGAGGCCAGTGCTGAAGAGTAAGCACCTCTGTCTGTGAACTGTCTGAGCTACTCTTCCTCTTCACTCCTACAGGGACTCAGCAGAAAAACCCCAGAGCACAGAGTCTACTGAATGTCTTTCTGGTAGTAAGTTCACAAAGGAGCAAAGATGGACATGATGAACTCCAACAACTCTGCCTAGCTTCTGCACCTACCTCCACTCTCATGTTGCTTGAGGACCTGATGAGCCTGCACTGTATTGTGTGCGATCTTCTCTTCCTGGGGGTCCTCCTCTCCTCAAAGCCTCTGTCTCCTGCATTCAGTTCCAGCTTTTGAACTGGAGATGAACACACTCTGGTACTGTGATCTATGCTCCTTTGTCTGCTGGCCTACATTCCTGAGTCTTTTGGTTTCCCACCCAGCTCAGTGAGCTCAGCTGCTTCATTTCTGACCTCAAAAGGAAAAGTTCTGAACTAAAGTCTTGAGCATTAGTAAGCAGTGCTTTGATCTGCTGGATGGTGTATGGATAAGGGAGAAGCAAAATTTCCATAATAAGACTGTTTCTAATCTGTTTCTGCTAGGGCTGAATAAAAGACTGAGAGTAAGATGACTGCTTTCACTGGCATCCTAGGTGATCGGTCATGGATGGGTATTAATGCCCATCAGTTCAGAAATAGTGCAAGATGTGACCACCCATTGACCTCCTCCCATCCTTTTCTCTTCTCAAAGCATAAGACAAAAAAAGAAAAAAAAAAAAAAAAGGAAGGGAATTCAACATTCCAAGTCTATGGTGAAGCAGGTTTTGTCCCATGCATTTTATAAATGTTATTTCTTTTTATTCTTATAAGAACTCTTTAGAGTAGATATTACTATTCCTATTTTGTAGGATATGTAATAAATGTCCCAAAATTGTTGGTGACAGAGCAAATTCTTAAATCCAATGGTAGATAAGTCCATCATCCATATGTTATCCTTTGCCACATGGTCACTGAAGACCTTGGAATCCTGGAGTCTTCAGATGAGAATACCTTCCATGTGTTCCTCTTTCAAGGATCCTGGTTTCTGACTCAGGTGCCTCAACTTGGAATGAGTTCATTCTGATGATGGATGGAGCAAGTGGTGGCTGAAAGGGAATCACCCCTTAATTAAGAGGATGATGGGGTAGGAGATGTGGGTGGGAGACATGGAATGAGAGGGCTTGTCCTCTGGCACAGAGGAGACATTTGAAGCAGAGATGTTTCTTCTTTTTGGATCTTGTGGGAGTTCCTTCCTCTCATACAATGTGTGTTGTGGATTTCAGCACCCTTATTCTCAAGTCAGGTCCCATTTCCATTATTATTCATGCTTTCATTCAAGAACTGTGTGGTTGTGAAATCCCCAATGTCCACATGAAAAGTTAGAATCCAGAGATGTTAAGTAGTCTACAGAAGTTCTCATGAGTGCAGGTGATATAGGCATGATCATAGGGAATAGTAATTTCACTCATTTTAATTCCTTTCTCTCTGTCTTTGCAGACACCCAACGAGTTACCATCCTCCATTGTGTTATCCTTCATGAAACATCTTGACTCCATTCTCCTCTTCTTCTTTCATTCTTATTTTCCAGCTGCACCATTTTTGCATTTCTACCAGCAATGTGTAAGGATTTCTCCACATTATTTTCAAGTCTTGTAATTTTTAGACTGTATCCATCCTAGTGCTGATGAGGTGGTATCTTACTGTGGTTATGAATTGCATTTTTCAAATGATTCATATTGAACATGTTTTCATGACCATATTAACCTTACTTGAAGAAATGTCTTTCTCAAATTCTCTCTTGTTACGCATTGCCTTTACTTTTTTTGCAAATCACAAGGGAACTCCATGTTGCTGGATTCAGTGGTCAATTCTCAGTCCTCATTTCCTATAACTTCTCAACCACTGTGGATCTATACTTCTTGGAAACACTGTTCTTGCTTTGCATTCACCTTTATTTTCTACCTACTGGGTGATTGCTCTGTAGTTTCTTTATCAGTATCTGTCCAACCTCTAAATTTTGGAATAACCAAAGTTCTAAAAATTATTTTACAGTCATTTCTTTGAATACACTCAATTCCTTTTGTTATCCTTTGCCACATGGTCACTGAAGACCTTGGAATCCTGGAGTCTTCAGATGAGAATACCTTCCATGTGTTCCTCTTTCAAGGATCCTGGTTTCTGACTCAGGTGCCTCAACTTGGAATGAGTTCATTCTGATGATGGATGGAGCAAGTGGTGGCTGAAAGGGAATCACCCCTTAATTAAGAGGATGATGGGGTAGGAGATGTGGGTGGGAGACATGGAATGAGAGGGCTTGTCCTCTGGCACAGAGGAGACATTTGAAGCAGAGATGTTTCTTCTTTTTGGATCTTGTGGGAGTTCCTTCCTCTCATACAATGTGTGTTGTGGATTTCAGCACCCTTATTCTCAAGTCAGGTCCCATTTCCATTATTATTCATGCTTTCATTCAAGAACTGTGTGGTTGTGAAATCCCCAATGTCCACATGAAAAGTTAGAATCCAGAGATGTTAAGTAGTCTACAGAAGTTCTCATGAGTGCAGGTGATATAGGCATGATCATAGGGAATAGTAATTTCACTCATTTTAATTCCTTTCTCTCTGTCTTTGCAGACACCCAACGAGTTACCATCCTCCATTGTGTTATCCTTCATGAAACATCTTGACTCCATTCTCCTCTTCTTCTTTCATTCTTATTTTCCAGCTGCACCATTTTTGCATTTCTACCAGCAATGTGTAAGGATTTCTCCACATTATTTTCAAGTCTTGTAATTTTTAGACTGTATCCATCCTAGTGCTGATGAGGTGGTATCTTACTGTGGTTATGAATTGCATTTTTCAAATGATTCATATTGAACATGTTTTCATGACCATATTAACCTTACTTGAAGAAATGTCTTTCTCAAATTCTCTCTTGTTACGCATTGCCTTTACTTTTTTTGCAAATCACAAGGGAACTCCATGTTGCTGGATTCAGTGGTCAATTCTCAGTCCTCATTTCCTATAACTTCTCAACCACTGTGGATCTATACTTCTTGGAAACACTGTTCTTGCTTTGCATTCACCTTTATTTTCTACCTACTGGGTGATTGCTCTGTAGTTTCTTTATCAGTATCTGTCCAACCTCTAAATTTTGGAATAACCAAAGTTCATACCCAAACCACCCAGACCACCTCTCTTCACTGTTTACAGTCATTTCTTTTTGATACTATGGCCACATAGCAATCCTGTGACTATGTGACCTTATGTGGCAAAAGGAACTTAGAGATGCAATCTGTCCCCTGGACTTCACAGGGTGAATATGCAACTGTTTATCTGACATCTCCACTTGCACGTGTAACAGTCATCTCCATCTTGGTGTGTTTAAACTCAAACTCCCCAAGCATGCTTCCTATACCATTTCCTATCCTTCCAAATATCTCCTCAATCCTTCCTTTTTTCTTTTTCTGGCCATGAAACCTTGATGTCATCCTTGTCTTCATTCTTTTTCTTCATTTTTATTTCTTTTTTTCACTTCTATTAGAAAATAATGATATCTCAACATTCTGTATATATTTGAGTATTTCTTTTTGTATATCTGTGTGAAAAAAATGTTTATAGCAAAATGCCTGTCACCACCTTCCTGGTCTAATTGGGTCATCATTTCTCATTTGAATTATTACAGTTGCCTCAGAGTCTCCTACTTTTGTTCTTAATCCTTGAATGTCTATTTTCATAATATCCCCCAGTTGAATCTTTTAAAAACCTAAGTTGTATTCTATTTCTCATTAGCTCAGAACTACCCATGGGCTCTCTCTATCTGGAAGGCCCTTTATCAGCTGGGCTCCTCTCTCACACTCCCCTCCTCCCTCCTCTAGGACACTGGGCTTCCTGCCATTCCTTCAGTACTTCACACATGCTCCTTTCTTTCTAGAATTCTCTCCCTTCAGGTATCCACATGTCTTATTTCCTGACCTCCTTCAAATCTTTGTACAGATATGAACTTCCAAGTAAGACTTCCCCTGACCTCCTTATATAAAACTGCAAACTCTTCCTGCTGGTCTCGTCCCTTCTCCATCCTCTATTTTTCTCCCTAGCCTGTGAGACAGGCTCCAGTTAGTTATTCTGGTTTGTAGACAATGGGTATGGAGGCCTCAGAGTATAAGCTGCCATCCTGGTGGTTCAGATGGTGAAGGATCTGCCTGCAATGTGGGAGACTTTATCAGTATCTGTCCAACCTCTAAATTTTGGAATAACCAAAGTTCATACCCAAACCACCCAGACCACCTCTCTTCACTGTTTACAGTCATTTCTTTTTGATACTATGGCCACATAGCAATCCTGTGACTATGTGACCTTATGTGGCAAAAGGAACTTAGAGATGCAATCTGTCCCCTGGACTTCACAGGGTGAATATGCAACTGTTTATCTGACATCTCCACTTGCACGTGTAACAGTCATCTCCATCTTGGTGTGTTTAAACTCAAACTCCCCAAGCATGCTTCCTATACCATTTCCTATCCTTCCAAATATCTCCTCAATCCTTCCTTTTTTCTTTTTCTGGCCATGAAACCTTGATGTCATCCTTGTCTTCATTCTTTTTCTTCATTTTTATTTCTTTTTTTCACTTCTATTAGAAAATAATGATATCTCAACATTCTGTATATATTTGAGTATTTCTTTTTGTATATCTGTGTGAAAAAAATGTTTATAGCAAAATGCCTGTCACCACCTTCCTGGTCTAATTGGGTCATCATTTCTCATTTGAATTATTACAGTTGCCTCAGAGTCTCCTACTTTTGTTCTTAATCCTTGAATGTCTATTTTCATAATATCCCCCAGTTGAATCTTTTAAAAACCTAAGTTGTATTCTATTTCTCATTAGCTCAGAACTACCCATGGGCTCTCTCTATCTGGAAGGCCCTTTATCAGCTGGGCTCCTCTCTCACACTCCCCTCCTCCCTCCTCTAGGACACTGGGCTTCCTGCCATTCCTTCAGTACTTCACACATGCTCCTTTCTTTCTAGAATTCTCTCCCTTCAGGTATCCACATGTCTTATTTCCTGACCTCCTTCAAATCTTTGTACAGATATGAACTTCCAAGTAAGACTTCCCCTGACCTCCTTATATAAAACTGCAAACTCTTCCTGCTGGTCTCGTCCCTTCTCCATCCTCTATTTTTCTCCCTAGCCTGTGAGACAGGCTCCAGTTAGTTATTCTGGTTTGTAGACAATGGGTATGGAGGCCTCAGAGTATAAGCTGCCATCCTGGTGGTTCAGATGGTGAAGGATCTGCCTGCAATGTGGGAGACCTGGGTTTGATCCCTTGGTTAGGAAGATCCCCTGGAGGAAGGCATGGAAACCCACAACAGCATTCTTGCCAGAGAATCCAATGGACAGAGGAGCCTGGTGGGCTATATAGTCCATAGGGTTGTAAAGAGTTGGATACAACTGAAGTAACTTAGCATGAACTAAGAGTACCTTTATATATATGAATGGAAAGTTGCCAGTGAAATGCTAAATTAGTTATGGACTATGTATGGTATTATCCTATATTGTAAATATATGTAAATATATTTATGTGGCATGAAATATTCTAAAAGATAGCAGGTCAAGAAGTTAACAGTAGCTAACTTCTGGTCTGTCTCTTTTTCTGTATCAGTTTCTTTACAACACTAACTGAAAACTTTATCTATTAAAATTTTTTAACAGTGAAGTGACATGATCAGAACTGCTTCAGAAAGATAAAGCCATATGTATGCCCATGAGAAGTTTATCATCTAAACCAGCTAAGGAATTTATGCTTATTTCCACTTTCTATTTATTAATCGATGGCTTAAGGTTCTTTACTGAAATAACCACTGACAGGTCTAGATCTTTCTATATAGCTCAGGCAAAGCAAAAATTTTTGTCTGATTGATCCAAATGGACACTCCTTATGTTCTGCTCACAATTCTGGCTGTTCGTTAGATCAAGTGGAGAACTTTTATAAACAGATACTTGGACTATGTATCCTGAAACTGGATACCACCTATGCTTTAAAATACTCATTAGATGTTTTTGATTCACAATCGATTCACAATCAGGCTGGAGAACTGAAACCTCAAGCCTATATGAAGTCTTTTTTTTTAATTTATTTTATTTTGGGCGGGGGTTGGGTTGGGGAGGGAGGGGAGCGGGCGGGCCACTTCTATTGGTCGTCCATTTCTCTATTTTCATCCATCTTTGTTCTTTGGCTCCTGTGGGCCTCCCATCACGGTGGAGTCTGTTGTCGCAGAGAGAGAACTCTGGGCGCATGCGCTCCAGAGCTCCGGCTCAGTGATTGGACACATCAGTCCAGCCGCTCCGCGGCACGTGGGATCTTCCCAGGCCAGGGATCGAACCGGCGCCCCTTGCACTGCAAGGCGGTGTCCTTATCCACTGGACCACCAGGGGAAGCCCTATATGAAGTCTTCACGCAATTCAAATGGGAATGTCCATGTTCACGTGTATCTTCCCAGGTGTTTCTCAGTGCTTTGTTTCTAGTAAATTGACTGAAGGAATAAATAAATGACAAGGCCATACTAGCTGGGCATTAAAGTTTACATAAAAGTCTTTATAAATCTTCGAGCACAGAATTTGGTCCAAACGATCTCAACAAAGCCGAGTATTATTCCTTGACCAAGGCCATAGACATAACCAGTGTTCCCCAGCCAGAGCCCTCTTCTCTACAAAGCATCCCTCTCAGGGCCTCCTCCTCAGAGACCAGGGGACAACATCAGAAAAAGGTTTAAATCCAGAGTCATGTATCTATATTCTGTTCAACAGAAGGGAGTCGTAGTCACATTAGAACCATTACGTTCAACAAATTACTGACTTTAAGAAGACATTCATCACATTATGTCGAGAGCAGCTGGCTTCCCCAGATACTGTTAGGTATCAAATACCTGAGCACATCTGTGCAGCTGGGAGGAGCATGGCAGAGGGAAGATGGGAAGGATATTCTGCATATTTTTGTAGTTCTTGTGTAGGGAAAAAGCTGAATAACATAACATAAAACACAAATATAAATATAAATCATATATGTATGTATCTATCTCTAAATTGACTCCCACAGTTTCTCACCCTAATTCCCATAATGGTGAGGACGATCAATCATACTTCTTGATTAGATTATATAGTTCTTACAAAGGAAGATAATCGAGAGGGCCTAACATAATCACAGTTTTCTCCAGTTGGTAGAAAAAGAGGAACAGCAAGCTCAAAAGCGTGAGAACTTGTACACCGCTATGATGGAGGGGCCCCTGGAGAAGGACCAGAGCGTGGCCTCTACTAGTGGGATGTCATCTCTGGCTAACATGTAGAAAGACCTGAAGCCACAAGGAACTGAATTCTTCCAATGATAAGAATAAGCTTAGAGAAGGACCCCAAGCTTCAGCTGAGAATGCTATCGGCTGAAACGTTGATTTCAGCTTTGTGAGACCCTGATCTGAGAACTCACCCAGATGTGTCAAACTTCTCACCTACAGAACTGAGAGATAATAAGTGGGTGCTACTTTAAGTCACAGAGCTTGTGGTATTCTGTTATGTTTTCAGAAAGATTAACAGAGTGGATTCAGAGTTTTGTGTACAGAGCAATAGTTATTCCCCAAGGGCAGGAAAGAAAGGGACACTTCCTTCCAGTTGCCAGCTTTCCAAGAAGACTGACACTCGGAAGTGAGTCTTTTGGAACACAGAGTGGGAATCAGAGCAACTGAGCTGAACTTGGTGGGTGGGATGGTGATAGATCAGAGTGGCTCATATTGTCTCAGCTGCCCGTCGTGGCTCAGCTTACCAGGACTGGCGGCATAAACAGTCCTCCAGATGGTCAGGATCTACCTGTATCCTGGCACCAGTCAGTTGCCATGCATTCCCAGGAATCTTGAACCACAACCCTCACCCTGTAGGAGGCAAACGCAGCCTAGGACCCTAGAAACTGGAAGGCGCAGCAGAGGCCCATGTCAGGCTACCTGCTCAGCAGCAGGTGGCACAGAGAACAGCAACGCTATCCAGTCAGGCCTAGAAGTAAAGACATGGTGACCACATTTGCTTACCCCTGGCTAAGAAGTTAGTTTTCAGAAAATTACCCAGAGGGGCAACTGGGATGATAGGCTAAAGTGAAGGCCAAACTCTTTCCAAAGGGTGTTAACTTCTGGTAACAGAGACTTCCTCTCTTTTCTTGAACATTTGGAGCTCTTTGCACGTCTGTGTCACTGTGTGCTATTTTCTTCCCAAGAATGCATTCTTCAAACTGGTTCTCACTTAGCAAACTTGTGGTGACCTGTCAAATGCCTTCGTATAATTTGCCTCTGAAAACTTGGCTGAGCATTCAGGCCAGTGGAGGATGTTTCTATGCTCACAATTGCCTTATATGTATAACATCACTACAGCATTTTTGTGTTTCTCCTGTAGGACTGTAAGCCCCTGGAGGGCTGGGATTGAAACTTATCCATTTCTGCACTCCCAGTATCTTCTTTGCTGAGTTGTTTTAAGCACAAAACCCCTAGTAACACAGTAGGCACTCAGCAAATAATTGTAGACCACGTGAACAAACAGCATCACTTTAGGACTTGCCTGGCATCACACTGGACAGTGCTCATACATATCATCATTTGAGGGGTTTCAAGTACAGAGCTTGTGGTATTCTGTTATGTTTTCAGAAAGATTAACAGAGTGGATTCAGAGTTTTGTGTACAGAGCAATAGTTATTCCCCAAGGGCAGGAAAGAAAGGGACACTTCCTTCCAGTTGCCAGCTTTCCAAGAAGACTGACACTCGGAAGTGAGTCTTTTGGAACACAGAGTGGGAATCAGAGCAACTGAGCTGAACTTGGTGGGTGGGATGGTGATAGATCAGAGTGGCTCATATTGTCTCAGCTGCCCGTCGTGGCTCAGCTTACCAGGACTGGCGGCATAAACAGTCCTCCAGATGGTCAGGATCTACCTGTATCCTGGCACCAGTCAGTTGCCATGCATTCCCAGGAATCTTGAACCACAACCCTCACCCTGTAGGAGGCAAACGCAGCCTAGGACCCTAGAAACTGGAAGGCGCAGCAGAGGCCCATGTCAGGCTACCTGCTCAGCAGCAGGTGGCACAGAGAACAGCAACGCTATCCAGTCAGGCCTAGAAGTAAAGACATGGTGACCACATTTGCTTACCCCTGGCTAAGAAGTTAGTTTTCAGAAAATTACCCAGAGGGGCAACTGGGATGATAGGCTAAAGTGAAGGCCAAACTCTTTCCAAAGGGTGTTAACTTCTGGTAACAGAGACTTCCTCTCTTTTCTTGAACATTTGGAGCTCTTTGCACGTCTGTGTCACTGTGTGCTATTTTCTTCCCAAGAATGCATTCTTCAAACTGGTTCTCACTTAGCAAACTTGTGGTGACCTGTCAAATGCCTTCGTATAATTTGCCTCTGAAAACTTGGCTGAGCATTCAGGCCAGTGGAGGATGTTTCTATGCTCACAATTGCCTTATATGTATAACATCACTACAGCATTTTTGTGTTTCTCCTGTAGGACTGTAAGCCCCTGGAGGGCTGGGATTGAAACTTATCCATTTCTGCACTCCCAGTATCTTCTTTGCTGAGTTGTTTTAAGCACAAAACCCCTAGTAACACAGTAGGCACTCAGCAAATAATTGTAGACCACGTGAACAAACAGCATCACTTTAGGACTTGCCTGGCATCACACTGGACAGTGCTCATACATATCATCTACCCTCATTTTGCTGCTTTCCTGGATCCACAGCTCTGCCCCAGGCAGCCTTGCTCACCAACGCTGGTCTATGGTCAGGCTGGAAGTCAGCAAGTCTGGGTAAGGTCTTCCAGGATATGGTTGTTGTCTTCTGTTTCTACCCTCTTCAGTGAGTCAGATTTCCTTTCTCATTTTCAATAAATGTCAGTTGCCTAACTACAAAGCTCTGCATGGAAAGTGTTAACTCCCCATATCCCCAATGCAAATGTGGGTATTTACCTTGACCTTGGAACCAGTATTCAAGGCTTTATAGCTACAGATTTGATTTCACTCCCACACGCTCAAGAAAGTTAGGTCACTGCATATTACAGATGTGAAACATGAGTCTTAGAAGGGTTATGTGACCCATAAAAGGCCACACAGCTAATCAACTGATACAGAGACCTATGAAATAAACTCAAGAATTACCCCCCAACATCACAGTCCCTCTCCCATCCCACTGTGTGGCCTCAAGTAAATCGCCTACTGTCTAGCTTCTTCCCTCCCCAAGACTTCTCAGAAGCATCTCAGAGAAGAGACTATTCAGCACAGGCTATATTTCCACTTTATGCTGCATAGTAATGGAGAAATATCTTGCAAAGATAATCTGTGCAACCTGTGATCTGAAATTTCTTATTTGAAGTCAAAATCTAAGCAGTTCATCCCCTGGCCACTGGAATGGTACTGGAGAGCCAGTCTAATCTGCAGCCACTCCCTCTCATGTCCTCTTTTCCTCTCCTGAAAGGACTCCTTCTTTGGTAACTGCTTGTAAAATTGTTTCTGTGGAGGAGGGTGGAGAAGATGGGTCTGGAGAGGGGAACTGTTCATGTGGCTAGTGGCCAGCAACGTTGGGAAGGAGTCAGCCAGTACACACTCCAGGCTGATAAAATGCCAAGGACTTTTAAAAGGACTCTAATCTTAATGTTCCATCCATCCTGGGTCAAGGCATAACAAGCACATGCATAGCAACCAGAGAACATTTGGTAAGATAAGGGTTTACTATACACAATGGTCTTGTGTTGGCAATGTTTGCGGAATTAAAGGAAAGCAGACTTTGATCTGCAGAAGTAGATCACACATGTGTGTAGGGGATAGGGGGGAGAGAGGGAAGGTGCCATATGGGAGAGAAATAAGAGTCCAGTGAGAAGAGGAAATTAGGAAGAATTAAGAGATCTTATATGAAAACTCCACAGAAATTGTAGGGAAGTCTAGGGACCTCTACAGGACTTGGGGTGCAATCGTACCTATTTTATTTGACCTGTTTCCTGTCTCCCCCAACCCCCCACCTCTGGCCCCCACCAATCTTGTTTTCTGTTTCTATGAGTCTTTGGTTTTTTTTTTAGATTCCACATATGAATAAAATCATACAATATTTGTCTTTCTCCATCTGACTTATTTCACTTAACATAAGCTCTCAACATTCATCCATGTTGTTTCAAATGACAAGATTTCCTCCTTTCATATGGCTGCACATATCCCATTGAGATATAAATATACATCATATGCTCTTTGTCCATTTATCTGTCAATGGACACCAGTTGTTTTCATGTCTTGCCTACTGTAAATAATGCTGCAGTAAGAATGAAGGTGCAGACATTGCCTTGAAATGATGATTTCACTTCCTTAGGATGTGAAATCCCACAAGTGCAACTGATGAACCATTTTTAGTTTTTAGAGAAACATCTGTGCTCTCTTGCATTGTGACTGCACCAGTTTACATTCTCATCAGCAAGGCACCAAGAGTCTCTTTTTTCCACCTCCTCAGCAGTACTTGTTATCATTTGTCTTTTTGATAATAGGTGTTTTAACGGATGTGAGGTGATATCTCGTTGCAGTTTTGATTTGCATTTCCCTGATGATTAATAACTGAGCAACTTTTCATGTACCTGTTAGTCATTTGAATATCTTCTTGGGAAAAATGTTTATTCAGTTCCTTTGCTCTTTGAAAAAAATTATTATTTGTGTTTTTTTGCTATTAGGTTATATGTGTTCCTTGTATGCATTTTAGATATTAACTCCTTATCTGATTTACAAATGTATTCTTTCATTCCATATGTTGCCTGTTCATTTTGTTGGTCATTAGTTTTGCTGTGTAGAAGCTTTTTTAGTTTAATGGCACAGTCAATATATCTTATATTATATAATAAAGGGATAAGAGATGGAAGAAAAATATATTTGAGATTTTACATATAATATAAATATATACATTATACACACAGATACTACACAGACAAATATACTCATAATAAAATGAGAAAAAAAGCACATCAATTATAGTCCTTGCTTCTAGTTTCTGTAAATGGTATATGGCTGTTGGTATTTATACCTATGCAACCCATTTTGTACATTCTTTGCTTTCAGCAATTTTTTTGTTTTTTTAACCCCACCTCTGGCCCACCAATCTTGTTTTCTGTTTCTATGAGTCTTTGGTTTTTAGATTCCACATATGAATAAAATCATACAATATTTGTCTTTCTCCATCTGACTTATTTCACTTAACATAAGCTCTCAACATTCATCCATGTTGTTTCAAATGACAAGATTTCCTCCTTTCATATGGCTGCACATATCCCATTGAGATATAAATATACATCATATGCTCTTTGTCCATTTATCTGTCAATGGACACCAGTTGTTTTCATGTCTTGCCTACTGTAAATAATGCTGCAGTAAGAATGAAGGTGCAGACATTGCCTTGAAATGATGATTTCACTTCCTTAGGATGTGAAATCCCACAAGTGCAACTGATGAACCATTTTTAGTTTTTAGAGAAACATCTGTGCTCTCTTGCATTGTGACTGCACCAGTTTACATTCTCATCAGCAAGGCACCAAGAGTCTCTTTTTTCCACCTCCTCAGCAGTACTTGTTATCATTTGTCTTTTTGATAATAGGTGTTTTAACGGATGTGAGGTGATATCTCGTTGCAGTTTTGATTTGCATTTCCCTGATGATTAATAACTGAGCAACTTTTCATGTACCTGTTAGTCATTTGAATATCTTCTTGGGAAAAATGTTTATTCAGTTCCTTTGCTCTTTGAAAAAAATTATTATTTGTGTTTTTTTGCTATTAGGTTATATGTGTTCCTTGTATGCATTTTAGATATTAACTCCTTATCTGATTTACAAATGTATTCTTTCATTCCATATGTTGCCTGTTCATTTTGTTGGTCATTAGTTTTGCTGTGTAGAAGCTTTTTTAGTTTAATGGCACAGTCAATATATCTTATATTATATAATAAAGGGATAAGAGATGGAAGAAAAATATATTTGAGATTTTACATATAATATAAATATATACATTATACACACAGATACTACACAGACAAATATACTCATAATAAAATGAGAAAAAAAGCACATCAATTATAGTCCTTGCTTCTAGTTTCTGTAAATGGTATATGGCTGTTGGTATTTATACCTATGCAACCCATTTTGTACATTCTTTGCTTTCAGCATGATAGTTTGGTGGTCTGTGGTTAAGTGCCAACCTTTACTAATGTCCAATAATAGGTCAAATGCTGTTTCTTAGAAGGAGGAAAATTATCCACAATGACCGGGGCTGTTCTTCAAAATCCTAAGGGTGTTCACGATGATTCACATGTAGGGAACTGCCAAATCTCCAATCAGCATCCTTATTTGCCATCAATACTTCAAGCACCACTGGATCTCTTGGATCACATCACTCAAGCATAAAGAAGTTTGCACAGCAGGCTGAACCTGTTGCGCAGCCTTCTCTTGTCCTGAGTCCTACTCAAAACTCACAGCTTTTGGGTCATCTGGTAATGGGCTAGAGTAGCACACCCAAATGAGGAGCAAATTATTTCCAAAATCTGAAGAGACCCCCAGGCATTGTGCCTAAGGTTTTGGTTGTTGTTGTTGTATTCTTTAACTTAAAAGGAATATGACAACATCCCCTATACCATCAAACCCCTAAAGATTTCACTAAAGTAGAAAGTACCCTGAGTTTTTATTAACTTTATTTCCCACCCTCTAACATACATCTGTTTTAACCAATAACTCTAGAGTAGTTGCAACTACTCACTCACTGGGTTCAATCAGCACAATGTCATCAATATAATGAACCAATGTGATACCTTGTGGAAAGGAAAGATGACCAAGATTCCTGCAAACTAAGTTATGGCATACAGGTGAGCTCCAATACTTTGGCCACCTGATGCAAAGAGTTGACTCATTGAAAAAGACCTTGATGCTGAGAAAGATTGATGGCAGGACGAGAAGGAGGCAACAGAGGATGAGACGTTTGGATGGCATCATCAACTCAATGGACATGAATTTCAGCAAACTCTGGGAGATAATGAACAGGGAAGCCTGGTGTGCTGTAGTCCATGGGATTGCAAAGAGTTGGACATGACTTAGCAACTGAACAACAATATAGGTGAATGGTGGTATAACCCTCAAATAGGACAATGAAAGTATATTACTGGTTTTGCCAGCTGAAAGAAAACTCAATATAGTCTTCTTAGTTTCTGTAAATGGTATATGGCTGTTGGTATTTATACCTATGCAACCCATTTTGTACATTCTTTGCTTTCAGCATGATAGTTTGGTGGTCTGTGGTTAAGTGCCAACCTTTACTAATGTCCAATAATAGGTCAAATGCTGTTTCTTAGAAGGAGGAAAATTATCCACAATGACCGGGGCTGTTCTTCAAAATCCTAAGGGTGTTCACGATGATTCACATGTAGGGAACTGCCAAATCTCCAATCAGCATCCTTATTTGCCATCAATACTTCAAGCACCACTGGATCTCTTGGATCACATCACTCAAGCATAAAGAAGTTTGCACAGCAGGCTGAACCTGTTGCGCAGCCTTCTCTTGTCCTGAGTCCTACTCAAAACTCACAGCTTTTGGGTCATCTGGTAATGGGCTAGAGTAGCACACCCAAATGAGGAGCAAATTATTTCCAAAATCTGAAGAGACCCCCAGGCATTGTGCCTAAGGTTTTGGTTGTTGTTGTTGTATTCTTTAACTTAAAAGGAATATGACAACATCCCCTATACCATCAAACCCCTAAAGATTTCACTAAAGTAGAAAGTACCCTGAGTTTTTATTAACTTTATTTCCCACCCTCTAACATACATCTGTTTTAACCAATAACTCTAGAGTAGTTGCAACTACTCACTCACTGGGTTCAATCAGCACAATGTCATCAATATAATGAACCAATGTGATACCTTGTGGAAAGGAAAGATGACCAAGATTCCTGCAAACTAAGTTATGGCATACAGGTGAGCTCCAATACTTTGGCCACCTGATGCAAAGAGTTGACTCATTGAAAAAGACCTTGATGCTGAGAAAGATTGATGGCAGGACGAGAAGGAGGCAACAGAGGATGAGACGTTTGGATGGCATCATCAACTCAATGGACATGAATTTCAGCAAACTCTGGGAGATAATGAACAGGGAAGCCTGGTGTGCTGTAGTCCATGGGATTGCAAAGAGTTGGACATGACTTAGCAACTGAACAACAATATAGGTGAATGGTGGTATAACCCTCAAATAGGACAATGAAAGTATATTACTGGTTTTGCCAGCTGAAAGAAAACTGCTTCCAGTGATCTTTCTTAACAGGGATAGAGAAATAAGGATTTGATAGATCATTAACTATATGCCAGGTGCCAAGGGATGAGTTAATCTGCTCAAGTAATGAAACCACGTCTGGTACAGCAGCTGTAGTTCAAGTCACCACCCAAGTCCAGTGTAAGCAAGTCTCACTCTTAGAATCCACTGTCATTCTCCAAGACCCATCTGTCTTTGGCACAGGTCAAGTAGGTAAGCCGGTTGGAAATGGGAATCAATGTCCCTGCATTTTTCAGTTTCTTGTTACTAATCTATGTGGCTCCTCTGTGAATGCAGATTTACTCATGGTTTACTTTTTTTAGGTAGAGGTAGTTCTAGTGGCTTTCACTTTGCCTTTTCTGTCAGAAGAGCTTCACTTCACAAGTCAGGGAACCAGTGTGGGGGTTCTGCCAGTTACTGAGCATGTCTAGTCCAGTCATATATTCCAGTTATACATTTACAGTTTTATTTACTGACTCAAAATGTATATATGCATATATATATATACATATATATGTATATGTATATATACACACATACATGTTAAGTAATTGACTCCTGTGACTGTGGAAGATTGGTACTTCCAAAAGCTCATGGAGTAGGCCAGAAGGCTGAAGACTCGGAGAGGATTTGCAGTTTAAGCCTAAAACCACTCTGCTGGAAGAATTTCTTCTGGCTTGGGTGAGATCAGTCTTCTTTTCTTCTTGGCCCTGCCCTTTGAAGTTAGACATCCAAAAACACCTTCACAAAAATGTGATACCTTGTGGAAAGGAAAGATGACCAAGATTCCTGCAAACTAAGTTATGGCATACAGGTGAGCTCCAATACTTTGGCCACCTGATGCAAAGAGTTGACTCATTGAAAAAGACCTTGATGCTGAGAAAGATTGATGGCAGGACGAGAAGGAGGCAACAGAGGATGAGACGTTTGGATGGCATCATCAACTCAATGGACATGAATTTCAGCAAACTCTGGGAGATAATGAACAGGGAAGCCTGGTGTGCTGTAGTCCATGGGATTGCAAAGAGTTGGACATGACTTAGCAACTGAACAACAATATAGGTGAATGGTGGTATAACCCTCAAATAGGACAATGAAAGTATATTACTGGTTTTGCCAGCTGAAAGAAAACTGCTTCCAGTGATCTTTCTTAACAGGGATAGAGAAATAAGGATTTGATAGATCATTAACTATATGCCAGGTGCCAAGGGATGAGTTAATCTGCTCAAGTAATGAAACCACGTCTGGTACAGCAGCTGTAGTTCAAGTCACCACCCAAGTCCAGTGTAAGCAAGTCTCACTCTTAGAATCCACTGTCATTCTCCAAGACCCATCTGTCTTTGGCACAGGTCAAGTAGGTAAGCCGGTTGGAAATGGGAATCAATGTCCCTGCATTTTTCAGTTTCTTGTTACTAATCTATGTGGCTCCTCTGTGAATGCAGATTTACTCATGGTTTACTTTTTTTAGGTAGAGGTAGTTCTAGTGGCTTTCACTTTGCCTTTTCTGTCAGAAGAGCTTCACTTCACAAGTCAGGGAACCAGTGTGGGGGTTCTGCCAGTTACTGAGCATGTCTAGTCCAGTCATATATTCCAGTTATACATTTACAGTTTTATTTACTGACTCAAAATGTATATATGCATATATATATATACATATATATGTATATGTATATATACACACATACATGTTAAGTAATTGACTCCTGTGACTGTGGAAGATTGGTACTTCCAAAAGCTCATGGAGTAGGCCAGAAGGCTGAAGACTCGGAGAGGATTTGCAGTTTAAGCCTAAAACCACTCTGCTGGAAGAATTTCTTCTGGCTTGGGTGAGATCAGTCCTTCTTGTATTAAGGCTTTCAACTAATTAGAAGAGGACCATCCACACTGTAAAGGGTAATAAGCTCTACTCAAACTCTATAGATTTAAATGTTAGTCACATCCAAAAAACACCTTCACAGAGATATTAAGAATAATGTTGATCAAATAATAGGGTGCCATGGCCCAGCCAATCTGACATATAAAATTAATTACTTCTATCAGTACGGAAATAGAAGATGTGAGTAATACACTCTAAAACAAACTTGCCCTGACAGAAACACATAAACTACTTCACCCAACAACAACAGACTGCACTTGTTGTCAGATGGGCATGGACCATTTTCCAGAACCTCATTGAAGGCCACAAAATAAGTCTCAGTAAATTTAAGTAGAATCAAATCATATTAAGTATCTTCTCTGAGCACCATTTAATGAAGCTACAAATCAATAATAGGGGAAAGACTAGAGACTTCACCAATATATGGAATTAAGTTAGCACACAACAAAAAAACCTGTGGATCAAAGGCAAGCGCACAAGGGAAATAAAAATAACAATGGGAGGCTCTCAGTCTAAGATGGTGGGATAGGAAGACCCTGAAGTCATCTCCTCTCATGGACATACTGAATCTACACACATTATAGCAATTCTTCCCAAAGAAGAACTATAGGCTCACTGAACAGGTTCTATACAACAAATGATAGCATGACCACTGAGAGGTGGGTAGGAAAGATGAAGACATGGTATGAACAAGAACCCCCTTTCTCATGTGGCAAACTGCAATGACAAGGGATATCACTGAGGGACCCATGCACAGACTGGCTTACCCTTGGGATCACAATACTAACACAGAAGTTTAAAGATCACCTGGGCTATATGTAAAGGAAATCCATTTGCTAACTGTTGAACATCTGCCAAATGGGTGGGGGTACTCCTGGAATTTTCTCCAGGGTTAGAGGCACGAGAACTATCTTTGCATCCTCCCGGACTTGGAGATTGGTACTTCCAAAAGCTCATGGAGTAGGCCAGAAGGCTGAAGACTCGGAGAGGATTTGCAGTTTAAGCCTAAAACCACTCTGCTGGAAGAATTT
Organism: Tragulus kanchil; assembly: GCA_022376925.1. Taxonomy (NCBI): domain Eukaryota; kingdom Metazoa; phylum Chordata; class Mammalia; order Artiodactyla; family Tragulidae; genus Tragulus; species Tragulus kanchil. The sequence goes on along the minus strand of JAIOJX010000032.1, from coordinate 73,171,156 downwards.
CTTCTGGCTTGGGTGAGATCAGTCCTTCTTGTATTAAGGCTTTCAACTAATTAGAAGAGGACCATCCACACTGTAAAGGGTAATAAGCTCTACTCAAACTCTATAGATTTAAATGTTAGTCACATCCAAAAAACACCTTCACAGAGATATTAAGAATAATGTTGATCAAATAATAGGGTGCCATGGCCCAGCCAATCTGACATATAAAATTAATTACTTCTATCAGTACGGAAATAGAAGATGTGAGTAATACACTCTAAAACAAACTTGCCCTGACAGAAACACATAAACTACTTCACCCAACAACAACAGACTGCACTTGTTGTCAGATGGGCATGGACCATTTTCCAGAACCTCATTGAAGGCCACAAAATAAGTCTCAGTAAATTTAAGTAGAATCAAATCATATTAAGTATCTTCTCTGAGCACCATTTAATGAAGCTACAAATCAATAATAGGGGAAAGACTAGAGACTTCACCAATATATGGAATTAAGTTAGCACACAACAAAAAAACCTGTGGATCAAAGGCAAGCGCACAAGGGAAATAAAAATAACAATGGGAGGCTCTCAGTCTAAGATGGTGGGATAGGAAGACCCTGAAGTCATCTCCTCTCATGGACATACTGAATCTACACACATTATAGCAATTCTTCCCAAAGAAGAACTATAGGCTCACTGAACAGGTTCTATACAACAAATGATAGCATGACCACTGAGAGGTGGGTAGGAAAGATGAAGACATGGTATGAACAAGAACCCCCTTTCTCATGTGGCAAACTGCAATGACAAGGGATATCACTGAGGGACCCATGCACAGACTGGCTTACCCTTGGGATCACAATACTAACACAGAAGTTTAAAGATCACCTGGGCTATATGTAAAGGAAATCCATTTGCTAACTGTTGAACATCTGCCAAATGGGTGGGGGTACTCCTGGAATTTTCTCCAGGGTTAGAGGCACGAGAACTATCTTTGCATCCTCCTTCCCCTTGATAGCATGAGTAGAAACCTTTCCAGACACTCTAGCTGGCATGCCAAGGTAACTGTAGCACATCCCAGGCACTTGATCCCCACAAAGTACAGTTTCCTCCAAGTTGGCCCAGCACCATGCACCTTGTTTTCCTCTACCTGTGCCTGCCCCAGAATCAGCCATCCTTCCAAGATGGCCCCAGTGGGTGTGTACCATGACTATCTCTTCCCCTCAGGCATGCACTCTCTCCGGCCCTAACAGTTCCACTGGAATGGCCTCAGCTCAGTACATGCAGTGACCCCTGTGCTCACTCCTGTTATACCCTCCTTCTGTAGTATACTCTAGGACCCCACTCTCAATCCATGTCTGCTCCAACTCTAGCCATCCTGGAGGGAAGCACACTATAAGAACCACCCACCCTGTGCATCTTCCAGCCCCAGTCATCCTGCCAAGACAGCCCCAGTGTGGTGCAACCCAGGGCATTCCATGCTGGCATCTACTCCAGCTGCAGTTAGTCTGCCAAAGCCTCCCAGCACACACAGTCTACACATGGGACATGCCTTCAAGACCAGGAGAAGTAGCTGATTGGCCTAGTTCATAGACACAAACACAAAAAGTCAAACTAAGTAAAGAGACAGAAATATATGTTTTAAGTAAAAGAAAAAGATAAAACTCCAGCAAAACAAAAAAACAAAAAAAAACAACCTAATAAAATGGAGATAGGTGATTTATCTAATGAAAAATTCAAAATAATGGTCATAAAGAGGCTAACTGAACTTGGTAGAGGAAAGTATAAACATAGTGAGAACTGACAAAGGGTCAGAAAGCATAAGAAAGAACCAATCAGAGATAAAGAATGCGATAACTGAAATTAACAATACACTAGGCAGGAGTTTCCTGGTGGCTCAATGGTAAAGAGTTGCCTGCCAATGCAGGAGACATGGGTTCAATCCCTGATCCAGGAAGATCTCACATGGGGCCATCACTCCTTGCACCTAACACAGAAGTTTAAAGATCACCTGGGCTATATGTAAAGGAAATCCATTTGCTAACTGTTGAACATCTGCCAAATGGGTGGGGGTACTCCTGGAATTTTCTCCAGGGTTAGAGGCACGAGAACTATCTTTGCATCCTCCTTCCCTTGATAGCATGAGTAGAAACCTTTCCAGACACTCTAGCTGGCATGCCAAGGTAACTGTAGCACATCCCAGGCACTTGATCCCCACAAAGTACAGTTTCCTCCAAGTTGGCCCAGCACCATGCACCTTGTTTTCCTCTACCTGTGCCTGCCCCAGAATCAGCCATCCTTCCAAGATGGCCCCAGTGGGTGTGTACCATGACTATCTCTTCCCCTCAGGCATGCACTCTCTCCGGCCCTAACAGTTCCACTGGAATGGCCTCAGCTCAGTACATGCAGTGACCCCTGTGCTCACTCCTGTTATACCCCTCCTTCTGTAGTATACTCTAGGACCCCACTCTCAATCCATGTCTGCTCCAACTCTAGCCATCCTGGAGGGAAGCACACTATAAGAACCACCCACCCTGTGCATCTTCCAGCCCCAGTCATCCTGCCAAGACAGCCCCAGTGTGGTGCAACCCAGGGCATTCCATGCTGGCATCTACTCCAGCTGCAGTTAGTCTGCCAAAGCCTCCCAGCACACACAGTCTACACATGGGACATGCCTTCAAGACCAGGAGAAGTAGCTGATTGGCCTAGTTCATAGACACAAACACAAAAAGTCAAACTAAGTAAAGAGACAGAAATATATGTTTTAAGTAAAAGAAAAAGATAAAACTCCAGCAAAACAAAAAAACAAAAAAAAACAACCTAATAAAATGGAGATAGGTGATTTATCTAATGAAAAATTCAAAATAATGGTCATAAAGAGGCTAACTGAACTTGGTAGAGGAAAGTATAAACATAGTGAGAACTGACAAAGGGTCAGAAAGCATAAGAAAGAACCAATCAGAGATAAAGAATGCGATAACTGAAATTAACAATACACTAGGCAGGGAGTTTCCCTGGTGGCTCAATGGTAAAGAGTTCGCCTGCCAATGCAGGAGACATGGGTTCAATCCCTGATCCAGGAAGATCTCACATGCTGCAGAGCAACTAAGCCCATGAGCCACAACTATGGAGCCTGTGCTCTAGAGCCTTGGAGCCGCAACTATGGAGCCGATATGCCACAACTACTGAAGACCGTGCGCCCTAGAGACCGAGTTCCACAACAAGAAAAGTCATCACAACAAGAAGCCTGCTCACCTCAACTAGAGAGTAGCCCCTACTCCCTTCAACTAGAGAAGAGCCTGTGGCAGCAGTGAAAACCCAGAATAGCTGAAAATAAATAAGTAAATAAAAATTTAAAAAGGCGCGAGCCCGGCCCGGGCCGCCGAAGGGCTCTGTGTTAAGCCTGAGAAGGAGCCTTTAAAAATCATCCTAATCTTCTCCACTTGGCAAGAGGGACCTGAGATCTCGAGAGTAAGGGCTCGCCCAAGGTCACTGGCTTAGTTAGAGGTAGACTAAAGGCTAGAACTCCAGTCTCAATTCCAGCAGAAAAATGGCTCAGGAGACTAACCAGACCCCAGGGTCCATGCTGTGTAGTACAGGATGTGGCTTTTATGGGAATCCTAGGACAAATGGAATGTGTTCTGTTTGCTACAAAGAACATCTTCAGAGGCAGCAGAATAGTGGCCGAATGAGCCCAATGGGAACAGCTAGTGGTTCCAACAGTCCTACCTCAGATTCTGCATCTGTACAAAGAGCAGACGCTAGTTTAAACAACTGTGAAGGTGCTGCTGGCAGCACATCTGAAAAATCAAGAAATGTGCCTGTGGCTGCCTTGCCCGTAACTCAGCAAATGACAGAAATGAGCATTTAGAGAGAGGACAAAGTAACTACCCCGAAAACAGAGGTGTCAGAGCCAGTTGTTACTCAGCCCAGTCCATCAGTTTCTCAGCCCAGTACTTCTCAAAGTGAAGAAAAAGCTCCCGAGTTGCCCAAACCAAAGAAGAACAGGTGTTTCATGTGCAGAAAGAAAGTTGGCCTTACAGGGTTTGACTGCCGATGTGGAAATTTATTTTGTGGACTTCACCGTTACTCTGACAAGCACAACTGTCCATATGATTGCCTGCCAAGGCAGGAGACATGGGTTCAATCCCTGATCCAGGAAGATCTCACATGCTGCAGAGCAACTAAGCCCATGAGCCACAACTATGGAGCCTGTGCTCTAGAGCCTTGGAGCCGCAACTATGGAGCCGATATGCCACAACTACTGAAGACCGTGCGCCCTAGAGACCGAGTTCCACAACAAGAAAAGTCATCACAACAAGAAGCCTGCTCACCTCAACTAGAGAGTAGCCCCTACTCCCTTCAACTAGAGAAGAGCCTGTGGCAGCAGTGAAAACCCAGAATAGCTGAAAATAAATAAGTAAATAAAAATTTAAAAAGGCGCGAGCCCGGCCCGGGCCGCCGAAGGGCTCTGTGTTAAGCCTGAGAAGGAGCCTTTAAAAATCATCCTAATCTTCTCCACTTGGCAAGAGGGACCTGAGATCTCGAGAGTAAGGGCTCGCCCAAGGTCACTGGCTTAGTTAGAGGTAGACTAAAGGCTAGAACTCCAGTCTCAATTCCAGCAGAAAAATGGCTCAGGAGACTAACCAGACCCCAGGGTCCATGCTGTGTAGTACAGGATGTGGCTTTTATGGGAATCCTAGGACAAATGGAATGTGTTCTGTTTGCTACAAAGAACATCTTCAGAGGCAGCAGAATAGTGGCCGAATGAGCCCAATGGGAACAGCTAGTGGTTCCAACAGTCCTACCTCAGATTCTGCATCTGTACAAAGAGCAGACGCTAGTTTAAACAACTGTGAAGGTGCTGCTGGCAGCACATCTGAAAAATCAAGAAATGTGCCTGTGGCTGCCTTGCCCGTAACTCAGCAAATGACAGAAATGAGCATTTAGAGAGAGGACAAAGTAACTACCCCGAAAACAGAGGTGTCAGAGCCAGTTGTTACTCAGCCCAGTCCATCAGTTTCTCAGCCCAGTACTTCTCAAAGTGAAGAAAAAGCTCCCGAGTTGCCCAAACCAAAGAAGAACAGGTGTTTCATGTGCAGAAAGAAAGTTGGCCTTACAGGGTTTGACTGCCGATGTGGAAATTTATTTTGTGGACTTCACCGTTACTCTGACAAGCACAACTGTCCATATGATTACAAAGCTGAAGCTGCAGCAAAAATCAGAAAAGAGAATCCAGTTGTTGTGGCTGAAAAAATCCAGAGAATATAAATTACTACTTGTGAAGAGACTGATACTTTGCTTTTATTTTAATATACCGTAGGAAAACATTAAAGAGCAGATGCATGGCCATTTTCAAAAAAAAAAAAAAAAAAAAAAATTAAAAAAATTAAAAAAAAAACCCAATACACTAGGCAGAATCAACAATGGATTATATGATACAGAAGTATAGATGAGTGATCTGGAAGACAGACAGTCAAGCAGCAAAATAATAATAATAATAATAATAATAATTTTAAAAAATTAAGATAGTTCAAGGGACTTCTGGTAAAATATCAAGTGTACCAACATTTGTATTATAAGGTTCCAGAAGAAGAAGAGAGAGAGAAACGAGCAGAAAAATCACTTAAACAAATAATGACTAAAAACTTCCCTATGTTGGGTAAAGGAGACATCTTTCCAAGTGTGGGAATGACAGAAAGTTTCAAATAAAGTGCACCAAAAGAGATCCACACCAAGATATAATCATAATTAAAATGATGAGTGTGAAAGACAAGGAGAGAATTTTAAAGGTTTTAAGAGAAAAATGACTAATCACACACAAGAGGAAATGAGAAGCCTGCTCACTGCAAGAAAGAGTGCCTTCTGCTCACCTCAACCAGGAAAAGCCCATGCACATCAACAAAGACCCAGCACAGCCAAAAAATAGATACATAAATAAAAATTATTCTTAAAAAAGAATTGAAGGATAGATAAGTACTTTCTTAAACAAGCCAAAACTAAAAGAGTTTGATCTAATAAAGTGGCCTTAAAGAAATCCTAAAGGGCCTTTAAGCAGAAAAGGCCATAAGGAGAAGTGAGAAAAAAATCTCACCAAGAAAGGCAAATATGTAGTAAAGGCAGTGGGCCAGCCACTTGAAAAAGAAAGTTTTAAATGATAGTTAAAAACAAAAGTAGTAAAATCAACTATAACTTAAATAAATATTTTATAAGTATACTCAGTTGCCCAAACCAAAGAAGAACAGGTGTTTCATGTGCAGAAAGAAAGTTGGCCTTACAGGGTTTGACTGCCGAGGTGGAAATGTATTTTGTGGACTTCACCGTTACTCTGACAAGCACAACTGTCCATATGGTGACAAAGCGGAAGGTGCAGCAAAATCAGAAAAGAGAATCCAGTTGTTGTGGCTGAAAAAATCCAGAGAATATAAATTACTACTTGTGAAGAGACTGATACTTTGCTTTTATTTTAATATACCGTAGGAAAACATTAAAGAGCAGATGCATGGCCATTTTCAAAAAAAAAAAAAAAAAAAATTAAAAAAATTAAAAAAAAAACCCAATACACTAGGCAGAATCAACAATGGATTATATGATACAGAAGTATAGATGAGTGATCTGGAAGACAGACAGTCAAGCAGCAAAATAATAATAATAATAATAATAATAATTTTAAAAAATTAAGATAGTTCAAGGGACTTCTGGTAAAATATCAAGTGTACCAACATTTGTATTATAAGGTTCCAGAAGAAGAAGAGAGAGAGAGAAACGAGCAGAAAAATCACTTAAACAAATAATGACTAAAAACTTCCCTATGTTGGGTAAAGGAGACATCTTTCCAAGTGTGGGAATGACAGAAAGTTTCAAATAAAGTGCACCAAAAGAGATCCACACCAAGATATAATCATAATTAAAATGATGAGTGTGAAAGACAAGGAGAGAATTTTAAAGGTTTTAAGAGAAAAATGACTAATCACACACAAGAGGAAATGAGAAGCCTGCTCACTGCAAGAAAGAGTGCCTTCTGCTCACCTCAACCAGGAAAAGCCCATGCACATCAACAAAGACCCAGCACAGCCAAAAAATAGATACATAAATAAAAATTATTCTTAAAAAAGAATTGAAGGATAGATAAGTACTTTCTTAAACAAGCCAAAACTAAAAGAGTTTGATCTAATAAAGTGGCCTTAAAGAAATCCTAAAGGGCCTTTAAGCAGAAAAGGCCATAAGGAGAAGTGAGAAAAAAATCTCACCAAGAAAGGCAAATATGTAGTAAAGGCAGTGGGCCAGCCACTTGAAAAAGAAATTTTTTTAAATGATAGTTAAAAAACAAAAGTAGTAAAATCAACTATAACTTAAATAAATATTTTATAAGTATACTCAAAATTAAAAGATGTAAAATATGCCATCAAACCATAAGAGGAAAACCAAAAGAAGAAGAAAATAACAGAGACGTCCAAATAAACAACCAAAAGACAACAAAATGGCAATAATTGCATATTTATCAATAATCATTCTGAATATAAATAGGCTAAATGCTCTAATCAAAAGACATAGGGTGGTTGAATGAATTTACAAAACAAGAATCAATCTATATGTTGCCTACCAGAGACAAATGAAAATGAAAAGAAAACTGGATTAGCAATACTTGTATCAGACAAAATAGAATTTAAAAATAGGAAAGACTGTAACAAAATACAAAGGTGGGCTTCCTCTGAAATCAGAAGCAAGACAAGGATAGCCATTTATATTTAACATAGTATTTGAAGTACCAGCCATAATAATCAGATAAGGAAGTTAAAAAATCCAAATTGGAAGGAAATAAATAAAATGTCATTACTTTTAGAAGACATGATGCTACATATAGGAAACCTTAAAGACTCTACCAAGAATATTAGAACTATTAAATGAATTCAGTAAAGTCATAGGATAAAAAATTAATACAAGGACATATATTGCATTTCTATACACTACTAACAAAGTATCAGAAAGAGAAAATAGAAAGCAATCTTATTTAAAGATGCATTAAAAAGAATAAAATGCCTGAGAATACATTTAACCAAGGAAGGAAAAGAACTATACATTGAAAACTATAGGCCATTGATGAAATAAATTGATGATGAACAAATAAATGGATAGAAAATTCTCTTTGTGTGGATTTGAAGGAGAAATAGTGTTAAAATGTCCATACTACCCCAAACAATTTACAGATTGATTTCAATCTCAGTTGAAATTCCAATGGCAATTTTTAAAGAAATAATCCTAAAATCTGTATGGAATCACAAAAGGAAAAAAATCCAAAATAATTTTGAGAAAGAACAAAGCTGAAGACATCACACTCCCTGATTTCAAACTATACTAAAATGTTATAATTATCAAAGCAATATTGTACTGGCACAAAAACATACATATAGATCAATGGAACAGAATAGAGAGTCCAGAAATAAACTGACAGCTATAAGGTCAATAAGCCTACAACCTAAGAGGCAAGAATACACAAAGGGGAAAGACAGCATCTTTGGTAAACAATTCTTTAAGACCAAATAAACAACCAAAAGACAACAAAATGGCAATAATTGCATATTTATCAATAATCATTCTGAATATAAATAGGCTAAATGCTCTAATCAAAAGACATAGGGTGGTTGAATGAATTTACAAAACAAGAATCAATCTATATGTTGCCTACCAGAGACAAATGAAAATGAAAAGAAAACTGGATTAGCAATACTTGTATCAGACAAAATAGAATTTAAAAATAGGAAAGACTGTAACAAAATACAAAGGTGGGCTTCCTCTGAAATCAGAAGCAAGACAAGGATAGCCATTTATATTTAACATAGTATTTGAAGTACCAGCCATAATAATCAGATAAGGAAGTTAAAAAATCCAAATTGGAAGGAAATAAATAAAATGTCATTACTTTTAGAAGACATGATGCTACATATAGGAAACCTTAAAGACTCTACCAAGAATATTAGAACTATTAAATGAATTCAGTAAAGTCATAGGATAAAAAATTAATACAAGGACATATATTGCATTTCTATACACTACTAACAAAGTATCAGAAAGAGAAAATAGAAAGCAATCTTATTTAAAGATGCATTAAAAAGAATAAAATGCCTGAGAATACATTTAACCAAGGAAGGAAAAGAACTATACATTGAAAACTATAGGCCATTGATGAAATAAATTGATGATGAACAAATAAATGGATAGAAAATTCTCTTTGTGTGGATTTGAAGGAGAAATAGTGTTAAAATGTCCATACTACCCCAAACAATTTACAGATTGATTTCAATCTCAGTTGAAATTCCAATGGCAATTTTTAAAGAAATAATCCTAAAATCTGTATGGAATCACAAAAGGAAAAAAATCCAAAATAATTTTGAGAAAGAACAAAGCTGAAGACATCACACTCCCTGATTTCAAACTATACTAAAATGTTATAATTATCAAAGCAATATTGTACTGGCACAAAAACATACATATAGATCAATGGAACAGAATAGAGAGTCCAGAAATAAACTGACAGCTATAAGGTCAATAAGCCTACAACCTAAGAGGCAAGAATACACAAAGGGGAAAGACAGCATCTTTGGTAAACAATTCTGAAAATAATCGAACAACTGCAGCAAAAGAATGAAACGAGACCATTTTCTTTTGCCTCACACCAAAATAAATTCAAGATAGACTAAACACTAAATCTAAGACCTGAAACCATTAAATTCCTGGAAGAAAACATAGGCAGTATGCTCTTTAACATATTTTGGTATCTGTCTCCTCCAGCACTGGCAGCAAAAACAAAAAAACAAACCATGCTATTAATACATTAAACTAAAGAGCTTCTGCACAGTGAAGGAAACTTTCAACAAAATGAAAAGGTAACCTCCTGAATGAGAAAAGATACATCTGATAAGGGGTTAATATCCAAAATTTATAAAGAACTCAGACATGTCAATATCAAATGAAAACTCAAACAATACAATTGAAAAATAGGCAATTTTTAAAATTGAAACTTTTCTGAAGAAGACATATAGATGGCCAACAGACACACAAAAATATGGTCAAATCACTAATCATTGTTGTCACTGTTCAGTTGCTCAGTCATGTCCGACTCTTTGAGACCCCATGGACTGTAGTCTGCCAGGTTCCTTTGCCCGTGGGATTCTCCAGGCAAGAATACTGAAGTACACTGCCATTTGCTTCTCCAGGGGATCTTCCTGACCTAAGGATGGAACCCATGTCTCCTTCATTGGCAAGCATTGGCAGGAGGATTCTCTACCACTGAGTCACCAGGGAAGTCCCCACTAATCATTAAGGAAATCCAAATCAAAACCAAAATGAGATATAGCCTCACACCTGTCAGAAAGACAATTATCTGAAGACAAGAATTAACAAGTGTTGGCAAGTATGTGGAAAAAGGAAACACACTGGCACTGTTGGTAGAAATGTAAATTGACACAGTCACTATGGAGAACAGTATGGAGTTTCCTCAAACATTAGAACTACCAATCCATCCACCAATTCCACTTCTCTGCATTTATTTGAAGAATATGAGAACACTAATTTGAAAGGATATATGTACTATTTTGCAGCAATATTGTACTGGCACAAAAACATACATATAGATCAATGGAACAGAATAGAGAGTCCAGAAATAAACTGACAGCTATAAGGTCAATAAGCCTACAACCTAAGAGGCAAGAATACACAAAGGGGAAAGACAGCATCTTTGGTAAACAATTCTGAAAATAATCGAACAACTGCAGCAAAAGAATGAAACGAGACCATTTTCTTTTGCCTCACACCAAAATAAATTCAAGATAGACTAAACACTAAATCTAAGACCTGAAACCATTAAATTCCTGGAAGAAAACATAGGCAGTATGCTCTTTAACATATTTTGGTATCTGTCTCCTCCAGCACTGGCAGCAAAAACAAAAAAACAAACCATGCTATTAATACATTAAACTAAAGAGCTTCTGCACAGTGAAGGAAACTTTCAACAAAATGAAAAGGTAACCTCCTGAATGAGAAAAGATACATCTGATAAGGGGTTAATATCCAAAATTTATAAAGAACTCAGACATGTCAATATCAAATGAAAACTCAAACAATACAATTGAAAAATAGGCAATTTTTAAAATTGAAACTTTTCTGAAGAAGACATATAGATGGCCAACAGACACACAAAAATATGGTCAAATCACTAATCATTGTTGTCACTGTTCAGTTGCTCAGTCATGTCCGACTCTTTGAGACCCCATGGACTGTAGTCTGCCAGGTTCCTTTGCCCGTGGGATTCTCCAGGCAAGAATACTGAAGTACACTGCCATTTGCTTCTCCAGGGGATCTTCCTGACCTAAGGATGGAACCCATGTCTCCTTCATTGGCAAGCATTGGCAGGAGGATTCTCTACCACTGAGTCACCAGGGAAGTCCCCACTAATCATTAAGGAAATCCAAATCAAAACCAAAATGAGATATAGCCTCACACCTGTCAGAAAGACAATTATCTGAAGACAAGAATTAACAAGTGTTGGCAAGTATGTGGAAAAAGGAAACACACTGGCACTGTTGGTAGAAATGTAAATTGACACAGTCACTATGGAGAACAGTATGGAGTTTCCTCAAACATTAGAACTACCAATCCATCCACCAATTCCACTTCTCTGCATTTATTTGAAGAATATGAGAACACTAATTTGAAAGGATATATGTACTATTTTGCAGCATTATTTACACTCACCAAGATACAAAAGGAACCTAAATGTTTGTTGATAGAAAAATGCATAAAGAAAATATAACATATATACAATGGAATATTACTCATCATAAAAAAATAAATAAAATCTTGGTATTTGCAATGATATGAGTGGACCTAGAAGGTAATATGTTAAGTTAAATAAACAAATAAAAACAAATACATTCTGATTTACCCTATACATGGCATCTAAAAACGCAAAACAAATGACCAAACATAACAAAACACATACAGAAAAGCAGTAGAAAAACAATGAAAAGAATCAACATAGCCAAAGTTGGTTTAAAAAACTCAACAAATTTGACAAACCATTAGTGAGACTGACAAAGGAAAACTAGAAGATAAAAATCACAGAAATGAAACTGGAAACATTAATACCAACCTCACAGAAATAATAGCACTGTAAGAGAATATCATGGAACATGGAACATTTATACAACAAAAAATTATATAATCTAGATGAAGCATGAATGAGCAAAACTGACTCGAGAAGAAATAGAAAATCACAACAAACCTATAGTAAATAAAAAGACTAAGTTAGTAGCCAAAAGAACATTCTAACAAAGAGAAGTCAGGGCCAGGTCATTTGACTGATGATTTTTACCAGACATTTAAAGAATTAGAACCAGTTCTTTTTAATTCTTCTAAAATTAGAATTAAAAGTATGTAAGCAAACACTTCCTGACTCTATGAGTACAGTATTCCACTGATACTAAAACAAGATAAGGAAGACACAAGAAAAGGATAGAATTGAACCCACGTGGCCGGGACTTGAACCCATGCGGCCGGGACTCGAACCCAGCCAAAACCCTGGTGATTAAAATCACTCACCCAATGTCTGGACCCACAGAGGTTCAGGTCCTTCATGTCTCTTTGCAGAGAAGAATTCAGCAAGAGACAAAGTGATAGGTGAGAAATGGATCTATTCAGATAAAATCTCCCGATGGAGCTTTTGCACCATGCTAATGAGTATGTGGAAAAAGGAAACACACTGGCACTGTTGGTAGAAATGTAAATTGACACAGTCACTATGGAGAACAGTATGGAGTTTCCTCAAACATTAGAACTACCAATCCATCCACCAATTCCACTTCTCTGCATTTATTTGAAGAATATGAGAACACTAATTTGAAAGGATATATGTACTATTTTGCAGCATTATTTACACTCACCAAGATACAAAAGGAACCTAAATGTTTGTTGATAGAAAAATGCATAAAGAAAATATAACATATATACAATGGAATATTACTCATCATAAAAAAATAAATAAAATCTTGGTATTTGCAATGATATGAGTGGACCTAGAAGGTAATATGTTAAGTTAAATAAACAAATAAAAACAAATACATTCTGATTTACCCTATACATGGCATCTAAAAAAACAAAACAAATGACCAAACATAACAAAACACATACAGAAAAGCAGTAGAAAAACAATGAAAAGAATCAACATAGCCAAAGTTGGTTTAAAAAACTCAACAAATTTGACAAACCATTAGTGAGACTGACAAAGGAAAACTAGAAGATAAAAATCACAGAAATGAAACTGGAAACATTAATACCAACCTCACAGAAATAATAGCACTGTAAGAGAATATCATGGAACATGGAACATTTATACAACAAAAAATTATATAATCTAGATGAAGCATGAATGAGCAAAACTGACTCGAGAAGAAATAGAAAATCACAACAAACCTATAGTAAATAAAAAGACTAAGTTAGTAGCCAAAAGAACATTCTAACAAAGAGAAGTCAGGGCCAGGTCATTTGACTGATGATTTTTACCAGACATTTAAAGAATTAGAACCAGTTCTTTTTAATTCTTCTAAAATTAGAATTAAAAGTATGTAAGCAAACACTTCCTGACTCTATGAGTACAGTATTCCACTGATACTAAAACAAGATAAGGAAGACACAAGAAAAGGATAGAATTGAACCCACGTGGCCGGGACTTGAACCCATGCGGCCGGGACTCGAACCCAGCCAAAACCCTGGTGATTAAAATCACTCACCCAATGTCTGGACCCACAGAGGTTCAGGTCCTTCATGTCTCTTTGCAGAGAAGAATTCAGCAAGAGACAAAGTGATAGGTGAGAAATGGATCTATTCAGATGCAGAGAAAGCATACTCCACAGATGGAGTAGCTTTTATAGGCTGGGTAATTCCATATGCTAATGAGTGGGAGAATTATTCCAGCTCTTTTAGGGAAGAGGTAGAACTGTCCTGGCGCCTCTGGGTGTGTCATTTAGCTTGCTGACTGAGGATCAAGGTCTGGTCTGCCATCTTGGACCCATTTGATTCTAATGGGTTTATGCTGTGTCCTTGGGTTGTCATTCTTTCCAAAAATTGTGCCCTGCCTCTTTCCCTCCTAACCCTTACAGTCGGAGGACACTGGGTCCTGAGACCTTTTCCAGGAGCAGAGGCAGAGAAAAATCCAGATAGGCTGGATTCCCAAGGGGATACTTGAGGAGTACCCCTCTCTCCTTGAAAGGCTAAGAAGTGACCATAGGATGGTCAGGGGTCTTCTCTTTGAAGGTTCCCTAAACAGGCTCACCAGCTGTCAGTCTCTGTCAGGACACAGGAATAGGACAGGGCAAGATGAAGAGGCAGAGTAGAAGCCTTGAAGTCACCACAGGAAAGGCCTACTGGGGGCAAGCCCTGCCCAAAGCATGACAACTCTGAGGGGTCTTAGAGGGGCTACTCCCAGATCCCTCCTATCGCAGAGGAAGAAACTCCCTAGGGGTGAACTTGTCCTGGTCACACAGAGCAGAGACACACTAACATCAGGGCTCCTCTCTCCCAGCCCTATGCTTCCCCACTACTGGAGCTGCCCATCAGCTCCTCTGTCTCATGATCAGGATCTGAGCAGCTCCTGAATGCTCATTCTCCAACTTTCCTCTCCTGGGAAAGAGGAAGCAAGTACTTAGCTGGGGGTTAGCAGAGCAGAGACTTCTGACCAGCTGAGGGTTAAACAGCAGTCCAATCAGACCCCCCACTTGCTGGAAAAGAGGGAACCAGGGAGAGAGGCTCAGCCCTTAGGCTGCAACGGGGACCCACCCAGGAGCAGATGGTGAGCACCAACTGTGGTGAAGTTTAAAGGAGATGTAGAGAAGAAAGGCACAGCAGAGAAGAAAGGCAAAGCAGAGAAGAAAGGCACAGCAGAGAAGAAAGGCAAAGCACTCAGTCTACAGAAGATGCTAATCTTCAAAGAGGGGGAAAAAAGGTACTAGTGGAAGGTGCAGAAGTAAACAAGACTAAGTTTAACATGTATTTAAATAATACAAAACTGAAACTTTCATGCATGTTAACACAAATTTTGTTAACTAATCTTACCTTAATACCACACTGTGCAAGCCACAGGAACCTCTTTGTGCTGTTTCCACTGTGTGGAGCCCATAATGTCAGGGACCCTTTCTCACCTTCTTCCTCACCAGCAGACACAGGCACATGCCACATTCTAGTGGCTTACCTGCTAATACAACAGGAACAGCCTCAAGTACCTGGTAAATGGTACCCTCACCGCAGCCTTGTCACTGCCGTAAAGCCATTTTGTTTTTTCTATTCAACCCAGAGCTCTAAGCCAAACAGACATTCACAAATTAGCAATGTTCTCCTTTTGTTTGTCAAGGACCTTTAGAATCCAAGGAGCTCTCCTGGTGGTCAGCCACTCCCCTCCCCAGCTCCACACAGTTCCCTCCCTTCTCTGGAGCCCAGACCACTCACTGAGGAGGAGGCTGTTTTATCCCAGAGCCAAGGAGGCCCAGTTGAGGTGAGGTCTTCTGAGTAGGGCCTCACTGCAGGCTGCCAGCTAACCTGTGCAGCTATAGACAAAAGATCAGAATGGGCAGAGCAGGAGAAAAGTAAACTCTTGAACTCTAGCGGCTTTTCACACTGCTCTTCCAGGGTGGAGCTAGTAAGTAGTTCTTATTTAACCTCTGGCCAGCAAGTTCTGAGAAGACAGCCTCAGCACTGAAGAGGAAAGCCTTTTGTCTCATCTCTAGCACCTACAGTGTGAATTCAATAAATAACTAGAATAAATGTGGAAACAACCTTGATCTCTTATTTGCCTAGTGTTATTTTGGATAGGCCTAATTCCCTGCAGTTGTGACTACATTGGTGTTTTTATTCGTCCCACCCTCATATCCACCTCCTACTTTTCGCAGTTAGCCATCAGTTGATGGCTCTGCCCCAGGCAGCCCTAACCACCAGCATCAGCCTGTGGTCAGGCACAGACGTCATGCTTTACAGAAAGGCTGAACTAGGCTCCTCCTGGATTCTGTCCCAGATGCATTTGAGTTGTTTCATTTTTGACTTTCCATAAACTTCAACTTGTGGATTGCCTACATAAGAAGCATAATAAGTTTCTTATTCAAAGTATGAACTCCCCACATCCCTAGTGTAAATACTGGCATTTGACTTATTCTGGGAACCAGTATCATGACCATATAGACTCCAGGTTTGACAATATTTGCTAATATTACATGGCTTTACATGAAACATTTCAATTAACCCACCATACACTGAGTTGAATCCTCAGAGTGATGATATTATCTAAGAATTACACACACTTTATTAATAGCACCCCAGATGTCAGAGGATTAAGTAACTTGCCCACCTCACAGTAAGAGGCAAGGAACACCATCCCAAGTACCTGGTAAATGGTACCTCACCGCAGCCTTGTCACTGCCGTAAAGCCATTTTGTTTTCTATTCAACCCAGAGCTCTAAGCCAAACAGACATTCACAAATTAGCAATGTTCTCCTTTTGTTTGTCAAGGACCTTTAGAATCCAAGGAGCTCTCCTGGTGGTCAGCCACTCCCCTCCCCAGCTCCACACAGTTCCCTCCCTTCTCTGGAGCCCAGACCACTCACTGAGGAGGAGGCTGTTTTATCCCAGAGCCAAGGAGGCCCAGTTGAGGTGAGGTCTTCTGAGTAGGGCCTCACTGCAGGCTGCCAGCTAACCTGTGCAGCTATAGACAAAAGATCAGAATGGGCAGAGCAGGAGAAAAGTAAACTCTTGAACTCTAGCGGCTTTTCACACTGCTCTTCCAGGGTGGAGCTAGTAAGTAGTTCTTATTTAACCTCTGGCCAGCAAGTTCTGAGAAGACAGCCTCAGCACTGAAGAGGAAAGCCTTTTGTCTCATCTCTAGCACCTACAGTGTGAATTCAATAAATAACTAGAATAAATGTGGAAACAACCTTGATCTCTTATTTGCCTAGTGTTATTTTGGATAGGCCTAATTCCCTGCAGTTGTGACTACATTGGTGTTTTTATTCGTCCCACCCTCATATCCACCTCCTACTTTTCGCAGTTAGCCATCAGTTGATGGCTCTGCCCCAGGCAGCCCTAACCACCAGCATCAGCCTGTGGTCAGGCACAGACGTCATGCTTTACAGAAAGGCTGAACTAGGCTCCTCCTGGATTCTGTCCCAGATGCATTTGAGTTGTTTCATTTTTGACTTTCCATAAACTTCAACTTGTGGATTGCCTACATAAGAAGCATAATAAGTTTCTTATTCAAAGTATGAACTCCCCACATCCCTAGTGTAAATACTGGCATTTGACTTATTCTGGGAACCAGTATCATGACCATATAGACTCCAGGTTTGACAATATTTGCTAATATTACATGGCTTTACATGAAACATTTCAATTAACCCACCATACACTGAGTTGAATCCTCAGAGTGATGATATTATCTAAGAATTACACACACTTTATTAATAGCACCCCAGATGTCAGAGGATTAAGTAACTTGCCCACCTCACAGTAAGAGGCAAGGAACACCATCCCAACCACAGACATTCCCAAGAGGGGAAGAAGAGAGTTGATTCTGAGAAACTTAACTCAGGACTGGGAGAAGCTGAGGAGAAAGAGGATGGCTGTTTCCTGACATGGAGAGGATACTGCAAACAGGGAGAATAAGGGAAAGACCTGACGCTCTGTCTTTTTCATGACCACTGTGCTCGAGGCAGTCCCACTGGGCTAGGTTATAGGAGAGAACAAGCAGCTATAGGAGCAGGTTGACGGGAGGTTGATCTCTGAATACCTGTTCCTCTTCCCTTCATCCTCCAGATCCATTAACTGCCAAAAATATTTTTAATTAAAAAGAACAAAATTTCATAAAATAACAACAGGATGATGGGTAAGATTTCAATGGGTCAGTCACTCAGGGGGGACTATATAAACACTGAACAACTTTATGAAGAGAAAGGAATATAATTCAACATGCATGTTAAAGTGTAAAATGTAGAACATGATGGGGTAAACACCCTCGAAACTCTCTTCCATTAAAGCACTGAGAAAACCTGTTAACTTTATTTTTGGGTATTTATAATTTTAGTACGCAAAGGTAAGGAACTTCTGGTGTTACAATAAGATAGGGGGGGAAAGGCATCTCATGAAAGCGATGTAATTATAACCAATACAAAAATAAGAAATGTAGACTCTTGATACTTCCAAATTATTATATTGAAAACATTTAAATTGCAGTGGAGACAGGGAAAACATTTAAAATCCTCCTTTCAATTTACCATGAGGATGAATTTTGAAAATACAAAAGTGATGCATGGATCTATGGGCAGATCACTAGGGATTAAAAACTAGCAATATGTTTTATAAGTTTAACTGGAAAAAAAATCTAACTTGGAAAAAAAATTCTGGTTTCAATTAAGGAAAGCCTATTAACATTAGAGTACTTTTCCAGAGCTCGAAAAATTAATCAGTGGCTTCAGCAACTCAAGGGGAATTTACTCAAGAAAAACAGTTTAGTCTCAGCAAGAATAGAGAACTTTGTGGTATTCTAACTTGCCCCAGTCCCAACCTTTACTCCATTGTAGTTTTGAAATTGTAGTTTTGAAAACAGTCTGAATTCATGATGAAACTAGCAGTCTTGCAGCCACTTGAAAGAGTTGAACATGGCTGAAGCTCTTTTTAAAGAGTTGTGTAAAAAGAACTCACTATTTGTCTCTCTGGTGGCTCCCTGGAAGACCCCATTTCCAATGATGCCTGCATTTCACCAAACTCAGTGCTCTCCTTTTACCTGAGGAGGATATTTGTTGAAAGTGATACTGAGCAGGGCCCTGGCTCCTGGGCACAAAGTCTTTCTGTGTCCCTCGTTTCCCTGATTATAAGAAATAGCCTTCATTCAGACTTGTGACCTTGCCTGAGATTCCAGAACTTGTTAATTAGGGAAAGGAAGGGATTGAGACCAGGAGGAAAAAAAACAGTAAGAGAAACAATAGTGTAGCCTTGGGACAAAGTCCTAGTTCTCCATTTACAGATACACAGAACAATATTGTTTTGACATTTGATTTTTTTTATTTTTGACATTTGAGTTTTAACTGGAGGTTAACTGGTGTACAATCTTGTATTGGTTTCTACCATACAGCAATATGAATCAACCATGAGTATATATATGTCCCCTCCCACTCCCACCCCATCCCACTCCTCTAGGTTGTTACAGACCACCCCATTGAGCTCCCTGTGTTATACAGCAAATTCTCACTAGCTATCTACTTTACACAATGTTTTTGAGCTGTTTTGCAGATACCGAATCCCCCTCCAGATGGGAGAAGTTAATGATTAATGACGGTACGCTGCCCACAAGTGTGTAGACCCCAGTTGGAACCTGAAGATTGATAATACAATAATACTCCTACTTACCTCACCACCAATCCATCTGAAGAATATCTGAGAACCGATCACATGCTCTTTGAACCATTACTATAAACTTTCTCACTGTCCTCTCCAAGTTGGCACACATAGCTTTATGAGATGGGAGGCTGCTGTATTCCCCTTTGTCTGGCAAAGAAATAAGGCTTTCCTTTCCTTCTTCACCCAAAGTAGAGCACTTTCCCCAAAGTTCTTTCTCTGAGATTCAGTTCAGCACCAGTATATTCAAAGGCTGAATTTCTGGCATAAACTATAAGTGTTTTAACTATGTGGTTATGTGCAGTAGTGGGTAATAGTTGATGCAAACAATAAGCTCACCGATTAAAAGGAAAAACTGGAGGATTAGATGTCTACGGGGACTTTTGAGAGCTCTGACATATTCCCTGGAATCTATTAATAAAAGGCCCTAGCATGTATAGGCCTAAATTCTTATCTCTTGCTGACGTGGAGAATCTGCACAGGCAAGCTTTCCTGGTTGACAAGCTGTGCATATTGTTACATGTCAGTGCTGGAAACTGAATGCTATCTTGACTCTGTGCTGAGGTAGTACATTTTTCTGAAATTTACCCTGTGTATTTTTCCTTTGGCTAATTTCAATCCATATCTTTCCCTGTAATAAACTGTAATCTTTGGACTTGCTTGGTGGCTCAGATGGTAAAGAATCTGCCTGCAATGCAGGAGACCTGGGTTCAATCCCTGAGTTGGGAAGATCCACTGGAGAAGGGAATAACTACTAATTCCAGTATTCTTGCCTGGAGAATTCTGTGGACAGAGGAGCCTGGTGGACTACTGAAGTCTCAAAGAGTTGGACACGACTGAGTGACTAATACAACACTTGAACATAATAGACTTCAGTGAGTCTGTGAGTCCTGCTGATGAAAAAAATCAATCTAAAAAAGAAATAGAATTTTTTTATTTTATAGAAGTATAGTTGACTTACAGTGTTATGCTTATTTCTGGTGTACAGAAATATATATATTCTTTTCCATTATGGTTTTGTAATAAATATTGAATATAGTTCCCTATGTAGAAAATTTTTTCAAGTCAAATTGAGGGTTATAGCCTGGAACAGCTTCTCACCACCAATCCATCTGAAGAATATCTGAGAACCGATCACATGCTCTTTGAACCATTACTATAAACTTTCTCACTGTCCTCTCCAAGTTGGCACACATAGCTTTATGAGATGGGAGGCTGCTGTATTCCCCTTTGTCTGGCAAAGAAATAAGGCTTTCCTTTCCTTCTTCACCCAAAGTAGAGCACTTTCCCCAAAGTTCTTTCTCTGAGATTCAGTTCAGCACCAGTATATTCAAAGGCTGAATTTCTGGCATAAACTATAAGTGTTTTAACTATGTGGTTATGTGCAGTAGTGGGTAATAGTTGATGCAAACAATAAGCTCACCGATTAAAAGGAAAAACTGGAGGATTAGATGTCTACGGGGACTTTTGAGAGCTCTGACATATTCCCTGGAATCTATTAATAAAAGGCCCTAGCATGTATAGGCCTAAATTCTTATCTCTTGCTGACGTGGAGAATCTGCACAGGCAAGCTTTCCTGGTTGACAAGCTGTGCATATTGTTACATGTCAGTGCTGGAAACTGAATGCTATCTTGACTCTGTGCTGAGGTAGTACATTTTTCTGAAATTTACCCTGTGTATTTTTCCTTTGGCTAATTTCAATCCATATCTTTCCCTGTAATAAACTGTAATCTTTGGACTTGCTTGGTGGCTCAGATGGTAAAGAATCTGCCTGCAATGCAGGAGACCTGGGTTCAATCCCTGAGTTGGGAAGATCCACTGGAGAAGGGAATAACTACTAATTCCAGTATTCTTGCCTGGAGAATTCTGTGGACAGAGGAGCCTGGTGGACTACTGAAGTCTCAAAGAGTTGGACACGACTGAGTGACTAATACAACACTTGAACATAATAGACTTCAGTGAGTCTGTGAGTCCTGCTGATGAAAAAAATCAATCTAAAAAAGAAATAGAATTTTTTTATTTTATAGAAGTATAGTTGACTTACAGTGTTATGCTTATTTCTGGTGTACAGAAATATATATATTCTTTTCCATTATGGTTTTGTAATAAATATTGAATATAGTTCCCTATGTAGAAAATTTTTTTCAAGTCAAATTGAGGGTTATAGCCTGGGAACAGCTTCTCATAAAGCTCACAAAACTGTGTCACCTGTTAGATATGCAAGCACAGTCACACAGATTTTTGAGAGAGAATGCTTTGCATTAAATGAAAGCAATAATTTGTAAAGTCCAGAATTTTAAGTACAAAGTGATGGGTCATTGTGACCACTTATAATATCAAGAAGAAATGTTATATTTTAAAGAGCCGTCTTGTTGATCCTAAGAGAATATTGCTTTTTATGGTTTAAAAGGTATTTCTGCCTATTGGGAGGTTTGGTCAATGCACAACGCAGACACATAATGCACAGAAGAAGAGAGAGGAAGCCAAAGGGTAGAGAAAAATTTTTATGTTTAAATTTTTGTCTTGCCATAAAATATTAGTTTTTACAGTACTTGTGAAAAAAGGAGTTCCGTGATCACCACAATTAAAAATAAAAATATTTTTTAAAAAGGAAGAAAAGAAGTTCAATGAGTTCTTCTAACAAAGCTATCAAAGTCTGGGGGTGGCTGGACTTACAGTTCATGTCAGATGTGTGAGTGTTTTTGTGCAGACAGTGCCTTCTAGCTTTGTAACTTTCACAGTTGGTGCCAGAAGAGGGACTCCCTGCAACAATCTTTGCTCACTGAAACATTTAGTTTGAGAAAAATAAGAATGAGAGGCAAAAGATAAAGACATCTTTGATTCCTATATGTCCTCAAGGTCACCACTAGTATGCATTTACAGTTGAGCTGCAATCAGTTATTAGAGGTTGAAGTGGTCAGTTAGCTTTAGAAGTGATGATCCAACCCGAGACCTTGCTTGGTCTCAAAGAGTTGGACACGACTGGGGTGACTTGCCTGGAGAATTCTGTGGACAGAGGAGCCTGGTGGACTACTGAAGTCTCAAAGAGTTGGACACGACTGAGTGACTAATACAACACTTGAACATAATAGACTTCAGTGAGTCTGTGAGTCCTGCTGATGAAAAAAATCAATCTAAAAAAGAAATAGAATTTTTTTATTTTATAGAAGTATAGTTGACTTACAGTGTTATGCTTATTTCTGGTGTACAGAAATATATATATTCTTTTCCATTATGGTTTTGTAATAAATATTGAATATATTTCCCCTATGTAGAAAATTTTTTTCAAGTCAAATTGAGGGTTATAGCCTGGGAACAGCTTCTCATAAAGCTCACAAAACTGTGTCACCTGTTAGATATGCAAGCACAGTCACACAGATTTTTGAGAGAGAATGCTTTGCATTAAATGAAAGCAATAATTTGTAAAGTCCAGAATTTTAAGTACAAAGTGATGGGTCATTGTGACCACTTATAATATCAAGAAGAAATGTTATATTTTAAAGAGCCGTCTTGTTGATCCTAAGAGAATATTGCTTTTTATGGTTTAAAAGGTATTTCTGCCTATTGGGAGGTTTGGTCAATGCACAACGCAGACACATAATGCACAGAAGAAGAGAGAGGGGAAGCCAAAGGGTAGAGAAAAATTTTTATGTTTAAATTTTTTGTCTTGCCATAAAATATTAGTTTTTTTTACAGTACTTGTGAAAAAAGGAGTTCCGTGATCACCACAATTAAAAATAAAAATATTTTTTAAAAAGGAAGAAAAGAAGTTCAATGAGTTCTTCTAACAAAGCTATCAAAGTCTGGGGGTGGCTGGACTTACAGTTCATGTCAGATGTGTGAGTGTTTTTGTGCAGACAGTGCCTTCTAGCTTTGTAACTTTCACAGTTGGTGCCAGAAGAGGGACTCCCTGCAACAATCTTTGCTCACTGAAACATTTAGTTTGAGAAAAATAAGAATGAGAGGCAAAAGATAAAGACATCTTTGATTCCTATATGTCCTCAAGGTCACCACTAGTATGCATTTACAGTTGAGCTGCAATCAGTTATTAGAGGTTGAAGTGGTCAGTTAGCTTTAGAAGTGATGATCCAACCCTGGAAGAGTTGGTTTGTTGAATGGATAAGAAAATTCAAAGTAGCAGGAAAAAAGCTAGATATTCAATTCATTGGTAACTGTTATCTGTAATAGCTAAAATAAAAGTTATAAGGATGTTAGGGTGAATGCTGATGCTGGGACAAGGTTGAATTCCAACCACTTCAAACCATAGCTGCTAGTATCAGGGCTGCTCTTTGAGAGATAAATTGTGCTGAAACAACAAAATTAGAGTGATTTACAAGAGGATGGGAAAAGTGAATGAGAAGAATCAAGGGAGTCATCCTAGGAGGGGGAAAATCTTGAAATGGTGTTTAAGATGTGGGATGAATAAGGCAGATATTAATAGTGTGAAAAAGGTCTTACTGCAGCTCTCTTTGAAGTTAGATGGACCAGTGAGAACCCCTGCTGATCCCACAACAATTAAGGACTTCCAAAAATCTGCTCTATTCACTCCGGTTTGGAGGAATTTAAAAATCCTGAGGGCAAAGTTGAGAATAAAACTGACCTCAAAGCACCTGGGGCAATGAAAGTACAGTGCAGTCAAGAGAAGAACTGACCAAAGGAGACTCATGGGCATATGTGCAGGTGTTGGTAACATGGCCAGAAAGCAGAGAAGTGCTGCTTCTGGAACTCTTACTGGGATTTCCATGAACTGTCATTCCAAAACTGATTGACAGGGGCTACAATTGGATTGGGAGGATATAGTGATATGATGGGTGATGAGATTATGGTGAAAGTTTGGATGAAAGTTAGGATTTTGAATAGGTGCAATGAAAAAAGGTTTTACCTCCCTTACTTGTATGTATTATGGGGATGAATATCATGTCTGAGTTGTAAATAATTTCCCTATGAATACTATAAAATAGAAGATATGTACATATAATATTCAATCAATATTGAGGGAACATGCTAAATGAGAAACAGTAAGATTGCTGGTGCCCACAAATCATTCATTTGAAGCAGTATAGAATCTGCATAATTCTCGATTAGATATTAAGATGGTGGAGTAAAAGGACATCGTTCATCTTCTCCTGCCAGGGCATCAACATTGCAACTAACTGTCAAACAAACAATGACAGGAAGGCACTAGAACCTACCAAAAAAAGATACCCCACATCCAAAGACAAAAGAGAAGCAACAGTGAAATGGTAGGAGGGAAACAGCTATGAGAAAATCAAATCCTATGCCCACAGGGTGGGTGACTCACAAGCTGGAGAACAATAATAACAAAGAAGTTCTCACACTGTTGTGAAGGTTCTAGGTTTCCACATTGGACTGGGGATTTGGCCAAAGGACTGGGAATCCCCAGGGAATCTGACTCTGAAGGTCTGTGGGATTTGATTCCAGAGTTTCCCCAGGCCTGAGACAAACAGAGACCCTTGGAGGGCACAGACAAAATCTTGTATGCCTCAGATCCCAGGGGAAAGGAGCAGTGACCTGATAAGCGACTGAGCCATACCCACCTGTGAATGTTTGAGGATATTCTGCAGAGGCATGGGTAGGCAGGGGCCTGCCACAGCAATGAGGGCACTGAAAGCAATAGTCCTGGGAGCTGCTTCATGCATAAGCCCTCTTGGAGGTCACCACTAGCCCTACTATAGAAGCCTATAGACTCCAGAACTGAGTGGCCCCAGGCCAAATGACTAACAGGGAGGGAGCAAAGCCCACCCATCTGCAGACGATTGGGTTAAAGCTTTATGAGCACCAGAACAAGACCCAGTTTCCCCCAGAGTCAGCCCTTCCCACCAGGAAGCTTGCACAAGCCTCCTATTCTCACCAGAAAGCAGACAGAAGAACTACGAACTACAATCCCATTAGATTCTCCAGAACTAATACCACGATCATATAAAGTTACCGAAAATGAAAAGAAATAGGATTACATCCCATACTAAGGAATAAGATAAATCCCCAGAAAAACAACTAAATGGACTAGAGATAGGCAACCTCACAGAAAATGAATTCAGAATAATGATAGGGAAGATGAGCTAGGATATTAGAAACAAAATGAAAAAGATGCAAGAAACATTTTCAAAGAACCTAGAAGAACTAAGGAACGGACAAACAGATGAACAATACACCCATCAGGCATAAAAACATTTCCCAACTTAAGCATATAGAATCTGCATAATTCTCGATTAGATATTAAGATGGTGGAGTAAAAGGACATCGTTCATCTTCTCCTGCCAGGGCATCAACATTGCAACTAACTGTCAAACAAACAATGACAGGAAGGCACTAGAACCTACCAAAAAAAGATACCCCACATCCAAAGACAAAAGAGAAGCAACAGTGAAATGGTAGGAGGGAAACAGCTATGAGAAAATCAAATCCTATGCCCACAGGGTGGGTGACTCACAAGCTGGAGAACAATAATAACAAAGAAGTTCTCACACTGTTGTGAAGGTTCTAGGTTTCCACATTGGACTGGGGATTTGGCCAAAGGACTGGGAATCCCCAGGGAATCTGACTCTGAAGGTCTGTGGGATTTGATTCCAGAGTTTCCCCAGGCCTGAGACAAACAGAGACCCTTGGAGGGCACAGACAAAATCTTGTATGCCTCAGATCCCAGGGGAAAGGAGCAGTGACCTGATAAGCGACTGAGCCATACCCACCTGTGAATGTTTGAGGATATTCTGCAGAGGCATGGGTAGGCAGGGGCCTGCCACAGCAATGAGGGCACTGAAAGCAATAGTCCTGGGAGCTGCTTCATGCATAAGCCCTCTTGGAGGTCACCACTAGCCCTACTATAGAAGCCTATAGACTCCAGAACTGAGTGGCCCCAGGCCAAATGACTAACAGGGAGGGAGCAAAGCCCACCCATCTGCAGACGATTGGGTTAAAGCTTTATGAGCACCAGAACAAGACCCAGTTTCCCCCAGAGTCAGCCCTTCCCACCAGGAAGCTTGCACAAGCCTCCTATTCTCACCAGAAAGCAGACAGAAGAACTACGAACTACAATCCCATTAGATTCTCCAGAACTAATACCACGATCATATAAAGTTACCGAAAATGAAAAGAAATAGGATTACATCCCATACTAAGGAATAAGATAAATCCCCAGAAAAACAACTAAATGGACTAGAGATAGGCAACCTCACAGAAAATGAATTCAGAATAATGATAGGGAAGATGAGCTAGGATATTAGAAACAAAATGAAAAAGATGCAAGAAACATTTTCAAAGAACCTAGAAGAACTAAGGAACGGACAAACAGATGAACAATACACTGGAAGAAATCAATAGCAGAATAACTGAGATAGAATAGATAGGTCACCTGGAAGACAGAATGGTGGAAATCAGTGCTGCAAAATAGAATACAGAAAAGAGAATGAAAAGAAATGAAGACAACCTAAGACACCTCTGGGACAACACTAAACACATTAATATTCGTATTACAGGGGTCCCAGAAGGAGAAGAAAGAGAGAAAAGATCCAGGAAAGTGTTTGAAGAGAAAATAGCTGAAAACTTCCCTAACATGTGAAAGGAAACAGTCAACCAAGTCCAAGAAGCACAGAGAGTCCCAGGCAGGATAAATCCAGCGAGGAATACACTGAGATACATGGTAATCAAATTGACAAAAATTAAAGACGAAGATAAATTATTAAAGTAATAAGAGGAAAAAAATACAAATAACATACAAGGGAAAACCCATAAGGTTATTAGCCAATTTCTCAATAGAAACTCTACAAGCCAGAAGGGAAAGGCACGATATATTCCAAGTGATGAAAGGAAAGAACCTATAAAGGAAAGAACAGAATACTGTACCCAGCAAGACTCTCGTTCAGATTTGATTGAGAAATTGAAAGCTTTTCAGCCATGCAAAAGTTAAGAGAATTCAGCAAAACCAAACCAGTTTTACAAAAAATGCTAAAGAAACTCCTCTAGGCAGAAAACCCAAGAGAAGGAAAAGAAAGAATGAGTGGCCCCAGGCCAAATGACTAACAGGGAGGGAGCAAAGCCCACCCATCTGCAGACGATTGGGTTAAAGCTTTATGAGCACCAGAACAAGACCCAGTTTCCCCCAGAGTCAGCCCTTCCCACCAGGAAGCTTGCACAAGCCTCCTATTCTCACCAGAAAGCAGACAGAAGAACTACGAACTACAATCCCATTAGATTCTCCAGAACTAATACCACGATCATATAAAGTTACCGAAAATGAAAAGAAATAGGATTACATCCCATACTAAGGAATAAGATAAATCCCCAGAAAAACAACTAAATGGACTAGAGATAGGCAACCTCACAGAAAATGAATTCAGAATAATGATAGGGAAGATGAGCTAGGATATTAGAAACAAAATGAAAAAGATGCAAGAAACATTTTCAAAGAACCTAGAAGAACTAAGGAACGGACAAACAGATGAACAATACACTGGAAGAAATCAATAGCAGAATAACTGAGATAGAATAGATAGGTCACCTGGAAGACAGAATGGTGGAAATCAGTGCTGCAAAATAGAATACAGAAAAGAGAATGAAAAGAAATGAAGACAACCTAAGACACCTCTGGGACAACACTAAACACATTAATATTCGTATTACAGGGGTCCCAGAAGGAGAAGAAAGAGAGAAAAGATCCAGGAAAGTGTTTGAAGAGAAAATAGCTGAAAACTTCCCTAACATGTGAAAGGAAACAGTCAACCAAGTCCAAGAAGCACAGAGAGTCCCAGGCAGGATAAATCCAGCGAGGAATACACTGAGATACATGGTAATCAAATTGACAAAAATTAAAGACGAAGATAAATTATTAAAGTAATAAGAGGAAAAAAATACAAATAACATACAAGGGAAAACCCATAAGGTTATTAGCCAATTTCTCAATAGAAACTCTACAAGCCAGAAGGGAAAGGCACGATATATTCCAAGTGATGAAAGGAAAGAACCTATAAAGGAAAGAACAGAATACTGTACCCAGCAAGACTCTCGTTCAGATTTGATTGAGAAATTGAAAGCTTTTCAGCCATGCAAAAGTTAAGAGAATTCAGCAAAACCAAACCAGTTTTACAAAAAATGCTAAAGAAACTCCTCTAGGCAGAAAACCCAAGAGAAGGAAAAGATCTACTAAAAAATAAATCCAAAACAATTAACAAAATGGTGATAGGATCACACATATTGATAATTACCTTAAATGTAAACAGATTAAATGCACCAACCAAAAGACATGGACTGACTGAGTGGATACAAAAATAAGACCCATATATGTATTGTCTACAAGAGACTCACTTCATACCCAGAGGCACAGACTGAAAGCAAGGGGACAGAAGAAGGTATTTTATGCAAATGGACATCATAAGGAAGGTATAGTAGCAATACTCATATCAGACAAAATGGACTTTAAAACAAAGACTGTTTTTAGAGACAAAGAAGGATACTACATAATGATCAAAGGTTCAATCCAAGAAGGAGATTTAACAATTACAAATATATATGTACCCAACATAGGAGCACCTCAATATGTAGGGCAAATACTAACAAATATAAAAGGAGAAATCGACAGTAACACAATAATAGTGGGGGGCTTACTTCAATACCCCACTTTCATCAGTGGACAGATCACCCAGACAGAAAATCAATAAGGAAATCCAGGCCTTAAGTGACACTTTAGATGGATTGAATGGATATTTATAGAACATTCCATCCAAAAGCAGCAGATTACACATTTTTCTCAAGTGAACATGGACCATTCTACAAGATTAGCCATATGTTGGGCCACAGATGAGCCTTAGTAAATTTAAGAGAATCAAAATAATATCAAGCATCTTTTCTAATCACAACATTATGGGATTAGAAATAAACTACAAGAAGAAAACTTTAAGAAACATGAACATATGGCAGCTAAGCAATATGCTATTAAACAAATCATTGGATCACTGAAGAAATCAAAAAAGAAAAAAAAAATATCTAAAGACAAATGAAAATGAAAGCACAATAATCCAAAACTTACGGGATGTAGCAAGAATGATTCTAAGGGAGAAGTTTACAGCAATACAATTTTACCTCAGTAAACAAGAAAGGAAGATCTCAGATAAACAACCTAATCTTACACTTAAAACAACTAGAAAAAAATGAACAAACAAAACCTAAGGTTAGTAGAAGGAAGTATATCAAATAACAAATGAAATAGAACCAAAGAAAACAATCACAAAGATAAATCAAACTAAAAGCTGGTTGTTTGAAAAGATAAACAAGACTGATAAACCTTTAGCCAGACTCATTAAGAAAAAAAGGGAGAGGATTCAAACCAGTAAAATCACAAGTGAAAAAGGAGAAGTTCCGACCGACTCCACAGAAATACCAAGAATCATGAGACTACCATGAATAACTGTATGACAATAAAATTGACAACGTGGAAGAAATGGAAAATTTCTTAGAAAGGCATAGTCTCCCTTGACTGACCCAGGAAGAAATAGAAAATATGAACAGACCAGTCAAATGGACTGGGTTTATATCAAAAAGACAAAAAGCCTGTTTTTAGAGACAAAGAAGGATACTACATAATGATCAAAGGTTCAATCCAAGAAGGAGATTTAACAATTACAAATATATATGTACCCAACATAGGAGCACCTCAATATGTAGGGCAAATACTAACAAATATAAAAGGAGAAATCGACAGTAACACAATAATAGTGGGGGGCTTACTTCAATACCCCACTTTCATCAGTGGACAGATCACCCAGACAGAAAATCAATAAGGAAATCCAGGCCTTAAGTGACACTTTAGATGGATTGAATGGATATTTATAGAACATTCCATCCAAAAGCAGCAGATTACACATTTTTCTCAAGTGAACATGGACCATTCTACAAGATTAGCCATATGTTGGGCCACAGATGAGCCTTAGTAAATTTAAGAGAATCAAAATAATATCAAGCATCTTTTCTAATCACAACATTATGGGATTAGAAATAAACTACAAGAAGAAAACTTTAAGAAACATGAACATATGGCAGCTAAGCAATATGCTATTAAACAAATCATTGGATCACTGAAGAAATCAAAAAAGAAAAAAAAAATATCTAAAGACAAATGAAAATGAAAGCACAATAATCCAAAACTTACGGGATGTAGCAAGAATGATTCTAAGGGAGAAGTTTACAGCAATACAATTTTACCTCAGTAAACAAGAAAGGAAGATCTCAGATAAACAACCTAATCTTACACTTAAAACAACTAGAAAAAAATGAACAAACAAAACCTAAGGTTAGTAGAAGGAAGTATATCAAATAACAAATGAAATAGAACCAAAGAAAACAATCACAAAGATAAATCAAACTAAAAGCTGGTTGTTTGAAAAGATAAACAAGACTGATAAACCTTTAGCCAGACTCATTAAGAAAAAAAGGGAGAGGATTCAAACCAGTAAAATCACAAGTGAAAAAGGAGAAGTTCCGACCGACTCCACAGAAATACCAAGAATCATGAGACTACCATGAATAACTGTATGACAATAAAATTGACAACGTGGAAGAAATGGAAAATTTCTTAGAAAGGCATAGTCTCCCTTGACTGACCCAGGAAGAAATAGAAAATATGAACAGACCAGTCACAAGCACTAATATTGAAACAGTGATTAAAAACTCCCAAGAAACAAAAGTCTAGGATCTGATGGCTTCACAGGTGAATTTTATCAAACATTTATTGAAGAGTTAACACCTACCCTTCTGAAATTGTTCCAAAACATCAAAGAGGACAGAAAACTTCCTAACTCTTTTTATGAGGCCACCATAGCCCTGATACCAAGACCAGACAAAGATATCACAAAAAAAGAAAACTACAGGGTAATAACACTGAAAAACATAGATGGAAAAATCCTTAACAAAATACTAGCAATCTGTATCCAACAACACATTAGAAAGATCATATGCCACAATCAAGTGGGATTCATCCCCAGGGATGCAAGGATTTTTCAGCTTCCACAAATGAATCGATGTGGTACACCATATCAACAAATTAAAGAATAAAAACTGTATGACCATCTTAATAGATGCAGAAAAGGCTTTTGAGATAATTCAGTGCCCATTTATCTGGAGAGAGAAAAGCTCTCCAGAAAGTGGGCATAGAGAGCACATACCTCAATATAATAAAGGCTATATATTACAAACCTACAGCTAGCATCATACTCAGTGGCAAAAATCTGAAAGCATTCCTTCTAAGGTCAGGAGCAAGACAAGGATGTCTACTCTCACCACTTTTATTCAACATAGTTTTGGAAGTCCTAGCTACAAGCAGTCAGAGAAGAAAAATAAGTAAAGGGAATCTAAATTGGAAAAGAAGTTAAACCATCTCTGTTGCAGATGACATGATACTATAGCAATGGCATTTTTCACGGAACTAGAACAAAAAACATCACAATTAATATAGAAACACAAAAGACCCCGAATAACCAAAGCAGTCTTGAGAAAGAAGAATGGAGCTGGATTCTTCCTGATTTCAGATCATACCCCAAAATAAGCTCAAAAGGGATTAAGGACCTAATGTTTGACTGGTCACTATAAAACTCTCAGAGGAAAACACAGGCAGAACACTCTCTGACATAAGTCACAGAAAAATCTTTTTTAATCCATCTCCCAGAATAATGGAAATAAAAGCAAAAATAAACTAATGGGACCTACTGAAACTCAAGACCTTTTGCACAGCAAAGGAAACAATAAACAAAACAAAAAAACAGGGCACAGATTGGGATAAATATTTGGAAATGATGTGACTGATAAGGGACTAGTATCCAAAATTTACAAACAGCTTATGACACTTGCTAGCATCAAAACAAACAACTCATGCAAAAAATGGGCAGAAGACCTGAATAGACATTTCTCTAAAGAGGACATACAGATGGTCAACATGCACATGAAAAGATACAAAATCACTAGTTATTAGAGAAATGAAAATTAAAACTACAATGAGATACCACATCACACCAGCCTGAATGGCTATCATCAAAAAATCCACAAATGGGCTTTCCTGGTGGTCCAGTGAATGGAGAGTCTACCTAGCAATCTGTATCCAACAACACATTAGAAAGATCATATGCCACAATCAAGTGGGATTCATCCCCAGGGATGCAAGGATTTTTCAGCTTCCACAAATGAATCGATGTGGTACACCATATCAACAAATTAAAGAATAAAAACTGTATGACCATCTTAATAGATGCAGAAAAGGCTTTTGAGATAATTCAGTGCCCATTTATCTGGAGAGAGAAAGCTCCCCAGAAAGTGGGCATAGAGAGCACATACCTCAATATAATAAAGGCTATATATTACAAACCTACAGCTAGCATCATACTCAGTGGCAAAAATCTGAAAGCATTCCTTCTAAGGTCAGGAGCAAGACAAGGATGTCTACTCTCACCACTTTTATTCAACATAGTTTTGGAAGTCCTAGCTACAAGCAGTCAGAGAAGAAAAATAAGTAAAGGGAATCTAAATTGGAAAAGAAGTTAAACCATCTCTGTTGCAGATGACATGATACTATAGCAATGGCATTTTTCACGGAACTAGAACAAAAAACATCACAATTAATATAGAAACACAAAAGACCCCGAATAACCAAAGCAGTCTTGAGAAAGAAGAATGGAGCTGGATTCTTCCTGATTTCAGATCATACCCCAAAATAAGCTCAAAAGGGATTAAGGACCTAATGTTTGACTGGTCACTATAAAACTCTCAGAGGAAAACACAGGCAGAACACTCTCTGACATAAGTCACAGAAAAATCTTTTTTAATCCATCTCCCAGAATAATGGAAATAAAAGCAAAAATAAACTAATGGGACCTACTGAAACTCAAGACCTTTTGCACAGCAAAGGAAACAATAAACAAAACAAAAAAACAGGGCACAGATTGGGATAAATATTTGGAAATGATGTGACTGATAAGGGACTAGTATCCAAAATTTACAAACAGCTTATGACACTTGCTAGCATCAAAACAAACAACTCATGCAAAAAATGGGCAGAAGACCTGAATAGACATTTCTCTAAAGAGGACATACAGATGGTCAACATGCACATGAAAAGATACAAAATCACTAGTTATTAGAGAAATGAAAATTAAAACTACAATGAGATACCACATCACACCAGCCTGAATGGCTATCATCAAAAAATCCACAAATGGGCTTTCCTGGTGGTCCAGTGAATGGAGAGTCTACCTTGCATTGCAGGGGGCACCAGTTCGATCCCTGGCCGGGGAGGATCCCATGTGCTGCGGAGCAGCTGAATCAGTGTGTCCAGTTGTGGCCTGGCGCTCTGGAGTGTATGCGTCCGGAACCAGTGCTCTGTGGCAAGGGAGGCTGCTGCAAAAGGAGGCCCACATGTTGGCTGAGGAATAGAGATGGATGAAAATAAAATAAAATGAAAAACCAATAAAAGAGGCCAAACTGAAAAAAAAAAATCCACAAACAACAAATGCTGGAGAGGGTATGGAGAGAAGGGAACCCTCCTTCACTGCTGATGGGAATGTAAATTGGTACAATCACTATGGAGAACTGTATGGAGGTTCCTTTAAAAACTAAAATAGAGCTACTGTATGACCCTGCATTCCACTCCTGGGCATATATCTAGAGAAAAACATGGCCTGAAGAGATACATGTACCCCAGTGTTCACTGCAGTACTGTTTACAATAGCCAAGACATAGAAACAGTCTAAATGTCCATCGACAGAGGAATGGATAAAGAAGATGTGGTGTATATATATATATATATATATATATATATATATATATAACAGAATATTAAGCAGCCATTAAAAAGAACAAAATAAGGCCATTTGCAGCAACATGGATGGATCCAGAGAGGGTCATACTGAGTGAAGTAAGTCAGACAAAGAAGGAGAACTATTATAAGACATCACTTATGTGTGGATTCTAAAAAGAAATGATACAAATGAATCTATTTACAAAACAGAGAGAGACTCAAGAGACTTTGAAAAGGAACACATGGTGGCATGGGGGAAGGGATAGTTAAGCATTCTGGGGAAATTCATGTACACACTGCTATATTTAAAATGGATAACCAACAAAAATCTGTTGTATAGCATGTGGGACTCTGCTCAATACTATGTGCCAGCCTGAATGGGAGGGGGGATTTGGGGAAGAATGGATATATGCATATGTATGGCTGAGTCCCTTCATTGTTGACCTGAAACTATCACAACATTGTTAATTGGCTATAACCCCAATAAAAATGTTTTTGGTGTAAAAACAAAAAAGAAAAAAAAAACATAAAAAAAGAAAAAAGATATTAGCACTTTAATTAATACTCTATTGGTATCTAGCTGGTGCCATCTTTAAAAAATGCACGACATGAGACTCGTGAGTTAAGTTTTATTTGAAGCAAAATAAGTATGGTAGTCTGGGAGACAGCATCTGAGATATGTCTGAGAAACTGTTCCAAAGGGGTGGGGGGAGGTCAGAATAAACGTGATTTTGGTGAGGAGAGATTACATGCAATCAAGCACATATTTTTTGCAGAAGGCTCATGTGAGTCATGAGGAGCACTTGTCACCATGAAGGAATTTAGTGCTTTTCTAGAAAATGAGGAGCTACAAGAATTGGGTTCATGAGATCAGCTCCTGAAAATATCTATCTAAAGATTTGTTCTGCCAGTTTTTCCTAGAGCACAGAGTTCCTCATTTCTGCTATCCAGCCTGAACACCTTTCAAGGAGTGTTGAAAGTCAGCAGCTACAGCAGCACATGATTTAATTCTTGTAGAGGAAGATGTCAAGTACCAATCTATAGTTGGCAGCGTCCACTTATGGTCATAAATTCCACCATGTTTTGGGAAATATTTCATGACTGTTTCATCCAATGGTTCTAGGAGGGCTCATTTTTAGATCTGGTGAAGTGTGTTAGTTGCTCAGTCATACCTGACTCTTTGCAACCCCATGGACTATAGCCTTCCAAGCTCCTCTGTCCATAGAGTTCTCCAGGCAAGAATACTGGAGTGGGTAGACATGTCTTTCTCCAGGGGATCTTTCTGACTCAGAAAGAGTCATGACTCTTATATTTCAGGCAGAGATTCTTTACCATTTAAGCCACCAGGTGAAGTTTTCAATAATAAGCCACTCAATGTGCTATTATTGGACTAGGTATTATTAACAATAATCAAAGGTTTCTGGACCATCTGTCTTACTAGCCTGTTATGCTCTGGAAAAAGCTTCCCTCATATTGCCTCTTCCCATATCTAGAATTACACTATTACAATCATAGGTCTCATATAAAACTTATTTATTTTGTCAGAGGCTCAGTCACACATTTGGTAATGAAAGCCCTGCTATTGGTATAGCTGGTGCCATCTTTAGAAATTTGCTGACGAGTCCCTTCATTGTTGACCTGAAACTATCACAACATTGTTAATTGGCTATAACCCCAATAAAAATGTTTTTGGTGTAAAAACAAAAAAGAAAAAAAAAACATAAAAAAAGAAAAAAGATATTAGCACTTTAATTAATACTCTATTGGTATCTAGCTGGTGCCATCTTTAAAAAATGCACGACATGAGACTCGTGAGTTAAGTTTTATTTGAAGCAAAATAAGTATGGTAGTCTGGGAGACAGCATCTGAGATATGTCTGAGAAACTGTTCCAAAGGGGTGGGGGGAGGTCAGAATAAACATGATTTTGGTGAGGAGAGATTACATGCAATCAAGCACATATTTTTTGCAGAAGGCTCATGTGAGTCATGAGGAGCACTTGTCACCATGAAGGAATTTAGTGCTTTTCTAGAAAATGAGGAGCTACAAGAATTGGGTTCATGAGATCAGCTCCTGAAAATATCTATCTAAAGATTTGTTCTGCCAGTTTTTCCTAGAGCACAGAGTTCCTCATTTCTGCTATCCAGCCTGAACACCTTTCAAGGAGTGTTGAAAGTCAGCAGCTACAGCAGCACATGATTTAATTCTTGTAGAGGAAGATGTCAAGTACCAATCTATAGTTGGCAGCGTCCACTTATGGTCATAAATTCCACCATGTTTTGGGAAATATTTCATGACTGTTTCATCCAATGGTTCTAGGAGGGCTCATTTTAGATCTGGTGAAGTGTGTTAGTTGCTCAGTCATACCTGACTCTTTGCAACCCCATGGACTATAGCCTTCCAAGCTCCTCTGTCCATAGAGTTCTCCAGGCAAGAATACTGGAGTGGGTAGACATGTCTTTCTCCAGGGGATCTTTCTGACTCAGAAAGAGTCATGACTCTTATATTTCAGGCAGAGATTCTTTACCATTTAAGCCACCAGGTGAAGTTTTCAATAATAAGCCACTCAATGTGCTATTATTGGACTAGGTATTATTAACAATAATCAAAGGTTTCTGGACCATCTGTCTTACTAGCCTGTTATGCTCTGGAAAAAGCTTCCCTCATATTGCCTCTTCCCATATCTAGAATTACACTATTACAATCATAGGTCTCATATAAAACTTATATATTTTTGTCAGAGGCTCAGTCACACATTTGGTAATGAAAGCAATAACAATCTTATAAAACAGGCAAAATACAAATGACATAACTAGCAGTATTACTAAATTCATAATTAAGAATTAAGCCAAAGGCTTCCCTGTTAGTCCAATGGGTAGAGAGTCTGCCTTGCAGTGAAAGGGGCACCAGTTTGATTCCTGGCCCGGGAAGATCCCATGTGTTGCAGAGAGGCTGAGCCGGTGCACCCAATTAGGAGTCAGTGCTCTGGAGCGCATGTGCCCAGAGCCGAGCCAAAGGCTTCCCTGTTAGTCCAATGGGTAGAGAGTCTGCCTTGCAGTGAAAGGGGCACCAGTTAGATTCCTGGCCTGGGAAGATCCCATGTGTTGCAGAGAGGCTGAGCCGGTGCACCCAGTTAGGAGTCAGTGCTCTGGAGCGCATGTGCCCAGAGCCGGTGCTCTGCACTGAGAGAGGCCACTGCAATGGGAGGACCACACAGGCCAAAGAATAAAGATGGATCAAAATAAATACATATAAAACCAATAAAAGAGGCTAAAACTTAAAAAAAAAATTGAAAAAAAAAAGAAAATAATTAAGCCAAGAACTTCCATTATATTCTCAGTCATATTCTCCACTTTTCAATACATCCTTATTTTCTCAGCCCTGTATATTCTCAGGCTACCTGACTTGGTCTGCTTGGTATTAATCCTTATCTTTCAGGGAAATTATATTTAGGCACTGTCCATAAGGCTCTCAACCCAGTTTCCTAATGTTTTACTAGACTGGTTATCCTTAGTATAATTTAACTGTTCCCAAGTGAAAGAG
Source organism: Tragulus kanchil (assembly GCA_022376925.1). Classification (NCBI taxonomy): domain Eukaryota; kingdom Metazoa; phylum Chordata; class Mammalia; order Artiodactyla; family Tragulidae; genus Tragulus; species Tragulus kanchil. Next base: position 73,133,417 of record JAIOJX010000032.1, on the reverse strand, counting down.
GCAGGGGTGCTTAAAACTTAATTGGCTTTAGCATGATATTAATCATGTAAATCCATCCCATAATTCTGGGAGATTTTATTCATTAGATGACTTTTGTTTCAGCTATGATTGAGCTTGAGTGACTTTAGAGGGAAAGTTCATTTTTATGACCAACCTCAGAGCTGTGCTATGCTGTGATAAGTTGCTTCACTCGTGTCTGATTCTTTAAGACCCTATGGTCTGTAGCCCACATCAGAGAAGATATTATTAATTGAATAGGTAAGAGGATCCCATCTAGTAATATCAACCAGTAGCCTAAACAGGACTGAAATTACTTTCTTCTAAAATAATTTCTAGGGGCTATCCAATCAGAGCCTTGGAGGGGATAAATCCACCAAACTAACACAAAACCACTAGAGACAGGTAGTTGGCTGCAAACCCAACAACTGAACTGATTTTTAAAATTAACATAGAATCATGCTCATGATAGGAAAACTTTTGATTCATATACAAAGATCCAAGAAGTCAAGGAGACATAAATGCTCCTAAGAGTCAGGTCTAGGACCTTGGGCTAGTTGTCGACTTCTGATATCATCTTCTTCTTGTCTTAGTATGAAAATAGTTTTCCTCTGTTTGAACATTGTTGTAAAGTGATTTTGAGGTAAGTCATTCCCTCTATAGGCCAGTCCCGTGAGGGGCCCTTCTTAAATGGAAATTAATCCAAGAGTCAATTCCCTTCAGTTTCACTGTGCATAAGCTAATTAAAAGTACATGATAAAGCAACTCAGACAACTCAGCACCAGAAAAATGAACCCAATCAAAAAATGGGAAAAAGATCTAAAGAGACATCTCACCAAAGAGGACATACAGATGGCCAAAAAGCACATGAAATGGTGCTCTACCTCGCTTATGATTAGAGAAATGCAAATCAAAACTACAATGAGATATCACCTCACACCCGTCAGAATGGCCATCATCCACAAATCGACAGACAATCAATGCTGGAGAGGATGTGGAGAAAAGGGAACACTCTTGCATTGCTGATGGGAATGTAAATTGATACAGCCGCTATGGAAGACAGTATGGAGATTCCTTAAAATACTAAAAATAGAAGCACCCTATGATCCAGCAATGCCACTATTAGGCTTATATCCTGATGAAATCAAAACTGAAAGAGGCACCTGTCCCACAATGTTCATTGCAGCTCTCTATTCAATAGCTAGAACATGGAGGCAACATAGATGTCCATCAATAAATGAATGGATAAAGAAGCTCTGGTACATATATATAATGGAATATTACTCAGCATAGTTTTTGACTTTTGCAGCTATGGAAGTGACTTTAGAGGAAAGTTCATTTTTATGACCAACCTCAGAGCTGTGCTATGCTGTGATAAGTTGCTTCACTCGTGTCTGATTCTTTAAGACCCTATGGTCTGTAGCCCACATCAGAGAAGATATTATTAATTGAATAGGTAAGAGGATCCCATCTAGTAATATCAACCAGTAGCCTAAACAGGACTGAAATTACTTTCTTCTAAAATAATTTCTAGGGGCTATCCAATCAGAGCCTTGGAGGGGATAAATCCACCAAACTAACACAAAACCACTAGAGACAGGTAGTTGGCTGCAAACCCAACAACTGAACTGATTTTTAAAATTAACATAGAATCATGCTCATGATAGGAAAACTTTTGATTCATATACAAAGATCCAAGAAGTCAAGGAGACATAAATGCTCCTAAGAGTCAGGTCTAGGACCTTGGGCTAGTTGTCGACTTCTGATATCATCTTCTTCTTGTCTTAGTATGAAAATAGTTTTTCCTCTGTTTGAACATTGTTGTAAAGTGATTTTGAGGTAAGTCATTCCCTCTATAGGCCAGTCCCGTGAGGGGCCCTTCTTAAATGGAAATTAATCCAAGAGTCAATTCCCTTCAGTTTCACTGTGCATAAGCTAATTAAAAGTACATGATAAAGCAACTCAGACAACTCAGCACCAGAAAAATGAACCCAATCAAAAAATGGGAAAAAGATCTAAAGAGACATCTCACCAAAGAGGACATACAGATGGCCAAAAAGCACATGAAATGGTGCTCTACCTCGCTTATGATTAGAGAAATGCAAATCAAAACTACAATGAGATATCACCTCACACCCGTCAGAATGGCCATCATCCACAAATCGACAGACAATCAATGCTGGAGAGGATGTGGAGAAAAGGGAACACTCTTGCATTGCTGATGGGAATGTAAATTGATACAGCCGCTATGGAAGACAGTATGGAGATTCCTTAAAATACTAAAAATAGAAGCACCCTATGATCCAGCAATGCCACTATTAGGCTTATATCCTGATGAAATCAAAACTGAAAGAGGCACCTGTACCCCAATGTTCATTGCAGCTCTCTATTCAATAGCTAGAACATAGAAGCAACCTAGATGTCCATCAACGAATGAATGGATAAAGAAGCTCTGGTACATATATACAATGGAATACTACACAGCTGTAAAAAGAAATGCAGAAGAATCAGTCCTGATGGTTGGATCTAGAACCTATCATAAAAAGTGAAGTAAGTCAAAAAAAGATAAAGACAAGTACAGTACAGTATACTAACACGTATGTATAGAATCTAGTAAAAGGGTAATGATAACACGTGCAGTGAACCCATGGAAAAACAGACAGAGAATAGACATATGGACATTGTGAGGAATGAATAGTGGGTGTGAGGCATAGAAGGAGTAACATGAAAACCTATACTATCATATGTGAAAAAGATAGCTATTGTCATTGTGCTGAGGGAATAGGAGTTCCTACAAGGGCTCAGTGTGACAGCCTGGAAGGGTGGGATGGAGGGGGATGGGAGTGGGGAGGGGACCAGGGACATGTATATGACTGATCTGGGAACATACATGTCTGTGAACAACAAAACTCTGTAAAAACTTAAAAAAAATAAAAATTAAAAAAAAGTACATGATAAAGATCCCTCCATCTAGGTTGGAGATAGTCCTTTAAGTTATGTCTTTTCCATGACCTTGGTTGCATATCATGGAGCATCTGATCTCTTTCCAAAGACAGATTATTAAGATAAACTTCAGAAAAAAATTAAATCAGATCAATGTCTTACCTAGTCACTCAACTCATGCCACTCAGCCTCCTACAACTGAACAAACTGTTGTATCTTTCAACCAGTCCTCCCCCGACAGTATGTTTCACCTGGGTGGGTATTTCCCTGTTACCTTTCAACCAAGCCCCATGCCCCCAAGTATCTTTCAATTGGGGGGGTTTTCCCTGGTATCTTTCAACTGGGTACCATCTCTAGTACTTTCAATTATGGCAGGGTGGGGGAGACTTGTACCTGCTATACACCACCAAATAAAACTCAGGTCATCAACCAACACAGGAGATCCAAGAACCAGGAAAGACTCATGCAAATTCATTGACCCTCCAAGGAGGAGGACAGGTGCAAGGAGCTTCTGCTGATACCAAGGTTACAGTTTCTCTTAGAGTTCAGACAGGGAGAGGAGTCTACTTTGGGTCTCTTATTTACAGCTGCCATAACTGTCAACTTAAAAAAGCATAATGTGAGAGTTGTCAGTTAAGTTTTATTTGGGGCAAAATGAGAACTATAGCCTGGGAGACAGCATCTCACCTAGGTCTGAGAAACTGCTCTAAAGATGTGACAGGGTTGGGGGGAGATCAGTAGATATGTAATTTTGGTGAAGGGGTAGTACATGAAATCAAACACATATTTTTGGCAGAAGGTTTCTGCTGTCATGAGAAGCAGTCATCACCATGAAGGACCTTAGTGCTTTACTAGATATGAAGAAATATAACAATTGAGCTTATAAAATCAACTCCTGAAATTATATAACTATCTGAAGATTTGTTCTGCCAGTTTTTCCTAGAGCACAGAGTGCCTCATTTCTGGTCTCTACCCTGAACTGCTTTCAGGAGTTGTTGAAAGTCAGCATCTTCAGCAGCCAGGATTCAATTCTTGTAGAGGCAAATGGCAAGTGTCAATCTGTAGTTGACACTGGAACGATAATGCAGATTTTCTGTACAGTAAGCCTTATGTTGAGGAAAACTAGGGGCTTAAGGAAAGTCAGTGGGTAATACCTAGCAGTGACTGCTGGCTGTTAGGATTTTGGACCAGAAGTTTGGAGAGGCCTTGGTTGCATATCATGGAGCATCTGATCTCTTTCCAAAGACAGATTATTAAGATAAACTTCAGAAAAAAATTAAATCAGATCAATGTCTTACCTAGTCACTCAACTCATGCCACTCAGCCTCCTACAACTGAACAAACTGTTGTATCTTTCAACCAGTCCTCCCCCGACAGTATGTTTCACCTGGGTGGGTATTTCCCTGTTACCTTTCAACCAAGCCCCATGCCCCCAAGTATCTTTCAATTGGGGGGGTTTTCCCTGGTATCTTTCAACTGGGTACCATCTCTAGTACTTTCAATTATGGCAGGGTGGGGGAGACTTGTACCTGCTATACACCACCAAATAAAACTCAGGTCATCAACCAACACAGGAGATCCAAGAACCAGGAAAGACTCATGCAAATTCATTGACCCTCCAAGGAGGAGGACAGGTGCAAGGAGCTTCTGCTGATACCAAGGTTACAGTTTCTCTTAGAGTTCAGACAGGGAGAGGAGTCTACTTTGGGTCTCTTATTTACAGCTGCCATAACTGTCAACTTAAAAAAGCATAATGTGAGAGTTGTCAGTTAAGTTTTATTTGGGGCAAAATGAGAACTATAGCCTGGGAGACAGCATCTCACCTAGGTCTGAGAAACTGCTCTAAAGATGTGACAGGGTTGGGGGGAGATCAGTAGATATGTAATTTTGGTGAAGGGGTAGTACATGAAATCAAACACATATTTTTGGCAGAAGGTTTCTGCTGTCATGAGAAGCAGTCATCACCATGAAGGACCTTAGTGCTTTACTAGATATGAAGAAATATAACAATTGAGCTTATAAAATCAACTCCTGAAATTATATAACTATCTGAAGATTTGTTCTGCCAGTTTTTCCTAGAGCACAGAGTGCCTCATTTCTGGTCTCTACCCTGAACTGCTTTCAGGAGTTGTTGAAAGTCAGCATCTTCAGCAGCCAGGATTCAATTCTTGTAGAGGCAAATGGCAAGTGTCAATCTGTAGTTGACACTGGAACGATAATGCAGATTTTCTGTACAGTAAGCCTTATGTTGAGGAAAAACTAGGGGCTTAAGGAAAGTCAGTGGGTAATACCTAGCAGTGACTGCTGGCTGTTAGGATTTTGGACCAGAAGTTTGAGAGGCAACTATTTGAGAGACAACAAGCTTACTATGGGACGCTAATTATGATTGCTCTAATGATTGAAGGATGTAAAATTATACTGAAATATCCAAAATGTCTTGAGTGATATCAGAGAAATGTTCTAATGGAGAAGCAATGCCAAAAGGAGTTCCATAATAAAATGGAAAGATTTATATAGAAATATGCTCCTGGGGTGGGGTAGGAAATGGCAACTCACTTCAGTATTCTTTCTTGGAGAATCCCATGGATAGAGGAGCCTGGGGGGCTACAATCTATGGGATAACAAAGAGTTAGCCACGACTGAGTAACTAACACACACACACACACACACACACATACACACACACATACACACATGCTATTGAGTGGGGTGAAAGGAGAATTCATGAGCAGGTGTAGTCTTTCCGTCAGGGCCCAGCTTTGGAAACACCTGAGGAACTGCTGAATCCTATGGTCACTTTGGTCACTTGGGAAGTGGCTTATGAGCAACAATTGATTGACAAAAATCTACTTGCTTTATGAGTGGTGGTTCCACAATGAGTAGATGACATCTCACTTGGAAAAACAACAGCTCAATTGAAGGAAGTAAAAATAAAACGTCCCAAGTTTGACTTTTTATTGACTCATGGGCAGTGGTTAGTGGCCTAACCATTTAGTCAAATAGAAGGACAAAGGAAAGTGTCCTAATGTGATATCTGTACACAGAAATGACTAAGGGAATATAAGGAATGAATTTTGATGTACGTCAAAAGAACCTCTTTTTAGTAAGGGTGATTAGAACCAGCAAGTATATGTCTTGGTTCACTCACTTGAGGTGGCCACCTCAATCCATGAAATTAGTGAATATATGAGGGTACTGCAGCGATGCAGAGATGGGCTGAAACCAGGCATGTTCTCTCATAACCTCTGAACTATAAAATGCCAACAAGAACTTTTCCATCTATTAACAAGAAGGACATGGAGTAGGCTCTTATTTTTAAGATTATATCTATCACTATACTGAGATAAGGTGCAACACTGGTGTATAAATCTCCTAGGGCTACTATAACAAGATACCACAGAAGCTAATTTGAAAACAGGAATTTTATTTTTCACAGTACTGGAGGCTGAGAGTCCAAAATCAAGGTTTGGCAGGTTTGGTTTCCCCTTGAGCCCTCTATTCTTGGTTTTTAAAAGGCTACTTTCTTGCTGTGTCCTCAAATTGTCTTTCTCCTGCACATGCATACATTACTGGTATCCCTTCCTGTTCTTATAAGGATGCCAATCATCTTGGATCAGTGCCCCACCTTTATGACCTCATTTAACCTTAAATTGCCTCTTTAAAGTCTCTGTCTTCAAATATAATCACATCTGCGAACACATAATTCAATCCATAAAAACTGGAACTGTAAGATTATAATATTGATATTGATGGTCAAATATATTGACAGTTTGAGTTATAGCTTCCTCAGGATAGCTCTCACTGAAAGTGGCCATCATGAGGAAGAACTGAATTTATCTATCAGCTAATTTATGTGCTAAAACATTCTGTACAAATTCATCATAGGAACACAAATAGTGGCAGATCAAGGGGGAAATGAGTAAATACATTGGAAGAAAATATGTTCCGCCACTATTTAATCTCACCTATTTGGCAACCATTGATTGGTCCAACTCACCTTCACTTCTGTACCACTCTCAAGCTGCTTGGCAGAATCATCAACCTTCCTTGACAAAGCCATTATAAATTCCCAATATCTAGCCTCAACCAATCTTTAGCATCACTCAACAATCAGCTATGTGCTTGATAGCTACTTAAAAATGATATGAATTAATTGTAGTTACCATTCATTGAGGACTTGCCATGTGCCATGTATTGTCCTAATAATTCTACATGTTTTAACTTCATTTAGTCCTCACAGACCCTCTCTGAGACAGCTATCATAATCCTCATTTTGTGAATTAGAAAAAAGGAGATAAGGAAAGACTAAATCATACGATCAAGTCCACACAGCTAGAAATTATCAAAACCAGAACTCAAATTCAGGAAGTTGAGTTCCAGAACTCATCTTTTTAATCACACTGATGACTTTTTTTCATATTCTTCCAATCCTCCATTCTACCTTTCCACTCTTGGGAAATGAGAGACCCCCATTTATCAGGAAACAAAAATAGAAGTCAGAAAGTGATGCCTTGGACTTCCGAGGTTGTCTAGTGGTTAAGAATCCACCAACTTGGGCTTCCCTGTTGGTCCAGTGGGTAAGGACACCACCTTGCAGCACAAGGGGCGCCAGTTTGATCTCTGGCCTGGAAAGATACCACGTGCTGCAGAGCGGCTGGACTGATGTGTCCAACTACCGAGCTGGAGCTCTGGAGCACATGCACCCAGAGCCGGTGCTCTGTGACAGAGGGCCCACATAGACCAAAAGAGCAAAGATAAATGAATGAAAGATCAATAGAAGTGGCCCCGCCCCAAAAAAATCCATTTAACCTTAAATTGCCTCTTTAAAGTCTCTGTCTTCAAATATAATCACATCTGCGAACACATAATTCAATCCATAAAAACTGGAACTGTAAGATTATAATATTGATATTGATGGTCAAATATATTGACAGTTTGAGTTATAGCTTCCTCAGGATAGCTCTCACTGAAAGTGGCCATCATGAGGAAGAACTGAATTTATCTATCAGCTAATTTATGTGCTAAAACATTCTGTACAAATTCATCATAGGAACACAAATAGTGGCAGATCAAGGGGGAAATGAGTAAATACATTGGAAGAAAATATGTTCCGCCACTATTTAATCTCACCTATTTGGCAACCATTGATTGGTCCAACTCACCTTCACTTCTGTACCACTCTCAAGCTGCTTGGCAGAATCATCAACCTTCCTTGACAAAGCCATTATAAATTCCCAATATCTAGCCTCAACCAATCTTTAGCATCACTCAACAATCAGCTATGTGCTTGATAGCTACTTAAAAATGATATGAATTAATTGTAGTTACCATTCATTGAGGACTTGCCATGTGCCATGTATTGTCCTAATAATTCTACATGTTTTAACTTCATTTAGTCCTCACAGACCCTCTCTGAGACAGCTATCATAATCCTCATTTTGTGAATTAGAAAAAAGGAGATAAGGAAAGACTAAATCATACGATCAAGTCCACACAGCTAGAAATTATCAAAACCAGAACTCAAATTCAGGAAGTTGAGTTCCAGAACTCATCTTTTTAATCACACTGATGACTTTTTTTCATATTCTTCCAATCCTCCATTCTACCTTTCCACTCTTGGGAAATGAGAGACCCCCATTTATCAGGAAACAAAAATAGAAGTCAGAAAGTGATGCCTTGGACTTCCGAGGTTGTCTAGTGGTTAAGAATCCACCAACTTGGGCTTCCCTGTTGGTCCAGTGGGTAAGGACACCACCTTGCAGCACAAGGGGCGCCAGTTTGATCTCTGGCCTGGAAAGATACCACGTGCTGCAGAGCGGCTGGACTGATGTGTCCAACTACCGAGCTGGAGCTCTGGAGCACATGCACCCAGAGCCGGTGCTCTGTGACGAGAGGGCCCACATAGACCAAAAGAGCAAAGATAAATGAATGAAAGATCAATAGAAGTGGCCCCGCCCAAAAGAATCCACCTACTAATGCAGGGGATGTGGGTTTGAAACAACAAAGGACGAAACTTCGTTTTGTTGACTTAGGATGTGAAAGATGTACTCTTGGTTTCTCTGTTGAGTGATGGAAGGACCAGATGAGGTGCTACTTCTCAAAACCTCAACTCAGAACTTCTAGTTAACATGTTTTATACTTTTGTAAATAACATTTTCTCCCAATTTTAAGCACAATAAGATGTTTCCTTTGGGGAAAAGAGAAAGTGATACCTTCAAGCTCCCGTCACTTAACTTTTAACTGACCTGCATTTATTTACCTCTTTTCTAGCTTTCTCTTCTTTCCCTACAAAGGCACGGAGCTACTAGAATCTAAAGTTGGTATTTTCACCCATGCTCTGAGTCCCTCCTTCTTCCCTCTTTTCAGGAACTTTACTGTCTAATGTACTTCCTCTTTATTTGGCATATTTAACTCCTTTCCTATGGCCCTTAAACATCCTCAGTACTGTTCTAAACACTCTCTTAAATTCACACTTCCAGCTGCTGTCCTATTTCTTCTCTCATATCACAGCCACTTCTACAGTTGCTCTAAGAGACTCACTCCTCAGTCTCCCTTCACCTGAACTCCTTACAGCATCATGAGGTGACTAGTAGCTGTCCCAGCATTTGACACTACTGACTCTTCAAATCTCTCTTTTCTTGGTTTTCTTGATATAACACACCCTAGACCTCCTCATTCCCCTCTGCCATCCTCTTCAAGCTCCTTTTTTAGCTGCTTTTTCTCTCTATGCTTTCCTCAATATAGGCACTCAGTGGTTTTTTCATAGACTCCACCACCCTTAGCACATTTTCATTATCTCTATAGGACAGCTACTCTGCGGGCTCCAAATACCATTCACATGCTGCCAATGTCCAAGTCTATATCTTCACCCCACACTCTCTTGCTTAGCATTAGACCCTGCACCCAACTCTCTACTAGGCATCTCCACTAGTGGTCATGTTCAATATGTGCAATGCCCCATTCGTTGTCTTCAACTTCCAACCTATTGCTGGGTTCCCACTCTCAGGCAATGAGGTATTCCAGAAACCTTGGCCTTTTCCATCTTCCTCTCCTACTCCCTAGGGGAGCTGACCAAGTGCCTATGATATGTCAAGTCCTAGGCTAAGCACTTCACATACAGTAATTTCATGTTACTGTCACAGCCTTCAGAGGTGAGAAAACAATAATTGAAGATTCACTGTTTCTAATCCTTATTGCTAAGGAAACAGAAAACGTTCTCTAAGCCATCACACTTTTTCTCAGCTTCTTGCTCCACCCATCATTTTTTCTAATGTCTGGAGCAGTGCTCCCATTCTCAGAGCCATGCCCTCTAGCTTCAGACCAGAGGACATGCTCCTTGTGTGCCCTCCAGAGCTCTCTTGTCGCTCTATTAATATATTGCAGCATGTTGAGTTTCCTTTTTACAACATAAAGCTTGATGGGAAAGGGGATGAATTATTCTTTTCCCATAGAAAATGAAAGCAGAAGCAATGACTACCTTTGTAATTTGGCAATAGATGTGTTTTGCTTCACGGGAAAGGTTAGAGTAAGTTCAGCTAGTTTACCTGGGCCTATGAAAAATATTATAAGATTATCTTTTATTATACAATATTTTCTGTCTTTTTTCATACTACCAACTACCATCATTATCTCCATATAAACAAATCAGTTTCTTATGACAAATCTATGCCTCAAGTGTCACTCACTTTACATTTCATCAGCTTGGCTAGAAAGAGCAACTGGAAGCAGTTGCATTTATAGCTATTAGAGAAACTACGATAGCTTATCATTACTAAAACAGCCTCTGAAAAGAAACGCACACACATACATGCACGTACACACACAAACACCAGCGTACAGCCATGCAGTTGTGTGAATTATAACTAAGTCTACTTCGAAAACATGCAGATTAGTTTAAAGGAGGATTCTGAGTATCTGAGAACATCATTATCTTCCACATGGGTAGGCAAGCAGAGTTGTATCTTGAACTGTGCAGTAACTGTTTTGGGCAAAGCTTTTTTCCCTACAGGGTAATGCAACACTAGATTCTCCCTGTGTCTTCCCTCTGATGACCTTTGAACTTGAACTGCAGCAACAGATCTTCCTTGGTTCTCCAGCCTGGATCATTCATCCTGAAAATTTTTGGACTTGCCAGCCTTTACTATAATGTGAGCCCATTCCTTAAAACAAATCTCTGTGTTTATAAACAGTCTATTGATTCTATTTCTCTGGAGAATCCTGACTAATACAAATGACTTGTCTTTTTCTGTCCTTCTACTTTTGCTTTACCTATATCAAGCCAGACAGAGAACAGTGATTACAGAGTGACCAGAACACTTTAGTCAACTGTCCAGTTGCCTGTCTGTCCCCATAGCTGAGGTGTCCTTTGACCATGTTCTGACCTATTCCTGTTCCTCCTCCACATTGTGTCCATGTTGAAAAGCCCCAAGCAATTTTTAATCACCCCATTATTCACAGGGGGCCTTCAGTGTTTCTGACTGTTAATTTTCCTGAGATATTCTCTCACAACTATCTTTTCTTTCAAGCTTTATTTTCATTCTCACTGTCTCAGTGAATCTTCTTTTTATTCTTGTTATAACAGGGATCCACCCAGCCCAAGATAGCTTCCAGAGAACCACCTACATTGATCATTCTGTCCCAGTGGAACTCCAGCCAGTATATGAAATCAAAAGTTTTAGAACTAGAGAAGACAAGGTCTGGTCTGGGTGGATGAGACCTGATGAGTTCCATAAATCTCTCTATTGATTGCATTCCTATCTACCACATGCCCATCCAGGGTGAAATGGAGGGACACCCAGGGGTCTCTGCCCCTTCTGCTCCCTCTGACTATCACAATGTTCCCTTCCAACATCCACACCCACTAGCTTCAATGGTACAGAGCAGAATCTGAGTCCTGTTTTAACTGCAAAGTTAAAAGCAACTCTGTTTTACCTTACTGCCTTGTCATGAGGAAAAACACACCATGCTTTATAGGTCTGTTTATATTTGGAAGCAAATACATCTAAACTGGGTATACGGTGCTCTAACATTTTTGCACTGGAGCAAGAGGACACATGAAGATGCATTCAGTGTATGTGTATGAAATACTGTCTGTGAGCTTGTTAGCTGGAAGTTAGTGTTAACTCAATAGAACCACAACTCCTTAAGAAACTGGAAACACTCCTGGAGGGCAAAGGAAGTCTGTGACCACCATTAGGCTGACATGGGTTTCCTACCTGTTTCATCTGATGAAACAGTTTCTTGAAGACTGATTCTTTCAGCTAAGGGAACATCATCAGGTAAGCTGTTAATAGAAACAAGAAACATTAGCAACAAGTTCAGTGCCTGTGACTGAAGGTATGCTCCAGTATGGATTTGGAGATATAGAAGTGACAGAGATTAGAGAAAAGTCTACAATATCTAGCATTATAGATCATGTTTAAAGCTGCAAATACCTCTTCCTCTGTGAAGTCAGTGTCTGACAGAATTTTCACAAGTGCTTGGTAAAAGCAAAGAGACATATATTAGGTTTCCGACCACACAACCCTCAACAGAAAGAAGAGGCCTCTACACATGTGTTGAGATTGCTCATCTCACTGAGTAAATGCCATCTTATTTACTCGGTGAGATGGTGAAAGTGAGGGCATTACTCACTAGACCACAGCATTGGAGAAATATCTCTTATGAAACCTTACAGACCAGGTAAGGCCCAGACTTCACCAGATGGACCTCCAGATCATTGTTCTGGATGGAGCTATTTGAGAAGGATGAAGAGATGGTGGTAATATTGTCAAATATAGGGTTGTATAGGAGGCATTGGTTCAACTGGAGGCCAGTGGAAGTATGCATTCCCATCTACCACATGCCCATCCAGGGTGAAATGGAGGGACACCCAGGGGTCTCTGCCCCTTCTGCTCCCTCTGACTATCACAATGTTCCCTTCCAACATCCACACCCACTAGCTTCAATGGTACAGAGCAGAATCTGAGTCCTGTTTTAACTGCAAAGTTAAAAGCAACTCTGTTTTACCTTACTGCCTTGTCATGAGGAAAAACACACCATGCTTTATAGGTCTGTTTATATTTGGAAGCAAATACATCTAAACTGGGTATACGGTGCTCTAACATTTTTGCACTGGAGCAAGAGGACACATGAAGATGCATTCAGTGTATGTGTATGAAATACTGTCTGTGAGCTTGTTAGCTGGAAGTTAGTGTTAACTCAATAGAACCACAACTCCTTAAGAAACTGGAAACACTCCTGGAGGGCAAAGGAAGTCTGTGACCACCATTAGGCTGACATGGGTTTCCTACCTGTTTCATCTGATGAAACAGTTTCTTGAAGACTGATTCTTTCAGCTAAGGGAACATCATCAGGTAAGCTGTTAATAGAAACAAGAAACATTAGCAACAAGTTCAGTGCCTGTGACTGAAGGTATGCTCCAGTATGGATTTGGAGATATAGAAGTGACAGAGATTAGAGAAAAGTCTACAATATCTAGCATTATAGATCATGTTTAAAGCTGCAAATACCTCTTCCTCTGTGAAGTCAGTGTCTGACAGAATTTTCACAAGTGCTTGGTAAAAGCAAAGAGACATATATTAGGTTTCCGACCACACAACCCTCAACAGAAAGAAGAGGCCTCTACACATGTGTTGAGATTGCTCATCTCACTGAGTAAATGCCATCTTATTTACTCGGTGAGATGGTGAAAGTGAGGGCATTACTCACTAGACCACAGCATTGGAGAAATATCTCTTATGAAACCTTACAGACCAGGTAAGGCCCAGACTTCACCAGATGGACCTCCAGATCATTGTTCTGGATGGAGCTATTTGAGAAGGATGAAGAGATGGTGGTAATATTGTCAAATATTGGGTTGTATAGGAGGCATTGGTTCCACTGGAGGCCAGTGGAAGTATGCTGAACCCCTAAAGTTAGATTTCAACAAAGTGACCTTCCAGGTAGGAGAATAAAGAGCTCCCACCTGTAACCTATAACCAGAGAAGAGGCCTCAGACCAAATTTGTAAGAAGCATTGACATATACAGTGTCCACTAATTAATTTTCATATGTGTGAGATGGAGGCAGGAATTATCATAAGAATGACACTTGCCCTTAGTACCAAGCAGCTGGAGCATATATGGTGCAGATTTGGGTAATCAAAGCACTGCCTGGATCCTAGAAGGCAGAAAATCTGACCCACTTGTTTCAGCTGAGGCAGGAAAGAGCATTGTATTGCAGACTGTACCAGAAGCAAACCCCACCCTGGGAGTCTAGAAGTTAAGATCAAGAAATGAAGGGAGGGACTTCCCTGGTAGCACAATGGTGAAGAGTTCGCCTGCCAATGCAGGAGACACAGGTTCGATCCCTGAGCCGGGAAGATCCCACATGCTGCGGAGCAACTAAGCTCGTGAGCCACAGCTATGAAGCCTGTGCTCTGGAGCCTTGGAGCCGCAACTACTGAAGCCCGTGTGCCCTAAAGCTCAAGTTCCACAACAAGCGAAGTCACCGCAACAAGAAGGCAGGCCACCTCAGCTAGAGAGTAGCCCCCACTCCCTGCAACTAGAGAAGAGCCCGTGTCAGCAGTGAAAACCCAGAAGAGCCAAAAATAAATAAATAAATGAAATTTAAAAAAAGAAATGAAGGGGAAGGCTTCCCTGGTGGTCCAGTGGGTAAGGACACTGCCTTGCAGTGCAAGGGGTGCCGGTTTGATCCCTGGCCTGGGAAGATCCCATGTACCGCAGAGCGGCTGGACCAATGTGTCCAGTTACTGAGCCAGAGCTCTGGAGCACATTCGCCCAGAGCTGGTGCTCTGCGACAACAGAGGGCACTGCGATGGGAGGCCCACACAAGCCAAAGAACAAAAAAATGGATGAAAATGGATAATGAAAAACCAATAGAAGTGGCCCACCTGCCCCTCTCTCTCCCCAACATGCTCCCCACCTCAAAAAAGAAAGAAATGAGGGAAGTCAGAGTGACAAATAGTTTTAGATCTATAGTTAAAACACTGCAGTTGACAAAGTACTCTGCTCCTCTTGCAAGAGAAAGCACATTCACCAGAGTGCTCTCTTCCAGTGAGTAGGAGGATGATACCAGGCTTGTTCTTGACTCTCAACAGGCAAGATAAGTGGCAGAAGATCTTCTCTAAACCTGAATGCTGCCAGATTTGATCAAACAACAGCTGCATATGTCTGAGTTTGAACCAAACATTCTACTGATACCGTGGGACTCATGCCTCCATTGGATAGAGAAAGCCATATTTAACCAACTCATGTACCCAAGAAAAGGGCCAGAGCCATAGGAGACCAAAAAGTTACAGAATCATTGAAAGTGCCCCCATGGAAGAGTTCTCTAATCATTATAAAAAGTAGGGAGTGTGATATTACACAGGACAAAGGAGCCCAGTTCCACAGGTAAATATTGTGATTTGTTTTCTTTTTCAACTTGTAGGAGAGAATTTGCAAGGAACTACAAATCTTTTTCTAAGAAGATGTAATAAGATGGAGAAAATCTTATTTACCAACATTCCAAGGGTTGAGAAAGGCATCTTTAGGAAAACATGAGACAGGCAATTTGAGTGAAAAGGCTGGATACTCCCCTCTGAGGGATGAGTCATTGTCAGGAGAACTTGGGTTTCAAAGGACAGAGACAGTGAGGGGAGTGCCAACAAGACTGTAAAGGTTATGCCATGCAGTTCCTCGTAGGACAACCTCCTGATGCTCAGTAAAGCTATTAGGCTCATAGAACGATTTCAGTGGAATGCAAATAGGGATGATCTGAAGCATCTGGAGGGATTTAGCAATGGAGAAAGCACCAGGAGGGGACTATGCGAATGTAGGAGTTAAATATTACTGAAGACCAAGGAGAACTTTTGACCATTACTGGATATAAGAGTGAGTTTCAGAGCATGTTTAATTAAGTTGACAAGTATCCATTTCCAAGAGGTAGACAAGATAAACTCCGTATCTTTGGACTATTTAGTGACAAGTGACAGGGTGTCATTAATCATTGGTGCATGTCGGATTTCTATGTTGGGTCAAAAATCAAAAGGGAATTAAAAAAAATAAAACTGTCTCCCTATTCAGGCTGGATGAGTCTATAACACTAAGAGTCAATCAAGCCTTTGGCAGGAACTGAGCTGATTTCTTCCTCTCTCTGACATTTCTGCTCTTCCCACCCCTACAGCAACCCCAGACAGAGTCACTTATTATAAGCCAAATATGGGAATTGAATCAACAACTTCCCAGAGGACCCTAAACAACCACGTCTCTGTCTCTTTCTTCATCCAGGCCTTATGACTCTGATTAATGAGCATCTGAAAAACAAAAAACAAAAACCTCATCTGCCTTGGCCTTTTCTTCTTTAGTAGAATCTTACTCTGTCCAGAGGAAAACTCAATTTCCCCTTTATACACTATGTCACAGAATTTATCTGTACTGGTACAACCAACTTTCTATACATCTCAAGCTGTGAGTACCCTTTACAAACCCAGTCTTGTTTTGGATAGTTGGGATGAAGGGGTGAAGGGTAGCTTAGATAGAAGAGTATTTTTCCTGGACAAACCCTTACTCATAAAAGTCAATAAGTTAATGTGTAAAAAGATGCTCACATTCACCAGTTATCAGGGAAATAAAAAGTGAAACAAGATACCAATTTTCATATATCAAATTGACAGTCAAGACAATAATGGGCAGTATGGGCAAGGTTACAGAAAAATGGGAACTCTCATACACTGCTTGTGGGAATGTAAACATGCACAGCATTTTGGGGAAGCAACGTGACAGTGTATAAGTGTTGTAAATGAACAATGCATTTTGATCTTGAAAGTCTACTTCTAGAGTTTCTACTTCTACATCTTTTAACGTGAAATAAGCAGTATTTTAATACTTGCAGTTCATGGTGATTCATACAACAATAGTTTATACCTCAAAACTCAATAAGCATTTAGAGTAAGTCTTATTATCAATGGTAGTGGAGGCAAACCCATATTTCATAGGATATTCTTCAATTTTTGTGAGCATGAATTTTTACTTCAAAAATTAAAGCAAGGACACTTAGACTTAAATTACATTATTCTTCTGCTTTACAGTAATGTTACAACAAACACCTGTGTCTGTTAGAAATACATTTAGAAGCTAGTAAGAGAAATCTCATTATAACTTAAACAATTTTGAATTTTTTTCCCAATATTTTCTCTCCATCTCCAAATGTCAGATATTTACAAACATATAGATTATTTCTAATTTGATGATCCTAATGCAAATTTCCTCCTCCAAGATCTCTTTCTAGATTTACACCCAGAAATTTCCAAACATGCTTTTTATATTGCTAAACAACTTTAAGTTTTTGGTGAGTTTCTTGTCTAGTTTAATTTGGTCATCAATTTTGCCTCATAATATGCTAACAAAGAACTTAATCAGGTGTAGGAGAGGGTCAGTTCATTTCATTTCAGTCACTCAGTCATGTCCAACTCTGTGACCTCATGGACTGCAGCACTCCAGGCTTCCATGTCCTTCACCAACTCCCAGCTCAGACTCGTTCACTGAGTTGATGATGCCATCCAACCATTTCCTCTGTTGTCCCCATCTCCTTCTGTCTTCTATCTTTCCCAAGATCAGTTTTTCCAATGAGGGTCAGCTCTGCCTTTTTCTTGTTCTTTGCTTTGCATGTCTTCTCTCTAGTCCACAAATTTTGAAAGATCCGCTTACCTTAACTACTCTGTTTTGGTTAATTCAGTGATGTTCATGTCTCCTTGAGAATGATCATCTGAAATTGACCCAACAAATATGAGTGCCATTCTCAACACTGGCGTTTCTCTTGGGGTAGTTCACTCACATGCAGCTGGCCAGCAGATCAAGCCAGGGTACCAGGGAAATTAAATTACATGCCAACAGTGGGTTTTTCTTTCTTATAGTAAATGCAAATACAGATAGAAAATTTTTCTATTTTCTTCTTCTACTTCAATGGATCATCTCACATAGCACATCTTGGAGACCACTATCTTGTCTAAAATACTACCTTTTTCATTACATTTAAAAATGCAGGAGCTTTCCAAGATTGTGGAATAGTAGGTGGACGTGGAGTTCATCTCTCTCCACAGATACCTCAGGGATATACCTTCAATCACAGAAGAGCTTGCAGACTGCCAGCTGAGAGCGGGCAGGTGTACCTGACCACTGGAAAAGAACAAATATAACTATGCAAAACTTGGTAACATGAAGGAAGCAGGAGGGGAAAGGAGAGTTAGTAGGACTGGACCTGCCCTTGGCGGGTAGAAAAACTGAAACAGGGGTCCAATCTTCACATCAGGGCAATTGTTTGAGACGGAGGAGAAACATTTGAGGCTGAGAGTGAACAGCTGATCTGTGACAGTCTGAATGGAATAGCAATCACACAGATAATCCTCACCACAGTCATACATACCTTGGACAGAGACACAGGTACTCTAGAAGGTGGGTGACTGGGAGCTGGAGATTGTGGAGCAATCCTAGGACAAAGTCAGCAGTTTACTACAGGGAGACAGCTTGAGGGGACAAGAGGGAGAAAACTGTGGTGGGAAATGCCTTTGGAGGGAAACCAGGCAGCCATGGAGGCAAGGTGATACCGGTTGAGTCATACGCAGTGGGCGGAGCCATCACTACAGCCTCATTATAGACCTGCAGCTGAGCAATAGAGAGGCTGGCCCTTCCGGTGCCCGATGTGGCAGAAGACAGAGAAGGACCCAGTCAGGGAAGCCAATTTTAGTGCCTGATGCATTGAACAAGGAAGTAGGACCACAAAATGAGTGGTTAGTGACTTATCTTTTAGCTGTTGAAAAAAGGAAAGAAAGTGGAACCACAGCCGGGTGAGGGGTGGGGGGGCTCTTTTAGTGCCTGAACAGGCAGAGCTACTGAAAAGGATCAGCCAAAGAGTCCATCTGATTACCAGCTACCAGAGGCTAGGAAAAGACACTGATAGGGCCATAGCTCCTGCAGCTGAAGCAGTCCGTGTCCCTGCACACTTGGCACCACCAGGGTCTCTGAGACCCAAGCAGCTATGCCTCTTCCATGCTCAGTCCTCACTGGGGCAGAGCTGCCACAAAGTAGAAAAAACCCTAAGAGCACCATATCTCCTGTGACAATAGCCATCGTTACTCCTGCATAGCCAGCACTGGTAGGGTCCCCATGATCCAAGAAACCTCACCACCTCCATGCATGATCCCCACTAGGACAGAACTACCAGAGGCTAGAAAAAGTCCTGCATATGCGCAAGCAAAGGTGCTTCAGTTGTGTCTGACTGTTTGCGACTCTGTGGACTATGGCCTTCCAGGCTTCTGTCCAGGGGATTCTCCAGGCAAGAACGCTGGAGTGGGTTGCCATTCCCTTCCAGAGCACCACATTTCCTACTGCCCTAGCTGCCAGCAATGCTGACCTGGTTCTACAAGGGCCCTGTGACTCAGGCAACTGTGCCACCTCCTCACCTGGCCCTCACTGGGGCAGACCTAAGTCCTCTAGGGCAGCCTCAGGAGCAAATCCCAGTGGATGATCCACATGCAGAGGTGGAGATAAAACCACAATTGAAATCCAGAGATGGTGTGGCTAAAGAAGAGGACACAAAACCTCGCCCCAGCTATACAAGCTGCAGTGTAAAGTCACATGATCAAGTAGGCAGACTCCATCTCTATGAAAGACAATGAGAGTTTCCAGAAAAGAAAATGCACTAGTTCTGACAGCTGTGGACATTGGAAACAAGAACACACAGGAGTGGGCCAGATTAGAGTCTGATGTGCTCCTACAGCAGGTCCAGAGACCCTTCCGGCATTAGAAAGCATAGACTGGCAAGGTGGACTGCCACTAACAGCAAGGGAAAGGACACTGACAGTGGAGACTCAAGAAAAACATTTATTAGTCTTACATTTTGAATTATTTTATAGCTGTTTCTGGATTTTTTCTTTTCTTTTTTCTTCCTTCCACCACTCCCCTTTTTAAAAGTTGTTTCTTCTGTTTGTCATAGTTGTCAGTTTATTAGTACTATTAAATATATTTAAGCTTGTAAGAATTTTTTTAACTATACTTTTTATTTCTGTTATATACTTCTGCCTCTAAATTGGCTTTTTGTGGTTCTGTGACTTTTATTCCTTTTTTTCGTTTTCTTTAAGAAGAGGCAGAACTATATGACAGGAATAAAAAGTGTGGCTAATTTTTAAAAATCTATCATTATTTTTTATACAATTATTCCTTTGTTTACTTTCTCTACTGATCTTTTCCTATTGCAGAAGTCTTTAATATATGTAAATCTTCTTTATCTACCTGTATTTAACTTTGCATTTCTATGATTCTCTTCTATATTTCCTTTCTTTTTTGCAACATATTTGTTAGTTTGTTTGGTCTTCATTGCTTTATTTCTAATTTGACACCTTGCTTTAGTTTTGTTTCCCAGTATGCACTTTAGTTAGTTTACTTCTTAATTGGTAGATATCATTTTCGGCTCACTTTGTTCTCCAGGTCAATCTATTGTACTTTTTTATTTATTTATTTTTGGTCCGTTTTGGTTTTGCTTATATGTGTATATGTATGTGTATACATGCCATTATTTTAGTTAATGTTTGCATGATTTTGTAATTGCCATTTGTCTGGGGCATGCCTTTTGTTTCTCATTTTTGTGTATTTGTTTTACCATTTAATGCCATAACAAACCTGTAATCTCATGCAGAGGTGGAGATAAAACCACAATTGAAATCCAGAGATGGTGTGGCTAAAGAAGAGGACACAAAACCTCGCCCCAGCTATACAAGCTGCAGTGTAAAGTCACATGATCAAGTAGGCAGACTCCATCTCTATGAAAGACAATGAGAGTTTCCAGAAAAGAAAATGCACTAGTTCTGACAGCTGTGGACATTGGAAACAAGAACACACAGGAGTGGGCCAGATTAGAGTCTGATGTGCTCCTACAGCAGGTCCAGAGACCCTTCCGGCATTAGAAAGCATAGACTGGCAAGGTGGACTGCCACTAACAGCAAGGGAAAGGACACTGACAGTGGAGACTCAAGAAAAACATTTATTAGTCTTACATTTTGAATTATTTTATAGCTGTTTCTGGATTTTTTCTTTTCTTTTTTCTTCCTTCCACCACTCCCCTTTTTAAAAGTTGTTTCTTCTGTTTGTCATAGTTGTCAGTTTATTAGTACTATTAAATATATTTAAGCTTGTAAGAATTTTTTTAACTATACTTTTTATTTCTGTTATATACTTCTGCCTCTAAATTGGCTTTTTGTGGTTCTGTGACTTTTATTCCTTTTTTTCGTTTTCTTTAAGAAGAGGCAGAACTATATGACAGGAATAAAAAGTGTGGCTAATTTTTAAAAATCTATCATTATTTTTTATACAATTATTCCTTTGTTTACTTTCTCTACTGATCTTTTCCTATTGCAGAAGTCTTTAATATATGTAAATCTTCTTTATCTACCTGTATTTAACTTTGCATTTCTATGATTCTCTTCTATATTTCCTTTCTTTTTGGCAACATATTTGTTAGTTTGTTTGGTCTTCATTGCTTTATTTCTAATTTGACACCTTGCTTTAGTTTTGTTTCCCAGTATGCACTTTAGTTAGTTTACTTCTTAATTGGTAGATATCATTTTCGGCTCACTTTGTTCTCCAGGTCAATCTATTGTACTTTTTTATTTATTTATTTTTGGTCCGTTTTGGTTTTGCTTATATGTGTATATGTATGTGTATACATGCCATTATTTTAGTTAATGTTTGCATGATTTTGTAATTGCCATTTGTCTGGGGCATGCCTTTTGTTTCTCATTTTTGTGTATTTGTTTTAATACCATTTAATGCCATAACAAACCACCTGTGGAATCTCCATTTCCCAGCCAGAAATCAAGCCTTGAGCCTTTGGAGTGGGAGCACTGACTCCAGGTCCCTAGATTACCAGAGAACTCCTAACCCTATGGTGTATCAAATAGTGAGAACTCTCACAAAGGCAAGCACTTGTATACAAGACCTGGCATAACCCAACTGCCAGTAGCATCCTGTGCAGGATGCCTCACTCAGACAACAAATAAGACAAAAATACAAACCAAATCATCAGAAGACAGGACTGTCCTCAAACTCAGCCCTGCCTATCACAGGGGAAAAAGAAAAAATCTCACCTCCTCTCATACTCTACACAAACCTTACACAAACCATTGGACCAACCTTACAAGCGGAGAAACCAAAAGGAAAAAAGAACTAAACTTTGAAGCCTGGGAAAAGGAGACCTCAAACACAATAAATTAAAATAATAATAATAATGAAAAGGCAGAGAAAGACTGTACAAATGAAGGAGCAACCTATAAACACACAAGTCCAGATGAATGAAGAGGAAAAAGACAAACCACCTGAAAGAGAATTCAGAATAATGATAGGAAAGATGATCTAAAACCTTGAAAATAGAATGGAGAAAATGCAAGAATCAATTAACAAAGAACTAGAAGATTTTAAGAATAAACAAACAAAGACAAACAATAAAAGTACTGAAGTTAAAAATACCGTAGAAGGAATCAAAAGTAGAGTATGTGAGGCAGAAGAATAGATAAGCAAGCTGAAAGATCGAATGGTGGAAATAACTTCTGAAAAACAATAAAGTAGAAAGACTGAAAAGAATTGATGATAGTCTCAGTGACTGAGAAATACACCAAGATACATACTAATCAAAATAACAAAGATTAAACACAAAGAAAGAATATTAAAAGCAACAAGTACCATACAAGGAAAACCTCAACTGTTTAACAATTGATGTCTCAGCAGAAACTCTATAGGCCAGAAGGGAATGGCAGGACATATTTAAAGTACTGAAAGGGAAAAATCTACAACGAAGAGCACTCTACCAAGCAAGGATCTCATTCAAAATTGATAAAGAAATCCAAAGCTTTACAGACAGGCAAAAGTTAAGAGAATTTAGTACCAACAAACCAGTCTTACAACAAATTTAGAGGGATTTATATAATCAGGAAATATAAGAGAAGAAAAACATGTACAAAAACAGACCCCATACCTCTTATCCACACTGAAACTTACATTACCATATTTAAAACAGACAACCAATGTGAACGTGCTGTAAGGCTAAGGGAACTTTAAAAAGGGATAGGCAACAACTTGGAGGGGTGGGATGGGAAGGGAGATGGGAGGGAAGTTCAGGTGGGAAGGGTCAACTATATGCCTATGACTGAATTGGGTTTACGTATAGCAGTAAACAACAAGGCACTGTAGAAGTAAAATAAAAGTATACTAAGAAGAAAAGTTTAGTAATAAAGGACTTTGTCAGGGAAAAAAAATTAAGATAGGAACAATTGGCAATAGGAACATATGTATCAATGATTACCCTGAAAGTAAATGGATTAAATGCTCCAGTCAAAAGATACATACTGGATTAATGGATACAAAAACAGGACCCATATATATGCAGTCTACAGGAAACCCAAGTCAGACATAAAGACACGTACAGACTGAAAGTGAGGATGGAAAAATATATTCCATGAAAATGGATTCAAAAGAAAATTGGAGTAGCAATTCTTATATCAGACAAAATAAACCTTGAAATAAAGAATATTACAAGAGATAAAGAAGGACACTACATAATGATCGAGGGATCAATCCAGAAGGAAGACATAACAATTGTAAATATCAATGCCCCCAACATAGGAGCACCTTAATACATAAGACAAATACTAACAGACATAAAAGGAGAAACTGACAGTAACACAATAATAATAGGAGACTTTAACACTCTATTTACAAAAATGGACAGATCATCAAAACAGAAAATTAATCAAGAAACGCAAGCCTTAAATGATACATTAGATGAGATGGATCTCATTGACATCCTTAGGACTTTCAATTCAAAGCAGAAGAAAATACTTTCTTCTCCAGTGCACATGGAACATTCTCCAAGATAGACCACATCTTGGGTAACAAATCAAACCTCAGTAAATTTAAGAAAATTGAAATCATATTAACCATTTTTTCTGACCAGAATTCTATGAGACTAGATATCAAATACAAGGAAAGAACCATAAAAAAACACAAACACATGGAAATTAAACAATATATTTCTAAATAATGAACAAATTACTGAAGAAATCAAAAGGAAAATAAAAAATATTCCTAGGAGAAAATGATAATGAAAACACAACAACCCCAAACCTATGGGATGCAGCAAAAGCAGTTCTAAGAGGGAAGTTTAGAGCAATAAAATCCTAACTCATGAAACAAGAAAATCATCAAAAAGACAACCTAAATTCACACCTAAAACAAGTGGAAAAAAAAAGAAAAAAATCCAGCAAAGTTAGCAGAAGAATAGAAATCATAAAGATCAGAGCAGAAATAAATGAAAAAGAAATGAAAGAAGCAAGAGTACAGATTAATAAAACCAGAAGCTGGCTCTTTGAAAAGGTAAACAAAACTGACAAGCCTTTAGCCAGACTCATCAAGAAAAAAAGACAGAAGAATCAAATCAACAAAATTAGAAATGAAAAAGGAAAGGTTATAACAGACATACAGAAATACAAAGGATTGTAAGAGACTATTATGAGCAACTATATGGCAATAAAATGGACAACGACAACCTGGAAGAAATGGACAGATTCTTAGAAACATTCAGTCTTCCAAGACTGAACAATTTTTAAACTTATACGTGCTGTGTGTCAGTGATCTCTCAATAATCTGGAAAAATAGAATTCTTACCATGGCTAGATTTATGAGGTGTGATAGCAAGTGATTTTTTTATTCTTCTGTACAATTTTCTATATTTTCCAAATTTCATACAATCAACATGGGCAATTTTCATCAGGAAAGAAAACCTCTACTTTTTAAAGCTTGGTCCTTTGACTCAACAGGCAGGGACAGACATCCTGCTGAAAATTAATCAAGAAACGCAAGCCTTAAATGATACATTAGATGAGATGGATCTCATTGACATCCTTAGGACTTTCAATTCAAAGCAGAAGAAAATACTTTCTTCTCCAGTGCACATGGAACATTCTCCAAGATAGACCACATCTTGGGTAACAAATCAAACCTCAGTAAATTTAAGAAAATTGAAATCATATTAACCATTTTTTCTGACCAGAATTCTATGAGACTAGATATCAAATACAAGGAAAGAACCATAAAAAAACACAAACACATGGAAATTAAACAATATATTTCTAAATAATGAACAAATTACTGAAGAAATCAAAAGGAAAATAAAAAATATTCCTAGGAGAAAATGATAATGAAAACACAACAACCCCAAACCTATGGGATGCAGCAAAAGCAGTTCTAAGAGGGAAGTTTAGAGCAATAAAATCCTAACTCATGAAACAAGAAAATCATCAAAAAGACAACCTAAATTCACACCTAAAACAAGTGGAAAAAAAAAGAAAAAAATCCAGCAAAGTTAGCAGAAGAATAGAAATCATAAAGATCAGAGCAGAAATAAATGAAAAAGAAATGAAAGAAGCAAGAGTACAGATTAATAAAACCAGAAGCTGGCTCTTTGAAAAGGTAAACAAAACTGACAAGCCTTTAGCCAGACTCATCAAGAAAAAAAGACAGAAGAATCAAATCAACAAAATTAGAAATGAAAAAGGAAAGGTTATAACAGACATACAGAAATACAAAGGATTGTAAGAGACTATTATGAGCAACTATATGGCAATAAAATGGACAACGACAACCTGGAAGAAATGGACAGATTCTTAGAAACATTCAGTCTTCCAAGACTGAACAATTTTTAAACTTATACGTGCTGTGTGTCAGTGATCTCTCAATAATCTGGAAAAATAGAATTCTTACCATGGCTAGATTTATGAGGTGTGATAGCAAGTGATTTTTTTATTCTTCTGTACAATTTTCTATATTTTCCAAATTTCATACAATCAACATGGGCAATTTTCATCAGGAAAGAAAACCTCTACTTTTTAAAGCTTGGTCCTTTGACTCAACAGGCAGGGACAGACATCCTGCTCGGAGGATTTGAGGGGGAGGAGAGGGGGTGGGTGAGGCCAGCAGAGGAGGAGCCAGAGGTCTAGCGCTGTCATCAGGCAGTCATGGACTCCTGCAGCAGCTTGCTCCCCATGCGGACACTGTTGCTCCAAATCAGCCTCTTTCTCGGTGAGTAAGAGGACAGGTGGGGCTGTTGATGGGAGGTGGTGGTAGCAGACCGAGGAGTCAGATGTGAGGCAGATGGGTGGGCACCTGTGGCTTGCATGGCATCAATATCCTGTTTCTCAAGCTTCTTTGAGAGCTGAGTGGGAGGAAACAGGGACGAGGGCCTTTCTGAGATATCTGCAAGTTCCTCAGGATGGGAAAATCACCATCAAACCCTTACTTAAAAGGACAGTTATTAGCATTGCTTTGTGTGACTGCTGTTGCTGAAATGATTAGAGCAGAGTTTTATTTTTCAGCTTCCTGTTTGGCAAAAATATTTCCACTACCTCAGGCCTTTTTTTCCATCCCTACCCTGCCTGCCCACTGATCGGCCTTTTTGCTTCTTCTCCTTCCAGGCTGAGAATGGCATGTGGGGTGACTGAGGGACCAGGACAGCCTCCCATTGACCCATCATTCAGGGACAGTTGAGCTGTGGCACCATCTGCAGAGTTTGGGGTGGGGTGAACAAAGTGGGATCCTGACCTCTCATTTGCTCATGATCTTTTTGTGTGGCTATAGTTGTTTCCAGCTCTTCATGGAGGGTTGGCGTAAGGCTGTCTCATGGAAGGTGCAGGTGCTGTCTTGTGTGTGGCTTGTGAACTGACCCCTGCCTTGGTACCCCAACTTTTTATGGTGCAAAGTAGGGCTGAGCTCTGCAGTGAGACCCACTGGGTCACAAATTCTGGTCCTACCCCCTACTGGTCATAAAATCTTCAGCCAACATATATACCCTGGGACAAGTGACTTTACCTTTCTGAACTTCAACTTTCTCACCTGTAAAATGAATAGAATAACACCTAACTTGAAGTATCATTTGGGAGATTAAATGAAACAGAGCACAGTGTCGGACATAGGGACACACAGTGCTCCTGTGTGTCGTGTTATACTTTCCTATCTTGATGAAAGACTTGCAATTAGACCCCTAGTAAAATGAATAGAATAGACACCTAACTATGAGCCATTAGCGCTGTCATCAGGCAGTCATGGACTCCTGCAGCAGCTTGCTCCCCATGCGGACACTGTTGCTCCAAATCAGCCTCTTTCTCGGTGAGTAAGAGGACAGGTGGGGCTGTTGATGGGAGGTGGTGGTAGCAGACCGAGAGTCAGATGTGAGGCAGATGGGTGGGCACCTGTGGCTTGCATGGCATCAATATCCTGTTTCTCAAGCTTCTTTGAGAGCTGAGTGGGAGGAAACAGGGACGAGGGCCTTTCTGAGATATCTGCAAGTTCCTCAGGATGGGAAAATCACCATCAAACCCTTACTTAAAAGGACAGTTATTAGCATTGCTTTGTGTGACTGCTGTTGCTGAAATGATTAGAGCAGAGTTTTATTTTTCAGCTTCCTGTTTGGCAAAAATATTTCCACTACCTCAGGCCTTTTTTTCCATCCCTACCCTGCCTGCCCACTGATCGGCCTTTTTGCTTCTTCTCCTTCCAGGCTGAGAATGGCATGTGGGGTGACTGAGGGACCAGGACAGCCTCCCATTGACCCATCATTCAGGGACAGTTGAGCTGTGGCACCATCTGCAGAGTTTGGGGTGGGGTGAACAAAGTGGGATCCTGACCTCTCATTTGCTCATGATCTTTTTGTGTGGCTATAGTTGTTTCCAGCTCTTCATGGAGGGTTGGCGTAAGGCTGTCTCATGGAAGGTGCAGGTGCTGTCTTGTGTGTGGCTTGTGAACTGACCCCTGCCTTGGTACCCCAACTTTTTATGGTGCAAAGTAGGGCTGAGCTCTGCAGTGAGACCCACTGGGTCACAAATTCTGGTCCTACCCCCTACTGGTCATAAAATCTTCAGCCAACATATATACCCTGGGACAAGTGACTTTACCTTTCTGAACTTCAACTTTCTCACCTGTAAAATGAATAGAATAACACCTAACTTGAAGTATCATTTGGGAGATTAAATGAAACAGAGCACAGTGTCGGACATAGGGACACACAGTGCTCCTGTGTGTCGTGTTATACTTTCCTATCTTGATGAAAGACTTGCAATTAGATGCTGTTCCTTTGGGCTTAGCTATAATAATGAAAAAATAGGAACCTGACCAAAGGATAAATTACAGAAGGGCAAGTTACAACATGAAGGTGGTGACAATGACCATAGTGTTGGCTAGCTGAGTGAGAAAATGAGGACTTCGTTTAGAAAGAAAAACAAGAATGAATATGTGTTGAGCATCAACCATATGTAATGTCTATACTAGGAGTATTATGTAGCTTCCCTAGTGGCTCAGGTGATAAAGAGTTCACCAGCAGTGCGGGAGACCTGGGTTTGATCCCTGGGTCAGGAAGATCCACTGGATGAGGGCATGGCAACCTGCTCCAATATTCTTGCCTGGAGAATCCCATGGAGAGAAGATCCTGGAGGGCTACAGTCCATGGGGTCACAAAGAGTGGGACATGACTGAGTGACTGACATCTTCACTTTCACTATTAGGAGTGTTACCTAAGTTATCTCATTTTAGTCGCACAACCTACATGCTTGCTGTGGGGTTTCCTAATGAGGCAGGAAGGGGCCGCACAATGGAAGACCCCTGGCTAAGCACCAGGCACTGTGACATATGTCGGGAATCTGGCTTTATACAAAAGCCGCAGTAAGTAGATGACACTACCTTTATTGTGCATTTGTGGAATCTAAGGCTCAGAGAGACTATTTAACTTTCCTTAGGTCTCAGATCTAAGAAGCATCACTAGGTGTTGAGCAGCTCCAGGACTGTGCTCTGTCTCAGACTGCAGAGGGGCAGATGCGGCTGCACGGCCCTCACTGTCCTAACCCTCCCCACACACCCCACTCCCAGGACTCTGACCTCTTCACTCAGGGATAGGGGATCTCTGCTGTTTAAAAGAAATGGCTCTCTTCTCACTACTTCTGAGCCTTCCTTCCTACCCAGCCTCTAGGAAAACAATCCCATTTATATTTCTCAGTAAGAAAATCGCTGCTCCCTCAGGGCCTTCCACCGTCTGAATTGCCTCCTTATTCTACTCAACAAATGCTAAGAGTACCTCAGTAAGGTCATGGAGTTTGTGGGGTCACTGAGCAGTGTAGGTTGTCTTGATGGTTATTTATTTGAGATATGGTTGTACTAAGCTCCTCTGTGCCTCCAGAGCACCTCCACTGTTCTACGCCTATAGCACTTCTCAACATTCTCAGAGAGCTGTGTAGGTGGCTGGGCAAGGGGCACACAGGAAGCCATCGACCCAGCTGCTCTCTGTGCACGTTCAGTTGCCGAACAACCACTGAGCACCGGAAGTCCCCCCAAGTAAAATGCAGCTGTTTCTGCTTCTTCTGAGCAGGCATCAGCTAAATTACAAGCAGATTGAGAGCCACAATAACAAGGCTGTGTGCGTTCCCACCTGAGAGGGGGAGGGCAAGGGGGAGAGGGAGAGGGGGAATTCCACTGACTCTAACCACGAAGTACCTTCCATTCCATAAACAGTGACAAAACAAGAGCTCTTTCCTGTAAATGCATTTTTGGATGAAAGCCGATTCAGGCAGTAATGGGTTCATGCTAATAAGAATTGTTGTTGATTGAACTAGTGAGCTCTTGTTCTTTATTTAAAATAATGATTTCAGTACATTCAAAGGATGTGGTATCATATCATGTTTAATTTCAGTTCCTTAAGAATTTGTAAGAGAAAGTTTTATGGGTGTATATTTTCATATGTCCTTAAGGCAGGGCACACAGACGTGTTAGTATACTGTCGGAATCTGGCTTTATACAAAAGCCGCAGTAAGTAGATGACACTACCTTTATTGTGCATTTGTGGAATCTAAGGCTCAGAGAGACTATTTAACTTTCCTTAGGTCTCAGATCTAAGAAGCATCACTAGGTGTTGAGCAGCTCCAGGACTGTGCTCTGTCTCAGACTGCAGAGGGGCAGATGCGGCTGCACGGCCCTCACTGTCCTAACCCTCCCCACACACCCCACTCCCAGGACTCTGACCTCTTCACTCAGGGATAGGGGATCTCTGCTGTTTAAAAGAAATGGCTCTCTTCTCACTACTTCTGAGCCTTCCTTCCTACCCAGCCTCTAGGAAAACAATCCCATTTATATTTCTCAGTAAGAAAATCGCTGCTCCCTCAGGGCCTTCCACCGTCTGAATTGCCTCCTTATTCTACTCAACAAATGCTAAGAGTACCTCAGTAAGGTCATGGAGTTTGTGGGGTCACTGAGCAGTGTAGGTTGTCTTGATGGTTATTTATTTGAGATATGGTTGTACTAAGCTCCTCTGTGCCTCCAGAGCACCTCCACTGTTCTACGCCTATAGCACTTCTCAACATTCTCAGAGAGCTGTGTAGGTGGCTGGGCAAGGGGCACACAGGAAGCCATCGACCCAGCTGCTCTCTGTGCACGTTCAGTTGCCGAACAACCACTGAGCACCGGAAGTCCCCCCAAGTAAAATGCAGCTGTTTCTGCTTCTTCTGAGCAGGCATCAGCTAAATTACAAGCAGATTGAGAGCCACAATAACAAGGCTGTGTGCGTTCCCACCTGAGAGGGGGAGGGCAAGGGGGAGAGGGAGAGGGGGAATTCCACTGACTCTAACCACGAAGTACCTTCCATTCCATAAACAGTGACAAAACAAGAGCTCTTTCCTGTAAATGCATTTTTGGATGAAAGCCGATTCAGGCAGTAATGGGTTCATGCTAATAAGAATTGTTGTTGATTGAACTAGTGAGCTCTTGTTCTTTATTTAAAATAATGATTTCAGTACATTCAAAGGATGTGGTATCATATCATGTTTAATTTCAGTTCCTTAAGAATTTGTAAGAGAAAGTTTTATGGGTGTATATTTTCATATGTCCTTAAGGCAGGGCACACAGACGTGTTAGTATACATGAGGGATGGAAATGACCTTATTTACACTGTTCTTACCAGCCTTTCAGTTAATGTTGGATTTGGTCCTTTTTCTGTATGTTCTAATGGGTTCCAGAAGTTGCACTAGAAAAAGAATCGGAAATCAGGAATCAGGATTTTTGGGACTGTGGCATCAATTTTTCTCTAGTGATTTTTCTTAGTTTTCTTGTAAGTTGTAACTTTATCACCCTGCTTATAGTAAAGAATATTTTCTGTAGCCTTAAATAGCTTAAGAAATTTCTTTAAATAAAGTCTGTTCTTTAAATAAATTTCTGTTTAGTGATTTAGTTCCCTCTTCAAGCACACCAAATATTTCTTTTTGGTGTTTTGTCTGAAAGGAAATAAAACCCTTGAATCACCACCAGCAGCACGCAAGCATGAGCTAGGGTTTCCATTCTTTCAAAAGGCTCCCTTGAAAACCTAAATACTCAAAAGAAGAAATTAAAAGCAGGAAATGACCATGTATACAAAGGAAGCTAGACAAAACTCTATTTTGCTTAATTTTATACAAACACATTGAAAACTGAGATGCAATGGCTCTAGGAAAATATAATTTACCAATACGGAATCCAGAAATGAAAGAAAATCTAAGCACATAAATTACCTGCTATGGAAACTCACTCCTGTGTGTCAACTAAATAAAGACAAACAACTTGAGAGTTGTGGGTTAAGTTTTATTTGGGGCATAATTAGTACTGCAGCGCAGGAGGCAGCATCCCAGATAGCCCTGAGAGACTGTTCCCAAGAGTCAGTGGGAGGAAATCAATATATAAGGATTTTGGTGAAGGGGAAATTCAAATACCATTAAACACAGGGTTTTTATTTTACAAATGGTTTTCAGTTAGTCATGAGTATATGCAGAAGTACCTTCCATTCCATAAACAGTGACAAAACAAGAGCTCTTTCCTGTAAATGCATTTTTGGATGAAAGCCGATTCAGGCAGTACTGGGTTCATGCTAATAAGAATTGTTGTTGATTGAACTAGTGAGCTCTTGTTCTTTATTTAAAATAATGATTTCAGTACATTCAAAGGATGTGGTATCATATCATGTTTAATTTCAGTTCCTTAAGAATTTGTAAGAGAAAGTTTTATGGGTGTATATTTTCATATGTCCTTAAGGCAGGGCACACAGACGTGTTAGTATACATGAGGGATGGAAATGACCTTATTTACACTGTTCTTACCAGCCTTTCAGTTAATGTTGGATTTGGTCCTTTTTCTGTATGTTCTAATGGGTTCCAGAAGTTGCACTAGAAAAAGAATCGGAAATCAGGAATCAGGATTTTTGGGACTGTGGCATCAATTTTTCTCTAGTGATTTTTCTTAGTTTTCTTGTAAGTTGTAACTTTATCACCCTGCTTATAGTAAAGAATATTTTCTGTAGCCTTAAATAGCTTAAGAAATTTCTTTAAATAAAGTCTGTTCTTTAAATAAATTTCTGTTTAGTGATTTAGTTCCTCTTCAAGCACACCAAATATTTCTTTTTGGTGTTTTGTCTGAAAGGAAATAAAACCCTTGAATCACCACCAGCAGCACGCAAGCATGAGCTAGGGTTTCCATTCTTTCAAAAGGCTCCCTTGAAAACCTAAATACTCAAAAGAAGAAATTAAAAGCAGGAAATGACCATGTATACAAAGGAAGCTAGACAAAACTCTATTTTGCTTAATTTTATACAAACACATTGAAAACTGAGATGCAATGGCTCTAGGAAAATATAATTTACCAATACGGAATCCAGAAATGAAAGAAAATCTAAGCACATAAATTACCTGCTATGGAAACTCACTCCTGTGTGTCAACTAAATAAAGACAAACAACTTGAGAGTTGTGGGTTAAGTTTTATTTGGGGCATAATTAGTACTGCAGCGCAGGAGGCAGCATCCCAGATAGCCCTGAGAGACTGTTCCCAAGAGTCAGTGGGAGGAAATCAATATATAAGGATTTTGGTGAAGGGGAAATTCAAATACCATTAAACACAGGGTTTTTATTTTACAAATGGTTTTCAGTTAGTCATGAGTATATGATATCATCATGAAGGAATTTAGTACTTTTCTAGGTGTGAGGAGATGCAAGGACTGAGATAATAAAATCTGTTCCTAAAAGGATTTATCTATCTAAAGACGTGCCCCACCAGAGCTCAGAGTGCCTCATCCCATCCTAATCTCCTTCAGGGGGCGTTGAAGGTCAGCAACTCCCAACAGCACAGTGTTTAATCTCTGCAGAGGCCGATGGCAAATGCACTTGTTGTCCAGTCATTGGCAGTGTAATTGGTAAATGCCAATTTGTAGTTGACATGTTTCTCCTCTGCTCTCACACTGGTAACACACTAATTCTGACACTAGATGTATGAGTTCTTTTCCCCACACCAAACAATTTTGTCATGTATCATATACCACCTGAGCTTCTTACAATTCAACCCAGTTATAACACTATATACCAGTCAGATCAGCTTGTCAGATCCCGTGGATTAAAGGTTCAATGCCTGATGCTCTCCCAACTCCAGACACTAGTATCAAGTCCACGTTGTTAGCTGTGCTTTGGACAGATGGTTATAAATCAGAGGTTCCTATGATCTTCCTGTCAGGTTTGGTCTAATTTGCTAGAGCAGGTCACAGAACAGCAGGAGATCAGTTTGCTTACTAGATTACTGGTTTATTATTTAAAAATGCGGGCTTCCCTGGTGGTCCAGTGGGTAAGGACATCGCCTTGCAGTGCAAGAGGCGCCAGTTCAATCCCTGGCTTGGGAAGATCCCACGTGCCGTGGAACGGCTGGACTGATGTGTCCAATTACCAAGCCGGAGCTCTGGAGCGCATGTGCCCAGAGCCAGTGCTCTGCGACAACAGAGGCCACCGCGATGGGAGGCCCACACGGGCCAAAGAACAAAGATGGATGAAAATGGACAAATGAAAGACCAATAGAAGTGGCCCGCCTGCTCCCCTCCCACCCCACCCCCACCAAAATAAATAAATAAATAAATCTTTAAGAATACTGGAGTGGGTAGCCATTCCCTTCTCCAGAGGATCTTTCTCGATCCAGGGATCAAATGCAGGAAGGCAGATTTTTTACCTTCTGAGCCACCATGGAAGCCTGAACAAATAGAGAAACATAGCATATTACCCAATAAGGAAATTAAATTGTAAAGAAATTGGTTATCCTGAAGTTAACCTATAAATTAAATGTGATCCTAGTCAAAGAGTTACCAACAAAGGGCTTTTTTTGTTTTTGTTTTTAAATCCAGATTGTTTATATAGAAAATTATAAGGCAAGCAAAGTCAGAAACACCAGAAAAATAAGAATAATTGAGGGAATAGGTCTACTAGACATTAGAACATATCATAAAACTACAGTTGTTAAAGCAGCAGGATATCAGCATAGGAATAGACATGGTAAGTCCGGAAAAGGGACAATGCATCTTTTTGAGACAATTAGCTAGCTATCAGGGAAAAAAAGATGATTATATTCAAACCACATACCCCATATCAAAATATATTCAAGAACCAAAGAAAAATAAATATAGCTTGAAATTTCCTCTGGAAATGGATAGTAGCGACAGTTCCACAATATTGTGAATGTATTAAGGCAACAAACTGTACATTTAAAATGTTTAAATGGTAAATTTTATGTTATGTATATTTTTATCACAATAGAAATACATCAGAGATTTAAATTTAAACATATAACTATTATTAATACTACTATTGTATCATGATTAGTCAACAGGAAAATAATAGAGTTCTATATCACCAAAACTGCCATAAAATAGAAAAATCTGTAATCACATTTTAAAATCCAGATGCCTATCAGATTTCCATTGGAATCTTTTGAAAAATTCAAATGTCCTAGGTATTGTTTCTCAGTGATGTGTCCAATTACCAAGCCGGAGCTCTGAGCGCATGTGCCCAGAGCCAGTGCTCTGCAACAACAGAGGCCACCGCGATGGGAGGCCCACAGGAGCCAAAGAACAAAGACGGATGAAAATAGAGAAATGAAAGACCAATAGAAGTGGCCCGCCCACTCCCCTCCCTCCCCAACCCCACCCCTGCCCAAAATAAATAAATAAATAAATCTTTAAGAATACTGGAGTGGGTAGCCATTCCCTTCTCCAGAGGATCTTTCTCGATCCAGGGATCAAATGCAGGAAGGCAGATTTTTTACCTTCTGAGCCACCATGGAAGCCTGAACAAATAGAGAAACATAGCATATTACCCAATAAGGAAATTAAATTGTAAAGAAATTGGTTATCCTGAAGTTAACCTATAAATTAAATGTGATCCTAGTCAAAGAGTTACCAACAAAGGGCTTTTTTTGTTTTTGTTTTTAAATCCAGATTGTTTATATAGAAAATTATAAGGCAAGCAAAGTCAGAAACACCAGAAAAATAAGAATAATTGAGGGAATAGGTCTACTAGACATTAGAACATATCATAAAACTACAGTTGTTAAAGCAGCAGGATATCAGCATAGGAATAGACATGGTAAGTCCGGAAAAGGGACAATGCATCTTTTTGAGACAATTAGCTAGCTATCAGGGAAAAAAAGATGATTATATTCAAACCACATACCCCATATCAAAATATATTCAAGAACCAAAGAAAAATAAATATAGCTTGAAATTTCCTCTGGAAATGGATAGTAGCGACAGTTCCACAATATTGTGAATGTATTAAGGCAACAAACTGTACATTTAAAATGTTTAAATGGTAAATTTTATGTTATGTATATTTTTATCACAATAGAAATACATCAGAGATTTAAATTTAAACATATAACTATTATTAATACTACTATTGTATCATGATTAGTCAACAGGAAAATAATAGAGTTCTATATCACCAAAACTGCCATAAAATAGAAAAATCTGTAATCACATTTTAAAATCCAGATGCCTATCAGATTTCCATTGGAATCTTTTGAAAAATTCAAATGTCCAGGTATTGCTTTTTTTTCCCCAAAGTTCCAGTTATGTTT
Organism: Tragulus kanchil; assembly: GCA_022376925.1. Classification (NCBI taxonomy): domain Eukaryota; kingdom Metazoa; phylum Chordata; class Mammalia; order Artiodactyla; family Tragulidae; genus Tragulus; species Tragulus kanchil. The sequence goes on along the minus strand of JAIOJX010000032.1, from coordinate 73,097,508 downwards.
CCAATGAGCAGGCATGTTTAAAAACAATTGAATTATCTGACTATCTCTTACTTTTATCTAGCTTGTCTCATTTTTTCTATTTCATATCCAGTGTTCTCATTTCATTTAGTTTATGTTTTCCAATTTCTCCACCTCTTCTTTTTTTCATTTGACTTCATTTAGCTGAAGTAACCTTTGTATTGCATTCTTTGGAACATAAATATAATATGTGGGAAAATAATATCACATTGAAATTGCTGTTATTATAGTTTTTAATGTGAAGATACAGAAAGCGACATAATACTTTAGTCTGTATTATTATATTCAGACCTAAAAAGCTTCTCCACTTCTCTGCCTCCACAATTCTTTCCAATCAAACTGATGCTCAGCACTAGGATTAGGCCAAGTTTAGAAGTTAACTTCTTGAGAAATCTCAATTGCTTCTATTACTTGGTCAATTCAAAACTCCTCTGATTTTTGACAATGTTTGTACTTAATGCTTTTCAATAAAACTGCATTAATTTCCCACAATATGCTAATACATGTTGTTTACTTACATTTGAGTGACCCTAATTACAGTTACCTTGCTTGATTCTTCACACAAGCCTCCACTTATACTATTTATTTCCTTATTGCAAATATTCTCTGTTCTTCTTCTACATTCTGAACTCCCACCTAGCCAATGATAGCCTATTCAACTTTCAGTCTTCATTTAAATGATTTCTCATCAATAATTAGCAGCTATATTCAGATCCAGATTATCAACACAAAACGGCTCTCAATGTATTAGAAAAACTACCCAAAGACATGGAATTTTTTGTGCCCCATTTCTTCTATATATTTATGAAATACCTTCTAATAATCAACAACAATTAGTAGAATTCATAAACCATTAAAAATCAATTGCTATTAATATTGGTAATTAACTGGAAATTGAAAAAGATTCTTGTGTAGGTCTCATGTTTATTAAAAACATACACTCCCTCTCTAAAGCAAAAATCTATGTATGAGGTAAGGAAGAAATATGTTTAGTTTTCCAATCACTACTTTATTCATAGCAATAGAGAACACTTAAAAGATATTTTTGTTCAAAAATAAATGTTTATCATTCCAAAAAGAAAAAAGAATCATGGGATGATTTATTTAATGGCTAAGAGTAAGAATAAAAAGCTTGAGTATGACAAAGACAAGGATACAATCAAAAACCTCTGTAAGCAGAAAAGTTTGATAGATTTGGCCATGTCTTAATTCCCTTCAGTCATTTCTGACTCTTTGCTAACCTATGGACCGTAGCCCACCAGGCTCCTCTATCCATGGGATTCTCCAGGCAAGAATATTGGAGTGAGTTGCTGTGCCCTCCTCCAAGGAATCTTCCTGACCTAGGAATCAAGCCCATGTCTCCTGTGTCTCCTACATTTCAGGTAGATTCTTTATCCACTGAGCCACCTGGCTAGAAAAATGGTTAAAAAAATGTCACAAACTAGGAAAAATAATATAACTTATATATTAAAAACTGAAAAAGGGGAAAATGCTTAAATATTATTCAGTTGGAAAAAAAAAAGAGGATCAATAACAATTCAGGAGAGTTCTATGTGACTGCACAAAAGATTAAGTGAGTTCTTTACGCGCTGTTATGATTACTAACATACATCATCGAGGGATAAAAAGCTCTGTTCAGAGCTGATTACCTAATATATTATTCATGCAAAAAAGAAGGGGAATTATGTATATATTTTCTATGAATAGAGATAGAATATCCCTGAAAAGTTATAAGGAAAAGGAAAAATGCATGAGTCTTTTCATAGTTTATCATTCTATACCTTTTTAATTTTTAGCCATGCGACTTCATTGACATTCAAAAGCTTAATAAAGTTGAAAAAAATTAAACTGCCCTAACTCAGGGTAAACCTAAAGACACAAATATACTGAAAGAGAAAAAATGGGGAAAAAATATTCATCAGTCATAATGAAAAGAGAGCTAAGGTAGCTATTCTGATATCAGAAAAAAAAAGATTTTAAATAAAAAAAATGTTATGAGACAAAATGGGACATTTTATACTGATGAAAGGTTAATTCATCAAAGATATAACAAATATGCAACATGCAATTTATAACGCCAATATTGACAGAACTAAAGGGAAAAATGAACAGTTCTATAAAAATAATTGGAAATGTCAATGCCTTATTTACAGATAAAACATCTAAACAGAAGATCAGCAAATCATAGAGAACTTGTGCAATGCTAAAAACCAACTAAACTTAAAATACATGTATAGAATGCCATCTGCAACAACAGAAGAATGCATACTTTTCTTAATTGCATGTAGAAATTTGCAAAGATGAAGTCATGTTAGCCCATAACACAATTATCCATGAATTTTGAAAGTTCAAAGTTATAGAAACTATCTTCTTGGACCATAATAGAATGAAGGTAGAAATCGATAGCCAAAAGAATGCTGGAACATTTGCAATTACATGGAAAGTTAGCAACATACTCTTATACAACTAATAGGCCAAATAAGAAACCACAAAAGAAATTAGAATATACTTTGTGATAAATGAAAATGAAACAAAACATATGAAGACTTACAAATGTATTAAAAGTACTACCCAGAGATTACATCACAGTTGTAAATAGCTACATAAAACAATAAAAATGATCTCAAATTAGCAACCTAAATTTATACCTTATATAACTATCAAAAGAATAAAATAAACCCAAAACCAGCAGAAAAAAAGGAAACAATAAAGATTAGTACAGAAATAAATGAAATAGAAAGTAGAAAAGTAATTGAATCAGTAAAATCAGTGAAACCACAAGTCAGTTTTTCAAAAAGATCAAAATTGAGAGAGGTAGCAGTTGCATAGCATTTGGAATATATAAAACACCTTTAATTGTACACTTTTTAGTGTCAATTGTATGAGAATTTCACCTCAAAAAAAAAAAAAAAAAAACAGAAAAAGGCATGTACCTAAGCATATGCTGACACAATTTCTTGAAATATAGTGAAAAAGAACAAAAACTTAGAAAGCTTCCAAATGGAAAATATTTCAAAAAGAAAAAATAATCAAACTTCTTACCTGCAATACTGGAAACCTGATGAAAGTGCAAAGATATCTGTGTACTACCAGGAAAGGAGAGCAATCCTTGCCTCAATGCCATCCTTGCTGGCTCAGTGGTAAAGAATCCACCTGCAATGCAGGGGGCTCCAGTTTAATCCCTCGTTTAGGAAGATTACCCTGGGGAAGGAAATGGCAACCCACTCCACCATTCTTGCTTGGAAAATCCCATGGACAGAGAGCCTGGTGGGCTACAGTCCATAGGGTTGCACAAGAGTCAGACACAGCTAAGTGGTTAAACAAGATGAGACACTGGCACTTCAGTAAGGATTCAGAGAATGGATCACTCACAGAGCCTATTTGAGGAAAATCCTGAAAAAGTTGTCCATCAAATAAGAGGTTAATCATGATAGTAGGGAAAGATAAAGAGTTAACAGTGGCAAGCAAAAAAACCCACACAACAACTGTATTTAAACTGTGGTGGATGATGATAATGTGACTGAGAATTTATAGTATAAGTGATGGGTAAAGATCCTTGAAATAAAGCAGTCATTTTTCAGAAAAAATTTAATAAATGTCTAGAAACAGAACACTTGACTATGTCAGTGAAACCTCCAAACTGAAAGGATGTTGTAGGGAGAGGTGTAAGAGTCTGAGCAAGGAATGTGGGCTAGTGGATGTTCTGAATTTTCATTCTACTTGGGATGATGTGAGTGAGGGGGAATAAAGGGTAGGATGGGTATCATTTGACTATTGTAATGTAATAGTGAAGAAATATATGTATTAAGGAGGTAAGTACTAATGGGATGGGAAACTCAAAAGAATTTTGGAAGTGCTAAGGACAGAGGATGAGATTGTTGGGTGGCATCACTGTGTCAATGGACATGAGTTTGATCAAGCTCTGGGAGTTGGTGAAGGACAGGGAAGCCTGGTGTGCTGCAGTTCATGGGGTCGCAAAGAGTCAGACACGACTGAGTGACTGAACTAAAGGAGTAAAAGAAAAGAATAAATGGAAATCTGACCTCAGTTTGCAATAGTGCTTCTCTAGTTGTCCACCCCTCCTTGTTGAAACACTTTCCTTCTTTGGCTTTTCTGAGTCTGCACCCACCTGGTCTTCCCCACTGGCTATTTCTTCTCCACCTCTCCCAGTGGACTTGAATCCTCTGGTGGTCAGTTCTATGCCCTCTTTTCTTCCCTAGCTATAGTCACCTAATCCCTAAGTGATTTTAGCTAATCCCATGGCTATAAGTAGCGTGACTGCACTGAGGGCCACATTTCCAGTCTTGAGATCTGCGCCTGGGATGCAGACTCATCTCCATGGCCTAGTTGACATTTGTTCTTGGAACCCAAAGTCAACCAGTCTAAAATTGAACTATTGTGTTATGCCTGCCTTACCCCAAACCTGCTCTTCCACAAGCTTTAATGATATTTACAGCTAAATATCACCCCATCTACTCAGTTACTTAAGCCAAAAACCTAGAAATCATCTTTGATTCTTGTTTTCCTTCTCTCTGTCATCCAGTCCATCAGCAATCTCTATAACTCTATTTCCAAAATTTCCCTGAATCTCCCATTTCTCTTCATGCGCTACCACCATCCTTCTCTCACTTAATCTATTTATAGTATAAGTGATGGGTAAAGATCCTTGAAATAAAGCAGTCATTTTTCAGAAAAAATTTAATAAATGTCTAGAAACAGAACACTTGACTATGTCAGTGAAACCTCCAAACTGAAAGGATGTTGTAGGGAGAGGTGTAAGAGTCTGAGCAAGGAATGTGGGCTAGTGGATGTTCTGAATTTTCATTCTACTTGGGATGATGTGAGTGAGGGGGAATAAAGGGTAGGATGGGTATCATTTGACTATTGTAATGTAATAGTGAAGAAATATATGTATTAAGGAGGTAAGTACTAATGGGATGGGAAACTCAAAAGAATTTTGGAAGTGCTAAGGACAGAGGATGAGATTGTTGGGTGGCATCACTGTGTCAATGGACATGAGTTTGATCAAGCTCTGGGAGTTGGTGAAGGACAGGGAAGCCTGGTGTGCTGCAGTTCATGGGGTCGCAAAGAGTCAGACACGACTGAGTGACTGAACTAAAGGAGTAAAAGAAAAGAATAAATGGAAATCTGACCTCAGTTTGCAATAGTGCTTCTCTAGTTGTCCACCCCTCCTTGTTGAAACACTTTCCTTCTTTGGCTTTTCTGAGTCTGCACCCACCTGGTCTTCCCCACTGGCTATTTCTTCTCCACCTCTCCCAGTGGACTTGAATCCTCTGGTGGTCAGTTCTATGCCCTCTTTTCTTCCCTAGCTATAGTCACCTAATCCCTAAGTGATTTTAGCTAATCCCATGGCTATAAGTAGCGTGACTGCACTGAGGGCCACATTTCCAGTCTTGAGATCTGCGCCTGGGATGCAGACTCATCTCCATGGCCTAGTTGACATTTGTTCTTGGAACCCAAAGTCAACCAGTCTAAAATTGAACTATTGTGTTATGCCTGCCTTACCCCAAACCTGCTCTTCCACAAGCTTTAATGATATTTACAGCTAAATATCACCCCATCTACTCAGTTACTTAAGCCAAAAACCTAGAAATCATCTTTGATTCTTGTTTTCCTTCTCTCTGTCATCCAGTCCATCAGCAATCTCTATAACTCTATTTCCAAAATTTCCCTGAATCTCCCATTTCTCTTCATGCCCTACCACCATCCTTCTCTCACTTAATCTATTGCAAAGGCCTCTGAACTGGAATCCCTTTTCCTCATCTTGTCCTTCTATGAATCATTATGCACACAGTATGTATTCTAAAGTGAGTTATAAAATGTAAACCACATATTATTGTGCTAAAAGCCACTTGGAAACTTCCTGTACCACTCAGAATCCATCCAAAACCCCTACCCATCCTACAAAGCCTTTCCTGCCTCCGTCTTCTTCAGATCTCTTCACTCATTCTTCTCCAGTCATAGCCCTCCCTCCATCCCACATAGAGTCCAAGATCATTTGTGTACTGGAAACTTTGCATATGCACTTTCTGTGCCTGGAACATTTCATTCTGTCCTGCAATCATTCAGGACTCACTTTTGTTGTCCCACCTTTTCAGGAGACTTTCTTGATGAACCAACCACATGTCACACTTCCATTAAATCACCAGTATTTTATCACATTAGCCCTAAGTGTCAATCAGTGTTCTTGGTTACAAGCAACAGATATCAACTGACTGTGGACAAACATAGAGCCTGTTAGACAGAGTGAAGTAGGCCAGAAAAAGGAAAACAAATGTTGTATTACTATATGGAAATATATACACATACATGTGGGATCTAGAAAAATGGTACTGATGAACCTGCGTGCAGGGCAAGAACAGAGATGCAGACTTGTGGACACAGAGGCAGAAGGAGAGGGTGGGATGACCTGAGAGAGTAACATTGACAAATATACACCACTATGTGTAAAATAGCTAGTGGGCAGCAGCTGTATAGCACAGGGAACTCAGATCAGTGTTCTGTGATGACTTAGAGGGCTGGTTGGGGTGGGGGTTGGAGGGAGGCTCAAGAGGCAGGGGATATGTGTATACCTATGGCTGTTATATATTGTTGTACACAGGAGAAACCAACACAACAGTGTAAAGCATTATTCTCCAATTAAAAATAGATTAAAAGAGAAAGCAATACACTAACTAGTTAAATATTCATATTAAAGAAAGGCAGATGGTCCACAGGCCTTTGAGGGATTCAGGTGACCAGACTCTGGGATGACTCATCCAGGAGCCATACCAGAATGGGTCCAGTTAAAACTGGCCTATCACTCCTGACACAGACACCAAAGCTTACATCCCTCTGACTCTGGACACTTGATTTGCCCCAGAACCGCTGCCACTATTGCCTTAGGTGATCAGGTAGCTGCTTCCATGAGTGTCACTGTCAATAGCATGTATAGTACAGTCCTCTCATCATGACACTATCTTGTTTTGGGAGTCTGGAGAGCTGCATCTGATTGTGGGAGCCCAGGTTATGGGCTGTTTTAGCTGCAAAGGTAGCTGGGAAAGTATCAGGCATTTTTACCTTCTATTAATATAGCAGAATACGAGTTCTGTTTTGTAAGAGAAAATTCCACAAACATGAGAAGGGAGTTCAGATGTCAGGCAACTGTTGTGAAATCTGTGCCACGTTCTAATTTTTTTAAACACATAAGTATCTGAAGTTTTTTACTTCCTCCCACTTTCTTCAGCAGTCTTTCTGATTACAATGAAAGTTCCACAAAACCAGGAATCTGGTCTACTTGTTCACTACTCTGTCTCTGGCAGCCTTAATTATGCCTCGCTCATTAAGCATTTATTGAATGAAGGTGAACTGAGGGCCTCAGGAGTAAAACTTTGTATCAAATAAGTAAGAGTTTCAAGAAAGAGAATAGTCATAGATCAAATGCCATAAGATGGTCCCATAAGGCTAGGATTGATAGGTTGACCAGTGACATACAGATGTATTAATTTTAGGGAGTTATCACTAAGTCAATCAAGAGCAATTTCAAAGGAGTGGTGGCCAGAAACCATAATGCAGTGGGTGAGTGAGTGATAGTCACTCAGTCATGTCTTTGTGACCCCATGGATTGTAGCCTGTCAGGCTCCTCTGTCCATGGGATTCTCCATGCAAGAATGCTTGAATGGGTTGTCATTTCCTTCTCCAATAATGTAGTGGGTTGAGGGGAAAAATAGAATGGCATTAGAGAAAGTTGAAATGGTTTTCTTCTAGCATATAGAAACAAATTGGGATATTGTATCATTAGTCATCAACTTCAACATTTTCAGTTTCTATTTCCTAGAATTAAACCAAAGGCCATTCTGGGTGTCAGCTGCAAAGTGAAGAGCATGAGCCTGGGAAGGTGAAAGACATGGATTTGAATCAAAGTTGTCAACTTCTAGGCAAGACCAATGGCTGAGCAAGGAATTTTCGCAGCTTTGTGTTCTTGTCTGTAAAACGGAGATAAGTCTCTTTTAAGTGTAAAATTAGTGTGATGTGAAAGCAGACAGGAGACTCAGCATGTTTACTCTGCTTCTTTCTTCTAGTCTCAGCTGTTCTTTCACCAGGTGCTCAGACTCTCAAGGACTCCAGCTCTTCCTGCACATTGAAAAGAACTGTGGGGGCATCTGTCCAGCTACGACTGAACTCCTCTTTGGGTCCTAACATCCGAGAGATCGAGTGGGAGTGGAAACCTGAGGATGATGAAAAAATACAGTTTCTGGTGTCCTGGAAGCCTCATATTCCTGCTCCTGACTGGTATTGACTTGAAGAAAAATATAAGCACAAATTCAGCCTAACAGAGACAGTTTTCTTGAGCATCATAAATCTCACCATGGAAATGAGTGGATTGTATACAGCGAAAATCAAATTCCACTCAGGAAAATCGCAGGAGGAAGCCTTTAGACTTTGTTTATACGGTAAGGTATGGGACCATGTCCAAAGAGGCATGCCAACAATCATTTTATTTAAAGTAAGTTAGCCTAAAATCAGGGTTTATTTAAAGTAAAATCAGTTTGGGTTTTTTTTTAAAGAAATTTTTACATATCTTCTGATGCCCTAAAAATAAAAATAAAATTAAAAAATTACACCTTAGGAAAAACCAACTACAATTTTTTGTTGTTTGTTTAAAAGTGTTTATTTAGAACAAGGACAAAAAGGGGCTGAAACTTTTTCACCTTACAGTTAATCCACCTCTAGCAGAACCATGGTAAGGTCTGACGATCACCGTCCTCCCTCCCTGGCTGGACCCTCATCCAAATCCCACCCCTCACTCTAGGGATCCACAGACAACTGGTAGAGGAAAGGTACTGGATACAGAATGGGATCCAAGGCTATGCATCTTATAAGAAAAAAAACACAAAAATTTTAAAGCAGAGTGACCACCTGAGAGGCTCTCCAGGAGTGTAAAAGTATAGAGGCCCACTCAAAATTATATATATATATAAATTTTCTATTGTAAAATACTGAGAAAAAGATTATTAGAAATGTCCTTATTGGTTGGTCTAAAAACTGATTTAAAAATTCTCAGGTGACAAAAAATGTTGGCAAAATGGAAAAAACAAAACTGGGTTAAAAAGGATCAAGTAGGAGATTGAATGCTAGAGTTAGTTACTAAGTAAAATGCTTTTGAACTAGTCAATCTGAAGCCCAGTTAGAGAGATTTCACCAGGTGCTCAGACTCTCAAGGACTCCAGCTCTTCCTGCACATTGAAAAGAACTGTGGGGGCATCTGTCCAGCTACGACTGAACTCCTCTTTGGGTCCTAACATCCGAGAGATCGAGTGGGAGTGGAAACCTGAGGATGATGAAAAAATACAGTTTCTGGTGTCCTGGAAGCCTCATATTCCTGCTCCTGACTGGTATCGACTTGAAGAAAAATATAAGCACAAATTCAGCCTAACAGAGACAGTTTTCTTGAGCATCATAAATCTCACCATGGAAATGAGTGGATTGTATACAGCGAAAATCAAATTCCACTCAGGAAAATCGCAGGAGGAAGCCTTTAGACTTTGTTTATACGGTAAGGTATGGGACCATGTCCAAAGAGGCATGCCAACAATCATTTTATTTAAAGTAAGTTAGCCTAAAATCAGGGTTTATTTAAAGTAAAATCAGTTTGGGTTTTTTTTTAAAGAAATTTTTACATATCTTCTGATGCCCTAAAAATAAAAATAAAATTAAAAAATTACACCTTAGGAAAAACCAACTACAATTTTTTGTTGTTTGTTTAAAAGTGTTTATTTAGAACAAGGACAAAAAGGGGCTGAAGCTTTTTCACCTTACAGTTAATCCACCTCTAGCAGAACCATGGTAAGGTCTGACGATCACCGTCCTCCCTCCCTGGCTGGACCCTCATCCAAATCCCACCCCTCACTCTAGGGATCCACAGACAACTGGTAGAGGAAAGGTACTGGATACAGAATGGGATCCAAGGCTATGCATCTTATAAGAAAAAAAACACAAAAATTTTAAAGCAGAGTGACCACCTGAGAGGCTCTCCAGGAGTGTAAAAGTATAGAGGCCCACTCAAAATTATATATATATATAAATTTTCTATTGTAAAATACTGAGAAAAAGATTATTAGAAATGTCCTTATTGGTTGGTCTAAAAACTGATTTAAAAATTCTCAGGTGACAAAAAATGTTGGCAAAATGGAAAAAACAAAACTGGGTTAAAAAAAAGGATCAAGTAGGAGATTGAATGCTAGAGTTAGTTACTAAGTAAAATGCTTTTGAACTAGTCAATCTGAAGCCCAGTTAGAGAGATTCTAGGACAGAACTTTGTCTTAGATGCAACACAGAGTTACAGAAGAAGACCCGAGCCCTGTTTCCTGGAACTCCCAGGCTAGTGAGGAGCCCAACATCCTCCCTGTGGGCAGACAGTGCAAAGAAGAAACACAGGAAAAAAAGAAAAGAGGAAGCAGATCAGGGGATATATAGCATCCTAGGGCTCTTTCCTATTGGTTTTTTTTGCCTCCATCCCCCATCACCTTTGCTTGGGTTATCATGGCAGCCTCCTGACTGGCTTCTTTGCCTCAGGTCTCTTCTCCATTCCAAATCAGCCTACATGTAGTTGATATTTTGATTTGTAGTTCTCTTTCTGTTATTTGCCTGCTTAAAACCAAACAGTGTTTCTTATTCCCATCCCACACAGCATAAATGGCACTCAGAAAAAGAAGCCCAGTTCTGCACAGGATCTGGTCCTTAGCTACCTCTTCAGACTTGCTTCTCAACACTTTCCTCCATGTGCCATGCTCCGAATTTTCTACCCTTTCCACACCACCTGGTCCTATCCTTCTTGACATATGCTGGTGACCTTTCAGGGAATATCAATCTCCCTCACATTCCCTATGCACTTCACCTACTGGGAGCTGGGAAGGGGTAGGGGATTGGAAAGTTTATAAGGAGAGGCTGAGTTGTCTGAGTTGACTATGCAAGCTGGGGTTTCCTGTTTGTAAAAGATGGAGAACACATCAATTGCTTCCCTGGCCTCTAGCTTCTGATTTCTGGACTGGCCGCTCTCTCCTCCTTGGCTGATAAACTCTTGGCATAGCTTTCTCAGTGATATCATACCAATAGAATTTCATCCTATCTCTTTTGGCAGCAAGAAATGGAACCCCACTCAAATTAGTCAACAAAGAGTGTTTTCATGATAAAAATGCAAAGGTCTCTAGGCGGAGAATCAGTAAAGGAGTTCCTCTGGCCCTCATGTGCATTGAACTGGAAAACTGACTGGCACTCTCCTCTGTCTTCAGGGCCCATGTACTTTCTTACCTTCTCTTTCAGTGTCTCTCTTTCTCTCCGCCTTTTCTATCATCTTCTTTCTCCTGGGCTTCTCCACATGGTTGGGAGTGTGGCCTTTTACAGTGATGGGTCTCACTCAACCAGAGGACAAAGGGAGTTTTCTGCTCACTCCACATGGAAATTCTAGGGAGAGACACTTAGGTTGGGCTAGGGTCACAAGATCACCCCTAGATGGGTCACTAAACAGGGAAATAACATATTCTGATTGTTAACGCATGCAACTTGTGTTCTCGCCTGTCACCAGGTTCAGGGTGCTTTGACTAACAGATCATATGAAAATCACAATGGTGGAGGAAGAGCTGTTAGAAAAAGTAGAAGTGCTACAAGGTGGTTTCCCTTTGTCTTGCTTTCAATTTTCTGATAATCCACCAGTTCCCATATTAAATCTTCCAACAATACTTGCTTACTGCCCATTTCCTGTGGAAATGAGTACTCATCCCGGCATTAGGGATTCTCCATCAACTGTTGCCAGTGTTCAGCCTTGTTTCTAGCCAAACACATTGCTCTTCAAATATAGCCCTTCTCTCCCTTTCTCTCACATTGCGGCTTTCAGAATTGCCATGTCCTATAAAGGCTTTTCTGATCCCTATTAAACGAGTATTTCCACTTTGAAGCCTGAAAGTTCTGAAAGTTTTTGTAATCATTTTATGGATCATGTGTCTCTCTTCCTTGCACTATAGTTATTTGTGTGTGGTCTCCTGTTCATCTGGGAGCAGTTTCCATGCCCTACTTTTCTTGACCTCAGTCCAATATTTTATACAGTTCCTTTTGCATTTAAGAAGAATTTCTTTACCCAAAAATATTTAAGCAATTTTAAAATAAAATTACAGAAATGCACCTAATTTTTCTAGGATTTTAAAAATTATTCCAAGTTGATTAATATTCCTTTATCTATTGAAAAGAGCTTAAAAGTTCATACAAACCATATGCTGAGGGAACACTTTAAATGCCTAAGAGCATATCCTGCCTGTGTTTTATGACACTGTAATGGACATTCTATTTGGTTTTACATTTAAATTATTATCTGTTCATTAAAGTAGATCTTTTAAAGAAGCGATGCAAAAATATCATTTTCCCCAGATGCATGTTTGGTGAGTCTTGGGAAGAGGCAACAAATTTGTACTTTTAACAACTACCCCAGATCTAGGGTTGGTAAACTATAGCCATTGGTAAATCCAACCTGATGTCTGACTTTATAAATAAAGTTTTTTTGGAGGACGGCCACATCCACTCTTTTAGATATTGTATTTGGCTGCTTTCTCCTTATAATGGCAAAGCTATGTAACTGTGCCAAGAAACCATATGGCCAATGAAACCTAAAATATTTTCTATCAGTTTTTTACCCTTTGCTTACCCCTGCCCTAGATGTCTTTACTGATACAGCTAATCCATGTAACTTTATAGGGTTATTATGAGGATTAGATGAGCTAATTTAAAGTCTTTGGAGCTGGCCCTGGAAATACATATATTTCTCAATAAATTCTAGGTATGGTTTCTTTTCATCTATGAATGGTATAAATTACATTAATAAATGCCCTAATTATACTATCTTTGCATTCCTATAATAAATCCAACTTGATCATAATGCACTATGCTATTATATTTGCTAATTTTTAATTTAGGAACTTTAAAAGTCTCTGTTGTAACTGACATTAATCCATGGACTTATGTGTTTTGATTTATTTTGGTCTTCGTATTCTTTTCTTTTTTTTTTGCTCCTAAGTCATTATTTATTTTTCATCCATCTTTATTCTTTGGTCTGTGTGGGCCTCTCATTTCAGTGGCCTCTCTAGGTGCAGAACACTGGCTCTGGGCACACGCGCTCCAGAGTACTGGGTCCTAATTGGGCACACCAGTCAAGCCGCTCTGCAGCATGTGGGATCTTCCCGGACCAGGGATCAAACTGGTGCCCCTTGCATTGCAAGGCGGACTCTTTACCCACTGGACCACCAGGGAAGCCTGGTCTTGGTATTCTTGTCTGTTGTATTAACGTTAAACTATATTTCCCGGAAATATTTTGCCTTTTTAAATTCTGAAACAGTGTATATAACACTGTTTTCTTGCTTTGGTCATTTGGCAGCACTCACCCCTAAAACAATAGGCACTTCATGAGCTAGGCAAGGACAGACCTTTGGTCACTTTTCTAGTTTCTTCTAAGACTGTGGGTGTATTCAGATTTGCTGCTATTTCTTAATAAGCTTTTTATCATTTAAATTTTCTTAGAAAAGCGTTATTTACTTGCATTTTCAAATGTATTGATATGCAGTTGTACACAGTGTTTCCTTATAATTTTCAATACCTTCTCTTATCTGTTGTGGTAGTAGTGTTTGTTGCTCAATCATGTATAACTCTTTGTCACTCAATGGACTGTCCAGGCAAGGATACTGGAGTGGGTAGCCATTCCCATCGTCAGAAGATCTTCTAGACCCACGGATTGAACCTGCATCTCCTGCATTGCAGGCAGATTCTTTACCATTTGTGCCACCAGGGAAGCCCTTCTTTTATCTGTGCTTATATCCAATTCTAATTCTTAGTGACATTTACTTGTAATTTTCATTTTTTAGTTAGACATCAATCAATATTTTTTCTTGTGATTGTTCTCTTTTTTTAATCAGCTTTGATTTTGCTGATCAAATCTTTTTACTGTTATCTAAGTACATAAGTTAGGAATATGTTTGACTGTAATAAACATTAGGCTTGAATTTTCAAGACTTAAGAAAATGGAGGTTTAGTTTTCTCATATAACCAGAAGTAAAGAGATAGCTTTCTCTGGCATCCATCCATCTGCTCAGCATTGACCCCTGAGGTGGAAATGCCTCAGAACAGGTCTTCCTGTTCTGCCATCCTTGGCATATAGGCTTTGTCCTCATGCATGTTGTCTTGTTCTAGGATGGCTGTTGCTCTAGGTATCATTCTACAATAAATAGCCAAAAAAGAAAAGAAAGACAGGGGGGAAAGTCTTTCCTGTGTTGAGGCTTTCTCTTTTCAGGAGTGAAATCTTTTCCTCTCATGCAACAAATTTCCTCTTCTTCACTGCTCAGAACCAATGCAAGAGTAAAACTGAAATGGAGAATTTTGCTTTCTAGGTTCTTCAATAGACGAAGTCAAGGACAGTAAAGAAAGAGACTGAGCAGAGTGTGAGCTACCTACTAGATTGGCCACCTGGCCATGAACATCTGTGTTTACCTATGTTACATCCTGTCCTCAAATCCATTTAGATTTATCTACCATAATAAAATCATTGATTGTAGTATTAGTGGATTTGATTTACGCATTTCCAAATCATGTTGCTAGGTACACAGTAATCTAAAATATCTCTGGCCTGCTTAATGTTTTTCATTTCAAATGTCATCTGGTCTATAGTGATTGTTGCTACATCCACAATCATTTGGTTGACATTTTCCTCATCTATTATTTTTCACCTCTCTTTTTAATATTTCTGTGTCATTAGATAATGTAAATAACATACAGCTGGTTTTATCTCATTTGGTTCTTGGATTTTTAATAGGGAGATATAATCCATTCAAATGTATTTTAATTTTTGCATGTATGGATCTACTCCAGACATTTTATTTAATGTTTCTTATCATGTTTTATTTTCTTGCCTTTTGTTTGATTAACACAGTTTTCTTTTATCCAAGCTTCTCTAGTAGTTTGGAAATTATACAACATTGTACTTTTATTCCACTGGTTGCTAAACTTACATTTTTACTTCAACTTTTAAAGATAATCAATATTTTTAAATTCTCTAAACAAAACAAGAATGTAAACATGTCTTTACAGTGTATGCTCTATGCTTCCCATGCTTTATTTATTGTATATACAGTAATATTTGTTGTCATATATTGATATATTGTCATGTATTTACTTGCAACATTATCCGATTGTTGTTGTTGTTCAGTTACTAAGTCATATCCAACTCTTTGTGGGCCCATGGACTGTAGCATGCCAGGTTTCCATGATAATATAGTTATCTAAACTTAACTGTGGAGAAGGAAATGGCAACCCACTCCAGTATTCTTGCTTGGAGAATTCCATTGGTGGAGAACGGGGTGGACTGCAGTCCACAGGGTCACACAGAGTTGGACATGACTTAGTGACTAAGCAGCAGCAGACTTAACTAAGCATGGAAGGGACTCTACCCTCTCTCTGGGCTGTGAATATGAACGTCTTAGGCTAGGGAAATAGATCCCTTCCCCTGGCCTATTCAGAAATCTCACACAGATGCATCATGTGCTGAGAGATGTAATCCACTCAGAGGGGCCTCCAGTCCTAAAGCTCGGTTTCTCTCTTGTCCCTTCCCACCCCAGAGCCCATTCCCCATCCCCAGATACAGATTCATTCATCATCTGACACCTCAGGCCGGTGCAACATCAGTCTCGAGTGTGAGATCCCAGGAAACACAGGGAACCTGACAGTGACCTGGCTGAGCCAGGGCCTCCCCAGGGAGCTGGAACAGAGAGGAACACTGGGGCCAGACCCCAGCTACAGGAACCTAAGCCTGAGCCTGCCTCTCAGTCACTTCAACAGCCACCTCACCTGTGTAGTCAGCAACCCGGCAGATGAGAAGAATGCAACCTTACACCTGGAGGATGTCTGTCCCTGGAGGGGTGAGTGTCATTTGCTAGGAAGGTGGTGGAAATAAGCCAGCAGAGACCAGGGGAGGGCACGGCTGGAAGGACTCGGGGGAAATGGGAGGACTGAGGGACACTTTAAGGCTGTTTATGTGATGCAACAAAACCATCCCCACTTCAGTGAATGGCCACAACCTCATCAGTCTTTACACTTGCAAATCTAGAAACTGGACCAATATATGGAGACGAGTGCTTCACTCAGAACAGAAATGTGAGACTAGTATGTGTGCATCCCCTTTGTCAGCATCAGCGAGCCTGAGAGGCAGAATTAGACATCAGGTCCAAGCAGGGGAGGAGAAGGATCTGAAGAGGAAAGACAGTGTATGCTCTATGCTTCCCATGCTTTATTTATTGTATATACAGTAATATTTGTTGTCATATATTGATATATTGTCATGTATTTACTTGCAACATTATCCGATTGTTGTTGTTGTTCAGTTACTAAGTCATATCCAACTCTTTGTGGGCCCATGGACTGTAGCATGCCAGGTTTCCATGATAATATAGTTATCTAAACTTAACTGTGGAGAAGGAAATGGCAACCCACTCCAGTATTCTTGCTTGGAGAATTCCATTGGTGGAGAACGGGGTGGACTGCAGTCCACAGGGTCACACAGAGTTGGACATGACTGAGGTGACTAAGCAGCAGCAGCAGACTTAACTAAGCATGGAAGGGACTCTACCCTCTCTCTCTGGGCTGTGAATATGAACGTCTTAGGCTAGGGAGAATAGATCCCTTCCCCTGGCCTATTCAGAAATCTCACACAGATGCATCATGTGCTGAGAGATGTAATCCACTCAGAGGGGCCTCCAGTCCTAAAGCTCGGTTTCTCTCTTGTCCCTTCCCACCCCAGAGCCCATTCCCCATCCCCAGATACAGATTCATTCATCATCTGACACCTCAGGCCGGTGCAACATCAGTCTCGAGTGTGAGATCCCAGGAAACACAGGGAACCTGACAGTGACCTGGCTGAGCCAGGGCCTCCCCAGGGAGCTGGAACAGAGAGGAACACTGGGGCCAGACCCCAGCTACAGGAACTAAGCCTGAGCCTGCCTCTCAGTCACTTCAACAGCCACCTCACCTGTGTAGTCAGCAACCCGGCAGATGAGAAGAATGCAACCTTACACCTGGAGGATGTCTGTCCCTGGAGGGGTGAGTGTCATTTGCTAGGAAGGTGGTGGAAATAAGCCAGCAGAGACCAGGGGAGGGCACGGCTGGAAGGACTCGGGGGAAATGGGAGGACTGAGGGACACTTTAAGGCTGTTTATGTGATGCAACAAAACCATCCCCACTTCAGTGAATGGCCACAACCTCATCAGTCTTTACACTTGCAAATCTAGAAACTGGACCAATATATGGAGACGAGTGCTTCACTCAGAACAGAAATGTGAGACTAGTATGTGTGCATCCCCTTTGTCAGCATCAGCGAGCCTGAGAGGCAGAATTAGACATCAGGTCCAAGCAGGGGAGGAGAAGGATCTGAAGAGGAAAGACGGAGGAACTCAGGGCACCCTGCCTTCAGTCCTGGAATGCTCCTGTCACCCAGACTCTAGCCCTCACCCTGAGTGCGCAGGACTTGTGTAGCACCTTCAGGGTGATAGATACCCATGTTTTTTGCTGCATTCCAGACTTGTCCTTTGAATGGCTGGTGACCACCTCTGAGCACATAAACCATAGTTCAACCCTCCTCTGAGCAGTGTGAGAACCTGTGGCCACCTCAACCAGTTACCACCCTTTCCCCATCATCCTAGAGCATCACCTTATTTACATCAAATGGGGTGGATTACAAGGTGTGAACCCTTATAAAAAAGAGCCTCAAGTCATGGCATTGTAAAATATAAAGTCTCCTACTTTCCCTAGGAATATAAACAGGAACAACTGATGTTAAAAAGGAGGTGTGATTACTAGTTCAGCTGCCCTATCCCACCAAAGCTCTCCTGATCTCTGCTTGCTCTTGTGAGGCTCTTGTCTGAACAGTCTTTCATTTCATTTCCTCACTCACTCAGATTTCAACCCTCACACTGAGTGCTGACTGGGTGCTGGTGATGAGGGGAAGAATCGATGAAAAATAAAATCAATTCCTGCCCTCAAGAAACTTAGAGTGCAGTGGGAGCTTCACCACACACTGGCTGTGTGACTTGAACAGGTTACTTAATTTTTGTAACTTTTCCATAATGTGGATAATAATTGTATCTACTTCCTGAGGCTCTTGTGAGAATGAAAAGAAGTAATCTGCACAGAGATATCAGCACAGTGTGTAACATGCGGTATGTCAGTAATTATAAGAAAATCTTTGAAAGAAGGGGAAAGGTAAGTTTCTAAATATAAAAGCAGATGTTAAATGAAAAAGTTGGAGCAAATACAAAGTATATGGTTTGAGTATGAAAGAAAGGAAGGAAGGAAGGGAGGAAAGAAGGAAGGAAGAGGGGAGAGAAGGATGAAAAGAAGGAGGGAAGGAAGAAAGGAAAAGAAAGAGGGAGGGAAAGAGGAAGGAAGAAAGAAAAAGTGGAGTAATTGCTGCCTGAGTTGGGAAAGGCATCACAGACAAGGGAACACCTGAGATAGGCCTTGAAGGATGAATAGGAGCTTTCTTGTGGTGTTGTTGAAAAGACATCCCAAACAGAGAAAAGAACAAGCCTGAGTTCTACCCTACAGTTCTTTATTCCTTCTTCCTCTTAGAATGTATTTTTCTTCTGGGAGTCTGAGAAGAGAAAAGAGACAGGCTGAGGGGATGAGCAATGTAACACACAGCTAATGGATGCCTTTGAGGGTCCTGTTCAGAGATGGGACAGAAAGCCTGGTGATGAAACATCAAAGTAACACGGGCTAGTATGTAGAGAGACTAGAAAAGAGGAAACTTGTCAGAACAGCATCAAGGATGTACACTTGCAAAACAAACAAAACAAACCAAAAAAGAAAACAAAAAAAAAATTTTAAAAAGAAGTAAAACGAAAATAAAAATAACAAGAATAAACAAACAAAAGAAACCAAAAAAATAAAAAATAAAAAGGATGTACACTTGGGATACAGGCCCTGAGCCAGGATGGCCCCACCTCCTCCCCACTGCCTACCCAACAGGCCTGACTGAAGCAGATCTGACACCAACCTTTGACTCCAGGTTCTCTTCAGAGCAAATGGCTTTGGGAAAGCATCCTTCTCATGGTTCTGATGGTGAGCCTAGGAGTTGGAGTGTGGATCTGGATGAGAAAGAAGATGCAGACCAGGAGAGGCAGGTGCTGGGTAGACTGTTTAGGGATAAGGGAGGGTCTGGAGGAAGGGAGTGGTGGAGCTTCACCACACACTGGCTGTGTGACTTGAACAGGTTACTTAATTTTTGTAACTTTTCCATAATGTGGATAATAATTGTATCTACTTCCTGAGGCTCTTGTGAGAATGAAAAGAAGTAATCTGCACAGAGATATCAGCACAGTGTGTAACATGCGGTATGTCAGTAATTATAAGAAAATCTTTGAAAGAAGGGGAAAGGTAAGTTTCTAAATATAAAAGCAGATGTTAAATGAAAAAGTTGGAGCAAATACAAAGTATATGGTTTGAGTATGAAAGAAAGGAAGGAAGGAAGGGAGGAAAGAAGGAAGGAAGAGGGGAGAGAAGGATGAAAAGAAGGAGGGAAGGAAGAAAGGAAAAGAAAGAGGGAGGGAAAGAGGAAGGAAGAAAGAAAAAGTGGAGTAATTGCTGCCTGAGTTGGGAAAGGCATCACAGACAAGGGAACACCTGAGATAGGCCTTGAAGGATGAATAGGAGCTTTCTTGTGGTGTTGTTGAAAAGACATCCCAAACAGAGAAAAGAACAAGCCTGAGTTCTACCCTACAGTTCTTTATTCCTTCTTCCTCTTAGAATGTATTTTTCTTCTGGGAGTCTGAGAAGAGAAAAGAGACAGGCTGAGGGGATGAGCAATGTAACACACAGCTAATGGATGCCTTTGAGGGTCCTGTTCAGAGATGGGACAGAAAGCCTGGTGATGAAACATCAAAGTAACACGGGCTAGTATGTAGAGAGACTAGAAAAGAGGAAACTTGTCAGAACAGCATCAAGGATGTACACTTGCAAAACAAACAAAACAAACCAAAAAAGAAAACAAAAAAAAAATTTTAAAAAGAAGTAAAACGAAAATAAAAATAACAAGAATAAACAAACAAAAGAAACCAAAAAAATAAAAAATAAAAAGGATGTACACTTGGGATACAGGCCCTGAGCCAGGATGGCCCCACCTCCTCCCCACTGCCTACCCAACAGGCCTGACTGAAGCAGATCTGACACCAACCTTTGACTCCAGGTTCTCTTCAGAGCAAATGGCTTTGGGAAAGCATCCTTCTCATGGTTCTGATGGTGAGCCTAGGAGTTGGAGTGTGGATCTGGATGAGAAAGAAGATGCAGACCAGGAGAGGCAGGTGCTGGGTAGACTGTTTAGGGATAAGGGAGGGTCTGGAGGAAGGGAGTGGTGGAGAACCCAGAGAGGGTGGCAGGGCAATGGCAGACAGAGGTTCATTGGCCTCTCCTGTGAATCATCCCTGGTTAGAAGCCTGGGGAAGAGTAATGCTGTGGGCAGGGATTGCATTCATACCCAGAAAGGAAGGGTGGACAACGGCAGGGACAGAACAGGGATCCAGAATCTGATACATGACTCAAAGGGCAATGATTGCTTTCACTCAAGGGTTGAAGAAGGGTCACCTACAATTCTATCCATCTCATTGAGTATCTGCTGTACACAGGTGGGCCCACTCTCCTGTCAGCAGCACCAGCCTCAGAAGCTACTCCCCAGGCTCTTCCCACGGAGCAATCTACTAACCAGACTGGTGTGGCCAACACCTCTGACCCTCCCTATGATGAGATCAGCTTCCTGAGACAATCTAAGGTGGGTCTAAGGGAATCAAATCCTACCAGCTCTGATATGTGCTCAGAGGCAGTAAATTTGGGAAAATCCAGAATATTCTGTCCTCTATCAGTTCTGGGTCCAACCCTTGCTTTGGACAATATGGTTGCTGTGCTTGGCTACCCACAGCATGCTGGGAGCTCAGGTACAAAGTTAGGGAACCACTGATGGGGAGCATACTTCACTCATACATCTGAAGCCTCAAATCCTCACACTACCTCACACTACGGATTTGATCCATACATCAAATCCTCACCACTACCTAAGGAGGAGGGATGGCAGAACAGAATACAAATAAACAGGTGTCTGTCATCTATGGAAGACCCAAGGAGGTAAAAGTAGGGCACAACAGCAGGTCCCAGATACAGGGCAGACCCAAGAATCTGAGGAGCATCAGGAAAGGCTCATTTCCTCTTCCTTCCTGAAATCTCTGTGTCCTACCTACCTGAGATCCTGCCACTAATACCACATCTTTAAGTAGAGCCTTCGATGACCCTCCCTGGACTGATGAAATGTCCCTAGGAGATCATCTCATGTTGGCTACTAACCCTTGTTTGGAAATTGGTGTATGGTCACAGATGGAATGATTTCACCAAGGGGGAAAGACCTGAAGAGAGGAAGACACCTAAAGGATGTCCCAGAGAAATGATTCTCAAATGGATCTTGCATCAGGAACACCTGAAGGGCTTGGTAAAAATGAAGTTTTGGGGGGCCCACTCCAGGAGTTTTTGATTCAGTAGGTCTAAGAGAGGCCCGAGAACTTGTATTTCTAACAAGTTCCCAAGTGATGCCAATCCCAAGTGATCCTGGTCCCTCCCATTGAGAATCACTGGGCTAAAAGTGTGAGCAGAGAAGAAGCAGGGAGGCCCAGGAGTAGCCCATGATCAGGTCCTCCCTTCTCCCATCCTTTGACTTATGTAAAGGGGGGTGCCTGATGAGTGTGTCCCAAAACATCAGGACCTGGTCCAGTCCTAGCAGGTTATAGTAGGGTAAAGTGAGCCATAGAGGAAACACTTGGACTTATCAGAGAACCATGGCAAACATAAGACAGGATAGGGGTGTCCTCATTCCCAGCCTAGTGTTCCATGCAGTGTCCCCAACTGCGTCAGTGTCCTCCACCTTGTGACTTCCCATGGCAGTCCCTCTGGGTTATGTCCTTTATCTAGGCTGGGCTGTGAGAAACTCAGGACATGATTCATCGTGACCCAAACCCTAAAACCCCTACCAGAGCACAGGAGGGGAGCAATGTGTGGCTTTGGGATAGAGAAACAGGTAAGGCAGCATCTGGCCCAGACGCTCAACTCTATCCTAAAGTCCCTGCCACCTCAGTTCCTGTCTTTGGGGAGTGTCCGTTTGGTGGAGAAAATAAATTCCCTTCAGAGAGACAGGAAGCTAAGTGCGAAAGAAGATGAGGGTGGAATAAAGAAGAGTCTAGAGAAATGGATGTGAGGCTCAGTTCTGACACAGATGTCTTTTTTTAAATTGAAGTATAGTTGACTTACAACGTTGTGCTTCTGGTGTATAATAAAGTAATTCAGTTTTACATAGATAGGTGGACATATTCCTTTTCATTATGGTTTATTACAGGATATTGAATATAGTTCCCTGTACTATACAGTAGGACCTTTGTTGTTTGTCCAGTGTATATATAATAGTTTGCATCTACTAATTCCATACTCCTAATCTATCGCTCCCCACCTCTGTCCCCTTTAGTAACAATAAATTTGTTTTTTTCTCTGTGAGTCTGTTTCTGTTTCATAAAATGAGTTTGTAACACAGACTTCTTTTTTATTTTTAATTAATTTATTAATTTTTATTTTGCTTTTTTGCTTTTACAGAATTTTGTTGTTTACAGATACGTATAATTCCAGATTAATCATATGTATATCCCATTCCCCCCATCCCACTTCTCCAGGCCATCACATAGCCCCATGTACGATCCGTTAACCCACAGCATATTGACAAACCACATGTACGATTAAAACAGGAGGCCCAGGAGTAGCCCATGATCAGGTCCTCCCTTCTCCCATCCTTTGACTTATGTAAAGGGGGGTGCCTGATGAGTGTGTCCCAAAACATCAGGACCTGGTCCAGTCCTAGCAGGTTATAGTAGGGTAAAGTGAGCCATAGAGGAAACACTTGGACTTATCAGAGAACCATGGCAAACATAAGACAGGATAGGGGTGTCCTCATTCCCAGCCTAGTGTTCCATGCAGTGTCCCCAACTGCGTCAGTGTCCTCCACCTTGTGACTTCCCATGGCAGTCCCTCTGGGTTATGTCCTTTATCTAGGCTGGGCTGTGAGAAACTCAGGACATGATTCATCGTGACCCAAACCCTAAAACCCCTACCAGAGCACAGGAGGGAGCAATGTGTGGCTTTGGGATAGAGAAACAGGTAAGGCAGCATCTGGCCCAGACGCTCAACTCTATCCTAAAGTCCCTGCCACCTCAGTTCCTGTCTTTGGGGAGTGTCCGTTTGGTGGAGAAAATAAATTCCCTTCAGAGAGACAGGAAGCTAAGTGCGAAAGAAGATGAGGGTGGAATAAAGAAGAGTCTAGAGAAATGGATGTGAGGCTCAGTTCTGACACAGATGTCTTTTTTTAAATTGAAGTATAGTTGACTTACAACGTTGTGCTTCTGGTGTATAATAAAGTAATTCAGTTTTACATAGATAGGTGGACATATTCCTTTTCATTATGGTTTATTACAGGATATTGAATATAGTTCCCTGTACTATACAGTAGGACCTTTGTTGTTTGTCCAGTGTATATATAATAGTTTGCATCTACTAATTCCATACTCCTAATCTATCGCTCCCCACCTCTGTCCCCTTTAGTAACAATAAATTTGTTTTTTTCTCTGTGAGTCTGTTTCTGTTTCATAAAATGAGTTTGTAACACAGACTTCTTTTTTATTTTTAATTAATTTATTAATTTTTATTTTGCTTGTTTGCTTTTACAGAATTTTGTTGTTTACAGATATGTATAATCCCAGATTATTCATATGTATATCCCATCCCCCCATCCCACCCCTCCAGGCCATCACATAGCCCCCATGTACGATCCGTTAACCCACAGCATATTGACAATAATTATCTCTTTTACGTATGATAGTATAGGGCTCCGTGTTACTCTTTCCTTATCTCTCACCCACTCTTCCCTCTCCCCAATGTCCATAAATCTGTTCTCTATGACTGTTTTTCCATTGATGCTCTGTATGTGTATTTATCAGTACGATCTTACTAGATTCCATATATATGTGTTAGTATACTATACTTGTCCTTCTCTTTTTGACTTAGTTCTCTTTGTACAATAGGTTCTAGATTCACCCATCTCATTAGGACTGAATCGTCTGCATTTCTTTTTGCGACTGAGAAGCACTCCATTGTATATGTGTACCAGAGCTTCTTTATCCATTCGTTCATTGATGGACATCTAGGTTGCTTCCGCATTCTAGCTATTGTGTAGAGTGCTTCAGTGAACATTGGGGTACAGGTGCTTCTTTCAGTTTTGATTTCATCAGGGTACAAGCCTAATAGTAGGATTGCTGGGTCATATGGTGCTTCTATTCTTAGCTTTTTGAGGAATCTCCATACTGTCTTCCATAGTGGTTGTATCAATTTACATTCCCACCAACAATACAAGAGTGTTCCCTTTTCTCCACCCTCTCCAGCATTTATTGTCTGCAGATTTTTTGATGATGGCCATTCTGACTGGTGTGAAGTGATATCTCATTGTAGTTTTGATTTGCATTTCTCTAATAACAAGCAACATTGAGCATCATTTCCTTATATATATATATATATGTATATAAATTTTTTAAAAATTTTACTTTTACAAAGTTTTGTTGTTTACTTCTATACATAAACCTGAATCAGTCATAGGTAGACCCTTGATCCCTCCTACCTCAACCTCCCTCCCACTTCCCTCCCCGTCCCGCCCCTCCAGATTGTTGCATAGCCCTTGTGTAAGTCCCCTTAGTCTTACAGCATATTCCCATTGGTTGTCTCTTTTACATATGGTAATCTAAGTTTCCACATTATCTTGCCATACATCTCACCCATTCCTCTCTCCCCTCAAAGTCTATAAGTCTGTTCTCTGTGTATGGTTCTCCATTGCTGCTCTGCATACGCATTTATCAGTAGTGTCTTTCTAGATTCCACATATATGTGTTAGTATACTGTATCTATCCTTCTCTTTCTGACTTGCTTCACTTTGTATAGTAGGTTCTAGATTCATCCACCTCATTAGGACTGATTCATATGCATTTCTTTTTACCCCTGAGAAATATTCCATTGTATATATGTACCATGGCTTCTTTATCCATTCATTTGTTGATGGGCATCTAGGTTGTTTCCATGTTCTAGCTATTGTAAAAAGTGCTGCAATGAACATTGGGGTACAGGTGTCTATTTCAATTTTGATTTCCTCAGGATATATGCCAATAGTGGGGTGGCTGTGTCATATGATGGTTCTATTTGTAGTTTTTAAAGGAATCTCCATTCTGTCTTCCATAGGGGCTTTATCAACTTACATTCCCACCAACAGTACAAGAGGGTTCCCTTTTCTCCATACTCTCTCCAGCATTTATTGCTTGTAGACATTTTGGTGATGGCCATTCTGACTGGTACGAGGTAATATCTCATTGTATTTTTGATTTGCATTTCTCTAATGTGACATTGAACACCTTTTAATTTTTTTTTTTTTTTTTTTGGCCACTTGTATGTCTTCTTTGGAGAGATGTCTGTTTAGGTGTTTTTCCCATTTTTTGAATGGTCGTTTGTTTTTTCAGTGTTGAGTTGTCTGAGCTGCTTGTATATTTTGAAAATTAATTCTTTGTTGGTTGTTTCATTTGCTATTATTTTCTTCAATTCTGAAGGTTGCCTTTTCACCTTGTTTACAGTTTCTTTTGCTGTGCAAAAGCTCCTAAGTTTAAGTAGGTCCCACTTGTCAATTTTTCTTTTCTTCTTCTTTTTTTTTTTGTCTATTTTTGTTTTTATTTCCATTACTCTATGAGGTGGGTCACAGAAGATCTCGCTTTGATTTATGTAATTGAATATTCTGTCTATGTTTTCCTCTAAGAGTTTTATGATTTCTGGTCTTACATTTAGGTCTTTAATCCATTTTGAGTTTATCTTTGTGTATGGTATTAGGTAGTGTTCCAACTTCATTCTTTTACATGTAGCTGTCCAATTTTTCCAGCACCATTTGTTGAAGAGGCTGTCTTTGTCCCATGGTATAGTCTTCCCTCCTTTGTGAAAAATAAGGTACCCATAGTTATGTGAGTTTATCTCTGGGCTCTCTATCTTGTTCTATTGGTCAATATTTCTGTTTTTGTGCCAGTACCACACTGTCTTGATGACTGTTGCTTTGTAGTGTAGTCTGAAGTTAGGAAGGTTGATCCCTGCAGTTCAGTGCTTCTTTCTCAAGATTGCTTTGGCTATACAGGGTCTTTTTGTGTTTCCATATGAACTGTGCTATTTTTTGGCCTAGTTCTGTGAAAAATGCCATTGGTAATTTGATAGGGACTGCACTGAATCTGTAGATGGTATTTGGTAGCATGACACGGACTTCTTGATCTCTTCTAGAAAATCACTCTTCTCCTTGTACTTCAGTTTCTTCTTTTATAGAATGAGGATTACAGTAATACTAATTTACATTTATGTGAAACTCTTCAGTTTTTCAAATCAGCTTTTGCAACAAGAGCAGTCAAAGTGATTTACAAATTCATTTATCAAATATCTGTTGAGTGACTACTTTGCTCCCAGCATTGTTTTGATCTGGGCTCCAGAAGTCTACCAAACAAGAGCAGTCCTTGGCCTCATGGAATATACATTCTAGGTTGAAGGAGGGGAGAATAACACATCATAAACAAACTATGAAGTGCCAGATAATGATATGTTAGGAGAAAATAAAGCAGAAAACAGAGATGGTGTGGTTAGGGCATGATTTTAACTAAGGCTGTCAGGAGAAACAAAACTGAGAAGTGAGCAAGTGATGTTTCTTTTGCTGTGCAAAAGCTCCTAAGTTTAAGTAGGTCCCACTTGTCAATTTTTCTTTTCTTCTTCTTTTTTTTTTTGTCTATTTTTGTTTTTATTTCCATTACTCTATGAGGTGGGTCACAGAAGATCTCGCTTTGATTTATGTAATTGAATATTCTGTCTATGTTTTCCTCTAAGAGTTTTATGATTTCTGGTCTTACATTTAGGTCTTTAATCCATTTTGAGTTTATCTTTGTGTATGGTATTAGGTAGTGTTCCAACTTCATTCTTTTACATGTAGCTGTCTAATTTTTCCAGCACCATTTGTTGAAGCAGCTATCTTTGCCCCATTGTATATTCTTGCTTCCTTCGTCAAAAATAAGGTACCCATAGTTATGTGAGTTTATCTCTGGGCTCTCTATCTTGTTCTATTGGTCAATATTTCTGTTTTTGTGCCAGTACCACACTGTCTTGATGACTGTTGCTTTGTAGTGTAGTCTGAAGTTAGGAAGGTTGATCCCTGCAGTTCAGTGCTTCTTTCTCAAGATTGCTTTGGCTATACAGGGTCTTTTTGTGTTTCCATATGAACTGTGCTATTTTTTGGCCTAGTTCTGTGAAAAATGCCATTGGTAATTTGATAGGGACTGCACTGAATCTGTAGATGGTATTTGGTAGCATGACACGGACTTCTTGATCTCTTCTAGAAAATCACTCTTCTCCTTGTACTTCAGTTTCTTCTTTTATAGAATGAGGATTACAGTAATACTAATTTACATTTATGTGAAACTCTTCAGTTTTTCAAATCAGCTTTTGCAACAAGAGCAGTCAAAGTGATTTACAAATTCATTTATCAAATATCTGTTGAGTGACTACTTTGCTCCCAGCATTGTTTTGATCTGGGCTCCAGAAGTCTACCAAACAAGAGCAGTCCTTGGCCTCATGGAATATACATTCTAGGTTGAAGGAGGGGAGAATAACACATCATAAACAAACTATGAAGTGCCAGATAATGATATGTTAGGAGAAAATAAAGCAGAAAACAGAGATGGTGTGGTTAGGGCATGATTTTAACTAAGGCTGTCAGGAGAAACCTTACCAAGAAGAGAGACCATGAGAAAGAGGAGAGAGTGAGTCAAGTGGATGTCTTGGAGTGGGAGGAGAGAGGTAGCATCCTGGGAAGAAGACAGAGCGAGTACAAAGATTCTGCAGTGTTCAAGAGAGAGGCTGTGCTGAAACTATTTGGAGGACTTAAGAGGTTTGAAAGCCAGAGCTATCTGGTTGACAACAAGAAGCTCATAAAGAGATGTGGCTTGACAGAGCCTTTTTATTTAATGAAATTGATCAAGATCACTCCTAAATTGTGCTTAACTTGTAGAAAGACTCAGAGAAGGGCCACTGCCACTCACAAAACCCTGAGTGTACGTTGGGCATGCACACAGTCTACGACAAGATCCGGATAAGTCCAGAACTCCAAGCTGACACCTAGACCATGAAGACACTGGAGCATGTTGGGGCCTTGGCAAGATCTGCCACATGCCACCCTTTACCCCTGAGTCCCCAAAGATCCCCCCTTAAGGTTGAGCTGGCACTAGAGCCTAGGATTTTCTAACCAATCTCACTGAGGCCACCGAGCAGCATGAGCTGCTCCTCTGGGTTCCCCACCAAAATTTTCTCACATCACAGATGGTGGGTGGTGACTCTACTAGCTAAATAACCGAATATGAGAAGCAAACCCTTCAGCCGTACTTTGGACCTGTGAGCCACTTAATCACATTAGGGAACACTCATGGTCAGGCAGGACCTATGCAAGGGTGACTGGGGGAGAGAGATGATTTCCTGGAGCAAGGAGGAATCTGGGGGCTTTGAGAAGGATGAACCTTGTGTGGAGGACCTTCAAGGCTTCACAGTCAGCTCACCATAGAAAAAAGAGGCCTGCAGATATAAGATTCAGGGTCAGCCGTTATTGTAGAGGGGAGAAGTGGAAAGAGAAGGAAACTTTTTTTTTTTTGAGCTCTGTTATACTAGGATTAATTACAGACACAGGAAATGTACTATGTAGGTTCAAAGTTGAAGTAGTTCACAGGCTTTTTTTATTTTTTATTTTTTAATTTTTGGCTGGGCTCCGTCTTTGTTGCAGTGCATGGGCTTTTCCTTGCAGTGGTTTCTCTTGTTGTGGAGAACAGACTCTAGGTGTGCAGGTTTCAGTCATTGCAGCAGGCAGCCTCAGTAGTTAAAATAAAAATGTTAGCGTGTAATTATACATTTTGCACCCTTCTTTCCAATGTTTATGCTTCATTCCTTATTCATATCTAACTGAATTGTCTAATACTTCCAAAACCATGTTAAATAATCATGATGATAAACAGTGTCCTTACATTGTTCCTAACTTTAATATAAATGCTTCTAGTGCTTCTCCATTAAGCATGATGTTGTTTTGGTTAAGGCACATATATTGTATCATGTTAAGAAAGTATGTATTTATTCTTATTTTATCAAGAGCTTTACCAGGAGTAAAATATTAAATTTTATTTTTTCCCATCTATCATCTGTGAAGATAGAATCTGTTTTTCTTTTGTATCTATTAATAATAAATTAATAGATGTCTTAGGATTGAACTATTCTTTCATTATTAGAATAAATCCAGGTTGATATTGGAGAAGGAAATGGCAACCCATTCCAGTATTCTTGCCTAGAAAATTCCATGGACAGAGAAACTTGGCAGGCTTACAGTCTATGTGGTCTAATATAGAGATAGATAGATACACACACATATATGTATATATGTATATATAGGACTTCTCTGATGGCTCAGTGGTGAGGAATCTGCCCGAAACGTAGGAGGCCAGGGTTATATCCCTGGGTTTGAAAGACCCCTTGGAGGAGGGGATGGCAGCCCATCCCAGTATTCTTGCTTGGAGAGGTCCATGGATGGAGGAGCTTGACAGGCTGCAGTCTAGGGGTCACACAGGGACTGAAGTGACTAAGAAGCAGCAGCAGCAGCAGCAGCAGCAGCAGTTGATGTTTATTATTTTTAATGTGATATTACTTGATAATATTTTTGTTTGGGATTTTTGCACTCTTATTTATAAAAGAAATTGTTGTGTACTTTTTTTTTAATTGTACTTTTTTAATGTTTTTTTAATGTTTTACTTGGTCAGTTGTTTAATATTTGTGTCATGCTTATTGATCCTTCTATCCTCATTTCATATAATAATTTAATTAAAATTTACTTTATAGTTAAAAAAGATATTCCTTTAAGAAAATAATTCTCATTAACCAGTGTTACTTAATTTTTATTTTGTTAAATAAAGATGTTTAAATATAAAACTGTGTATTAATGTCTTGTGCCTATATATTTTATATTATGAACTGAAACAAATATGTATAAAGTAAATAAAAACCAAGCAAGAAAACAGTGGGGCAATCATTATTCAAACATGCCATTTTAATGTAATGTGATGGGTGTTGTGGTTTTGCTGAAACTAAACTATTGGTGTTGGTTTTTTCTTAAACACTTTTTTTTTTTGAACACTTCTGTCAGTCTTTCATTTATTTTCATCTTTGTTCTTTGGCCTGTGTGGGCCTCCCGTTGCAGTGGCCTCTCTCACTGCAGAGCACCGGCTCTGGGCACACGCGCTCCAGAGCTCCGACTCAGTAGTTGGACGCATCGGTCCCGCCACCTCGCGGCACGTGGGATCTTCCCAGCCAGGCAGTGTCCTTACCCACTGGACCACCAGGGAAGCCCTGGTGTTGGTTTTAAGAGGGAAAACCTTTAGGCTCACATAAGGTTCTGTACTTAATTTTTTTTAACCTTAATACAAAGAATGTGAGTTCAAATACATTTATTGTACCAACACTTGAATAGTCTCTGTTTACTAGAACCTTATCTTAACCAAAACTCTGCCCGGTGACAAATCTTAGATCTGTAAAGTTGCTTTATTCACCTGAAAAAAATTTAACATGACAACATTATTGAAGTCTTCATTCAATCCTTATCTATCTACTTGCCATTGGAATCACAGAACAAGAAGGTGCTTTATTGGGTATCTGCACCCATAGTAGGTATTTACATTACTGTTAATGACCTTTTATAAACTGGTGTCACACATATAGAACTCCATGACTCTGCTTACAAGAAAGATGTCCCCTGACAACTACTGAGCAGGAACTTTTGAACAACATGATGTGCCTGTGGGAGAGGTGCTGAGGGGTAGAGGGAGTTAGTTTGCCAAATGCCAATTTAGTGAATGATCCTTCTATCCTCATTTCATATAATAATTTAATTAAAATTTACTTTATAGTTAAAAAAGATATTCCTTTAAGAAAATAATTCTCATTAACCAGTGTTACTTAATTTTTATTTTGTTAAATAAAGATGTTTAAATATAAAACTGTGTATTAATGTCTTGTGCCTATATATTTTATATTATGAACTGAAACAAATATGTATAAAGTAAATAAAAACCAAGCAAGAAAACAGTGGGGCAATCATTATTCAAACATGCCATTTTAATGTAATGTGATGGGTGTTGTGGTTTTGCTGAAACTAAACTATTGGTGTTGGTTTTTTCTTAAACACTTTTTTTTTTTGAACACTTCTGTCAGTCTTTCATTTATTTTCATCTTTGTTCTTTGGCCTGTGTGGGCCTCCCGTTGCAGTGGCCTCTCTCACTGCAGAGCACCGGCTCTGGGCACACGCGCTCCAGAGCTCCGACTCAGTAGTTGGACGCATCGGTCCAGCCACTTCGCGGCACGTGGGATCTTCCCAGCAAGGCAGTGTCCTTACCCACTGGACCACCAGGGAAGCCCTGGTGTTGGTTTTAAGAGGGAAAACCTTTAGGCTCACATAAGGTTCTGTACTTAATTTTTTTTAACCTTAATACAAAGAATGTGAGTTCAAATACATTTATTGTACCAACACTTGAATAGTCTCTGTTTACTAGAACCTTATCTTAACCAAAACTCTGCCCGGTGACAAATCTTAGATCTGTAAAGTTGCTTTATTCACCTGAAAAAAATTTAACATGACAACATTATTGAAGTCTTCATTCAATCCTTATCTATCTACTTGCCATTGGAATCACAGAACAAGAAGGTGCTTTATTGGGTATCTGCACCCATAGTAGGTATTTACATTACTGTTAATGACCTTTTATAAACTGGTGTCACACATATAGAACTCCATGACTCTGCTTACAAGAAAGATGTCCCCTGACAACTACTGAGCAGGAACTTTTGAACAACATGATGTGCCTGTGGGAGAGGTGCTGAGGGGTAGAGGGAGTTAGTTTGCCAAATGCCAATTTAGTGAATGATCGATCATCAACAAGTCATCAAAATGATCAAATCTATCCATTTCCCAAAAACTTATTTTTTTAAAACTATGTGTAAAACTTAAAGCTATTCGTATTATATAAAGTGGTTTAAGAGCTTCTGAAGATGTCTGTTATTTTAGCTGGCAGATTTCTTTATTTCTTCATAAGAGCACCTAAAACAATGTTGCCTGTCTCTACCCAGCTCCCTGCTAGAGACAGGAAGAGAAGTCAGTTCACAAGACAGCCTGAGAGAGGAGACTGGCGAGCAGGGAGAAGAGGAGGCTAACAGGCAGAGGGAGGGGAGACGGAGGCCAGGGAGGCAATCTGAAGCCAGATCCCTGGGGTCTTTACTCTTCAAAGTTCCTGTAGGCTCTGATAATCCATCAATTCAAATCATAAATTTTATCAAAAAATTTAAAAGAAACAAATATTTTACAAATCTATGAAATTCATCAAATTGTTCATCCTGTGATTTGCTTGTTTAGAACATGGATTTTTCTCTAAACTGTCATTTAGCAAACTGGTTTTAGCTGAATTAACCTTTGAGCAAATATACAAGAGACTTACAGCTTAACGGGTAAGAAACTAGGCTTTGGGCCCAGCTGCCTGCATCACACCCTCCTATCACTTACCAGCTGCACACTCTTGAGCAGGGCCTTGACCTCCCAGTGCCTCCCTGTCGGAGTGGTCAGGCCCTCCCTCACAGAGCTGCGGGCAGAGTCACTGAGCTCACACACTCAAAGCATGAAGAGCAGGGCCGGCCTCAAAAGCACAGGCTGTTATTGTCACTCGGCCCTGTCCCACCCGAGAACAGGTCCTATTCCACGGCACACCTGGTGGACCCCATCAGGAAGAAGCTCTGGGTCATTACCTGTTCCCTCTGTGAAGAGGCTTTAACACAGGAGAAAATGCAGCCCTGATAATGCCTTCGTTTTTAAGGCAGGCACCAGCAGGCTCCCAATATGCACATACTAATCAGATTATTCAGAAATGAAAGTTTTAAATTAAAACAAAGATGTCCCCTGACAACTGAGCAGGAACTTTTGAACAACATGATGTGCCTGTGGGAGAGGTGCTGAGGGGTAGAGGAGTTAGTTTGCCAAATGCCAATTTAGTGAATGATCGATCATCAACAAGTCATCAAAATGATCAAATCTATCCATTTCCCAAAAACTTATTTTTAAAACTATGTGTAAAACTTAAAGCTATTCGTATTATATAAAGTGGTTTAAGAGCTTCTGAAGATGTCTGTTATTTTAGCTGGCAGATTTCTTTATTTCTTCATAAGAGCACCTAAAACAATGTTGCCTGTCTCTACCCAGCTCCCTGCTAGAGACAGGAAGAGAAGTCAGTTCACAAGACAGCCTGAGAGAGGAGACTGGCGAGCAGGGAGAAGAGGAGGCTAACAGGCAGAGGGAGGGGAGACGGAGGCCAGGGAGGCAATCTGAAGCCAGATCCCTGGGGTCTTTACTCTTCAAAGTTCCTGTAGGCTCTGATAATCCATCAATTCAAATCATAAATTTTATCAAAAATTAATAGAAACAAATATTTTACAAATCTATGAAATTCATCAAATTGTTCATCCTGTGATTTGCTTGTTTAGAACATGGATTTTTCTCTAAACTGTCATTTAGCAAACTGGTTTTAGCTGAATTAACCTTTGAGCAAATATACAAGAGACTTACAGCTTAACGGGTAAGAAACTAGGCTTTGGGCCCAGCTGCCTGCATCACACCCTCCTATCACTTACCAGCTGCACACTCTTGAGCAGGGCCTTGACCTCCCAGTGCCTCCCTGTCGGAGTGGTCAGGCCCTCCCTCACAGAGCTGCGGGCAGAGTCACTGAGCTCACACACTCAAAGCATGAAGAGCAGGGCCGGCCTCAAAAGCACAGGCTGTTATTGTCACTCGGCCCTGTCCCACCCGAGAACAGGTCCTATTCCACGGCACACCTGGTGGACCCCATCAGGAAGAAGCTCTGGGTCATTACCTGTTCCCTCTGTGAAGAGGCTTTAACACAGGAGAAAATGCAGCCCTGATAATGCCTTCGTTTTTAAGGCAGGCACCAGCAGGCTCCCAATATGCACATACTAATCAGATTATTCAGAAATGAAAGCAAGAAATATAAACATTCTATCAGAGTATTTGCAGGACCCCAAGACTACAAAACACATCAGTTTGAGAAATGCCATTCTAGGAACAACAGACCCAGACAGGAAAAGCAGTAGACACAGGGGCAGAGGTGTGAGGGGACAGAAAGCCAATGACCCACAGGATGCTGCGCCACAAGGTCGGCCCAGTCTGGTGGGGAGGCGGGAAAAGGGAACAGAATCCCACAGGGCACCTAAACCCCACTCAGAGGAGACTGCTTCTCTGTGGTTTTCACAGAACTGAATCAGATGGAACAGCAACTCTCACAGCTCCAACTCCCACTGCCCAGAGCCCAAGCTCTCTTCTCTCCCTCACCAGGCAGCTGAGAAACCATAGGACACAAGCCATTACAGCTAGTTCTCCAACTCATGCGCTCAGACTTCAGGGTCCTGACAGAAGGCAAAATCAAAAGGAATCCAAAGATACAGGTTTGCTGAGGCAAAGAGCAGAACAAATGGAAAGACTCCAGTCAAAGACCAAAACGAAGAACAAAGAACCTAACATGAGACCTACACAAATATTTGGTCCTCCAAAATAAAAGAAGCAACAGTCTGCAAAAGACTGATGAAACCAGAGCTGAAAGATGAACTAATTAATACTGGAATATGAAGGGGGTTGAGGTGAGACAGCTAAGAAAATAACTGAGGAGAAAATTCCTTTGCAGAATTTAAAAATACAAAGAACAGAATCAACACTACAGAAAACTCATCAGTGATGCGAAAGACAGAATGAGAAAATTACATGGAAAACAAGAGGGATTACAAGCAATTACAACAAAGTGGACTGAATGGGACTCAAATATGTAGATAACTAGTTCCTCAAGGAAGACCCAGAGGAATGGAGAAATAAAAAACACTGTGATCAGCACCATCCACTTCCTCCCCAGAGCCTCCCTTCTTCTTACTAACAGCCCTCACTGGTCCTGCTGCCAAGAGGAGATACCTGGCATCTGGGATGTAGGCAAGGATATTCCCCTGGTCTCATGCCAGGCAGGTGACCCTGTTCCGGCCTGAGGTAAGAAAAGTTTCCTGGGAGCTTCTGAGAAGGACTTCCATCCTGACAAGAGGAAGGAACGGGAGGAGAAACTCCTACCCTGAGCTGCCAACTGGCTTTTGCCTCTGATAACTGTGGGAAAAAGGAGCTTGAAGCTGTTGGAGCAATTTCAGAGCAGAGGGAAGGTCAGGAGATGCAGAGGCTGACCCACAGCTCGTCTCTGGGCTTGGCAATTGCCAAGGGAGAAGCGTGAGTGAGGTCACAGACGTGGGCAGGAGCATCATGCAGGCAGGTGGAAGGGGATGGTTTTGGAGTCTGTGTTTGCTAAATTACAGAGTGCAGAGGAGGGGTTGGAGATGTTGTTGGACATGTCACCTGGAATGAGGTTGTAGACTTCGTATTCAAGATGTTCACAAACCAGGTAAATGCATGTGTGTTCTCTCCTTCTCTGGAACCGTAAAACAATAGTAAATGTATTTTAAGTGTGTCAATAATCACATCAAAGTGAGACAGGGAGGCAACTACTCAGTAGACAGAGATGCCTGGATAATCTCAGCGACTGGAAAGAGGCTTGCCTAGTAAGGCAGAGCCAGACCTGGGATCAATTACATCAGAATCTCTGGGGTCGTGCCCAGGGGGCAGGACTTTGTTAGTGACTCAGGTGAGCTCAGTGTGCAGCCAGGTTTGAGACCCACTGACGCAGAACCCCCTGTAGGGCCACAGCAGAGGATGCAGCTGTCTGCCCAGAGAAACCACAAGAACTCCAAACTCAGAGGGCCAGGGAGGAAGGAGGTGGGGGCGAAAGTAGGGTTGAAACAGGGAACCAGCCTACATGTGGTCTGGCCATGAAACAGTCACCCCACAGCCTCCCCTAGCCCAGGCAAGACCGTCTGGGAGCCAGGCCTTTCCTTCTCAGGCACTAACAAGGAAGGCTCTTCTAAAACAAAAACAAAACCTTAAAGCCCTGAATGCTCAGCATACTTGTGTGGGTACTGGGCCTCAGGAAATCCTTGTTCTGATATTCAGGGTTTTTCCAGCATAACAGCCAGTCCCCTGC
Source organism: Tragulus kanchil (assembly GCA_022376925.1). Classification (NCBI taxonomy): domain Eukaryota; kingdom Metazoa; phylum Chordata; class Mammalia; order Artiodactyla; family Tragulidae; genus Tragulus; species Tragulus kanchil. The sequence continues at coordinate 73,061,128 of JAIOJX010000032.1, read as the reverse complement.
TCCCCACCCTAGGGTGGAGCCTGATTGCCCACAGAGCTTGCCTGGGCTCCGTTTCAAACATAAGAGGAAAATCAAGAATCCATCAGACACATGGCAAAAGCTGGCACCACAGGGATCATTTCTAGCCTCGGTGAGTGGGCTGAAGGAGTGTGGTGAGCATTGGTGAGTTAAGTTCTTCTTGGAGTAGCAGGAAGTCATTAGTGATGTTTATGTTTGTAAACTCCAGAAATACCTACTGCCTAGAGACATAGAAATAACCACAGGAAAAGTAACGCCAGAAATAATAGAAGTGGCTTCCTCTGGGGAGAGGAATTGGGGCCAGCAGGGGACTGTCGTTTCAGTACATTTTATAAAACTGTATGCATGTATGACTTGGCACATATATATATGCTATAAGTGTGTATATATAATACATCTGAATAAATTGTTGTGAGGCACGCTCAGTGAAGCACCCAACTCCTCTCGTGGTGGATGGAAAAGAGGTTTATTAGGCTGGCTTTACACCCGTGAGTCCAAGGCCTTCATTTAGCCAAGGATCCTGAACAAAACTTGTGGCTCACATTTATACCTAAAGCCTACGTGCATAAACCCACACCCCCAACTTCTAAGGTTGCCTAGGAGACGGGGTGAAATCACAATGGTATAATCAAAACCATCTAAGCATATCGCTTAGTGTTGATCACAAAAGGGCCACAGCGTTATAAAGGACCTGCAGCTGTACGCAGAACCCCCTGTAGGGCCACAGCAGAGGATGCAGCTGTCTGCCCAGAGAAACCACAAGAACTCCAAACTCAGAGGGCCAGGGAGGAAGGAGGTGGGGGCGAAAGTAGGGTTGAAACAGGGAACCAGCCTACATGTGGTCTGGCCATGAAACAGTCACCCCACAGCCTCCCCTAGCCCAGGCAAGACCGTCTGGGAGCCAGGCCTTTCCTTCTCAGGCACTAACAAGGAAGGCTCTTCTAAAACAAAAACAAAACCTTAAAGCCCTGAATGCTCAGCATACTTGTGTGGGTACTGGGCCTCAGGAAATCCTTGTTCTGATATTCAGGGTTTTTCCAGCATAACAGCCAGTCCCCTGCTCCCCACCCTAGGGTGGAGCCTGATTGCCCACAGAGCTTGCCTGGGCTCCGTTTCAAACATAAGAGGAAAATCAAGAATCCATCAGACACATGGCAAAAGCTGGCACCACAGGGATCATTTCTAGCCTCGGTGAGTGGGCTGAAGGAGTGTGGTGAGCATTGGTGAGTTAAGTTCTTCTTGGAGTAGCAGGAAGTCATTAGTGATGTTTATGTTTGTAAACTCCAGAAATACCTACTGCCTAGAGACATAGAAATAACCACAGGAAAAGTAACGCCAGAAATAATAGAAGTGGCTTCCTCTGGGGAGAGGAATTGGGGCCAGCAGGGGACTGTCGTTTCAGTACATTTTATAAAACTGTATGCATGTATGACTTGGCACATATATATATGCTATAAGTGTGTATATATAATACATCTGAATAAATTGTTGTGAGGCACGCTCAGTGAAGCACCCAACTCCTCTCGTGGTGGATGGAAAAGAGGTTTATTAGGCTGGCTTTACACCCGTGAGTCCAAGGCCTTCATTTAGCCAAGGATCCTGAACAAAACTTGTGGCTCACATTTATACCTAAAGCCTACGTGCATAAACCCACACCCCCAACTTCTAAGGTTGCCTAGGAGACGTTAAGAAAAAAAGTGTTGAAATCACAATGGTATAATCAAAAACCATCTAAGCATATCGCTTAGTCTGTCTACAACAAGAATTGATTAACTAAAATCACACATGGTGATTTATCTTGTGACAGATATTTCATTTCCATGGCCGAGGGGAGGCTTGGGTATGAGGTCTTCCTGGTCAGGGTCGCACCAGTCCCAGAGGCCTAGTTGGCAGTTAATTTTTCATCTCCATGACTACCCAGTCCAAACACAGTCCAGAGCTCACTGAAAGTGTAAGATGGAGTCCTCTTCCGAAAGATGGAGTCAGTTCAGTCAGGGTAGCCTGCTTCTTTCTTCCCTCATCAGTACAGGTTACATTCAGTAAAGATTAACAGGGAATAATCAGTGCTGACAGGGGGTAATTTAGTTTAGCAAGTAAATCATTTCTAAATAACGGTTTTACAAACAAATCACTTACAGGTAAATCTAAGTAAATTATTTCATATTATATGTCCCCTTTTAGAAAATATGTGTATATATATATATACAAAAGGAAGAAGTCAGATCTGGGAGCACAGGGCTGGACAGGAGCCACTGTGAAATCCAGGCAAGAGATGAGGGCTAGGTCAGGGCAGTGATGGAGAGCTGAGAAGACAGGAGAGAGAGACACAGCCACAGTAGAATCACTGGGCAAGGACTGGGTGTTGGGGTGAAGGCACAAAGGCACCCAAGTGTTCAGTGGAGAGGGTGTGGGCCTCAGAGACTCAGGGCAGGAAGGGGAGCGCAGCCTGGGGACCTGAGCATGAGGAGAACAACAATGGTTGGCAATTCTGAGATAACAGAAAAAAATACACATTGGTCTCTGCCCTGAGTTCCTGGCAAAGAGCTCCTGAAACCCTTGTAGCTTCCTAAGTGATAAGAGCAGGAGAGCACTTTTTGTTCTGACATTTGGTCTTTAATCCTGGGTTCTGACACAGCATTCCTAAATTTCTAGAAATTTCCTGACTGAGAGCAGAGTGTTTTGTTCTAATGAGGAGGGGGTCCCCAGTGGGGGCTGGCCACAAGAAACACCAGGCTACAATTAGAACTCCCACTCCCCTTTCTCCAGAAAGCGAAGAGAGACTGGAAATGGAAATATTCATCTATCCTGCCCACATGGGAAAGCCTCCAAAAAATCCCTGTTAGGATGGAGTTTGGAAAGTCGCGCATGGAGTGAGCACATAGATGTGCTGGGAGAGTGGGCCACCCAGAGGGGCCCCAGAGGCTCCACGCCCCTTCCCACACACCCTGCTCTCTGCATCACTTCCTTTCTCAGGTTCACCTGTATCCTGTATCATATCCTTTTATAATAAACTGGTAAACAGTAGACAAAACTGTTGTCTTGAGTCCTGTGGGCTGCCCTAGCAAATTAAGGGAACTCAAGAAGGAAGCTGTGGGAACCTCTGATTTATAGCATCATACGCCCAGGTGACAAGTTGGATTTAGGAGTGGTGTGCTATCAGGGGTGGGGTGGTCTTGTGAGACTGAGCCCTTCCTCTCTAGGATCTGGTGCTATCTCCAGATGGATGGGGTCGGAAGTGAACTGAAAGGTCGGACACCCAGCTAGTATCAATGACTTGCTTGGGACGGGGTGGGAGCAGGGGACCTCACACATTGGATGCCAGAAATGCCGTGATCACTAGTAGTAAGAGGAGGAGGGGGGACATAGAGGGGCAGGAGAGAGTTCTTCCCACACAGAGCAGAAGCTCAGAAGAGACAGAAATCAGTGAGGAAATGACCCAACGGCAGGAGCCGCCCGTCACTCGTAAACAGCCAAGAGTGTCCCGGGTCGAGCACACCGGAGGCTGCACATGACATGGGTTCTGGCTGTCAGGTCACTCTGAGGCTGTTCAGGCCGCCTCCTTCCTGCACCCTCTCCACTCTCCAGCTCCATCTCTGGTGCTAACAACACATTTGCAAGTCGAGGGCCCGAGGCTGACCTGAAGAGCCTGGACAACTCTGGTCCTTCCAGAGAAAGACCCCAGGACCATAGGGACCTCATTCTCAGTGAAACATGCCCTGTCCCTGGGCCTAGGCTCAGAACTTCCCTTCTCAGGCCCCCAAAGGGTCAGAGTGACCCAGAATGCCTAGGAATATGGGATACCCCTCACGGTTTGTTCTAATGAGGAGGGGTCCCCAGTGGGGGCTGGCCACAAGAAACACCAGGCTACAATTAGAACTCCCACTCCCCTTTCTCCAGAAAGCGAAGAGAGACTGGAAATGGAAATATTCATCTATCCTGCCCACATGGGAAAGCCTCCAAAAAATCCCTGTTAGGATGGAGTTTGGAAAGTCGCGCATGGAGTGAGCACATAGATGTGCTGGGAGAGTGGGCCACCCAGAGGGGCCCCAGAGGCTCCACGCCCCTTCCCACACACCCTGCTCTCTGCATCACTTCCTTTCTCAGGTTCACCTGTATCCTGTATCATATCCTTTTATAATAAACTGGTAAACAGTAGACAAAACTGTTGTCTTGAGTCCTGTGGGCTGCCCTAGCAAATTAAGGGAACTCAAGAAGGAAGCTGTGGGAACCTCTGATTTATAGCATCATACGCCCAGGTGACAAGTTGGATTTAGGAGTGGTGTGCTATCAGGGGTGGGGTGGTCTTGTGAGACTGAGCCCTTCCTCTCTAGGATCTGGTGCTATCTCCAGATGGATGGGGTCGGAAGTGAACTGAAAGGTCGGACACCCAGCTAGTATCAATGACTTGCTTGGGACGGGGTGGGAGCAGGGGACCTCACACATTGGATGCCAGAAATGCCGTGATCACTAGTAGTAAGAGGAGGAGGGGGGACATAGAGGGGCAGGGAGAGAGTTCTTCCCACACAGAGCAGAAGCTCAGAAGAGACAGAAATCAGTGAGGAAATGACCCAACGGCAGGAGCCGCCCGTCACTCGTAAACAGCCAAGAGTGTCCCGGGTCGAGCACACCGGAGGCTGCACATGACATGGGTTCTGGCTGTCAGGTCACTCTGAGGCTGTTCAGGCCGCCTCCTTCCTGCACCCTCTCCACTCTCCAGCTCCATCTCTGGTGCTAACAACACATTTGCAAGTCGAGGGCCCGAGGCTGACCTGAAGAGCCTGGACAACTCTGGTCCTTCCAGAGAAAGACCCCAGGACCATAGGGACCTCATTCTCAGTGAAACATGCCCTGTCCCTGGGCCTAGGCTCAGAACTTCCCTTCTCAGGCCCCCAAAAGGGTCAGAGTGACCCAGAATGCCTAGGAATATGGGGATACCCCTCACGGGGACTTCTGTCTCTTCAACTACAGACTTATAGAGTGGAGATAAAATGCTAAATATATTTATTGGTCTCAGGTTAGTCACTGAGGAGCCATCTTCTTATGACATTTCAACTTTTTATGTCTTTTGATTGTAGGGGGATTTCTCTTTTTTTAATCTGTAAATGGAATTGGTGTTCATAGAATAAAGAAAGGAATGAAAATGGCTGCATGGTTCCATGTGAGACAGTTGGAACATATATCCATTTTGGGAATCAGAGTGGTCTGAGAGAAACCGCTCTGGTGGGTGAGGGCCCCTAAAAGTGGACAATGGGAGGTCCTCTGCTCAGGCCACTGAGACAGGCCCCTGTGCCCATGGAGATGAGGTGGCTGCCCAGCTCTGGGTTGAATTCTAAAGGGTCAAGGAGGGGAGAAGTCTGACCCCTGAGTAAACAGGGCACTGCTTCACCTCTTCCTGCTGAATCTCCACAACATTCCCACTGGTGCCCAGCCGTCAGGAGCACCTGAGAGCTAAACCACCATCAATGCCCACCAGTGTCTAGTTACTTTCCAGTGCAAAGCTCATCCGTGAGAGGCACATAAATCCTGTTGTGATCACCTTCCCATTTTATAGATGAGGAAACTGAGGCTCCCGAGAGGTTAACTGGTGAGCCCCAATGTGTGAAAAGTCACTTCATTGCAGAGCCTAGCCTAAGACCATGTCCCTGCCCTTTAGACTGAAAGTGTTCAACCTCAACTTGAGACTTAAACCCAGGGTCCAGACTCAATCAAACCTGTCCGGGACTTGAACCCATCTGGCCGGGACTCGAACCCAGCCAAAACCCTGTTTGGGACTTGAACCCATGCGGCCAGGACTTGAACCCAGTCAAAACCCTGGTAATTAAAATCACTCACCCAATGTCTAGACCCACCAAGGTTCAGGTTCTTCATGGCTCTTTGCAGAGAAGAATTCAGTGAGAGACAAAGTGGTAGGTAAGAAACGGATTTATTCAGATGCAGAGAAACACACTCCACAGACAGAGTGTGGGCCATCACAGAGCGAATCCAGAGGCCCTGAAAACATGGCGTTCTTAGTTTTTATAGGCTGGGTAATTCCATATGCTAATGAGTGGGAGGATTATTCCAGCTCTTTTAGGGAAAGGGTGGAACTGCTATGTTGCCTCTGGGTGTGTCATTTAGCTTGCTGACAGAGGATAAAGGTCTGATCTGCCATCTTGGACTCATTTGATTCTAATGGGTTTATGCTGTGTCCTTGGGCTGTCATTCTTTTCAAAAACTGTGCCCTGCCCTTTCTCCCCTAATCCTTACAAGACCACTGATCTTTCCAGACCCAGGAAATCTCCCACAAAAGATGGCTTCAGGGCTTCCCTGGTGGTCTAGTGGGTAAGGACACCGCCTTGCAGTGCAAGGGGCACCGGTTCGATCCCTGGCCTGGGAAGATCCCATGTGCCATGGAGTGGCTGGACCAATGGTCCAATTACTGAGTCGGAGGTCTGGAGCGCATGCACCCAGAGTCGGTGCTCTGCGACAACAGAGGCCACTGCGATGGGAGGCCCACACGGGTCAAAGAACAAAGATGGATGAAAATAGATAAATAAAAGACCAATAGATGTGGCCCACCCACCCTCTCCCTCCCCAACCCGCCCCCCCCCCAAAAAAGTAAAAAACAAGATGGCTTCAAGGCTTCCCGGATAGCTCAGTGGTGAAGAGTTCGCCTGCCAATGCAGGAGACACGGGTTCAAGTCCTGATCTGGGAAGATCCCACATGTTGCGGAGCAACTGAGCCCATGAGCCACAACTATTGAGCCCGTGCTCTAGAGACTCGGAGCCACAGCTATGGAGCCCATGTGCTGCACCTATTGAAGCCCTAGAGCCCGAGTTTCACAACAAGAGAAGTCACCACAACAAGAAACCTACTCACCTCAACTAGAGAGTAGCCCCCACTCCCAGCAACTAGAGAAGAGTCTCTGGCAGCAGTGAAAACCCAGAATAGCCAAAAATAAATAAATAAAATTGTTAAAAAGTAAAAAATAAAAAATAAATAAAGCATGAATTGAAGTAATTCAGCTCCTGAAGGGAGGAGTATCAAAACAGTATCAAAACATATTAAAAAAAAAAAAAAAGATGGTTTCAGACCTTGAGAAGCCACATGAAGGGGAGGAAGGCCTGTCCCAGGGCTGCTCCTCACCTCCCTCATACACTGCAGGTAGAGAAACTAAGGCCCATGGCTCGTCCCAGCAGCCTCTGAGATCAAGATGACCTTTGGTCAACCACAACCACATCCCCCTGTGTTCTGGGAGTCACGAATACATTTAATCTCTCGCCACAACCCACAGCTGCAAAGGCTGCTGGCCTGAGGACCCTCACTGCCTGTGAGCTGCAGGCTGGTGAACCTGCCCTCCTCCCTGGGGCAGTGACCTCTCCTCCTAGGGAGTCTCATGGTCCAGCTTTCACAGGGTGTTTTCATCTTAGTCGTAATATCCATCCAATCCATCAATATCAATTACATCACCTTTTAAACCTGGAAAAGTCCCCCTGTGGGACTGTTCCCACCCCGATCTTGTGCCGTCTAACCTCAGTTTGTAGGTAACTCTCACCTGAACCACATCAGTTGGACCTCTTTCTTCTGGGCTTCCTCTATCACAAAACTTCCCTTACTGTTCTTGGCTGGACAAGTTCTCAGCATCTGTCTTCCACCCAGCAGGATTAGGACAGAGCACTGCATCCAGCACAAGGTTCTACCCACACCAAGGGCTTGGGCAAGCACCCCACAGGGAAGAGGTAGACCCAGAAAATATGCCCACAGATTATTGAGGCCTTTCCACCTGGGTCACAGAGGGGTGGGAGGGCTCTAGTAGGCGTTGGTAATTGGGAAAACCTCCCCATTTTAGGAGTCAATCCACATGGTGCCTCTTCGGGTGGCCCCCTGGGGGCCCGATCCGTCTTGCCCCAGATGAATCAAGTGCTCTCTGCTCTGGACTCTCCTAGCATTTCAGTAAGTTGCTAGTCATCTGTGATACAACCAGGCATGACTGGCTCTTCCCTCCCTCCTCTGAGCTGACCCCAGGCCCTGTGAACAGGAGGCAAGGAGCCTCCATTCTCAGACTGGTGCAGGTGCAGGTTGGCACCCGAGAGTGGTGCCCTGTTGACTTGCCCTGGTGTCATTCCTGCTGTGAGGACGTTGGGTGTCCCGCTTGAACACGACCGGCAGCTTGCAGCAAAGCAGCACTCGCAGCCACGACCGGATTCCACTCAGCAAATATTTGCTGGACACACCTGTGTCTCAGGATCACCAGAGCCCTCGTTTCCCATCCAGTCACCATCTGTTGACCATCTCGTGTGCTCCATCCCTCCATGGTTAACCCCACAGCCATCATGTCCCCTGTTGGTGTCCCAGCTCTTTAGGACCAGGCAGAGGCCATCATGGGTTGGGTCCAAAGACACACCCGTGTCCACTGTCTTGCTTCCAGTGGACACACAGCTTATACATGTTTTATACTCAGCTATTTGCTCTCAGCAACAATAAAGGAAAACAGCAATTTTAATTGTGCAGAAACTCCGGTCTGGGAGAATCTACTCTCTTCACAAACTGAAGGTTTGGAGGAAGCTTGAGATGGAAGCTGTGAGGCCACGGGCTCCCTTGGGTCCCTGGTCCATCTCTCTGCTCCCATCTGCCTTCCCGGGGGCAGAGCTGTGCTGGAACGGAAAACCAGCTCTCACTAGCCAGCTCCAGGTGTTTCTAGCACACCACTGTCTGGAGGGGAATCTAACATTTCAATCTACAGACACATTTTCATGTAGCCCTGCCCAGAAATACAGCCAACTGTTTACCAGAAAGAAAAGGCGGTCTCTCCCAAAGCAGGAAGACGCCTTCCTGAGGGTAGTACGTCAGTCTGCGCTCAGCAGCACCCTAGGGATTCACAGGAGTGGCTTTAACTATACTCTATCCCACCGTAAAACCTAAATCTTCGCTTCAATAACCAAAGCAAAAGCCTGGACACCCTCACCCAACCTTCTCCTTCACTCGATACCCCCGGTCCAGGCTCAAGTAGGTCTCTCCCACACCCACTGTCTCCCTCCCACCTCTGGTTTGCCTGCCCACCAGACTGTGTATCCTGAGAGCACAAAATGTCTTTGCCTTTGGGAGCCCAGCGTGCGGAGAGGCAGGACTTTACAGATCCACACTGATTCCATTCCTGTTTCTACCGCGGACTGGGCAACCATGGGAATATCCTCAATTGAGGAAAGCATCCAGCACAGGGCAACCCAGATAGACATCCCTACCCGGGGAGGTGGTCTGAACCGTAGCCAGGCAATGTCGCCACCTAGTGGCTAGTCTCAGAATTGTCCCCAAAGCCCTCGACTGTTCTGTATTTGAGGGAAACTCTTCAGAGAAGGGAAGGGCTGGTGGGGGTCTGGTGAGAATCAAGACCAGTTTCTGAGAGACCTTCTGGTATCGTGGAAGGACACGGGGCGCTGCCATCAGGTTCAGGTTAAGAGTTTTGCCAGACATTAACTGTCTGACATTCAGAAAGTTATTTAACTTCTTAAACCTCAGTTTCCTTATCTGTAAAATGGACATGATTTCTCTCATTAGAAACACTCAGCAAGTGTTTGCTGCACTTCTCCTTGCTCTTGACCCTCTTCCTGCTCTCCTTTCTTAGATCCTAATACATATCGTCTCACTGCCTCATAACTCTGTGGTGATTACACCAAGTACAGTTTATCAACTCTGCTTCATCAATCAATTCAGAGATGTTGCCTAGTTTCTCTAAAATGCTCACGCCCTAAGAAGAAAATCTTGGGCTTCCCTGATGGTCCCTCCAGTTCAGTTCCTGCCCTGGGAAGATCCCACGTGTCGCGGAGTGGCTGGACCATATGTTCAATTAAGAGCCAGTGCTCTGGAGCACATGTACCTAGAGCCTCTTTTTGCAACGAAAGAGGCCACTGCAAAGGGAGGTCCACACAGGGCGAAGAATAAAGATGGGTGAAAACAAATATAAAAATAAAAGAAGCATGACGGGGGTAAAAAAAGAAGAAAATCTCAGTTTCCACAGGCTTGTCTTCAGCACTTCATGTCCCCAAACTCTAAGTGTTCAGAATATTTCTTTTATATATACATATGTATATATGTATATAATTTTTATTGAAATATAGTTGATTTGCAATTCTGTGTTAGTTTCAGGCACACAGTAAACTGAATCATTGATATATATATATATGCACACACACACTGTATGTACATATATACATACAGTGTACTTCCCTGTGCTATACAGTAGGTTCTTGCTGAAACTCAGCATCTATTTACTGGTGCTGAATTGAAACATGGGGACAGAGTTTCAGGTGAAGTAGAAAAATAATTGAAAAAAAAAGGAAACTTCAATTGCTTTGCCAGGCAAAGCGGACCACAATGGGCTAATGCCCGGAAGACCATGTGACCCACCCTGGAGGGGGTAGTGAGGGGTTTAAAAGTGTTCAGGGCGAAGGACATGATCAACTTGTGGGCAGCTCTTGGATTGGTTGGCATCAAGGTGAAATTTCAAAAGTCATCAACCTTCTGGTTTCAACCAGTCTAGGGTCTATATATATCCTTGTGGTCAGCAGTTTCCATCTGGAGGGGGTCTGATTCCTGTAAAAATGACCTGGGAATGTATGTATCTGCTTTATGGATATCTTTCAGGGAACTGGAAATTTGGTCATTCAGCTGTGTGACAGATTTATGGTCTAAATTGTTAGCCATTCCTTAGCCCAGCAGCTCTTCTTTGTTTCCACATCTTCACATTTCCCTGTCGTTAGCTCTTGAGTCAGCATTTTACATCAGAAGACAAGGACACAGGGGCCTGTCGCAGTTTCATTATTAGCTATCTATTTTACAATAGTAGTGTGTGTGTGTGTGTGTGTGTGTTTAAATTTTGACCTTTTTTAAAATTGGTCCTTCATTTATTTATTTTCATCCATCTTATTCTTTGGCCTGTGTAGGCCTCCCACTTCAGCGGCCTCTCTCATTGCAGAGCACCAGCTCTGGGCGCATGTGCTTCAGAGCGCTGGATCGTAATTAGACACACCGGTCCACACAGGGCGAAGAATAAAGATGGGTGAAAACAAATATAAAAATAAAAGAAGCATGACGGGGGTAAAAAAAGAAGAAAATCTCAGTTTCCACAGGCTTGTCTTCAGCACTTCATGTCCCCAAACTCTAAGTGTTCAGAATATTTCTTTTATATATACATATGTATATATGTATATAATTTTTATTGAAATATAGTTGATTTGCAATTCTGTGTTAGTTTCAGGCACACAGTAAACTGAATCATTGATATATATATATATGCACACACACACTGTATGTACATATATACATACAGTGTACTTCCCTGTGCTATACAGTAGGTTCTTGCTGAAACTCAGCATCTATTTACTGGTGCTGAATTGAAACATGGGGACAGAGTTTCAGGTGAAGTAGAAAAATAATTGAAAAAAAAAGGAAACTTCAATTGCTTTGCCAGGCAAAGCGGACCACAATGGGCTAATGCCCGGAAGACCATGTGACCCACCCTGGAGGGGGTAGTGAGGGGTTTAAAAGTGTTCAGGGCGAAGGACATGATCAACTTGTGGGCAGCTCTTGGATTGGTTGGCATCAAGGTGAAATTTCAAAAGTCATCAACCTTCTGGTTTCAACCAGTCTAGGGTCTATATATATCCTTGTGGTCAGCAGTTTCCATCTGGAGGGGGTCTGATTCCTGTAAAAATGACCTGGGAATGTATGTATCTGCTTTATGGATATCTTTCAGGGAACTGGAAATTTGGTCATTCAGCTGTGTGACAGATTTATGGTCTAAATTGTTAGCCATTCCTTAGCCCAGCAGCTCTTCTTTGTTTCCACATCTTCACATTTCCCTGTCATTAGCTCTTGAGTCAGCATTTTACATCAGAAGACAAGGACACAGGGGCCTGTGCGCAGTTTCATTATTAGCTATCTATTTTACAATAGTAGTGTGTGTGTGTGTGTGTGTGTGTGTTTAAATTTTGACCTTTTTTAAAATTGGTCCTTCATTTATTTATTTTCATCCATCTTATTCTTTGGCCTGTGTAGGCCTCCCACTTCAGCGGCCTCTCTCATTGCAGAGCACCAGCTCTGGGCGCATGTGCTTCAGAGCGCTGGATCGTAATTAGACACACCGGTCCAGCTGCTCTGGGGTATGTGGGATCTTCCCAGGACAGGGATTGCACTTGCACTGCAACGTGAACTCTTTACCCACTGGATCACCAGGGAAGCCCAGTAGTGTGTATATCTTAATCCTAAACTCCTAATTTATCTCCTCTCTTTCCCCTTTGATAACCATAGTCTGTTTTCTGTGTCTGTGAGTCTATTTCTATTTTGTAAATAGTTCATTTATATCTTATTTTTTTGATTCCACTTATAAACAATATCATATGATATTTGTCTTTGGCTTACTTCAGTTCCTATAATAATCTCTACGTTCAATCATGTTGCTGCAAATGGCATTAGCTCATACTTTGTTACAACTGAGTAGTATTCTATTGTATATACACATACCACATCTTCTTTATCCATTCCTCTGTTTATTGACATTTAGGTTGCTTCCACGTCTTGGCTAGTACCCCAGTGAAGATTGGAATGCAGTATCATTTTAAATTATAGTTTTCTTCAGATACATACCCAGGAGTGGGATTGCAGGACCACATGATTGCTCTATTTTTAAAGGAGCCTCCATACTGTTCTCTATCGTGGTTGTGGTGGTTGTTCATTCGCTCAGTCATGTTTGACTGTTCGAGACCACATGGATGGCAGCAGGCTTGTTGTGGTGAAGGGGCTTGTATAACTCAATGAAGCTGTGAGCCATGCTGAGTAGGCTACCCAAGACAGATGGGTCACAGCAGAGAGTTCTGGCAAAAGGTGATCCACTGGAGGAGGAAATGGCAAATCACCCCAGCATCCTTGTCATGAAAACCTCATGAACTGTATAAAAAGACAAAAATATATGACACCACAAGATTAGCCCCCAGGTTGGAAGGTACCACTATGCTACTGGGGATGAGCAGAAGACAACTACTAATAGCTCCAGGAAGAACAAAGCGGCTGGGCCAGAGTGGAAACGATGCTCAGTTGTGGATGTGTGATGAAAATAAAATCTGAAGCTGCAAAAAACAGTATTGAAGAGGAACTTGAAATGTTAGGCTCATGAACCAAGAAAAGCATGTTCAGTCGTGTCCAACTCTTTGTGACCCCATGGACTGCAGCCCCCCAGGCTCCTCTGTCCATGGGGATTCTTCAGTCAAGAATACTGGGTGAGTTGCCATTTCCTCCTCCAGGGGATCTTCCTACCCACGGATCGAACCCAGGTCTCCCACATTGCAGGCAGATTCTTTATCATCTGAGCCACTAGGGAAGCCCAAGAATACTAGAGTGGGTAGCCTATCCCTCCTCGAGGGGATCTTCCCCACCCAGAATTGCAGGCAGATTCCTTACCAGCTGAGCTCCCAAGGAAGTCCTCAAGGAAAATTGGCCAAGGTCCAAGAGGAGATGGCAAGAGTGGATATTGACATCTTAGGAATCAGTAAACTATAATGTACAGGAATGGGTGAATGTAATTCAGATAACCATTATATCTACTACTGTGGGTAAGAATTCCATAGAAAGAATGGAGTAGCCCTCATAATCAACAAAAGAATCTGAAATTCAGTATTTGGGTGCAGCCTCAAAAATGATAGAATGATCCTGGTTCATTTCCAAGGCAAGCCATTCAATATCACAGTAATTCAAGTCTTTGCCCCTAGTAATTCAAGTCGATGATGAAAAAGCTGACGTTAATCAGTTCTATGAAGATGTAGTGGCTGTAGCAATTTATAATTCCCCCAACAATGTAGGAGGTTTCATCTTCTCTGTACCCTCTCCATCACTTATTGTTGGTAGACTTTTTAATGATGGCCATTCTGACTGGTGTGAGGTAATATCTCATTGTAGTTTTGATTTGCATTTCTCTAATAATTAGCGATGTTGAGCAACTAACCATTCATGTGTCTCTTCAGTACAATTCAGTCGCTCAGTCGTGTCCAACTCTTTGTGACCCCATGGACTGCAGCATATCCGGCTTTCCTGTCCATCATCTTCCAGAGCTTGCCCAAATTCATGTGCCTCTTGGGCATCTGTTTGTCTTCTTTGGAGAAATATCTATTCAGTTCTTCTGTTTTGTTTTTTTTTTTTTTACTACATTGTTTGTGATTTTGATATTGAGCTGTATCAGCTGTATGTATGTTTTAGAGATTACTCCCTTTCAGTTGCTTCATTTTCAACAATATTTCAATAACATTCAGACTCTTGGTGATATACTCATGCTGACAAAATGTATATGTATACATATGATGATGTATAGAATTAAATGCCCATTTATTTATTTGTATTAAAAGACTCCCCAGTCAGGGGACAGGGGCCAAACCAGGGACCCTAGACACACCCTATCCCATTAGCAAGGTCTTTTTTCAACAACAAGGAGGTTTGCTGTTCACAGACACTGTGATGGTCAGGGTGAGGATTGTTTTACCCATATTCAGAAACATCTTGACCCAACTGAAAGCACTTTGCTGGCAGGCAGATTGCTGTGACCCTGGTTCTGAGGACACACAGTGACCAGAATTTTTCCAATGCTGACCAGTGTCCTTGAGGTTATAAATCCTCCCCGATGGGCCAGTGCCACACCTTATTTACTCATTAGGTCTGAATGTCATCTTGTTTACTTATTACATGAGTGACTCTGGACAAATATCAGAACTTATCTGAGCCTGCAAGCTGTCACAGCCTTGGCGATGTGTTCTTACTTCAGGAGTCTCTGGGTTTAGGAAATGGGGCCTTCACATGTGCCCAGTGAGGCCACTGATGCTCCACAGCCACACTTAGTTTCCAGAAGGCATTCTCCAAGAGATGCCTCTCTTGTGAAGCGCTGTCTCTACCACTAGACCAGGTTTCCAGCAGCGCCTCCTCGTGGCACCACGTTTTCCTAATTTTCTGTTTTAAAAGTAAGACTGCCCTTGGGGATAGAAGATAACTGAGGACAGATACTTAACTGATTTTTTTCATGGACTCATTTCTACAGTTTAAATTTGAGCCACAGGAACTTGGTTACAATGAAATAAAAATGTATCAGTAGATATGCATCAATAACTCACTTACCTCTCACAAACACCAGATTTTTCACTCACCAGAAAGAAATGCCATTAAAGCAAAGCAAACAGATAAGTGAATTATACAGACATATCTTAGAAATACTGCGGGTTATGTACCAGACCACTGCAACAAAGCAAACATCACTATAAAGCAAGTCACACATATTTTTTTTTTGGTATAAAAGTTAAATTTGCACTATAGTGTAGCTTTTAAAGGCACAATTACATTATATCTTTAAAAACCATGTACATACATTCATTTTAAAAATAATGCTACTGGGAAAATAGATCTGATACATTTGCTTAATGCAGGGTTGCCACAAATCTTCAATTTGTAAAAAATACATACCTGCAGAGTGCAATGAAATGAAATGCAATAAAATGAGATGCATCTGTAGATTTGTGGTCATAAGATTGGAACAAACAGGAAACAAAGCAAGAAATGAAATTATTTCACATGTGCATTAGAAAAAATGGGCTAACTGAATAAATAAATGTTCATCTCTAGGGTTGCAGTCTCTCTCAGGTAGGGAGATTTAAATGCATATACACTTCCCACTCCTTGGAGAAGGGATAGGCTCCCCACTCTTAGGCACCCATTCTTGGACTTCTCTGGTGGCACAGGTGGTAATGAATCTGCCTGCAATGTGGAAGACCTGGGTTCAATTCCTGGGTTGGAAAGATCCCCTGGAGAAGGGAATGGCTACCCACTCCAGTGTTCTTGCCTGGAGAGTTCCAGGGACAGAGGAGCCTGGCAGTCTCTGGGTTTAGGAAATGGGGCCTTCACATGTGCCCAGTGAGGCCACTGATGCTCCACAGCCACACTTAGTTTCCAGAAGGCATTCTCCAAGAGATGCCTCTCTTGTAAGCGCTGTCTCTACCACTAGACCAGGTTTCCAGCAGCGCCTCCTCGTGGCACCACGTTTTCCTAATTTTCTGTTTTAAAAGTAAGACTGCCCTTGGGGATAGAAGATAACTGAGGACAGATACTTAACTGATTTTTTTCATGGACTCATTTCTACAGTTTAAATTTGAGCCACAGGAACTTGGTTACAATGAAATAAAAATGTATCAGTAGATATGCATCAATAACTCACTTACCTCTCACAAACACCAGATTTTTCACTCACCAGAAAGAAATGCCATTAAAGCAAAGCAAACAGATAAGTGAATTATACAGACATATCTTAGAAATACTGCGGGTTATGTACCAGACCACTGCAACAAAGCAAACATCACTATAAAGCAAGTCACACATATTTTTTTTTGGTATAAAAGTTAAATTTGCACTATAGTGTAGCTTTTAAAGGCACAATTACATTATATCTTTAAAAACCATGTACATACATTCATTTTAAAAATAATGCTACTGGGAAAATAGATCTGATACATTTGCTTAATGCAGGGTTGCCACAAATCTTCAATTTGTAAAAAATACATACCTGCAGAGTGCAATGAAATGAAATGCAATAAAATGAGATGCATCTGTAGATTTGTGGTCATAAGATTGGAACAAACAGGAAACAAAGCAAGAAATGAAATTATTTCACATGTGCATTAGAAAAAATGGGCTAACTGAATAAATAAATGTTCATCTCTAGGGTTGCAGTCTCTCTCAGGTAGGGAGATTTAAATGCATATACACTTCCCACTCCTTGGAGAAGGGATAGGCTCCCCACTCTTAGGCACCCATTCTTGGACTTCTCTGGTGGCACAGGTGGTAATGAATCTGCCTGCAATGTGGAAGACCTGGGTTCAATTCCTGGGTTGGAAAGATCCCCTGGAGAAGGGAATGGCTACCCACTCCAGTGTTCTTGCCTGGAGAGTTCCAGGGACAGAGGAGCCTGGCAGGCTGCAGTCTGTAGGGTTGCAGTCAGACACGACTAAGAGACCTTCACTTCACTTCACTGCCATACTTCCACTGGCCTCACCATCTGAAAGAACAATCAAAGAAAAAAACAGATTAATAATGAGGCAGAGGCCCCTGCAGCGCACTCAGGGATTCGTTCAGAAAAAGAAGTCTCATTCTTACCACCGCCATTATTTGAGATGATAACCCCATTAAGAAGTGAATGCTTTCGTCCCCTCTGGCCCTCAGAGTCCAGGTGACCCCACAAATGATGGTATGTGCTGCCAGATTCTTCAAAGTCTCTCCACAGGGATGATGGAAGAACCTCTCTCTCCAGAAATGACTCTCCCACCAGCCAGCTCCATCCATCCGCTTTTGCCTTTTGCTGATTCTCATCAAGATCTGGATAGACAGCTAGCCTCTGCACATTCCATTAATGTAAAAAATTCCACTGTTTAGTCCACTCCTCCCCCTAGCCTTCTGCTTAGGAACATGTTGGGGAGGGGCAGCTCACTGTCCCCCTTCTCTACAGGTCTGGCAGATCTTAGGGCATCTGTTTATCAGAGTCTGAACAATAGAGCAGCCCCTACCCACTGCCGACCTGGGAAAAGGTATTTACCACTATTTCTCTGCCTGAGTGTCACTACATTTTGGGCCTTGAAATCTTTTGACCCACTTCCTATAGCTGACCACACTTAAAGGCCAAAATCTTCTGTTCTAATAAAGTTTGTTTTCAAGTGTCTTAATAAGCTTTGTAAAGCCTCAGACCTCAACTCTATGGACAAGGCTCTGGGGCTTATCTCTTGATATGCAATATCTCATGAATTCTCAAACTCTATGAGGTTAAGTATGACCATTATACCTGTAAGAATCGTGAAGACACGACAGACAGCAAGCTGTTAGGGAAACAGCCTATTTGAGAAGAGTTCCCGGGTGAGATCCACAGGTCCAAAAGGTGGGCCAGTGAAGTTGTGCCCCGGCAATAGGACAAGGAGGTTTTATTTGGGAGGAGAAGGGGCAAAAGAGAGAGGGGAGGGGGTTTCTTAGAGCAGGCGCAGAAACAAAGTCTTTGTTTAAACTAAGTGGGAAATTAGTGACGAGTCAGCTGTCCTTGAGTTGTCTGTGGGCATGAGGGCGTGCAGTTCTTGTTACTTTCCACACCTGGTGGACAATCTTCATGGCCAGGGTGAGCTCCTTTTCGCCAGCCTTGAGAGACCCCCAGGCACCAGCAGATCAGCAACAGGCCGCTTGCTGCTGACCCTTCAGGACCAGTGAGTTTGCACCTGCAGTGTTAACCCTTTAATAGTCTACCAACCTAACAATACCCATTTTACAGATGAAAAAAGGGAGGCTGAGAGGAGTAGAACCAGTCCAAATCAATCTCTTTCCAAAATGTTTGTTTTTGTTCTCTACGTCCAATATAATCACTTTTTAAAAACTGAGATATATGTTTTACCACTTAAACAACACAGCTCAATGATTTTGCGTATATTTTTAAATACGTGCAGTTATCAGGAGTCAGTTTTAGAATACTTTCATCACCTCCAAATGAAACTTGGGCCCCTTTGCTTAGCATTCATCTTTCCTTTGTTTCCCCACCCTCTCCAAACCCTAAGCACCTGCTCACCTCTCTGTCCCTGAGGAACTCCCCATTGTGGACTTTTGCAGGACAGGGCTCCTTCAGCACGTGGTCTTTTGTGAACTGCTTCAAGGTGCATCCATGTCATGCCATGTGTCAGCACTTCATTCCTTTTCATGAACTTCATTCCTTTCCATTCTATTGTATGGATATACATTGTGGGTTTGTTTCATTTTGTCTTAGGAAAAACGAAACTTCTATTATGCATAAGCTACTATCATTGGAGGTATTTCTGTTATATACAGCCGAAATCATCTTTAACAGATTATATTCATACCTTCTGCTATTCCATTTGAGGCCCTGACTAATAACACAACAAGACAATGAAATGCCAAAGATGTCTCAGGAATTTCCCTTGATTGAGAGCACGGAGCTTAGACAAGACAGTGGAAAGGAAGATTTTTGTGTATCCGTGACCCAGGGCTGCCCCAGTGCCCTTGGCCGAGGGCTGCCAGAGGTGGATCAAAGGTAGTGCCACTCAGTCTCCAAGGCACCTCCTCTGTGTTCCCTGGCTTCACAAAAACACAGAAGAAACTCAACATCTGGTCACCACCAAGAAGTAAAGTATACATATTCTAGGACCATGGGAAAGGGGGCTGGAAGGCTGAGAAAAGTCCTTTCACTCTGAGCACAAGCTTAAGGAGGATTAAGAGGAAAGTATAGCAAAAGCTTCATGGGATGTCAAACCCACTCTCTCTACAGTAAAAGAAACTCTCACCTGTCATAGAAAGTACATACAATTCCCCTTTTTAGTAGAAGATGCAAATAATTGGGCTGAACTTCCTTCATTTGCAAGGCTGAAATCCATAATTTCTGACATTGAATTTGCTGCTCGAAATTTAAATGTGGTTTTTGTTGAACACTCAGTGGAAGTGAAGCAGAAAGTTTTCTGCATATTTTTGCAAATCTGTAAAGCAAATTTAAAATGTATACTATAAATCAGAGCTCTCTTGAGAATGACATAACAAATTTGCTTTCTCTTAAGGCCCATCTTAAAATTTGTCATTATCACTGCATTTATTTTTTCAGTTTAGATTTTCTTCCTTCCTTTACGTTACTCTGAGTCCCTCTCTGTTCTGTTTACCACTGCACCTCCAGCACCTATAATACTTTGATAGGAAAGAGCTGGAAATATCCTCTTATGGTCAGTTTGACATTGGCAAAAGAAGTCCATATGCTTCCTCAAGAAATACATTTTTGAAGCCTTCTGATAAGACTAATGGCTACATGCAGGTTATTTGGAAGATATTATTTGAAGTGTACACTGGCAGGAATTAGATATTCAAGAGTAGTAAGTTTAATTGATTAAGAGATTTATTCTTTGGATTATGTGGTAACTTAGAAAAGTATTTAGTAAGAATGTACTTTTAAAAATACATGGGGCTTCCCTGGTCGTCCAGTGGGTAAACAGTCTGCCTTGCAGTGCAGGGGGCACCAGTTTGATCCCTGGTCTGGGAAGATTCTGCTTGCTGCGGTACAACTGGACTGGTGTGTCCAATTATGAGCCAGCGCTCTGGAGCACTTGCACCCAGAGCTGGTGCTCTGCAATGAGAGAGGCTGCTGCAATGAGAGGCCCACACAGGCCAAAGAATAAAAGATGGATAAATATTATTATATATATGCATATATATTTGAATGATTATTTTCTTTATAGCTCTTCCATAAAGAAGCTGCGTTGTTCATTTTCAGTTGAAGTGAAGCCATCACTCAATCACTCAAGTGCGGTGAAATGCATCATGGAAGTATCTGTGAGGAACTTAGCCAGAGAGGCAGATTCTTTACTACTGAGCCACCTGGGAAGCCCCATTCTTCATTTAGGGTGGTTTTTGTTTGCTGTGTTCAATTGTTTCGGTTGCCATGCATTACCCTGCCACAAGCCCACAGAGTTTCTAGGACTTAGAGATGGTCGGTAGCAGTGAAAAAATGTGTGTGTGTTTGTGTGTGTGTGTGTGTGAGAGAGAGAGAGAGAAAGACAGAGAGAGAGTGTGTAACATTTTTTAATCTGTTTATCCATTGTTTGATATTTGGGCTGTTTCTACCTTTCAGTTATTTTGAATAATGCTGCTATAAAAATTCATCTGAGTCATGAGGAAAGCCCAAGAATAATGGAATAGGTAACATAACCCTTTTCCAGAGGATCTTCCAGACCCAGGAATCGAACTGGGGTCTCCTGCATTGCAGGTATATGCTTAGCCAGCTGAGTTACCAGGGAAGCCCCTCTTATGTACTTACCCAGACATGGAATTGCTGGGTTATAGGATAAATCTATTTTCATCATAGAAATCATTTAAGAATCAGCTAGACTGCACTTTGGGCTTTTCCTAATGGCTCACTGGGTAAAAAATCTGGCTGTAATGAAGGAGACACAAGAGACTCAGGTTTGATTCTTGGGTCAGGAAGAGACCCTGGAGGGGAAAATTGGCAACCCATTCCAGTATTCTTGTCTGAAAAATCCCACAGACAGAGGAGTCTGGCAGGCTATAATCCAAAGGGTCACAAAGAGTCAGACATGATTCAGTAACTAAGCATGCAGACTGCATTTTTAAGCAGCCATACCACTTTACATCCCACCATTATGAGGACTGTAATTTCCCTAGATCTTCTCCAGCATTGGCTGTCATGTGACTTTTTTTCTAGCTATTCCTGTAAGTATGAAGTGATGCCTCATCATGGTCTTGATTTGCATTTTCCTAGTGACTAGTCATCCTGAGCAACTTTTCATTTGCTTATTGGCCATTTAAAAAATCTTCCTTGGGACTTTCTTGGTGGTCCAGTGGGTGAAGACTCCGCCTTACAGTGCAAGGGGTGCCAGTTCAGTCCCTAACCTGGGAAGATCCCATGTGCCGCGGAGCGACTGGACCAATGTGCCCAATTCGGAGCCAGAGCTCTGGAACGCACGCGCCCAGAGCCGGTGCTCTGCGACAACAGAGGTCACTACAATGGGAGGCCCACACAGGCCAAAGAACAAAGATAGATGAAAGTAAATAAATGAAAGACCAATAAAAGTGGCAAAAAATTAAAAAAAAAAATGTTCTTTGGATAAATGTCCATTTAGAGCCTTTACCCATTTTGAAATCAAACTATTTGCCTATTTATTCTTCAGTTGTGAGAGTTCTTCATATATCCTGGATAAAAGTAACTTAGCTAAACAATAGGTAAATATTTTCTCTCATTCTGGGAATTAACTTTTTTTTTTTTTTTTTTTAGCAATTACTCTTTTTTTTTTTTTTAATAATGAGTACATCCTTTTTTTTTTTTTTGCCTCTTTTATTGGTTTATTTTTTTATTTTCTTTATTTGGCCTGTGTAGGCCTACCATTGCAGTGGCCTGTCTCTCGTTGCAGAGCACCAGCTCTGGGAGCATGTGCTCCTGAATGCTAGCTTGTAATTGGATACACTGGTACAGCCGGTCCATAGCATGTGGGATCTTTCCAGGCCAGGGATCAAATCCACACCCCTTGCACTGCAAAGCAGAATCTTTACCCACTGGACCACCAGAGAAGCCCCTTAACATTTTTGGCAACCCATTCCAGTATTCTTGTCTGAAAAATCCCACAGACAGAGGAGTCTGGCAGGCTATAATCCAAAGGGTCACAAAGAGTCAGACATGATTCAGTAACTAAGCATGCAGACTGCATTTTTAAGCAGCCATACCACTTTACATCCCACCATTATGAGGACTGTAATTTCCCTAGATCTTCTCCAGCATTGGCTGTCATGTGACTTTTTTTCTAGCTATTCCTGTAAGTATGAAGTGATGCCTCATCATGGTCTTGATTTGCATTTTCCTAGTGACTAGTCATCCTGAGCAACTTTTCATTTGCTTATTGGCCATTTAAAAAATCTTCCTTGGGACTTTCTTGGTGGTCCAGTGGGTGAAGACTCCGCCTTACAGTGCAAGGGGTGCCAGTTCAGTCCCTAACCTGGGAAGATCCCATGTCCCGGAGCGACTGGACCAATGTGCCCAATTCGGAGCCAGAGCTCTGGAACGCACGCGCCCAGAGCCGGTGCTCTGCGACAACAGAGGTCACTACAATGGGAGGCCCACACAGGCCAAAGAACAAAGATAGATGAAAGTAAATAAATGAAAGACCAATAAAAGTGGCAAAAAATTAAAAAAAAAAATGTTCTTTGGATAAATGTCCATTTAGAGCCTTTACCCATTTTGAAATCAAACTATTTGCCTATTTATTCTTCAGTTGTGAGAGTTCTTCATATATCCTGGATAAAAGTAACTTAGCTAAACAATAGGTAAATATTTTCTCTCATTCTGGGAATTAACTTTTTTTTTTTTTTTTTGTAGCAATTACTCTTTTTTTTTTTTTTAATAATGAGTACATCCTTTTTTTTTTTTTTGCCTCTTTTATTGGTTTATTTTTTTATTTTCTTTATTTGGCCTGTGTAGGCCTACCATTGCAGTGGCCTGTCTCTCGTTGCAGAGCACCAGCTCTGGGAGCATGTGCTCCTGAATGCTAGCTTGTAATTGGATACACTGGTACAGCCGGTCCATAGCATGTGGGATCTTTCCAGGCCAGGGATCAAATCCACACCCCTTGCACTGCAAAGCAGAATCTTTACCCACTGGACCACCAGAGAAGCCCTCTTTTAACATTCTTGATGGTTCCTTTGAAGTACAAAAGATTTAAATTTGAATAAGCTTCAATTTATTGTTTTTTCTTTTATTGTTTATGCTTTTGGTGTTATATATAATGTAAGTTTTGCACTTGTTTTGTTAAATTTATTTCTAAGTGTTTTATTCATTTTGAAGCTATTGTGAATTTTTATCTATTTTTTATTTCTAGAGTACTCAGCAGTAATGTGTGGACACAGTTTTTGTGTATTGGTCTTGCATTCTCTGACCTTGCTGAACTCATTAATAGTTTTTTTTTTAAAGATTTATTTATTTATTTATTTAGGGCGGTGGTCGGGTTGGGGAGGGAGGGGAGCAGGCGGGCCACTTCTATTGGTCTTTCATTTCTCCATTTTCATCTGTCTTTGTTCTTTGGCTCCTGTGGGCCTCCCATCGCGGTGGCGTCTGTCGCGGCAGAGTTCCGGCTCTGGGCGCATGCGCTCCAGAGCTCCGGCTCGGTGATTGGACACATCGGTCCAGCCGCTCCGCGGCACGTGAGATCTTCCCAGGCCAGGGATCCAACCGGTGCCCCTTGCACTGTAAGGCGGTGTCCTTACCCACTGGACCACCAGGGGAAGCCCTCATTAATAGTTTTT
Organism: Tragulus kanchil; assembly: GCA_022376925.1. Classification (NCBI taxonomy): domain Eukaryota; kingdom Metazoa; phylum Chordata; class Mammalia; order Artiodactyla; family Tragulidae; genus Tragulus; species Tragulus kanchil. The sequence goes on along the minus strand of JAIOJX010000032.1, from coordinate 73,037,274 downwards.
AAGTGAATTTGTTAGGATTTTCTATATACAAAATCATGTTATCAGCAGATTGGAATAATTTTACTTCTTTCTTTATGACGGTTTTTATTTATTTTCCTTGTCCAATGCCCTAGCTAGAACCTCTAGGACAATGTTGATTCAAAGAGGTGAGAGTAGATATCCTTGCTTTGTTCTTGACCTTAGGGGGAGATCATCCAGTCTTTCATCATTAAATATGATGTTAGCTGTAGATTTTTCATAGGTGTACTTAGTCAAGTGGAGGAATTCCTATCTATTCTTTGTTTGTTTGCTGTATTTACTATGAAAGGCTGTTGGATTTTGTAAAATACTTTTTCTGAATTTATTGAAATGATCGCTCAGAGTTCAGTGATTATTATACTTCAGATTGATATTAGTTTCTGTGTGTTGTACTCATGTGTTGCTGTGATATTATGATTTACAATAAAAAGTACATATTTAGTCTCCATCCCCATTGCAGGCACAAAACTGCTAAAACTCTTGAAATCTCCTAAGTTTGGAGAGTTTTGATGGCATCTCATGTTGATAGGGTGACTTTTAGAAAGCACCTTAGTATGGGGTTGGTTTCCAGGGGAACAAACCATGTGATCAGAATATTGAGACTTTCAGTCCCACCCCTGACACTGAGGGGAGGGGAGAGGGGCTGGAGGCTGAATCAACTGCCAATGACCAATTATTTAATCAATTAAGACTATGTGATGAAGCCTCCATTAAAAACAAAGCAAAATAAAACTTGTTCAGAGAGTTTCTAGGTTGGTGAACACATAGAAATCAGGGTGAGTGCATGCCCAGCAAGATCATGGAAACTCCATGCATCCTTCCCACTTACCTTGCCTTATGCATCTCTCCCATCTGGCTGATCCTGAATTATAGCTTTTTATAATAAACTGGTGACCTAGTAAGTAAAATGTTTCTCTGGGTTTTGTGAGCCACATTAGCAATTAACTGAGCCCAAAGTAGGAGTCATGGGATATTTTAATTTCTAGCCAGTTGGTCAGAAGCACAGATCATGACCTGAACTTGGAGAGTCTGCACCTACACTCCATGGCCCTGGAGGTCTTCAGCGCTATCCCTGGTGCAGAGGGCTTAGCAATGCCCCACGTCTTCCAAGTGAGCATGGCTGGACTGCTGGCCATCCCAGAAAATGCACACTTGTCTTGCACCTGACATAAGCTCTTACTTCCTGTCCCCTCCCTGTCAAGGCTGCCGCACTCCTTGCCCTCTAAGAAGGGGGTGACCTCGGAGTGGAGCCCTTCCTCTGGAGCAGAGCCCCAGTCTCTGTGTCTATCAGGCTGTTGAGGTTTGGCCACTCCTTCCCAAGTGATGATGAGAGAGCCAGGGTCACTTCCTCTTTTCTTCTTGCCAAATTCTCCATGACAAAGCCGATTCCCCATCTTGTAGGAATTTTCAGAAATTCTTCCTCAGACCTGGTATCCAACAGTAACAGCCACAAAAGACCCATCTTGCAAAAGGGCACAAGGCACTGGAAACTGAACAGTAGGGATACAATGGTGATTTTCTTAAAGGCTCGACCCTGCCCACCACTGTCCTCTCCAGCCAGGCAGCATCCCTAATTCCCCCCACCCCCCACTCTATATCTCACCGGTGAACACTCATCTGACTCCAGTTTCCAGACTTTTTCTCTTACCTCCACTTCTTTGAAAAAATATACAGGACTTCCTTGGTGGTCCAGTGGGTAAGGACACCGCCTTGCACTGCAAGGGGCACCGGTTCCATCCCTGACCTGGGAAGATTTCCACGTGCTGCTGAGTGGCTGGACCGATGTGTCCAATTACTGAGCCGGAGCTCTGGAGAGCATGCGCCCAGAGCCGGTGCTCTGTGACAACAGAGGCCACCACGATGGGAGGCCCACACGGGTCAAAGAACAAAGATGGATGAAAATAGATAAATAAAAGACCAATAGAAGTGGCCCGCCCGCCCTCCTCCCTCCCCACCCCCTCCCCAAAAAATATACCAAAAAGCCCAAGTATTGTCTTCTTTGGCAATACAGATTAAACCATTACTAAACGACTTAATTAAATCATTTACATTTAATTGCTAAATTTAATTTCTAGCCAGTTGGTCAGAAGCACAGATCATGACCTGAACTTGGAGAGTCTGCACCTACACTCCATGGCCCTGGAGGTCTTCAGCGCTATCCCTGGTGCAGAGGGCTTAGCAATGCCCCACGTCTTCCAAGTGAGCATGGCTGGACTGCTGGCCATCCCAGAAAATGCACACTTGTCTTGCACCTGACATAAGCTCTTACTTCCTGTCCCTCCCTGTCAAGGCTGGCACTCCTTGCCCTCTAAGAAGGGGGTGACCTCGGAGTGGAGCCCTTCCTCTGGAGCAGAGCCCCAGTCTCTGTGTCTATCAGGCTGTTGAGGTTTGGCCACTCCTTCCCAAGTGATGATGAGAGAGCCAGGGTCACTTCCTCTTTTCTTCTTGCCAAATTCTCCATGACAAAGCCGATTCCCCATCTTGTAGGAATTTTCAGAAATTCTTCCTCAGACCTGGTATCCAACAGTAACAGCCACAAAAGACCCATCTTGCAAAAGGGCACAAGGCACTGGAAACTGAACAGTAGGGATACAATGGTGATTTTCTTAAAGGCTCGACCCTGCCCACCACTGTCCTCTCCAGCCAGGCAGCATCCCTAATTCCCCCCACCCCCCCCTCTCTATCTCCCCGGGCGACACTCATCTGACTCCAGTTTCCAGACTTTTCCTCTTACCTCCACTTCTTTGAAAAAATATACAGGACTTCCTTGGTGGTCCAGTGGGTAAGGACACCGCCTTGCACTGCAAGGGGCACCGGTTCCATCCCTGACCTGGGAAGATTTCCACGTGCTGCTGAGTGGCTGGACCGATGTGTCCAATTACTGAGCCGGAGCTCTGAGAGCATGCGCCCAGAGCCGGTGCTCTGTGACAACAGAGGCCACCACGATGGGAGGCCCACACGGGTCAAAGAACAAAGATGGATGAAAATAGATAAATAAAAGACCAATAGAAGTGGCCCGCACGCCCTCCTCCCTCCCCACCCCCTCCCCAAAAAATATACCAAAAAGCCCAAGTATTGTCTTCTTTGGCAATACAGATTAAACCATTACTAAACGACTTAATTAAATCATTTACATTTAATTGCTAAATTTAATCATTACTGTTATGGCGGAAATGTGAAGCAGCACCTGTAAGAATCGCAAAGACACGACGGACAGCAAGCTGTTAGGGAAAGAGCCCATTTGGAAAGAGTTCCTGGGCGAGATCCACAGGTCCGAGAGTTGGGCCCGGGAAATCGCGCCCCAGAGATGGGACAAGGAGGTTTTATTAGGGAGGAAAGGGGAGAAGAAAAAAGGGGAGGGGGATTTTTCAGAGCAGGCGCAGAAACGAAGTCTTTGTTTAAGTTAGGCAGGAAATTAGTGATGAGTCTGCTGTCCTTGAGTTGTCTGTGGGCATGGGGGTGTGCAGTTCTTGTTACTTTCCAGATGTAGTGGAGAATCTTTATGGCCAGGGCGAACTCCTTATCGCCGGCCTTGAGAGACTCCCAGGCGCCAGCAGATCAGCAACCGGCCCTATGATGCTGACCCTTTAGGGCCGGGGAGTTTGCAACTGCCATATTAACCCTTTAATAGCCCATAAACCTAACAGCACCTTCCTGTCAATGAAGGATATTAATAAAGAATGAGGAGTGGGAGACAGAGAAGTGGGTTTTACCTGGGTCAGCTTTGTCCTGTTCCTAGAAGAGAATCCTAAGGATTTCTCACAGGTAGGAGCTGTGAGAACGGCAGAGGATAAAATGCTGAGACTGCTCTTTCCCTGGTGGCCATGGGGACAGAACTCAGTTCAGCGTGCTGGTAAGGATTGCTGGTAGCAGGATGGAGAGCAGGTCAGTACTGAGTTTGAGAGCGGAGAGAGCCCTGCTTCAAAATGCAGTTGCGTCTGTGTTATAGAGGGAGGGTAATAACGAAACTGTACCAAGTACACACCATGTCCAGGGTACTCTGCTGGGAGTTTGTATACATTCTTCCCTCTAATCCCTATAACTCCGGTTCTGCTCATAATTTCCTGGTCTACACAAATGCATGCACCTGGCTCTAAGGGACATGAGAAAAAAGCTCTTGTAGTGTGGGTGAAACCAGAGAGGAAAGAACACAAACTCTGTGCCTTCGCTTTTGTGAACCCTCCGAACAGGGGAAATAATTCACCATGTTTGTGATGCCTACTGAAGTGGTCGAACTCTGGAGCAAAGCAAGGAAGTGCTTATCTCTAGGGATGAGGATCTTGGGATTTTAATTGCTAAATTTAATCATTACTGTTATGGCGGAAATGTGAAGCAGCACCTGTAAGAATCGCAAAGACACGACGGACAGCAAGCTGTTAGGGAAAGAGCCCATTTGGAAAGAGTTCCTGGGCGAGATCCACAGGTCCGAGAGTTGGGCCCGGGAAATCGCGCCCCAGAGATGGGACAAGGAGGTTTTATTAGGGAGGAAAGGGGAGAAGAAAAAAGGGGAGGGGGATTTTTCAGAGCAGGCGCAGAAACGAAGTCTTTGTTTAAGTTAGGCAGGAAATTAGTGATGAGTCTGCTGTCCTTGAGTTGTCTGTGGGCATGGGGGTGTGCAGTTCTTGTTACTTTCCAGATGTAGTGGAGAATCTTTATGGCCAGGGCGAACTCCTTATCGCCGGCCTTGAGAGACTCCCAGGCGCCAGCAGATCAGCAACCGGCCCTATGATGCTGACCCTTTAGGGCCGGGGAGTTTGCAACTGCCATATTAACCCTTTAATAGCCCATAAACCTAACAGCACCTTCCTGTCAATGAAGGATATTAATAAAGAATGAGGAGTGGGAGACAGAGAAGTGGGTTTTACCTGGGTCAGCTTTGTCCTGTTCCTAGAAGAGAACCCTAAGGATTTCTCACAGGTAGGAGCTGTGAGAACGGCAGAGGATAAAATGCTGAGACTGCTCTTTCCCTGGTGGCCATGGGGACAGAACTCAGTTCAGCGTGCTGGTAAGGATTGCTGGTAGCAGGATGGAGAGCAGGTCAGTACTGAGTTTGAGAGCGGAGAGAGCCCTGCTTCAAAATGCAGTTGCGTCTGTGTTATAGAGGGAGGGTAATAACGAAACTGTACCAAGTACACACCATGTCCAGGGTACTCTGCTGGGAGTTTGTATACATTCTTCCCTCTAATCCCTATAACTCCGGTTCTGCTCATAATTTCCTGGTCTACACAAATGCATGCACCTGGCTCTAAGGGACATGAGAAAAAAGCTCTTGTAGTGTGGGGTGAAACCAGAGAGGAAAGAACACAAACTCTGTGCCTTCGCTTTTGTGAACCCTCCGAACAGGGGAAATAATTCACCATGTTTGTGATGCCTACTGAAGTGGTCGAACTCTGGAGCAAAGCAAGGAAGTGCTTATCTCTAGGGATGAGGATCTTGGGATTTGTACAGAACACACAGAGACCCCTGGGTGCAGGGGGATTCCATGTAGAAACCTGTGGTGCTAATAGGGCTGTTTCTTTATAATTCACTAAGCTCTACATTAATTGTTATGTTATTCCTGTATTGTTTTTTATAACTAAAAAAGTCTTTAAAAAAGAATATGGTGAACGACTTTGGAGCATAAAATGTTTCCAGTATGCTTGGGTTTTTTCCTTAGAATTTATTCCCAGATACGGGTAATGAAGCAGAGGGAATGAACATTGTATACTTCTTGATACATGTTACATTTATATTTCTACAACTACAAGCGTTACCGAGTCCAAGCTTCTGCTCGCCGCACAGCAGGCCACTGAATCCGAGAGATGAGGTGTTGAGAGAAGGATAAGGACTTTATTCAGAAAGAAACTGACCGAGAAGATGGCAGGCTAGCGTCTCAGGGGAAAAAATCCATCTTATTGGGGTTTGGATGCCAGGTTATTTTATAGATCAGACACAGGGGCGGGGGAAGGTGGGGTGGTGAGGAAGCAAAGCAAAAAGGCCATTCATCTTGCAAATATCCCCTAGAATGACAAGCCTCAGGCAGAAGTGTTAACTTCTCCTGCCATCTAAAGGTGAACAGGACTCTTGAACAAAGGCATTTTACTTTATGTTCAGGCAGAAGGGCAGGGTCCTTGAGGCAAACCATTAAGCATGATTATAATAATAACAATAGCAATGAAAGCAAGTCAAAGAAACAGTTTGCAGCATGGAGCCAGAACTGATTTTCTCCCAGCAACACAAGTAAATTCAAACATGTGCCCAAGTGCCTATTAACTGCTTGGTATTTTTATTTTCTGAACTATTTATACATATCTTTCAAAATTATTCACTAGAGAAATCTAGTCATGTTTAGGATGCTGACTCACTGCAGTTGAACGCAGAGAGGTATCCATGGAAATGAAGATACTAAAGATACTTTTGCAGGGAGGAAACCATATCTGGCTCTGTGTTGCAAACTGTTTCTTTGACTTTCTTTCTGTTGCTATTATAATCATACTTAATGGCTTGCCTCGAGCACCCTGCCCCTCTGCCTCATTGTAAAAGTAAAATGCCTTTGTTCAGAACCCTGTCCACCTGTAGATGGCATGAAGGGAGAAGTTGACACATCCTCTGCCTGAGGCTTGCTGTTCTAGACGTTTGCAACATCAATCACCTTTTTACTTTGCTTCCTCACCTCCCCCCACCCTGCCTTGTGTCTGATCTATAAAATAACCTGGCATCCCAACCGGAGTAAGACGGTTTTTTCTGAGGCACTAGCCTGCCATCTTCTCCATCAGCTGCTTTCTGAATAAAGTCGTTTTCCTTGCCTCAACACCTGATCTCTCGGATTCATTGGCCTGTCCTGTGGCGAGCAGAGCAAGCTTGGACTGGGTAACAATGTCAAGACGGGAGGGTGTAAGGAAGGAGCAGCTGCTGTCCTTTCCCCAAGGCCACACAGGTGGAGCCGTCAGAGTCCTTTCTGTCTGGCTTCACTCACGGAAGAAATCTTGTTCGGGCTTCCGAAGGAAGAGACCAGGCCTTCCACCTGCTTCTGACCTGCCTGGATGCTGCCTGGATTCTGTGCCTGCCTGCAAGCACAGCAAGCCAGGGGGCACCTTATATAAGAAAGGGCTAGTCTTGGAATTCTTTAGCCCCTGAAGGTCTGACTAA